>OY757548.1:12785064-12807564 GCA_963584105.1 Alviniconcha strummeri | reverse complement strand
TAATACCTGCGTGTGCGTGTAGGGGTGGGGGTCAGCACTATGTTTTCCATTACCGCAGACAGAAGAAACAACAAAAACAAGCACATTAAAGAACAGAAGAAGGGCGAAAAAAGAAAAGAAAAAACTGCAGTTCAGAACATGAAAGGGGGCGGGGGGAGGGAGCATGGCTTTAAACTATTTTAAGTCTCCACGAAACAATTCCATCCAACCCCCAAACAAACAAAAATCATTCCCCTGGATCCAAGTACTTATCCTTCCTATCGTTTTTTAACGGCCTGCTGGTGTTAGTTACAAGTTCTCTGAGTCACCGTCTGCAAGAAAATTTACAGCTGAAAGGAAAGAAGTATCCCCTTTTTCACACAGACACACTCATGCACGAACCTGACTGAGATGGAGGTTGTGCGAATAAAGGGGGGCGTGGGTGGGGGATAGGGGTGTGTGTGAAATAACCATCTTTAATACTGTAAATAATTTGAGCCAGCAAGGTAACCACGTCACCACAGTGAGCGCCCACTTCACTCTACCAACCACAATTTTTCCCGCCTCAGTTGAGTCCACAAAGTGTACACTGTTTCGGAGTTTACGCTTGGAAAGTGTGACACTACTGTCGATTGAAGTCAGGTGAAATATAAAATATACTAGGATGTGCTCGTTGTATGTTCTGAAAGGGCGTTTTTTTGACCCGATTCCGTTTGTTGTTGACTGTGTTGTTTGCATTTTTTTTTCTTCATTTTTTCTTCTTTTCTTTTCTTTTTTCCTTTGTTTTTTTGTTTTTGTTTTGTTTTTTGTTGTTGTTGTTGAAAGTTTGGTGGCGTGTTTCTGAACTGGTGTAAAATAATTCATAATGTGTGATTCGTCCTGGTGTGACCCTATTTACGGTTGACGAGACGTAAGCATCCAGGAACTAACTCACTCCAACTCAGTTACAAACACAAAAACAAGTGGTAACGCGTCGGTGACCCACGAAGAGTCTCTGTAGCTGAAGTGTCAATCAGCCAACATTTCCTGATGAGGCTTTTGTTTTTAATGTCAGCAAGCGTTACGAATTAGCTCATCTCACAGTTAAGCCTCTCACGCAGCGAGTCAATCACGACGACGCCAGGCAAACAGCAGGATGGCTGCCCTATCTTATCACCCGACTGCTTTCGCCAATCAACCCGCTCCTTGTCAAACTTCTGTTTACAGTCACTCCGATAATTTATCTTGTCAGCGTAAATGTCGATCAACGGGTCGGAGGTATCAATCAATCAATCGGGTCGACATTCTTCTTCAGCAACTGCGCGAGGCGCTGACGGATGGACGAGGCTTGCCAAGCCGTTGCCTTGCTTTAACCAAAGATGTGCCCTTGCTTGAAGTGTTGCTTTCCACAGAAACCGTAGGTTTATTAGGGACGGGAGCCCAGGACGTCCACCTCGACTTTCACACAGCGCCTGAGCTCTCTTGTTCCCCGCTGGATGTCGGTTGACATATTAGGGACAACCAGTGCGTGAGCATGGTTCAATATTGCTTTACGTCCACAGAAACCATGAGGCTCGTTAGGACGGACAGCCCAGGACGGCCACCTCGACTCTCACACAGGTCCTGAACTATGAGTTGTTCCCCAAAGGACAGTCTTTGCTTTAACTGTGGGAGAAACGCGTCCCTTTAGCGGCCGTGAGCATTGCATGTACGTACCCCAGGTACTGCGATCAGTCGGAGTTCTAGAGGAAAGGACAGCACTTGGTCATCCGTGTAAATGGTTGTTAGAGGAGTTGGCGTGAAGACGGCAATAATCATGAGGGCGTGTCCTCTTCCCGGCGTGATTGGAGGTGATGGACTTCTTGGCAGAATTCTACACCACAAATCACCGACTCAAGCGTCCGTGCACGATAGTACGCGCCCGCGCGTGTGTGCGTGTGTGGTCTCAGAAGTAAAATCATTACCAAATGAACCTCTTTTTGTTGCTGTTGTTCTTCTCAGCTTCGTGTTGATCTAATTCAAAGAGTTTCGATCCCCCCCCCCCCCCCCCCCCCCTCCCCTTCTTTCCTTTTGTTTTTATTTTTTATTTTTTAAGGCAATACTTCCTGGACCCCAACGCTGTGAGCAAGTGCAACAAAAGGGCAACCTTTCCCCTTGGCGTGCCAGAGCTCCCGAGCTGTGTGAAAGTCGAGGTGGCCGTCCAGGGCTCCCCGTCCCTAATAATCCGTACGGTCTCTGTGGACGTACGGCAACACGTGAAGAAGTGTCCTCTCGTATGGACTGGTACTTGCCACATCCTTGAAGCACATCACTGATGTTAGGCTTCACCTTGCTTTAACGCCGAGTTCCTCTCCGGACAGGTACTCTGTGTGTGTGTGTGTGTGTGTGTGTGTGTGTGTGTGTGTGTGTGTGTGTGTGTGTGTGTGTGTGTGTGTGTGTGTGTGTGTGTGTCGTTAGTAAAGCGCCCTGTGCTCCCACCGTTTGTGGTAGATGGGCGCTCTAGAAATCCTTTTTATTATTATTACTGGCGTGGACCGAAATCCCAGGTGGGAATTACACCGGCACCAGCAAAATGATTCATCTTTGATATGTGCATTAAATGTGGGGCGGCAAAGTCACAACACAAGTGCCCATAAAGCACATATTCGGAACAGAAAGGTGAGCCGAAGAGAGACTTGAACCGACGTCCGTCTGCTTACCAGCCTAACTCCTTACCGCCAGGCCAAACCGGCTCACAAAAGCACACTATGCACGCATAAACCTATTTTATGTCAACTCTACCATGCAGCCGATTCACATCAAAGTCAAGCAATTCAAGCTCAGTGTTGCTTTACGTCCACAGAAACCATAAGAACTATTATGGACGGGGTGCCCAGGACGGCCACCTCGACTTTCACACAGCTCCTGAGCTCTGGGCCAAGCAATGTTGAAGTGTTGCTTTACGTCCACAGAAACCGTAGGTTTATTACTGACGGGAGCCCAGGACGTCCACCTCGACATTCACACAGCTCCTGAGCTCTGATGCCAAGCAATAGACTGATACGTGTATTCATATCCACATCGCATCATGGCCTGTGTGCTGTGCTGCTTACGACATGGACCTACAATGTGGGTTCAGGTTTGAATGTTGCTTTACGCCCAAAGAGACCGTAAGGACTATTAGGGATGGGGAGGCCAGGACGTCCACCTCGACTTTCGCACGGCTGCTGAGCTCCGAATCAAGCAAATAGGCTGGTACGTGTAATAATAATAATATCCACAGCACAGATTCCGATGGCCTGTGTGCTGTGCTGCTTACACCGTTTTATCATGTAGTACATACGACTGAATGTGACACCTTGTACGCAATTCTCAGAAGGGAGAGAGGCACATTTTATCTACAACAGACACACTGACCTATCTCGTCGTTAAGATTTTGTCTAGATAAAGTGAGCTGAAAGATTTCTCACAAAACATGTGGAGATAAAAACAGGATATATATATATATGTATGAGGAGATATCAGCGAACTGAAACTGACATCATTCACGTGCCTGTGGTTGTTCGGCTTTACCGCGCTGTGGTCAGTAAAGTCAGCGGACACGGTGAAGGAATGCAGAGCCTACATAATGGTCAGTAACCACCACCACCCCACCACCCCTTCCCCCACCGCAGTCTGACGCGGACTATCGGGTGACTAAATACGGCAGTGGTTAAAGGAAGGATGTCGTAAACCAGTGCTTGGAGTTTGACACCGACCCATACCCCTTCCTCATCTGGCTGTCTCGCTTTCCAGTTTGCTGGACATCAAGTTGCCTTGACGTGAACTAGTACTAGGTCTATACAATTATACTGCGTTATTTGACCGGCTGTACACTTTCGTGGGCCGGTTTGGCCCAGCGTAAGATATTAGTATTTATTACGTTGGTAAGAAAAGGACATCGGTTCGATTCGGCTTCGGCTCTCCTTTCTCTTCAAAGGTTGTGGTTTGTGGACACCGTCTTGTGACATTACCCCCATAACAATTAATGAAACATTAAAACGGCTCTCATCCTGCCCATCTTACTTAACGCAGGAGTCATTCTGGTGGTGACAGTGTAGCGTCAGGCATACAGTCTCTAGTTCCCCCACCTCTTGGGATCTAGGTCCTCGCCAGTACCTCTTCCGAGACAACTTGGCGTTAAACACATCTAACCAACTGACCCACTATACCCCTGACCCTCAGCCAACTGACCGACCCCCCACCCCTACCCCCAAACTTCCTCCCCAGCCACAAATGCACAGCATCTTTGGTGTTATCATCAGTATTCGTCACTGCACAATACACACACACACACACACATATATATATATCACCTGCATGGAACAATAGTCATTCAACTCCTTCAAAGTTCAGTAAGACTCAAGAGATTCATGGAACATACACAACAACTACAGGTAAAACTGTTCCCAAACGAAATGCGCTGATAGCATCCATTTCAAATTTATAGAATATACTTATAGTTCTTACAACTTTCAATTAGCATAAATATCAACAGTATTACTACTGACAACAGCATCTTCCTGACTGGCATACTCTCTCTCTCTCTCTCTCTCTCTCTCTCTCTCTCTCTCTCTCTCTCTCTCTCTCTCTCTCTCTCCATCAATCTACACAGACAGATATTACACACATGGTTCAATTGGGAATTGATCCATGAACCCGGCAATCCCTGACAGTGACAGAATTTCCACAGAATGTTGCCATGACAACATTTATTTTTTTCTGGCTATGGCTTCCTTAATATCACGTTTGCATGTATGTAGTCTAAGCAGCATTACAGACTAACATCCCTTCCCTAATAAGCCTCACGGTTTCTGTGGACTTTAAGCACCAGGTTTACTTACTTAGACTAGCACAAAGGACATCTTATTTTCTTTCCTTTTCTACCAACCCCACCCCAACAATCTGTTTTGTTATGAAGCCCCATGATCCTGAGACTAAAGCACAGAGAGCATTACTGTCTCATTCTGGGTTCGAACCCCTAGCCTATAAACACCAAACCCTCCGAGTGTGACTTCAGCACTCCCACACACCTACTTGTAATTATTGTTTTTACGTGTCATCAAAACTTTTCAAATCTAACCACCATAGGTCAATGACTACCACAGATCAGTCTGGTGTCTCCTTCTCTATCTGGTATTGGGTATGTCCCTGTGATCACATGACCATATGAATATGATTATCAACTCTTTGTCATTCCTTTTCCTCTGATACAGCCCCTGTTTATTCATCTTGTCTTCTTCGTGTGTACGCTCTATCAAGACAGCTCCACTTCTCTTCTGACTCAAGAACGCTATGTATTCTGTTAAGACCAAAACATTTTGGACATCACTCTTTTCCTATGCTGCTCCTTCTGTCTGGAATTCCATGCCTTGTGAAATTAGACACATTCAGTCAACCAGTGAATTTGAAGCTGCTCTGAAGACCCATTTGTTTAAAACCTACTAGTACTACTACTAGCAAATTCTCCTCCCCACCCCATTCCAACGTTTTCTGAAATTATTTCAACTGATGTTCTGTGTGTGTGTGAGTGTCAGTGTGTGTGTGTGTCCACATGCATGCATGTTTATGTATTTGTGTGAGCTCCGACATGTATGTGTGTGTGTAATGTAGGTCTTGCCTGTTTGACCTTTTTTGTGATTTGAATTGCTTGTAATCATTGCTATTGTCATTTTGTGCTTGAGGTGTTTCAGTGTCAGTGTAGTTTATATTCAAATTTTGTACAGCATGCCAAGCTCTATTGTTATGTTAGAGATTCACGCTTAACACTTTAGAAATATCTCATTATTATAATGTATATCCTGGGAATACATTCCATCATATTCTCCTTGTGGATGTGCATGCATAGTTACCTACACACACACGCAGGTCTGAAATTATTTCAACAGATGTGCCGTGTGTGTGTGTGCATGTGTGTATGCGCGTCTATGTGCACATGCATGTCTGCCTCAGTGTCTGTATGTGGCTTTGTGACTGAACGACACAACGACAACCTTTTCATATTCCCCAAGATACACTTCAAAGTTCTTGGGCATAACACACACACAAAAAGAAATATATTTATACCTCAAACCAGTCAAAGCCATTTCTCCTACACATACACGGAGCCCATCCAGGAAATGTACTGTACAAAGAAAACCCAACAGACTTTATGATATAAAACCTTCAATAGCGGTTAGTGAAACTCGAAAAGTGAATAGCACAGCACACACGACAAGGGAGGAAAAGAAATAGATTATCTCCACACCCGGGAATCACAGGTAACAAATCTTTTAGCGGGGGCGCTGGAGGGGTGAAATAAGGATCAAGATTGATTACCTTTTCAAGCCCGCGCCACTTGTGCTAATGTCACTCGTGTTAATAAAGCGTGTTGGCAGCAATGTCAAGCCCCCTCTGCCTGCCATCAGCACTGCATTATATTGTAGACCTCAATTCACAGGGAAGCACAGTAGCAGAACACAGTGAGGGGAGGAGAGGAGAGGTTGGTGGGGGGGTGGGGGGGTGACGAGGCGCTCGCGGCGCCCAAGAAGAAAAGAGTTGAGGAGGTGCACGAGTGTGTTGGCGAGGGCTATCAGTCAGCTCTCGGGGAAGGTGATTATAAATATTGTATGGCACACCAGGGGCAGATTTGGGTCACACTCCGCTCCGGCAGCCAGTGACATTGCCCAAATGCTATCTGTACCTGCTAATCCTATACACGCTGCAAGCAGCCAGCCCTACTCCCTTCAGTTGACTGCCTCGCCGTCACTTCAACACCTCGGCCGAATTCTACACAATGGCTCACGGCAATGATCACACTGTTTGCTTGCTTCCTCGCCGCAACAACCCCCCCCCCCCCCCCCCCCTTACCCCAGCTGGCCGCCATTTCCTTGAAGCTGAAACGAAATATCTACCTGTCGACTCGCTGGGTCTGGTAATTAAAATGGAACGGCTCTTTCAGACCGTCTTTTATTGACAACCTTTGCATACGCCACACCGTGGAAAGGCGAAATCAAAGAACGAATACAGTGAGTGGTTCTGTGGTGTTGGGCCCTGGTTTATTTTATTGTATTATTATTATCATCATCATACACATGCGACCATTAAAACAATATGTTTAGTTTCCCCTTAAACTTAGCTTCATAACTTAGCAGACTGTACTTGTTTGGTCAGAATGTTTTGCAATACAAATTTATGATCTGAAGGCAGTTTCTCCACCAAACAGCTGACAGGCCACGACCTGACAATGGGTAATAACCATGGCTTGTCAATGGGTAATATTAACCATAACCTGGCAATGGGTAATAAACATGGCCAGTAATGTTACAAGCATAACTGCTTAAGTCACTGGATTTAATGGAACTCTGACGGAAGTATGGTTTCAACCAACAAACAAAAACAGACCAAGCTTAGGACTAGGAGCTCAAGCAAGACCGTGTACTCCGGCAGCCCCCGACAATAAATTCATCAGCTCGATCACAAGAACCAATCAATCTCGCACCCTGCTCGGTAGCTTCTCGAACAGAAAGGGGAAACGGTTGCCGTCTAACAGCTTGATAAAAGCGCCAACAAGGGAAACAAAACATGTATTGAGCACCGCGCAGACAAAAGCTATGTCGGGAGCCCTCCCTTCTCTATTTCTAGTCCCGAGCTAAAGCGAGGGTGAGGAGGGGGGTTGAGGCGCTGTCAGGGGTGAAGTCATTGTGTAAACAAATGCCTGGCTACAGTGCGGGGCCAGTTGCTCCGGCTTTTTTCCTCTCCCCCTCTCTCTGCCCCCTTTCTCCCACCACACACTGATCTGCCCCATCCACGAGGTGAGGTCTTTTCACCTGTGCAAGCCGAGGAGGCTGGCCCCCAGGCGGTGTGATCACAGCGAGGGGTCATTCAAAGGCATAGCATTCAGATGGCGGTGCGGGGACCTTCACCAGTTATGGCCGCTAAACAAAGAAGGGCGTACGGCACCCACAAAATATTCGCCGCGGTCAAAGGGGCATTACACCCGTTTCCTTTGCCGTCTGAACGGCGATACTCGCGAACCTATCCAACGCTCGGGTACTAACTAGACTGACAAGAAAAAGACATCAAGGGTCGCCACTGTTCGTCGTTTCTACTACACGTTTTTTGCCTTCCGAGGTGCAAACTAAGCGGCCGGGTACCCGAGTCTAATAGTACGAAAGTCTCTTCTTCGTTTATTTGTTACTACCACTGTAGTGTTAGTCACACAGTGCGGTTGTAAGATTCAGTGACAAGTCGTTCACGGTAAGCAGAGACCTGTTAAGCGCAACCAAACTGTCGCACTGTTATAACAGGATGAGAGCACGTCACACACACACACACACACACACACACAGAGGAGCGAATAAAGGGGGGGGGGGGGGGGGGGGGGGGGGTAAACCAGTATTGTAATAATTAAAAAAAAAAATCTTATATAGCACTATTCTCTAACCAGAGTTAAACGCACTGCACTATACAAACAACTTACGACAAAACCCACATTAGCATACATTTCAACAAACAAAACTTTAAATATTGCAGTCTATCATTATCACCTAGCAAACAATATTATTTTAGATACATAAGTACATATTCCTTGCCTATGTTTTAACATTATTCTTTGATGCAAGTCCAGCATGGAAAAGCCTCAGCCCAAGACAAGGAACCGAGATCTTATTCACATAATCATGAAAAAAATTGTGAGGGGAGAGGGTGGGACTGGGAGGGGGGCAAGAGGTTTCATTCCAATCTGCCTTACAGCCTACTTGGCAACCACCTTCAAGTCAGAGAAGACTGGGTTGGGAAGGGAGCAAGGTCATGTTAAAGAATCATGCAAAAACAAAACAAAACCACAACTGTGCGTGTATGTTTTGCATCAGCAAAATAAGAGCACAACACCACTGTCTTTGTGAGCAGTCACTAAATGAGCCATGAGGTAAGCAACAATAACAATATACTTTATTCATCCCTGCGGGAAATTAAGGCTGTCCTTTAATCGCACAACGAACATATCTCAATAATTTAAAGTCATGAAACACACACACACTCTTACTCTTAGACATACACCCCCTTTCTGTCAATCTGCATACACTAATAGCAAACCCAAAATTATCTGGAACAATGCTTTCTCTGTCAAACCAAAATGTAAAAACTCTCAAATTAAATAAAAATCATTAGGTTCACATATCCCCAACCCTCCTTTAGAAAGTTATCATCCTCAACTGACGTTTTGATGCATGTACACACTCAGTTAATGACTGGTATAATCTTCATTAAAAACTGACAGAGCCGAGGGTAAAAACAAGGCTTTATAACAGTTTGTATTTGTTCTCGGAAGTGAAAATCTTCCACTCCTGTTACTACGTTTGAGTGTCTCATTGATAAGTAAGTAACTTGATGCTTTATGACAAACCAAATGAGGTACATTCATAAAATACCTCCCGGTTGTATGGTCAGGACCAGGTTTAACATACCTTAGTCTCCACATTTCAACAAAACAATAATTTTACAGTTCTGTTGATTACAGTTTAAACAGAGTATTACTAACAACCCAAACATATGAGCAACACTAACAGAGAGAGGTAGTCCTTGAACTGTAACATCCCATCAACTGCACAGGGCAGCTCTGGAGGACAGGGAGAGAGACACTGACAGAGACACAGACAGGCAGAGATCCAATATAATTATGCCTATAACTAAGTATATTACAGAGACACAGACAGGCAGAGATCCAACAGAAGTATGCCTATAACTAAGTATATTACAGAGACATAGACTGGCAGAGATCCAACAGAAGTATGCCTATAACTAAGTATAACTTTGAAAATAGTACCTGGAAATGTTGCTCCTTACTCTGTGGCTCATGATGATCATCACCATACCATACATATCATTACCAAGCTTTGTTGCAAAAGGTTCAGCGTTTCGGGGGGGGGGGGGGGGCAGTGGGTAGAAGGGGGGGACTGCTCTGTTTAATATTTTTCAGATGATCTAAATTTTATTTATGTATTTTAGATATATATTAAAACTTCACTTTGCTGTGACCTTCAACTGTAAAGACAGCAATCAAACTTTGCAGAACATTGCAGCTCATGGTGATGTACCACAATACCAACTCTGGCTGCAAAAGGTTCAACAGGTCAGAAGGTATGTCACAGTCTTGTTCAAGGCTTTTGAACTCTGTGACCTTGACTTTGACTGTGAAGACAGAGATCCCATCTTTTCTCATGACACCCCAATTCTTGAATATGCATCACATTCAAAATACCAAGCATGGTTGCAAAGGGTTCAGTGCCTACTGACAAGCAATGGAGGTAAAAATGAACCACAAGGTGATTCCAAGTCTGAATTCAGTACCACTACCAGCAGAGAAAAACTAACATCCGTACCATCAATTTATCATTTCTGAACACTGCTATCACAGGTAAGGTTCTAAAATTAATTACCGTTTTATCATATGAGCCATAAACCGACCTGTCATCAACCATTTACAAATAATGTGTGATCAGTTTCTCAAATTCTTCTGACAGTCTGCCATACACTACAGTACTGGTATATGTATCACTTATTACCTTGGACTGTTTTCTGCCTGTAGATACAATATTTTTTCAGTTTATTTTTTACCTGCCTGTCTTGTGACTGTCTATTGTATGTAACACATGGATCATTGCCCTCAACAGAGAACAAATGGCAATTACTAATACTAATAAGATTGTAAGTTAAACTATAAAACAAGAAATGTACATTTTTGTTTAACATAGTAATCAGCATTATTACAAAACAAAGGAAGTTTTCAAAAATGTGTGTGTGTGTGTGTGTGTGTGTGTGTGTGTGTGTGTGTGTGTGTGTGTGTGTGTGTTGTTTTGTGGTAAAATGCAAATTTTCAGCCAAACTTTATCTATACATATATCCTCAGCACTTGCATCTCAAATATGCCATGTATTAAACAAATTAATTCTGGAAACAAAATATAAAACGGTAGCGTTTGTGGCTTGGGCTAGGAGGGCGCGAACTGTAAAAGTGTTAGCCATCTTTACCTCCCTATTTGCAGTCAACTAGCCGGTGGTGTTTGGAACGAAGCGTTAGCACAGAGGGTGTGTATCAGGTTGTCTTTGCTATTGAGATGGAATGAAAAGCGTGATGATTATGTAGGCCACGGCGTGGAGAGCGTGTTGCACAGATTTGGGTTACCCTTCTGTGTACCTTGAAAACTTCGGAGACAAACGCACGTCTGTACATCCTGGTCATGTGCGGGTGGGTGGTGGTGGCGGGATTGACTTTGGGGAGGAAAAACATCACACTTACTGGCTCTTTCATTTGCTAGTTTTAACAGCGCGCGCGCGCGCGTGTGTGTGTGTGTGTGTAAATTTGAAAGGGCAAATCCTTTTTCAATAAAAGATTAAAACAATGTGAACTGAAAACTATTACTTACGAAACTTCACATTCGTTGACTTGTATCATATTGACATATTAATATTTGCTTAACTGTTTCAAACTCACGATCTCTCACACTGTGGCAGCGTTACTTAAATATATTGTGAAACTGTTGTTCTTTGCATCACTGCATGAATGGCTTAATCTCTGTCACATATATCACAAATAACTATCCTGTCAGTGTATGAATCTATGTCTGTGAGATCAAAAACAGCTTATCTGCATTATTGCCAGTGTATGACACAAATAAAACTATAAGCATCACTGCCACCTAGTGTATGACAGTGAAACTCAGTTGTTGACAATTAAGCACAAGCACCACTACCAAATAATATACATGTATGTTATTTCTGTGTTACTGTATGAACATTCATCATACTCAGTCAAATACCATCAGTAACTATATTAAAATATAACTTGAAAGCATCACTTCAGTGTATGAATCTCTAATCTGAATCTGTGTTATTACAAACAAGTTCAATAAACATTTAAAAAAAATAACACACACACAGAGTTTCTTGTAGTTCAGGACTCTCTGTATGTGAGTTTGTGTGTGTGTGTGTGTGTGTGTGTGTGTGTGTGTGTTTATGTGTGCGTGCATGTCTGCACACAACTGCTTTGATAAAATGATGTGCATTATATGTTCCAATTGTGTCCAAGTATATAAATAACATAATGTAGCCTTTGACTTCATTCTAACTTGATGTATCTTAATGATGTACATAAAAAACGTCCCCAAAAACATCTTAAGTGAGCACACTGACACTTACAAGAACCTTGACAACCAGTACAGTTTAAACACATTTTGTCAGATAATATTAATTTTTGTGTGAAATAGACATACACCTGTAAAAGTCACAGTTCATGTCACTGAAATTCATGTAAATGGTTAAGCTAAATCAAAGTTCAAACCATGGCATTCAGCTTGACTATACTATGACTTATGAGTATGAGTTGTATGGCACAAGAATGAGCAAGACCCACCAATGTTCCTGGATTCAGACAGAAACCCATGTGATGCGCGCACACACAGAGTGTAAAAATGTCTCTGTGACTACTCTCACACACACATGCAGTGTAAAAATGTCTCTGTGAATATATTAGTCTATCTACGTTAAATTCTACCAAATCAGTATACCCATCTGAGCAAAATACAAACTGTTCCTGATAAAAGTGAATGTTCTGTGAGTTGTGCTGCATTTGCATGACACACAGATGCATGACAGTTATGTGCTAGGCTCTGCACCCTCCCTGAGATTTCTCCAGTCAAATTCTGTGCGACTATAAACAGAGGTCCCCTGTGTGTATTCTATAAGCATGCAAAACGATGACCTATGCATGTCAAAGATCCTGCAGTCCATGTCAGAGCTGGGTGGATTATGGAAAACGCTCCAATAACGGAGCATGCACTTAAAGTAAAAGTTTTACTTTCAGAGTCTTCATAATGTTGGACACTCTCTACTGAAGAAGAACTCAGTAACTCACTGTTACTAGTGTTTGTGTAACTTGTGTAAGTAAAGTAGCATGACTAACTTCTAACATAAAAAAAAATCAGTAGACTAGTAGTACTAGTATTGTAGTTGTAGTCTGCCCAGCTGACAAATCCTTTAACAGATGTAATCCCTATACCCTGTTCTCTCTCTCTCTCTCTCTCTCTCTCTCTCTCTCTCTCTCTCTCTCTCTCTCACACACACACACACACACACACACACACACACTCACAGTGTACCTTACCATCTCAGTTTGAATATAGTTTATTTTATACTTTTTATACAAGCCTGTAAATGACAACCTAAGCATTTAATTCAGATTATAACTTCTTAATATTATAATTACTGCTCATAGTCATACCTAACATTAACAATAGCAATCCCTGATATATAGTATAATACATCACTGGCGAGACTCTCCTGATGTCTTTTGGCCCATCAAGAACCAGACTTGACGTGAGCTGCCTCCTACCCACAGCCCCCTGTGCCAGATCTAGAATTACAATCCAATGCTGGCAAATTACAAACAGATGTTTTCCTCAACGAGCCAAGGTAAATGGCTGAACTTTCACTCTTTTTTTCCTGCCTTCCCCTCCTACTTGGCACTTGTTGGGTGAAAATGATCACCTTGGGAATAATAGGGAAATGCTCAAACCGGCCGTTATATGTCAACGTTGAGGAGATTGGGAAGCAACGTGCTGCAGTGTATTAAGATTTTGATGCTTCTGCATCAAAATGTACATTAATTATTGATCTGTTCCATTCAAATGCAATTTATATATATATATATAAATGATGGTCCAATACCGGCTGACTGGGCGTAAAACACCAACTTACTTACTTACTGATGGTCCAAAACAGTCTGAGGCAAGCTCACTGACAAAAGTGACTGATGACAATAACATTACTAAATCTACTCACAAAGTACCTACATTAATTTATCTCACTCTGAATTTCCAACCAGTCCAAAGGCAAAGTCTTCTTTTATAACTGGTATGTGTTATGTAATATATTGCAGCCTATACTTGGTTTTCATTGTACCCAATGGGGGGGAGGTATTGAGGGAGAGAAGTTCACAATAACACTAACACCAACAGCAGCAAAAAAACACACACTACTTCCCATATCTGAAATTGAGCTATAACCTGTAGTTGTATAACTTAACTTTTATGATGAGCTTTGGCTGCACAGTGACAGTGCAGTAAAACAAAAACTAACATTATGCAGAACTTTCCTAGTTCAGAATCAAAGAGCCACTTTCTTAAAGTGTGTGTGTGTGTGTGATTTTTTCTGTTATCATTATTTGTAACTCTGTATATATTTTCACATTTAACTGCTATGTATAGTTCACTTTTAGGAAGGGGTGGGTGGGTAGGAGCCGTTTGTACTTTTCGGTTCTAGTGTCCTTTGGTAGTTTTAGCTTGTGAGAGCTTACATGTATGCACTGTGTGTATCTGGCACTGTGAACATGCAATGTTTTGTGTGGAAGTTTTTTATGCACTGTATAAATTTTCATTCATTCATGATTCATTCAAAGTCTTTTCTTTAGTTTTATGATTTGTAGCACCTAGTACAGTAGTAGCCGTACAAAACTACACTGTGTCACTGACTGGACTGAGTGCAGTCTTGTTCACATTTAAATTGTCCTTGAAATTTAATGAAAACCTTTATCTTTTTAAAAACCTTTTCTTCAGTCTCATTGCCCTGATATGCGACTGGTGTGTGTGTGTGTGTGTGTGTGTGTGTGAGTGAGTGTGTGTATGTGTATGTGTGTTTGCATGTGTGTGTGTGTGTGTGTGTGCATGTGTGTGTGTGTGTGTGTGTGTGTGTGTGTGTGTGTGTGTGTGTGTGTATGTGCATGCGCACATTCATGTTGTATGCACTGAATTTCAACAACATGTATTTGTAAAGAACATGTAAATGCTTTGGGCCTGTGTGGGTTAGGCGCTTTAACTTTAAGTATTCATTATTATTATTATTTAATCTTTCAGTTTCATTTTTTGTGAGACTTACTATAATGGACACAGAGCAGAGCCTGAATTAAATAAACACCTACCAAACAAAGAAATACAACTGCACCTTACCATACAAATCTAAGGTCCCTATGACTAGTTGTCTAGTATGAGTGTGACCCTGAAACAAGACTAATCACTTAAGGTCACACAAACTGGAATTAAAGCGCAGGTTCAGTAGTTTGTCATTACACAGGCACTGTGACAGGATTCTTGCTGCGTTAGTACATTTCCCCACATATATGAGGTTTTATTATTCATTATCTTATTTTCTGTACAGCTCATGCAATGGCCACCTGGACATTTGCTGCCTAAGAGAGTGCTGCAAAATTAAGAGATTCTTTAAGCAATACACAATAGCTTCCTAGGTACAATTCGCTCTGCATCAATAATAACAATTAAAATATGCTTTATCTTTTTCAGTTTACTGAACAGCTGCCTAGATACTGCTGCAACTGGAGTAGGACCTTAAACGGACCTGTACACATACATAATGTATGTATGCACATGCCTGCAGCAGCAGTAGTAGTAGTACTAGTAGTCCTTAAGTATTCTGCCAATGGAATTTTGGAAGGAATACAGCAGCTCACAGTCAGAATCTAAACCCAGGTTCTATTCTTCTAATCATCTGATCTACTATTAGCATTAGTATTACAGTACTAACTTAATACTAAGTACTTTTTCCTCATCTGGCTATATAGACTAGCACTATGGTACCAGTTGTACTAGTACAGTAGTACTAGTAGCACTAGCAGTCATAATAATAATACATAAATTTTCTACAGCACTATTCCCCACTGAATGAGCTCTATGCACTTGTTCACATACATGTACATATATATATATACCATTGACATTCACTGACATATACATGCAATCACACAATAAATATTACATACTTAACTGATTACATCAATAATAGGAATGGCATAGAGTTGTAGCTGCCTTCAATTTTAATTTCAAAACTAGATCAAAACACATAAAAGGTTCAAAATAAGACAATTTATTAGGACAAAACACAACGTCCAAATTTTCAGGGTAATCCCCTTTATAAAGCAACAAAACGACACTTAAACAAGAGTGAAACAGTGAAAAATGAGATGGAGAGCTTAACAAATTGCGTTCTTTTATTAGTTTTAAACCTTTTATATGTTCAAATCTTGTTTTAGAATGCTAGCAGTCATTCTTGTTTCAGATTTTTCTTTCTTTCAAAACGAGTCTTAATACTCAAAACTGACCACTTCAAATTGTATTTTTACCAGTAATACTAATACTTTAATAGACCTGTTAAAACCAGTAAAGCTTCTTTTTTGATGTGCTGCTCGGTTGTGTGTGTTTCTTTAATTACTGGCATTGGGTGTGTGATCCTAGCAGTGTGTGTGCAGTTGTACAGTTGCAGTTGATCATGTGTCTGTCACTCTGTGTGTCACTCTCAGTCTCAGAATCAGAATGCTTTGTATTCATGAATAAGTATGTTTATTCATGTATTTTTAGTTTTATGCCAGTAATTTGTGCCTGATTGCTTACACAGTGTAAGTTTTTCTTTAATTAAGTTATAAAGCACCTTCAGTTTCTGAAACTGAAAGCACTCTATAAATACCATATTATTATTTATTACAGTAACTGCTCGATTAATTTATATTTAACCATTAGATGTAATACTAAACAGTACATAACACAGAATATCTACATCATACATTCATAATATACTGTAACTATAGCCAAATTGGCAAATACAAATAATAATAAATCAATACTTTTTTTTTTTTAATTTACATGACTGATAAGTAATATAAATATCATGATTTGGTCAACAATTCCCATAATATAAATATAATCTGGACAAAAATTCCCAATGCCACAAATATAAAAAAGCTGGGTTTCAGTACTTAACTAAGGCTGCAACTGTGCAAGACTGGACAGAAGTTAAAGGCTGGTGGGACTAGGGGAGAGGGTCAAGCTGTCTGGCCTAAATCTGCTTCCATTTGTACAACATTCACTGTACACCTTTGTGCCAACTTCTGGGTAGGCTAGAGTGCTCAGTCAAAAGCAAGATCTCTTGTGAAAGCCTACAGAAACGGAAGATCGCGATCTACGCCGCAGCTTGTTCTATTTTGGGGCTTGGGGGGAAGGGGGATTGGTGATAAACACCCTAGCCTTCCCCTTGTGTTCCGTCGGAGACAAGACCCCGATCTCATTGCAGCACACATCGAGAGGCAAATACTTCACGTTTTTCAGTTGGTAATGTCGGATCGCTGTGCAGCACTGCAGAAGCGAGCAAGAAAAAACACCAACAAACATCTTGAGCTCCACTGTGTGAGGCTCCGCTTAATGTTTGTAATTGTGGATGGGAGGGTGTGAAAAGGAGGAAAGGGGGGTACCCCAACAATGCACTCCGGCTCTCCGCTCGCACGCTCGCTGGCTCGCTCATGCTTCTGTGTGATGAAGATCCAAGCAGGAGGAAATCGAACGGCTACACAAAATCAAATCGATCCCCGACATTCACCGTCTCCGAACAACCTACTCCCTGCATTTTCAGAGACATAAATAGCATGCAACCGAGATACCACACACTGATCAATTCTTATTCGCCGGCTGCCTCAAGAAAACGCGACAAACCCGTCAGCTATCCCGCATGTTATTCAATCCAAGCTTCGGATGAGCGAAGGTGCCGTGAGAAATCCTCAAAATGACAGCCCAAATCTCACCGTGCTAGCACTCAATAATAATCCACATTCACGCTAACATGTCCACATACATGCAAGCCAAACAAGCACTGCAACCTACCGTGAAGCAGATTCGTGATCAGCCACAGTAGACAGAGAAATTAAACGCCGAAAGCTCATCTCATCGTCTTCGATAGCTACACTGTGACCTCCATGTTTTGGACAAGAATGGTGACCTCGTCATGTGACTAAATCGTGCATTTTCATTGGTCAAATCTTTTCGTTTCTTCTTTGGCGGCAAGAGCAGACGAAAACGAAAAAACCCACTGTCATCGATGTGTACAGGCGCTAGAAATTCACAGTTCAATCAATGTTTGTTAATACTCTAAAATTCAATCATTTGACCGAAAAATTTAATCAGATAGTCAGAAGAGGGACAACAAATAAAACAGTACCAGCGGGATACCAGGCAGTTGGGTCTACTTGGCATATACTGAACACTGTGCTTAATCGGTGACAACTGTGACAATAATCAATAGGCTAATTAATTACTATATTTTAAATCAGTCAGTCAATGATTTGTTTAAATGGTATTGCAAATGTTGTACTGGTTCATCGCACAAAGCACGTTTTTACTACTTCTTTTTTTCAATAAAAACGTGACAAAAAAAACCAACGCAGTGACAACTGACAGAACGAGGCCCAGAACACCAGTGCAGAATCAACAAAGGAGTTAACTAGTGCTCGACAGACGTCACACAAACACCACAAAGACATGATCGCCTACGGTTACTCTCACGTGGCATTAGAGTAAATACAAGGTACATAAACTCCACCAGAGGTACAACCTCTGTACCTTTGGTTGAATTCTGATGTATCTTGTCTAGAGGCTCCTCCTTCCAAAAACCATCAGGGACTGGAACTCGTTACCCACGAAAGTAGTGGAGGCCCCCACCCTTGACGCTTTTGAGTCAAGGGCCGTATCAAACTGAAAAACTACGGATCCGTAGGCTACATCTGGTGGAATTTATTTACCTTGTATGAGCACCACTGGTGACAGTTACCTGCGGCGTAGACGACTCAAGTCTTTGTTGCTGACCGTGTTTCTGTGACGTCCGGCTTTGAACGCTAATTAACTCCCTTGTTTCTTCTAAAAATTATAAATAAAAGAAAAACTGATGCAATAAAAAATAATTTTAAAAATGACTAAACGCATTTTAGCTGCTGCCGCCGGCCTGTTTCAGTCACCGTACATTTGAAGTTACGCATCTCTATCATCGAGTCGGCTACATCAGTCAAGTATTAGTCTTGATCAAAAGATTGAAGATTCCTTTATTATTTCACGTGAGGAATTTAGACATATGTTCCGTGATTAACTGTGGTTTGTTGGGATTTTCTTTTTCCCTTTTTTATATATGATAATACGGCGTTTAGTTACGTAGTAAGTTGTACAGGTGACTGGGCGGTAAGGGAAACTGATTCACTGACACTGTGGCTGAGACAAGCGCATGTGTGTCATTATAGTCAGTATGTGCCGAGTCATCAACGAGTGTGTGTGTGGGGGTTGGGTGGGTGGGTGCGTGCGTGCGTGCGTGCGTGCGCCTGCGTGTGCGTTGTCTCACCTCGGCTTGTCAGTTGTTTTTCTTTCAGCTTTGGCAGTAGGCATATAGTAGTGAGTGCTTTCGGAGCCTCACTGTAGTCTATTTCATAGTAGAGCGTCAGAAGTGGATTTATTTGATTATAATTTTATATCTGTTGAGATCAAACTGTTGTCACTGTTGTCTTGCTTTCGATCACTCAGTCATTATATCATTACCCCCCCCCCCCTCCACATTCCACACACACACACACACACACACACACACACACACACACACACACACACACACACACACACACACACACATACACACACACACACACACACACACACACACACACACACACACACACACACACACACACACACACACACACACACACACACACACACACACACACACACACACACACACACACACAAGTATGCAATGAGACGAAAAGGGGGTGGTTTTCAGTTTTGACTCAAAAGAAGAGAGTGAAAAGCCAAGTACTTTATTCCTTTTCAAGGACTGAAACGTCAATACCACATGTTTTACGATGTGTGTGTTGTTGTTGTTGTTGTTGTTGTTGTTGTTGTTGTTGTTGTTGTTGTTGTTGTTGTTGTTGTTGTTGTTGTTGTTGTTGTTGTTGTTGTTGTTGTTTTAATAATAATAATATTTATAAAGAGCAAACTCTTCTCCGTAGAAACTATTCTAAGTGTATACACACAGAGAGACACACACAGACACCCGCACACACTATAACGAGCTTACTGACTATACAAAACTTAATTAATACGCAGCAATCTTTTTAATCTGCGTGTCATGATAATTAATTTCACAGTTTAAGAGTGCGCAACAACCTAGCCTACAAGCAAGGTTAATACCACAAGAATTATTCAATGGAAAACATATTACTCATATGAAAATACGCTGTAAAATAAACATTATCACACACATTAATATGATCGACATGTAATAGGCACAAGAATATTTCAGTTAAGCAACACTGTCCTTCACCCCTATCACTCTGTACAGTGTGCGTGCGTGCGTGCGTGCGTGCGTGCGTGCGTGCGTGCGTGCGTGTGTGTGTGTGTTTCACAAGGTTATGCTTGAACCCTCTTCTTCTTCTTCTTCTTCTTTTTTTATCAGTGTCTACATTATCTATTTCTGCTAAATTGCTGGTAACATATGTTTTCCATCTCGATGTACATTATGTGTGTTATATCATACTTGTTCAGCGCTTTGAGCCGGAGGGTAGGCGCTTTACAAATTTCCCTTCTTCTTCTTCTTATTAAGTATAATTATCACTGTTCTCATCCTATGCCCCTCCTGACAGAGAGAGGAAGAGAATTCCAGAAGACAGGTCCAATGTCCTGAAACGATCTTTTCTCCAGGGTTCTCCTACCCACCCCCGAAACACAGAAGATCCTAGTATATGACGCTGAGAGAAGAGGGAGAGAAGGAGAGTACAGATGAAGTAATTCAGAGAGGTATGGAGGAGCCATACCAGGACGGGAACTGGAAGTCCGTTAGTGACTATGAATAAACAGTATCCATTCGTACCGGCACTCGTACAAAGTTCAGGAGCTGTGTGAGAGTCGAGGTGACCGTCCTGGGCTGTCCGTTCTAACGAGCCTCGTGGTTTCCGTGGACGTAAAGCAATATTGAACCATGCTCAGGCACTGGTCTCAGCTTGTCATTAATGTGTCAAACGACATCCTGACGGACGTACCGGCACAAATCAGTAGCCTGTATTGCTTCTCTACCTTGCGTTAGCTCAGCCACAGGTATCACCCGTGTCAGTTCTTCCGGCGTGATCCACTCCACGGTTTGACCCATGGACTTACGCTTATTTAAGTTTACGGTAAGAATAAGGTATTCACTGGGTGGGTGCCTGTGACTAAGATTTATCAGCAAGTTGTAGAACTCAGTTCGTATTGATTTCATATTTTTAGGAATTTCGTAACATGTCTTTGACGGTCTGAGCTTCTCGTAAAATGCCTGAGCTGCTAAATGAATGTTGTCCTCACTGTCGCATATCACTGTAATGATGACGGGTAGTGGTGATAAAAAAAAAAAAAAAACATTTTGGTGGTGATGGTGATCAAGTTACAGTTGCTGATCAAGTAGTTCATCAAGTAGTTCATAGCATTATTTTACTGTTTACTATTGTGCTGTCATCCCCGGCTGACGGCAAATCAGTGTGATGATGGAAGTAATGGTCACAGTAACCACTATGATAATTATGGTGACTGTTATTTCGTGTATTCTTTACACTAGTTGCTGACTTTTCTGTCATTCTTTTTCCCCCTTCAGTTTACTGTTCGTAACATTCTGCTCTAATTACATGTCGGGATGTTTATGAATGTGAACTTGTTCTGTCAGGTCTGTGAGCATGCGCGTGTTTACAGTGCAAGTGCAAGTGTGTGTGTGTGTGTGTGTGTGTGTGTGTGTGTGTGTGTGTGTGTGTGTGTGTGTGTGTGTGTGTGTGTGTGTGCCGCATAGTATGTGCGTGCGTGCGCCACGGTGCGTGCGTGTGTGAGTGTGCGCGAGCGCGTGCCGCGGCGTGCGTTGGTGCATGTCATTCTGTATCAGTCAGTGTGTAGTGTGCGCGCGTGCGTGTGTGTGTATGTGTGTATGTGTGTGTGCGTGTGTGCGCGCGCGCGCGCGCGCGCGCGTGTGTGTGTGTGTGTGTGTGTGTGTGTGTGTGTGTGTGTGTGTGTGTGTGTGTGTGTGTGTGTGTGTGTGTGTGTGTGTGTGTGTGTGTGTGTGCCTGCCTTTTGAAATATCGTGGAATGCGTTTGTCAATGTACGGCAGTTGCATATATATATATAGTTGCATATATATCTTTCCTTGAAAGATGGAAAGATCATCACCGATGTGTTCAGCAAGCACAACCATTCTTATTTACCGCCATCCAGTTGCCACTCGCCAGCCGTGTTTAAAGGTTTTGTACAAGGAATAGGCACCAGACTGCGTATGATCTGCAGCGAAGATGAAGACTTAGATCGGAGACTGGAGGAATACGGAAGACATCTGACCGTCTCCGGATGGAAGTACAAAACAGCTAAAGAAAGACTTGTGGAAGGAGCGAAGAAAGACAGAGAAAAAACTCCTAAACCAGCCCAGGAAAAGGAAGGACACGAAAATTGCGTGGGTGAGCACTTACGACCCCAGAGTGCCTTCCAAAACGGCTATAATCAAGAAAAATCTCCATCTTCTTCATGCCAGCGTAATTAATAAAGAGATCTTCCCCCCAAGAACCATCGTCTCGGCTGACAGAAAAAGAAAAAATCTCGCACAAATGTACAAGCCTACTGTTCCACAAAGATATGTTCAGCATGGGCCCAAGAACAGACCAGGTTT
>OY757548.1:12729500-12784864 GCA_963584105.1 Alviniconcha strummeri | reverse complement strand
CTTAGTCATACCGATCCGCATCGTGCAGTTCGGATTCGGGCCATTGTCTGATCCGTATAAGTGCTAATCCATAGTCTGTGACTGACTGTTGGCTGATCTGGGTTGTGCTGACCTGACTCAGTGAGTCAATCTGATTAATTTTGTCGTGTTGTCGGTGCTGATAGGATGATTTGCACTGATCGTTACCTGATCTGGGTTGTGCTGACCTCTGTCAGTTAATCGTCTGGTTCGGTGTTGCAGTGCCGTTGGCCTGTGACCGTTGGCTGATCTGGGTTGTCGTACTGACCTGTGTCAGTCCGCATTTCGGTTCGGCTGCTGACCTGTGTCAGTCAATCTCTGCCGTTTGATGTTACCAGGCTCTCTCTCTCTCTCCTCTCCTCTCTCTCTCTCTCTCTCTCTCTCTCTCTCTCTCTCTCTCTCTCTCTCTCTCTCTCCTCTCTCTCACTCTCTCTCTCTCCGGCGTCCCCAGACTCTGTCTCACGCACTCACACACTCAGTCACTGCACACGCACACATTCACACACACACACCACAGTGACACACACAGTGACACACACACACACACACACACACACACACACACACACACACACACACACACGCCTCGTAACTGAGTATAACGCTACACTCGGAGCCACTCCCATGGCTCCGATCAGCCCCGCCCCGCCAATTGGCAGTATACGGCGGCATATCCGCTTTCACTGACTGAAGCTGACCGCGAATTTCAAGTTTCTAAGTTTGGAAGAATTGCCGGTAATACTTAGAAGAAGCATGCCTTCGGCTGCTAAGTGATGGTGTAGTGCGGGACTTTTGCCTCTGCTTGCGTCACAGATTGTCACTGGACGGCCTTCGCCGGGAACTCCCGGACCTCTGGCGATGACTTGATCAGTGGAACCAGTCCACTGACGATGATGTTGTTGATGATACATATATAATTACACGCCAATGATAATAACAATAAAAACACAATACAGAACGCTGACCAAAATATACTACTGAAACTATGTCACTATAACACTTATATTAATGTGACAATACGAAACAGTGTTAATTTTGGGAGTAGACCTTTTTTCAAGCGACAAACAGATTGTTAACCTACCAAATCAAAGCTGTGTTGGAAGGGATTTCATTTCTTTCATTGTTTGTTCAACTGTATAGTAGATTAACTGGTGTCTGCTTGTTCACTTCCCAAAAAACAACAACAACCTGTCAACTCACTTCAAATTGGCACAAGTTTTGTATTTTCCCATTAAAATAAACTTTCCTTTTAACAATTTGTGATAGATGTATGTAAGATTTTAACAAAATCTGTGTCAAAATTGATCTGGACTGATAAGATCAACAGGCCGTTTTTTTTTTTTTACACAAAAGATTAAAAAGACTCCATGCCTATTTCACATACACGTCACCAGTGTTTATCTTGTACTGAATTTGTTGTTGGATTGGGAGCCAGTGGAGAGATTGAAACAGGGGTGTGATGTGGTCTTTTTTATGTTTTTTTTTTTTGTTTTTTTTTCTCTCAGTATGATTAACTGGCATGAGTTTTGTATTGTCTGATTAAAATAAGCTTTCTTTTTAACATTTTGTTGATTGATATATATATCTATAATAACAAAATCTGTGACAAAGTTGATTGCTAGCCCAGTTTTGAACTGATAAAATCAAAAAGAATGCTTTTTAACACAGAAGGTTAAAAAGACACCATGTCTATCAGTTTCATATACACACTTCAGCCTCATTCTTAAATTCAGCTGTAACTGAAAGAGCTCAGTTCCTAACATGATATGTCAGCCCAATATCTGAGGACATTAAGCTTCTCATCGTCATTAACTCAAAGATAAATAGGCACTTTTCATCTGTCACAATCATTGATTAATGCCTGTCTGTCTCAGTCAGTATGTTGTTTGAGAAAGCTCAGTCAGTGTTTCCACTGAAAATATGGGCATATAATGCTTTGTGTTCCATAATAAAAATGAGTCTTTGTCTCTGAATTAAAAACAAACAAAAAATAACCTTTTGTGTTTTAAGTTTTGTATAGTATCATTATTATTATTTCATAACAATCATATTGATGTTATGGATTCACTTTTGTCAGTGAATCAAAATTAAGATTTGTCAGTGAATTGCGGGTCAGCACTGGCAGTGTTGGCTGTTTTTGATTCTAATTGTTTTTACTGCAGCATGCACAATTTGTTAAAACATAGCAACAACTTTTTGATGTGTTGCTTATACTTCACGGTTACATCTCTCTCTCTCACTCCCTCTCTCTCACTCTCTCTCCCTGATATGACTGGGAACTAAAAACCAATCGTTTTTATTTTACTTTATTTCACTTGCTTGCTATAAATTTTGTGACACTTGCAACCCAAACAAGGCCCCGTGCGGAAGAGGAAGTGACGTCTTTGAAAAACTGTGCACGCTTTTTTTCTCTCTATAGAACACAAAGAAGAATATTTTTCAGTTGTGTTCATTAAGAAACTCAGAATAGTTTTCGAAAAATAAGATTTTTCACAGTTAGACACAATGATGTACACTGCAAGTACCTCAAGAGATATTAAAAGAGAGTTTTAACGCATTCTCACTTATATGTGGAATGTTTCCGTTCCATCTTATTTGTCACCCGAGACACGAGAATCTTGAAAACATCCGGTGGAAGTCCGTGTTTTGTTGTTGTCATCAGTTCGCTGATTATTTACAAAATTATGGCCCAACAGCAGAGCTTTAAGGAGCGAAGGAGTTTCGGTAAGTCATATGTCGTTGATTATTTTGTTAATTTTTTAGTTCTGTTGAAGGTAAATCGTTGCGTAACGTTTGAAGTGTTCGACGGTTGTCTGTCGGGGTCTCCTGACTTCGCGATGACATCATTAAGTTTTATTTGGTCTGTCGTGTTTGCATACATGTGTAGATACATGTGCGTGCGCGTTTTAATTGGGTTGCCTAGATATCAGTATCACTATCTTTTGATCAGTAATTTTTAGTTATTGCATATTTGAACACTTCATCACAACTATTCACATGCATCCGGAAGAGGTGGTCAATTTATTTACAGAAATGTTCTTGGGACAATTGAAAAAAGTGCGGAAGTCCCGATATGCCACCACTCCCTCTGACCGAGTTGTAAGCACTTATGGCCAGTATGGATTAGCCACTCTAAGTACCCATTATTATTAATATTATTATAGTATTTATTGTACCTGAAAAGCAAAATTGTGTCAGCCTGTGAAGATCCAGGATGCTTTTTGTAGCTTAGAGCACTACTGTTTTAGTTTAATTTATACTGGCATAAAATCACTTTAATCAAATTTGTTTTATTTTGTGCTGAATTGTAATGATCTGTAATCAATCTTTTAGATGTGTACATTTCTTTTTGTTTTGTTTTTGTGTACAGCACAGAGAGTGAAAGATGTTCAGGCAATTCGCAGTCAGCATCCAGACAAGATTCCCGTGAGTGTTTTCAGTGTGTGTATGTGTGTGTGTGTGTGTGTGTGTGTGTGTGTGTGTGTGTGTGTGTGTGTGATATCACTGTGGTCAAGTTCATTAAAGACTTTAGAATTCTAAGAATATTAGTAATACTAATTATTCACAGGAAAATTAGTACACAGTATCAATAACTCAGTCATCAGTAATTCAGCCAAAGCAACAACAACAGATATGCACACGCACACCAAAATACAAACAAACTAACAACATCAGTAACAATAAATGACAACAGCAGTCAGCAGACACAAAAATGCTGCTGAAAGTAGAACATGGGGAAATAACGTTTTTAGTAAGTCTTTATTTTATAGTGGTATTAAATCCTACCTTTTCACCATTCATTTTCACTGGATAACAGTACTACCATTTTCTGTAAATTATCTTCCTGCAGCTGCTGCATGTGTGTGTGTGTGTGTGTGTGTGTGTGTGTGTGTGTGTGTGTGTGTGTGTGTATTGTACTACTGTTAGTATTGTATATTATTTTAAGGGCATGCATGAGTGCGTTTTGTGTTAGTATTACAGTAGTATTATATTACAGGTATTTGAGGCACTTAGAGCTTATTACATGGATTTATACCATACAAATATAGCTTGATTTTATTATATTTATTATTATAATGGTTATTTTATGGTGCCAATCAGTATTATTATCAAAGACTATACAGATTATATATATACCTGAAGCCTTTCAGTTTTAATGTGAATTTCATGGTAAGTAGCATGCTTAGTGACTGAGACTGACTCTGGTCATTCAGTGTACATATGATTACATTGCAGATTCCATTCATTCATTTCACTACTGCAGCTGTGGCAGTGTATTAAGACTAAAGTTAATAAAAGCGCATCTGTTTCTTGCATGCACAGGTAATCATTGAAAGGTACAAGTTTGAGAGGACAGTGCCAGTGTTGGACAAGACCAAGTTCCTGGTGCCAGACAATGTCAACATGAGTGAGCTGGTCAAAATTATCAGGTCAGTTTCACAAGCTCAACAGCTCGCTCTTCTTGTCAACGCAAAAGACCCATTAAACTGTTGAACGTTCTGTCCTACATAACCTCCACTTTCTCCATCAGTCTCTCTGGCTCTGTGGCTCCTTTTGTTTGTACATGGACTGATTTGTACTGTAGATTTGACTTGAGAAAGGGTTTATATAATTATGTGTATGAGGGGAGTTTTGAAATTATGTTCATTTGCTTATGACAGGGCTTGATTGTCCTGAGGTGACCCAGTGCGGTTGACAGAGTGTTAAAGTCCATTAACTCTTTCCCTCCTCCCAGTACAGGGTTAGTTCTTGGATGTGAACATCACCTGACTGCACTGGGTCACTCACCTCTGGACAAATCACACATTAGACATTCTTTTGCACCACTTCAACACGCAAGTCACTGCTTCACAAGTTTGTCTGATTCCCTGTTACAGTGTTAAAAAACAACCATCCATGTATCAGTCAGTGCACCGTAGCACACATTTTGGTGCCTGTTTATACTCACTCTGTAGGCACTTAGAAGAGTTTGCTCCCTCAAGCAAAGGAAAGCTGGGAACGTTTTACTATTTTTAGATTAAGATTTGCTCCCAAGAAGACAAGGACATGATTACCATAAGTTATAACATGGACATGATGTCCAACCAGTCATTCTCATGGAACAAAAAACTGATTACATGTATGAAAACGGTCTCACTTTTCTCTCAATTTATACCAGTTGTGATACTAGCTCTAAAATGTTAGTATTACCTTCTTTAATTTTTTTTTTTTTTAATGCAGTTGATTTCACACTGGCTGCTGCAGTGGTGAGAAGTTTTATCTTTTGCTGTAAAAAAGAAAGGAATTGTTTTACGTATGCATCAATACATACATACATACTGAAAACAACATCCTGTTCATATTTTGAAGTCATTCACATTACTCCAGAATGGAGTTATTGTATTTTCATGCAGGGATTTTCAGCTGGAATTTTGGAGCATGTTGTACATTTGCCAGCTGAATTGTTTTGAGACATGTCGTACATTTGTCAGCTGAATCATTTCAAAGCATGTGATACATTTGTCAACAATTGTTTTGAAGCATGCTGTACATTTATCAACTGAACTGTTTTGAAGCATGTCCTAATTTGTCAGCTGGATAGTTTTGAAGCATGTCGTACATTTGCCAACTGAATAGTATTTTTTAAATTATGTTGTACATTTGTCATCTGAATTGTTTTAAACAGGCGAAGGCTGCAGCTGCATCCCAGCCAAGCGTTCTATCTGCTGGTGAACGACCGCAGTATGGTCAGCAACACCACACCCATTGCTGAGGTCTATGAGAAGGAGAAGGATGAAGACGGTTTTCTCTACATCATGTACGCTTCGCAGGAAACATTTGGATAATCATGGCTGCCCTCAGTGATCTGTCCATTCTCACCACCATTTCTGTGTATCAGAGATCTTAATCATGCCATTTGATTGATTACTGTGTCACCTGTATATTTGATCATTCAAGTATTTTCTGTCTTCTTTTCTTTTTAAATACTGTGTACATTAATTTGGGGGGTCTGTTTTTGCTGCTTGGTAGAAAATTTATGACTGTAACTAGTCGGTAAGACTGTTAATGTTTGACCCGTATAGAAGGTTGAGTAAATCTTTGTAATAATCGGTGCTTCTCAGTTCAGCCATCTTTGGCACAAATATTTATGCAGAGGTTCTGTTGGCTGCTGTCACAGTGGAGATCTTTCAGTCTTTGTGTGGTGATAACCTCTGTTGAGCTCTGCTCATTAATTAGTCTTAGTTTTTAAAATCTTGACCTGTTTTCAAGGTCACAGCAGCTGAAAAAAGGTCGAACTAAAACTCAAAACAGCATCGAAAAGGTCAAACTGAAAGTTTCATTTTTTGGTTATGACTGAAAGTTGCATTTTCTTGTTATGATGGTCATGCTGCTTGCTACTCATCCAGGGGAAATCATTCTAGTCCTGGAGTTGGCAAGTAGCTTTGTGGCAATACCCTGGAAACTGTTTAAGCAAAATGTTTTAAACTTTGCTTGATGGTAACCTTGCTTGATGACAGTCTCTATGCTTTACCCCATTATAATGACCTTGATCCACTTTCAAGGTCACAGGAGAGGTTGCAGATAATGTGGAAAGATGTATGCCAATGTTTTAAATCTACTGGCCAAGTTGCCCCTCCCCCCTCTCCCCAAACCCCCTTAATTTTTTTCCAGTTTGTAAATAAATGGTAACAAATAGTATTTTGGGTCTGACTGTATTTGTTGCTATTGAGATTTCGAGCACTATATTCTGTTAGGGCAGTGGCAGGTGGAATGGCAGATGCTTTAAAAAGGAAACCAGAAAGTGTTTCATTAGCTCAGTCTAGAAAACACATGCATGCATACACACGCACGCACGCACGCACGCACGCACGCACGCACGCATGAACATACGCACACACATGCACACACACACACACACACACACACACAGAAACAAGCAACAAAAAGGTTCTACAATGTAAAAGTTAAAAAAAGAATGTTAATATATTACACGCATCATTTGCATTCAAAACAATTTTCTTTCAACAGTGCAACCAGCCATTCAAGTAGCTATTCAACCTAGCTTAGTTTTACAGGCCATACGGGGCTGTCTCATGATCAAGTCATTTTGCTTCTGATTGTCAGGATAGGGTTACGGTGACATCTGTGTTTTACATAGCAATATGTTTCTGTTTTTTTCCTTGAATGATATCTTTGGGACAGTGTTGTGGTAACATTTGTATTTCACATAGGAATTATGTGTCTGTGTAACACTGTTACTGTGTATGTGTGTGTCATGTCAGATGTATATATTGTGCTGACTACTGTTGCTGTCGCCAGTTGCCCTGTTAAGCTCAGCTGGAGAAACTGAAAGATTTGTTTTATTTTGTGCCAGATGTCGTGATGTTAATATTGATTTTGCATATAGTGTTAATTAGAAGAAAAAAAGTATGTTGAAAATGGAAAAAAGGAGAACAAGATCTCTCTAACTACTTGATGTGTTCTTGATGTGTGTTGTTGTTTTTCCTTCTCCAATGCTGAAGAAAAATTGCCCCCCCCCCCCCCACCCCCTCCCTCTGCAAAAAAGAAGAAGAGAGTTCGCTGGTTGATCAATCTCCAGTGAACGTTTGTCTCATCTGTCCAGAACAGAAACATTCCTCAGTCTCCATGTGGATGATTGAGTATATATATATATATTTTTTAAATCACTTAAATACAGCAAAAACAGAATTGGATATAGTTATTAATGTAATCTTTATCCTGTGTGTATTTTTTAGCACTGTTGCTGAGTGTTGTCTTACACCTACAGGAAGAGGTCAAAATGTTTTCAGTCAGAGCATGTGCCCCATTGCAAGGCCAGTTTAAGTTAGTTGTGTCCCTTCCCTCAGGCAACTGCCGTTACCAATCACACACCTGTGTTTTTTTGTTTGGGGTTTGTGTCGTGTTTTTTAAAAATTCACTTTAACAAGTATAACACAATAACGGAACATAGATCAATACTCCACATCTGCACAATGGATAATCACCCCAGTGTCAGTTAGACAGTCATATAAAGTTCTGGATGCAAGTTCAGGGTAAATTTTAAATGCTGTTGTCACCATCTGATGCAAACAAGTGAAGTTGTTTTTTCGCATGCGCATTCTCAATAATTGATATCAGCAGAAAATGCACTGGGTGCATTTTGATCTGATGTAAGATTTGTTTTAGGTTGTGTGTAGCACTAAAGTGAAGATTAAGGCCTTGTAAAATAAGGTGGTATGAGTAGGGTGTCCATTTCCAAGATGCAGAGTATGCTGTTGTCACTTGAAATGCATTTCAAAGACATTCCTAGGTAAAAAAAAAAAAAACAGAATAAACCAGGAGCATTAACAGTGTATAAGAACAGGACATACAATGTGAAAATGACCGAAACATTGAATTGAGAATATTGTGACTGCCAGGGGATGTGTTTGCCAGTTACCATGGGTGTGAGCTTCTCAGCGGCTTCCTCTCTCTCACCCCACCCCACTCACCCAGCTGTTTGTGAGAGTGGCTCCATTATTTGTGATTTTGGGGAGTCTTACATCAGATCATTAAAAAAAAATCTGCAATTTGTAAAACTCGGCAAAGTTTCAAACTTTTGTATCTCTTGCACATTTTGTACTTCAGCAGAGACGATTTTTTGGGAAAAAATAATCTTACCTCTGTTATGGGCGTTCTGTAATTCATGGAAAACAAGGCTAGAACAGAATGGAAAATGGCTGAAAAAGACGATGAAAAAAAAAGAAGACAATTTATGAAACAAAATATATTTGATTATTTATTAAGGCGACATGTACATAAGCCAAGTGATGTGTTAAGACCTGATGCAGGCTAACATCGGGCTCATGCAAAATATTTGTTACCCTGTTGTTTGTCCAGTCTGTCTTCTAGTCCCTGGGACCTTCACCCTGTACATATGGCCAGCCAGGAACACAACCAGCTGTGCCCGTCCCTCATAAGCCTTATGGTTTCTGTGGACATTAAGCACTGTGTTTACTTACTAATCAGCTGTGTAATCTTGTACCTACTACTACTACAACTAGTGTGCCAAATTTCTCACTAAAAAAAAAAAAAACAGCAACAAAAGTAGCGCCAGGTGGCTGTCTGTGGCCCAAGCGGTCTTCTTCCATTCTGATTTAGCATAGAACAGGTCATTCTGGGCCCCATGGGACATGGTCGTGATGGTGACTCTGGTTGTGTAGGAACCAAAATTAACATAGCATCCTCAGAAGTATACAAGTCCCAAATAGTTGAAGTACTGACAAAGCTAAAAAAAAAAAAAGAAGAAACAAAAAACAAAAATGCATGGATAATGTTAAGTCGGACTTTTCTTTTATAACAACGCAGTACAGAGCTTTGCTAGACTTCTTTCTGACAAATTTCTTTCTGCAAGTCGATAACAATAAACAATGCTGACACGTGAAGTGTTTTGTTTCCAGAACCAATGTCAATGTGCCAGTAGATGCTGATGCAGCTCACAGGCTGCCAGACACTAGTTTTTAGGGATGCATTGCAGTGATGAGGCCAGAGCAGCTCTTCATAGTGTCAAGGAATGTATGTCAGTGAGGAAGCCATAGCAACTTTCTGATATACAGTGATACGTAAGGAAGTTAGGTTGCAGCATTCATCCACACATTTTAGTTTGTTCCTTTTTTCTGTTTGCACAGATGGCCCAGGGCGTTCAAATTCAAACTGATTTAGACTTGTAAAGCTGCATTTACCTTTCACACAACAGGCAACAGGTTTTGAGGACTTGCCAACAGTTACATCGTTGCTAGGGTGTAAGCTGTTAGAAACTTGTTTAAACTCAGGACTATGAGATTGATCAACCGTTTTTGTATTGCACAGTAAACCTGTAGTCATGGATATTTAATTTCTTATTCATCTTAACATCGGTTGAGGTTTGTGTTTCTTGCCTTTTAAACTGCCCTCTCAATGCGTTACCTGTACTCTTCTCTTCACCAAGTGGATGTGCAATCAAGTAGGTGCCACTTAAGTTCTTGTGTGTGTGAGCACCGTTTTATGTGTGCTCATTGTTCATCAGAACAGTGGGAAGAAACATAGTCTGAAGCTGTGGTGTGTAGATTTTAGAACACATTTCACATTGTGTATAAGGTGAAGCTTTTTTTTCTTCTTTTTTGTATTGCTGCTTTTGGGGCCTTTGCTTTGTTTTGTGTAAAGAGGGGGTTTTGAATTTGAAAAAAACATGTACAGTGGAACCCCTTTTAGACAAAGCAACTGGGGCAATCATCATGACTTCTTCCGGACAGAGATGAATAATTTTGTCTTAAAGGAGCTTGTTTTCTCAAAACTTATTTTGTCTAAGAAGTAGAAGAAATTGAAATAAAAACTGGAACTCTCTTAAGACAGAGCAGCAGTAGCCATCAACACTACTTCTTCCTGACTGAAGTGAATCATTTTTGTCTTAAAGGCACATGTCTTCTCAAAACTTTTGTTGAAGAAGTAGAAGAAAGTGAAATAGAAACCTGAACCCTCTTGAGACAAGGCAGTTTGGGCCACCAACACTTCTTCCTAACAGAATTGAGTCATTTTTGTCTTAAAGGAACTTGTCTTCTCGAAACTTGATTTGTTCGGTAGAAGAGATTGAAACAAAAATTTGAACCCTCTTAAGACAAAGCAGCTGAGGCCACCAAAACATCTTCCTGACTGAAGTAAGTAATTTTATCTTAAAGCAGCTAGACTTTTCAAAGCTTGGAAGAAAAACAAGAAGGAAAAACAACCACCTCAAAATCTCCTTTTTCCCCTTAATGCTCCTTTAATTTTTATGCTCCTTTTTTTTAATCTGACTTTCAAAAGATCATATTTCGTGGCTAGCTAGACTGGCTGTAGTACAGAATGTTATAGCTCACCTGTGCTGCACATGCACCACCCTTTGCTATCAGCCGTGACAGCTGCATGCTCACATTGCCTGAGGAACAAGATCAAAGAGGCTGTGGATTAACTGCTAGGCCAGCTGTGGCATGACATTTATTCATGCAGTCAAGCCATCGCGGATGCAGTAGAATTGTAAATTGAAAACAACTGAACTGGGGCATGCTGAAATAGAATCATCGACGTTTTTGTTGGGATCGATCTCCCTCCGTCTGTTGGAGAAAGGCCCGCCTTCTTGTACTAGACATGCTTTAAGAAGGCTAGTTCCTTCAGACCCCTTTCAGCGCCAGCAGTTCTGGAATGTAGCAGCTCCTTGCACCAGCCGTTTTTCTGACTGGCACCAAACATACAGTCAAATGCCCATAACTTCTGTATTTCTGAACCAATTCTTGTGTACCTTTTTGGCAGAATAAAGTAAAATGGTTCAAGTTTGTATCACTTTAATGTTGTACTGATTCCATTACCAATTCTTACAAAATAGTCCCAATTCAGGCACATAAATGTCACGTTGGCAGGGAGATTGGTGAGCACAGTATTGTGACATAGGCACCGTAAGGGTTAAGGGAAAAGAAAAGAAGATTGGTGTGCCTCAGGGAATTCTGAATCGCTCACTTTTCCCTCGAGCAGAAATTTTATTTGCATTTGTTCTTGAGACGATTCTGCTGTGAACTGCACTTCAGTAATCATATCTTTTGGTACTGGAATTTAATCATGTACATGTCTGCATGACAAATCACATGCACTGCACAAGGATTTTAAATGTACATCTCATCTGTGATGGTCTGTGTATGGGACACAACTCAAGTTGCAAGAAAATCCTGTCCCCACTTGACAACAGACTTGGTGCATTTACTCCCAAATTATGGGTGACTGGGTATCCTTTTTTTTGGGGGGGGGGGGATGGGGTACTTTTTTTTTTTTTTTTTTTTTGTGTGTGTGTTTTCTCTACTTCTGCTGTTTAAAAAAAGCATTATTTTAACTTTTTTTATGGTGGTGTTTTATTGGTGGGGAATGTCAAGCATGACTAGTGGTGGTTTCTATGTACACGTCTATAGATCAGGGTGTGCTTGGTAACTTTACCTACTTGTCACAACACAGTGAACCAACCTAGATAAAAGACAAAATGTTTATGCTTTTTGATGCAGAATATTTGAATGTACTCATAAGAAGAAGTAGAAGAAAGGGGGAGAGAAAACAAATCGTACGTAATAAAAATCCATGAAAAACAGCAATTTGTTTGTTTTGTGATGAGTTGCCATCTGTTTGTCCACATGGTCTTGTTTGTTTTGCCTGTGTTGGCTTCAGTGACTGTTATTGTTTGTTTGTTTTTTGCCTTCCCCAGTTATTGCTTTCAGACAAAACGTCTCTCACCCGGATAGTACCATCACGGTTGACTGGGCATTTAAAACATATAGCTGTCCTTTTTCTGACTCTTAGTACCCCTCACTCCAAGCCTCACTTTACAGCACCCTTCCACCGAAAGTACCCCTGCAAGTCTCATGCTGTCGGCGCCATTTGTAAAATTTGAGAAAAGTTGGGTACCAGGACTCTGGGAGCAACATAGTGTTGAATCACGCACTTGAACATCAGGCATGTCCATCCTGGGTTAAAAATAGTTAGTCTCAAGTTTTCATTCGCGCTGGCACTAGAATTGTAAGATAATGCTTTATTGTCCTGAAAAGGAAATTTGCTTTGAAATGTACCAGCAGTGTAACATGTAAATGAATGAAATTCAGATTAAATGTATGATAATTCAAAATAAGACATATACAGAAAGCAAAAAAGTGTTTAAACGAAGTACAGTTTCAGCTAAAAACATGTTAATAACAACATATGCACACACACACACATGGTTTTTAGCAGTTATATAAGACAAATGTGGTCTTATACAGTCTCATTTGACTGTGTGGTGATAAACTTCCTTCTGTTTGAACACCAACAAAAACCTGTCAGTTAGCTGCCTTCTTTTGGAAACCCGTGGCGTGGCCAGTTAAGGCAGTGCTTTGAGGAAGGATGTCACAAACTGATGCTTGGAGTTTGTCAGTACCCTAGGATGTGCTCAAAGCTAACCACTGATTGGTTAGTCAGTTTGGTGGTGTGGCCAAAGCTGTTGATTGGTTAGTCAGATTGGTGGTGGGGCCAAAGCTGACTTGATTGGTTAGTCAATTTGGTGGTGTGGCCTAAGCCGACTTGATTGGTTAGTCAGTTTGGTTGTGGGGCCAAAGTTGACCACTGACTGGTTAGTCAGTTTGGTGGTGTGGCCAAAGCTGCTGATTGGATAGTCAGTTTATCAGACGTGACCAGGTCATTGGCCATTATTTACTGCAAAGTGTCTTGCCCATCAGACAATGGAAGAGGAAACTGCCACCACTGAGGATAAAAAGACTGAAGTTAGTTTTTATTTCCCAGCTGGAGAATCAGCAGACTCTGTTGAACCCATCTGATTACAGTTGCAAGAGTAAGTGACTTGGTGTTTTACACCCAGTCAACCATTACAGTTATATCAGGGCGATTGCAAGAGAAGAAACAAAAGAAGGGATGTGATTCCCAAAGATATCTTCAACAAGCTGATGAAGCTATATTAAAGAATGGCATTAAGAACTAAAGATATCTTCACCAAGTCATACATTGCCAAGTTGGCAAAGCTGTATTAAGACTGGTCTTAAGGCTACAGCAGCCACAAGAGCAGCGCCACCCATGCCTAACAGTGCGTGCAGCAGTTTTGCGTGTCCAAACATGACAATTGTATGGCTGTCAGTGTTTGGGATGTTTTATGCATTCGCAGATGTTGATACAAGGGTATGGCTGTCAGTGTTTGGGATGTTTTATGCATTCGCAGATGTTGATACAAGGGTATGGCTGTCAGTGTTTGTGATTTTTAATGCATATACAGATGTTGGTGCATGTGATTACATATCCAAACACTGAAATTCAAATACAGTTAATTTAACTGTGTACAGCATTGTTCTAGGAATCAACTACAGGAATATGCAACTTGGCAAGTAGAGGAATAAACTAATCAGCACATGCACACAGACAGATGCACACTCTCTCTTTAAAAAAGTAATAATAACTGTTTATTTCACGTTAAAATTGGTGAAGTAGAAACTGTTGGAGTGAGACTAACTAGCCTTCATCTTTAATGTCACATTTGTATTTAACATATTTTATTCATAACGGTGACAATGATGAATCAAAATGATATGTCAAAACTGATAACAACACAAACATCAATGTGCTAAAATATGTTGGTACACTAAAAAGGGATACAAGAAATTCTTCAGGGCTGGATAAAAATCATTTTCCTTATATTGGAGATTTTTTTCTTTTCGAGCAATCGCTCATATACAAAAGAAAGAAAAAAGGAGTTAAAATAGTTGACTTTTCTCTCTCTCCTTCTTATATCAGTAAAGAAATCACCATGCAGTACATAGTTGTCTGAATCATTACACTTTGTTCTGTGTGAGAGAGAGAGAGTTCACCAGTAATACTTGCTTGTTTTTTGTTGTTTTTTGCATTTTAACCTAAAATCAATAATACATATAGAGGTTAATATATCATGGTCCTCTTTCAAACAGTGCATTCAACCTGACCTCCCATGCACCACTATTTTCATTGGTCCCTGACTGACATTAGACACACTTTGGGTGTGTTCTTTTGACCAAACCAAAAAACATTCTTACTCGTGAGCTCAAATCTTTGGTCAGTGAGTTTTTTGCTCCTTAATGTCCATGGAGGCGAGAAGGCCTGTTAGGGATGGGGACAAGTGGGAAAGGGGGGATAGAAGAATGCGACCTCAAAACAGGCGCCAACCCAGAAGGCAAAGGCTGCCATGGACTGCCGCCAGAACAACAGGATGTTAAGGCAGTGTCCGTCTGGCATTGCGCAGCGACCACCACACCACGCAATTGCTGTCTCAACAGCTTTGCAGAACAGAGTCACAAAGATGATGTACGTAGCTCAGCCGTTGGGAAACAACTGAAGCAAAAAAAGTCTGACTCTCTCTCTCTCTAGCCCAGCACCACCTCCCTGCTCTTGATCTCTTCTGGGCTAGCTTCTTTGTGAGAGTCCAGCTCACCTCCCTCCTCTTGATCTCATCTGGACTCTTTGGTTGGGACCCAGAACTCTTATATCAAAGTTTCTTTGTTCTGACCCTCCCTTTTTTTTTTTCCTTTTTTTTTTCTTTCTTTCTTTCTTCTTCTTCTTTAATTGAAACAGATAGGGTAGGACATGGATAAAAATGCTGCAGTCAAACTGTTTTTCAAGTGTCATCCTGAGATGACCCTGTGTGGCTGACAGGATGTTCAAATCAAATCACTTCTTTTGGGCAAACTTCTTACGTCCAAATTCTACTGCACTTTTGCTTTGGCAATGCTAAAAGACAGCTGCACACTTTATTATGTATACCTAATCTGTGCAAACTTTATTATGTATACCTAATCTGTGCAAACTTTATTATGTATACCTAATCTGTGCAAACTTTAAAACTCCTGGTGTTGGTTTATGTTGATGATTGGAATGATTCTGGTTCTCGGTACACACAATTTTCTTTCATCCAGCATTTCACATTCTCACATTAATACAAATTATACTATGGAGAGAAAACGATTCCATGAACAATTTGATATAACAATCAGAAAATCACATGAACAGTTTTATATAACAATCAGAAACTCACATGAACAATCTGATATAACAATCAGCACAAAATAAAGGATGGCGTCTTGAATAAAAACTCAGAAGCATTGTTCTTTTCAACAAATATCCAAGGCAGAAAAACACATATGTAACACTCGAAGCAAAACCATTATCATAAATACTTAGGATAGCTGGGGAAAGCATCAAACATCTTCTTTGTCTGCTCTTCAGCGTAAGGTGCTGAGGAAAAGTCCAAACAGTCAATGTTCCATGTGCCAACACCTCTGAGTCCCAACGTCTCTGCTGCAGAGTATTTCAGTCCCAAGCTCTCTGGGTCATCATAGCGGACTTGGTGCATCTGTCCAGTTGTTGCATCCTGTTGTAGAAAAGTTACACTCGTGTACGTACACCCCACACACAGGCGCATGTAAACAAGACCATCCGTCAAATTTGCAACTATTCTCCAGATTTAGTAGACTTGGTGCATCTATCTAGCTGCTGCATCCTGTCATGGAAAACTCATGTACCCCCCTCCCCCCCCCCCCATATAAACAAGACCATCCATCAAATTTGTTAGTATTCTTCAGATATAAAAGAGAAGTGGAAGAATTCAGTTTCAAGATAAAGTTTGGGAAAGTCCATACACACTCAGTCTCTTAAATTTTCCAAACACTGCCTTGCAAATGGTTCCAATGTTTAATGTGCAATGAGGGAAAATAAAATGAGATAGGACAGTGTTAAATTATCTCATCACACACACACACACACATTCAACGGACACCAACCAGTGCCATGCTGATTTACAAGTCGTCCCATCTTTCATATAGATGATGTTTTGGGGACTGAAGTATTCATTTTCCACGCTACAGATGTTGCTGTCATGGTAATGATACTTGCATCCAAGTTGCTTTTTTCTGAAATAATGAGGCTGCCAGCCATGTAATTTCCCATGCATTCCTACTACACCATGAGGGGCAAACACTGGCAGCACAAGTCCTCTGTGGAATCAAGGCAAACCAAATGTGGAATCAGGACAAACATAAACCCTGCAGGACAAGTCCTACATGGCATCAAGGAAAACCAAATGTGGAATTTGAACAAACTCAATGTGGAATTGACAAGCCTTTTGTCAAAAACAAGTAAGTAACATGGTGTTTTACGCCCGGTCAACCATTACAGTTATGTCAGGGTGACTGTGAAAAACAATAACAAACAAAAACAGAAACAAAGTTGCTAGCATTCTAAAACACAATCAAAACACACAAGAGATCAAAATGAAGATTCTACAACAAACATCTCCAGCAACTGCAAGATGAATAGTCAGTTTTGTTTAAAAAATAGGAGATTTGATCCTGGTCATCATTAATTTTTTTGTTAGAATGTTATCTGTCTGTCTTGGTTGAGAAAGGTGTTTGCACAGAAACTTTTGCACATGTTTTGTGTGGTCTAACTCTAATTAAAATAGCATTCATTTAACCTCTTGTGTATTTTGACCACTGTGAAACTGATACAGTCCCAACATGCATGCAAGACAAGTCCTGTGTGGAATTGGGACAAGAGCTAAATGGATTCAAAACAAGCCTTGTGTGGAATTTTGATGAGTGCTATGTGGAAACAAGACAAGCCCTGTGTGGAACTGGGACAAGTGCTATGTGAAGTCAAGGCATGCCCTGTGTGGCATTGGGACAAGTGCTATGTGAAGTCAAGACATGCCCTGTGTGGCATTGGGACAAGTGACACGTGAAGTCAAGACATGCTCTGTGTGGCATTGGGACAAGTGCTATGTGAAGTCAAGGCATGCCCTGTGTGGCATTGGGACAAGTGCTATGTGAAGTCAAGACATGCCCTGTGTGGCATTGGGACAAGTGACACGTGAAGTCAAGACATGCTCTGTGTGGCATTGGGACAAGTGCTATGTGAAGTCAAGGCATGCCCTGTGTGGCATTGGGACAAGTGCTATGTGAAGTCAAGACATGCCCTGTGTGGCATTGGGACAAGTGACACGTGAAGTCAAGACATGCCCTGTGTGGCATTGGGACAAGTGACACGTGAAGTCAAGACATGCCCTGTGTGGCATTGGGACAAGTGCTATGTGAAGTCAAGGCATGCCCTGTGTGGCATTGGGACAAGTGCTATGTGAAGTCAAGACATGCCCTGTGTGGCATTGGGACAAGTGCTATGTGAAGTCAAGGCATGCCCTGTGTGGAACTGGGACAAATGCTGTGTGAAGTCAAGACAAACCCTGTGTGGCATTGGGACAAGCGCCACGTGAAGTCAAGACAAGCCCTATGTGGAAAAAAGTGCCACGTGAAGTCAAGACAAGCCCTATGTGGAAAAAAGTGCCACAGAAGTCAAGACAAGCCCTATGTGGAAGCGGGACAAATGCTATGTGGAACTGAAACAAGCCCAGTGTTGAACTGGGACAAGTGCAAAGTGGGATCAAGAAAACCAATTACAGCATAAAAAACAAACAAACCACCTGACCTTGTAGTTAAAGAAAGGTGATCGTGCTTTCTCATCCCAGTGACGTCCCCCTGATGAATGGTTGACCAGCATGGGGTAAATGACGCGATAGTCAATCTGCCTCCCTGCTGCGTCACTGCAGTCCACACCACGGAATGGTACACGTTTGATGCTGCACACATTGTCCTGAAAAACACACCCATTTTAAGATACAGTGAGTGTCCAAATGACGTGCACATCAAGCCCACGCTATTACTTGCTCCATCTTCCTTCAGCTTCTTATTCTCGATTGCCGCTACACTGAGAGTCCAGTCTGCAAGATGAATGTGGCTGTCTTCTCCAGTTCCTCCTTGCTGCCCTAGAGTTTGGTACACCGCTCCTTCAGCAAAAGCCCTCTCCACCACAACAAAACAAGCTCATACACACTGTTGCTGTTCTCATAAAGGTGTAATTCACTGCCATACAAATATAGTTTGTTACTTCAAAACAAAAACAAAATGCCCATAATTTTTCTTCTTCTTCTTCTTTTTTCGTTTAATTTTTCTGCATATTGAAGTTTGAACAAAAGATCATTTCAAGGTGTGGTATGCAATAATTTACTGTCACCTTCCCTCCTAAAATGTTCAAATAAAACTATTCCCCCAAAATAACAAAGGAGCCCCAACCCACCCAGTACACACCAAGCCAACCTGGATAGAAAAAATCATATTTTTAATTTAAAAAGACCAAAAGATAAAAAAATCTACTGAGGCATTATAAAACCCATAGACACTTTTGCCTCAACAGAGCAAGTGTACCACACGTAACTGACTCAACTTTTTAAATTATCTCTATCGAAATAGAGATTATAAAAAGATGTTGTTGTTGTATAAAAACATACAAATAAAATATTGTTGTTGTTGTGATTACAGCTAACAGTGGCATCCATGTACCAAAATCCTGGAGAACTGCATCTTGGTTAGACGTTCAGAAATGTTACTTTTTGTGGTCAGACATCAACAACTAAAAACGTCTATCACTGCGCACCTCCTTAGTTATGTCTAGTTTTTATCTTAAAATTTTGTTGTCTTTTCTGATAATCATCAAAGTATTGTGGAACATGCAAGAACCCTGTAACTTAAAAGGACCATCTTGTAAAGTCAGAACCAAGGGCAATCACTCTGTACAAAGCCCCAGAAGCCATGGTCTGGCATCATACAGAAACGCGAAGGCCAGAAGGGTGAAAAGACTGGAATTTCAGAAAATCAATAAAATGTTGCTAAGCGGCACCGCAGCTGCCAAGCAAGGGAAATAACCCAGTCAGGACTCCAGAATCCGCATACCTTAGAGTGATCAAACTGTAATGTCCAGGTATGTTTTCGTCCCTTTTGTCTTGCAGTTTTCATTCTTCTTGCTTGCTTCTTTTTTCTTTCTCTGTTTCTTTCATTTATTTTTAATTTTTTTAAATAATTATTTATTCATTTTTGTTGTTGTTGTTGTTGTAAGCATCAACAAATTAGGCATTAAAAAGAAAAAGAAACACACACACATAGCAACAACAAAAACAAACAACAACAAATAAAAATAATAATAAAAACTTCCTCTCTTTCCTTTTTTTTTAAGAACACAAAAACAACACACACACACACACACACACACACACACACACACACACACACACACACACACACACACACACACATCATGTAAGTACAAAAATAACTCCACAATCTTACATTGAAATTGCAAGCATCCAATTCAGCAAAAAAAATTGTACTTTGTTTTTGAAACAGAATGAACAGATAACCTTTTTTTTTGAAAAGGGTTAGCTTACCTGAAAACATCTCTTTAAAAAATGCTTTACTGTCTGCAATGGAACCTTTTCAGCACATTTTGACTGGATTGCATGGTCGTGTGTGTGCACAGTTGTGTGTGTATGTGTGCGTACATGTGTGTGTGTGTGCATGCTTGTGTGTGTGTGTGTATGTGTGTGTGTGTGTGTGTGTGTGTGTGTGTGTGTGTGTGTGTGTGTGTGTGTGTGTTATGGAGGGTGGGTGTGCTGGGGAGGGGGGGTAATGTTATGGATAAGTCATGTTATGGATATTGTGCTATGGAAGTGTTATGCATTATTTATCAAAAATAAGTGAGCTCCTAAAAAATTAAAAATTAAAATAAAAATGCAGCACAACACAACCACACCCTGACCTGAGATAGTGAAAGACAGGGATAGTCGTAGCCATACCAAGGAACACCCAAAACAAGCTGCTCAGGTTTGATGCCAAGGTTCAGGTAACCATGGAGTCCTTCACACCCAAAACAAACAGAACTGAGCAAATTCAGGTGAGTGATCAGGTTGGATGAAACTTTCAAAGGTGCAGGCAATCTCGAAACAACATGTCTACCAGAGCTAGCATTTTTCTTTTCTTCTTTTTCTTTGATTCTTTTTTTCTTTATTTAAAGAGTGATATGATTCTATACCAAACAATAACTGTCTAAACAAGCTGATACTCACATACAATACAATCAGCAGCAATGCAAAACAGAGTGTCTGAATATTTAAATGGCTTAAGAATAAGTTGGGCAGGCCTCAAGTGTGAACAACTGCATGCTGCACACAGCAAATCAAACACATTCAACATTCCCAGCCATGCCAGTGCATTCATAAAATTGATACTCAGGCGCAAACCACAAAACACGGGTATCTCGAGTTCCAGGACAATTCAAACTTCCAAGCAAATGCAAATGTATAAATCAACAAGAATGCAGAATAAACAAATGAAAGGTGCCATTTGCTCATGTACATGCACAAAATCTTGTCCATAAAGACTATTCTAAGTGCACACACACACACACACACACACACACACACACACACACACACACACACATGAACACCTGCACACACGAGTATTCTGACCATACAAAGCTTAATTTACACAGCTTAGAGATTTGAGATGGGTGAAAACAGCAGCATGGAACAGAAAACATGGCAGGTCTACAGTTTTAGGAAAAGAAGTGTTTTTAGGTTACATTTGAACAAGTCCAGAGCGGGTTTCTGTCGGAGAAGAAGGGACAAAAGAAACACCCGTTTACTTATTTTATATTTTTTTGGTGCTGGTGCTGCTGTTTTGTTGGTACACATGCACAGCCTTCCCCAAGTAAACCACCCCCCTACCCCCCTACTACTCCTCCCCCCTTCCCTCCAAAGCCTGAAAAGTGTCATGCCAGTTTAACACACACCTGAGCTGCGGTGGATCCAAGCAAATTGTGTATTAGTATCAGACCCGACTTATATTAGAAATTTGATGTAAAATGACTTGCTGTTCACCGACCCAACTTGTATGGTTATAAAACATATTCTTTCACAGATTCATCTTGTACTGGACATTTGATATAATTTGTTTCACAGATCCAACAATTTGTATTACAACTCTGAGACATCTTTCACTGATACACTTTCTGTTACACATTTGCAATAAAATGAATTGTCTTTACTTCAAAGGACTGAAACTATCTATCTATATATATATAAGGTCACACCTAATTAGGTATTTGTTTCCGTTTTTATCCCTTACCTGCAGCATTCTTCAGTCCCAGTTTATTGATCAAGATTTCAAGAAAATCTAAAGTTTGCAAATGGGTTGTTAGGGTTACTTATATACTCTACAGAATAGACAGTCTGTGTTCTCTGTGAACAATCCAAAAGTTGGCAAGAAATCTAAGACAATGATTACTGCTAACTTACTAAAACAAGATCCAAACACATGAACGGTTAAAAAGAACTCTAATTTAGTAGGACGCTAGCAAACATGTGCAAATTTTGGGGGCAAGCCCCCTTTTCAAAGCCACAAAACAACAATTAAACAACTATAAATGAAAATATTGTACTTATCTGGTTGCAGTTTGCTTGAAAAGGGGGCTTACCCCCAAAATTGCGCATGTTTTATATTGTTCTATTAAATTGGCATTCCTTTAATTATTGTCCTTATCCAGTTGCTGTTTGCTGAATGCACGTTTTGTATTGGCTTATTAAATTGGCGTTCTTTTTAACCATTTATATGTTTGCAAAGATTGGCAGCCTAGCAATGCCTTGCTCAAGCTACCAATGAGAGTGGATACACATGTCCCTGACTCGGACTCACCTTGTAGCGTTTTGTAAAAGTCAGAGTTTGCCAGACCAACACACTTATCCCCAAAGATCTGGCTTTGTTCATCATAAGCCATCACAAACAGAAAATCTGTATTTTCTGCCAAACCTCTGTTGTCATAGCAACGTAAGTCAATGCAGTCTGGACTCCAAGCCACATCAACTGTAACCTGAAAGAAAGAAAAACAGATGCACTGATGTAATATATAAATGCATCACAAAATGTAGAACTCTGATGAAACACAAACCTTATGAGAAACCAATCTTGTCTGAGCCCATTCTAATTTACAGTCACTCAATCAAAAACATACTTCCATATTAAATAACTATTCACTGAACATCACACCATTGATTTTTTTATGATTTTTTTTTATCTAGGAAAGGGTTTTTCTTTTTTTTCTTTTCTTTTTATTAAAGGTTCAACTGTTTGTTTCATGTTTAGTCATTCAGACTGGGAGAATTAACATCTCCCCGAACTGTGGGTGACGGACTCAATCTTTTGATTACCCGTTTCATCAGACAATTAAAAATCATTTCCTTCCAGGTTAATTACACATGAGTGAGCCTGAGACTGAGAAGAAGAAAAAAATGTGCTTGTAAATCTTTCAAACACACTGGCCACTTTCCTGTCAGACCTTGCATCAGTGGGTGGACCTTTTTCTTCCCTGTGACATGCTGATAATGGTATGTGTTTCTTCGCTATAGCTGTCTAGTTACAAGTGTCAAAGTACCAGTGTTCAACAAACTTTCAAGGCTTAAAAGCAAAAACAGATTCCAGTGTCTTTTCAAGTTTGGCAGACATGTAGAATCTTTTTGATGGAAATTTACAAATCTGTTACCGAAAAATAAACAACACACACACACACACACACACACACACACACACACACACACACACACACACACAAACAAACAACAACAAAAAACTACCCTTAGAAAATAAATACCAGTTTTTATGGAAATTTGCAAATCTGTTACCAAAGACAAACAAACAAACAAACAAAAACATACACAAACACACAAGCTGCCCTTAGAAAATAATCCAATAACCTTTCATCCATCCCTCTCTTCTCAAGAAGGACCCCTGCCATTATTCAATTGACAGAATTCTACATTTTGATGGAAAATTCTGATGTCTGCTCAGTCAGTCACAACCTTTGCTGACAAGTTTATGGATAGGAAGCACATTTTCTCACCTGATAGTGTGGATTGGACTGTTTGAAAGCCTGGCTAGTCTCTTTCACAAGAGCAGTGTAAGCATCTCTGATCTCCTGCTGGTTTTTCAGAATGGGTTCTTCAAAGTCAATGTTGATGCCATCATAGTAGTTGTCTCTGACCACTGACAGTTGATTCTTCACCCATTGTGTACGTAGTGTAGCATTCATCAGCTCAGACAGGTTGTAATTTGCTGGAGAAAAACCCTCACATAACTTTAAAATTCAAATTTATTACAGCAAACTATACCTAATGATTACTTTGAGCTGGTGTAACATTTGACCAATTCTTTATTTCATAAGGTTTACAATTATTAAACAACCAAAAATCCTTCATATCAACCATGACCATGTGACGCATATTAACAGTCATTTTAATCCAGTCTTGCTTTATCATAAAAAGCCTAATTCACCCCCCCCCCCCCCAAAAAAAAAAAAAATCTAATTACAATCATGGTGTGTCCACTATTCTATTAATGATACAAAATGATGCAACACTCTGTTACACAATTTCGTATCAGTTTGGTGTCATACTTCACAGACCAGAACTCAGCAATAACAATTAACAAGACTATGAAAGAGTATGCAAAAAAATATGTCCAGGCAATCAAATCAAGTTATCAGTTTTGTTGTTGCCTTGTTCCTCAGTGTTTGTTTGATACCTCATTCTTTGCTTTGTTATGTGCTCCTTTGTAGAAATAACACACAAAAGAACACATTATTACGATTAATAACATTATTACGATTAATAACATTATTACCAAAAGAAGTGACTGTCCTGGCAGGAGATGGAGTATAACATTTATTTGTTAAATGTTAGTTTAAATTACTGAATTTCATTTCAAAGATGATAATACAATGAATAGAAAAAAAGTGTGAAGTAAACTGACCAATTGTGACCACTCTGGCATTATGCTGATGGGCAAGACACATAAGCTCTGTGCTGACATAGCCAACAGATACCACGGTGGTCAGTTTCTTCCAGTCAAACTTCACCCATGATGAGGCCTCGTTTTGAAGTGAAAATACAAAAATCTGAAACAAAACCCCCCAACCCAAAACAACAAAAATCTGAAACAAGAATGACTGCTAAAAGTGGTTTAGCTTCCCCATTCCATTTTTCATCTTTTTTCACCATTTACCTGTTGTTTAAGTAAGGACTAATGAGTGAACTACTGCTGCTGAGATTGACAAAACAGAACAGCTCTAGAGAAATGTACTCACCTATATGACGACACATAAAGAACAATTAAAAATGCAAGCACTTTTGACACATGGTCTCTGTCTGGTGTAGAAGAGAGATAGAAAATAATAAAAGAAGAAGAAAGTAAAGAAGAAGATAGACAAGAAGCTGAAGTAAAACAATGTTAAGGATCTAAATGTAGATTTAAAATGGCGTCATTTTGTAGCTTGACAAAGGGGATTATATCCCGAAAATTTGCGCAGGTTGTGTTTTGTCCTGATATATTTGTTTGAAGTTTTTATTTGTCTTGACCCAAAAACCAAAAACACTGAAGTATTATAAAATGGATCGTTCATAGATCAAATAAAAGGGGGCGGGGATAGCTCAGTGGTTAGAGCACCGGACTCGTGATTGAAAGGTCGCGGGTTCGAATCCCTGCTGGAACGGCAGGAGAATTTTCTTCTCCAGGGTCGACTTTCTGTGCTGACTCTTATTTCAGTATCCGTTCCACCCCTGTGTTACCACAGTAGCACGTAAAAAATCCCGGTCATTCTGCCAAAAAGTGCAGGTGGCAGGTTACAGCTAAACATGCATACACCTTACATATGTGGATTTTATTGAACCGTGCTTCGGCATTGGTCACAACTTGTCCCTAATATGTCAAATGACATCTGAGGACATTAAGCATCAACTCATCATCATCATCATCATCAAATAAAAAAAGAGCTTTTAACAATTCAGAAGGAACTCACTTTTTCACAAGTGTCAGAACAAAGGCAGCATCTTTTGGGGTTTTCTACCACACTGCCAGAATGTCTGACAGCTGGGTCAGTACATGAACTTCGGGAACTGACTGAACACAAAATGGATTGGACTACACTAGGACTAGGAGATCATGCTGAAGAGTATGAAAGTGATCCATGCTCTTTTTTCCCTGAGCTGTTGGCCACAGGTTTGTGTGTGTGTGTGTGTGTGTGTGTGTGTGTGTGTGTGTGTGTGTGTGTGTGTGTGTGTGTGTGTGTGTGTGTGTACGTGTGTGTGTGTGTGTATGTGCGTGTATGCATGCATGTGTGTGTGGGGAGGGGGGGGGATGTCTGTGTGTGTGGATGTACACTGAATCTTTCTTGTCAGTAATATATATATGGGTTCTTCTTCAATGCTGGTCCTAATTGGCAGTCATTCACACTGCAACAGTTTTGTTGCAAATCAGTTCCTTTTTCTCACACCAACTGGAGAAAACTCCCTTTACTATACACCCAAGAAGCAGTGATAGCAATGCGATGGGGGGGAAAAAGAAAAAAGTTTTGTTTATTTTTTATTAGCAAAATATATATTCCTATGTCACACAAAAATGGCTGCCCAAAACAGGAATGGCAATACCCTACTGCTTGTGTTGGAAGCTACTTCATTGCAGATGAAAATATTTAGACATATCTAATTTGTTTGCAAATTTGCAACATGCAAAAGTACCAGAAAGCTAATTTCAGGACTGCTGAGTATGTCTGTGTACAACAGTGATGGTTGAAAGTGAGCATAATGCACATTTCATGACACGTCACTTCATGAAACATGCGTTCACTTCCAACTTGCACAAGATCAACAATGCAAACTGCGGAAAACACTGCTGCTATGAATAACAAAGCACTATCGATGCTGAGATCTGAACACCAAAGCTGCTGTATTACTTCCTAAAATGCGTTAAAAGTGCAATGAAAATTTTGCGTCAGGGGTGAAACGTCTGTTATGGCAACAAGAAAAATTTGCAAAACAAATCCAACAAAGGAAAAAAAAACTCTTCTGACTGCGATTTTCAAAGTTTCCATGGACATCTACACACACTGATGACGTTTGGTCACATGATAAACACGGAATTTGTGACTGGGCACTTTTACCACTGCATGTCACGCTCTGATGCAAGAGAAACATGTGTTGCTGGCTGTCAATAGTGTCATCGTTGTCTGCTAGCACACAATTTCACCTAATCTGGATGCTACCAATGACGCAGGTAGGAGAAATTCCAAGCAGTTATAGTTACTTGATCATTTCAGACTAGTATTTTATACAGTAGCACTCTTTATTTATAAATACAGCGTTCAATGTGTTCGATGCACTCTCTCGTCACATGAAACATACGTTTCTTGCTGAATCATTATTTCATGGTTAGGAACCACAATTACCAAAAAGTAGGCATACGTAGGATCAAAAACAAACATGTTTAGTAGTGGTTGCAGTCATTTCAAATTATTTCTCAGTCCATGAACAAGAAGAATTGTTCAAAATATAACGTTTGTTTCTGGTGACATGGAACCAGACGGAAGTTGATTCTGTCACAAAACGTGCGTTGTACATGTAAACATTATCATCATGTCGCAGAATGTGCGTTAAAGAAATCTTCCATACTTTGTTTTGATTTGTGTGTGAAACTGAGACTGTGCTATAGTATTCATGATGATGTAACTTTGAGATTCTTTTGATTTAAATTGTCCATCATCTATAGGACTAGAAACGATAGAACTTAACGTAAATAATGTATGTCGCACGCAGCATGGTGTGCTTGCAGAGTTTTTGTTTGGAATTTTTATTGTTTATCTTCTGTCCTGTTTTTAGTAGTGACATGGCGTGCTTGCAGAGGTTTTTTGTTTTTGTTTTGTTCATTTTTAGTAAACTTTACTAATTTAAGCTGGAAAGAATTCAACATAATATTATTAATATACTGACTAGAACTGTACTTGTTTTATTTTTATTTTTTCTTATTCATGCTTTTTTAATATTTTTTTTTGGTTCTGGGGGAGTGGGGTTGGGGGGGGGGGGGGAGGGAGTTGCATTAGCATTCATGAAAAAAAACAGGGGTCTGAGGCAGCATACTATATATATATACATATATATGTACTAGACTACTACTTTACTACATCTTGTTTTTCCATTTCTTCCAACTTTGATTGCTGTTTGAATGTGATGTGTTGTGGACTGCAACTTGTGCTGTGATTTCACTTGTTGGCTCTGTTGAATCTAGACTACAAGGCTTCATCTGGAGTGCACATAAAGTTCCTGCGTGAAAATCAGAGCAGCTTCTCGTTCCCTGCAACTGATGGCATCCCTTGGGTGCCTGCTGATCAGCTTACAAAACTAACCACTACAGACCAGTGTCAAATGCAGCTGTTTTTTTTACAGAATAAAACTTGCTTGAAGTTGTCATTGTTTTGCATGAGAACAGATGATTGATTAAAATTTCATGTTAAGTTTCAGTCAATTCATGTAAACATTACTAGTACTACTCATCACTTTTTTTCTTCAAAACTTGTCAAACTCAAAAAAAAAAAAAAAAAAAAAAAAAAACTTGTCAAACTTAAAACATACATGTAATGTGTACAAATACTCTGAAAACAAACAAACATTTTCTACATGCTTTTAACAGTTTCCAACCTGAGTGATTATTGAATGTCACGTGAAACATACATTACATGTCACGTGAAACATGCGTTACAATTCAAAGAGCATCCGAAGTTGAGGAAGTGTTCCAATATTAGTTTGGAATATGTCCACAGCATCAAAAACTAAGAAGAATAAATACTTGTTCATGATCCATGGTGTTTGTTTGATCTTGAAGGAAAAACTTTTCTTTCCATGACACGCACGTTTCAGTGTCACAATTTTGCAGGTAGGCTGTTCTACTCTCAAGTGGATGAACCCTCTTAAAAATTGCGCTTAGTTACTCCTAATGATTGTTATTCAAAAAACCTTTCTATGAAATAATCAAGTTCTTGTTCTAAATATTACATAATGATACTTTTATGTCACACCGAAACATGCGTTATGCTCTCCACTTGGACATGTTCGAAACCACCCTAACTTGCAGTCGGGGTCCAAACTGCTTTTCTTTTAACTGTGCCTTAAAATAGGATGTATGTGGAACACAACAAGCCTAATTGGGATAAGCCCCCTATTTAGGACCAGCACTGAATAATAATAATAATAATAACTCTTATATAGCGCTATACTCCGTAAAAATTTACAAGCTCGCGGCGCTGTACATCAAAATCCGCTAGACAATCAAAAAGGTACAAGTACTATAAATACATACATCAATATCAAAATGACAAAAAAGCCAGGATGAGCAAAGTACCGTAAATGCGTACATCGATATTAAAGCATTTCACATACACTGAAATAATCACAAGTCCTATAAAATATATTACTATCAACATGACAATCAGAAAGCACAAGTACTTTCATGACAATCAGAAAACCACAAAAGTAATACTGTAAATACATACATCAACACTAAAAACAATTTCACACACATCCACCTACTATATAAATGCACACAGACACCTGAACACTCAGTCACCCCCTCACAAGCACTCGAGCGCGCACGCACACACTCACCCATGCACACACACACACACACACACACGCACACACACACACACACACGCACGCACACGCACACACACACACACATAGTAAGACACACCACACACACACACACAAACACACACGCCCAGCAGATGAAAGAGTGGCGGCAACAGCAGGCTCTCCTGTTAGTCCCATGCTTTGCAGCGCCCCCCCCCCCCCCACCACCACCCCTCCACCAACCCATGCCTAAGGTGACAATTTCAGAAACTCAGGTGAAGGCATTGCGGAAGAGGTGCGTTTTGAGGCTGGATTTAAAAGATGTGAGAGATGGAGACAATCGGGTTTGTATCGGGACAGAGTTCCACACACAAGGCGCCTGATATTGGAAAGTCCTTGCACCGGCGCTTTTCAAGTTAACACGTGGGACACAGAGCAGTTTGTCAGAAGATGATCGAAGTGATCTGTGGGGGGTGTACGAGGAGAGACAGTGTGAGAGGTTTTTCAAGAACCCATATATATAATGTTTAAACAATTTGCAAACCTCTAGGGCCAATATGGGTTAGGTGCCCATTATCATTGTTATGCTGTCTGGGTTGGTAATGGTCCAAGTTATGATCTGAGTGACAGCATAAGAACTACTTTGTTTGGTTTGTTCTGTTGTTGCTCTTTCAACTGATATCAATTTAAGTTTCACGTCACATTCCTCTCCACTTGTTCACATACTGGTGTAACAAACATTCTAAAAGCATCAACAACATCTGTATCAGCAACAGATGTTAGGCTGTGTGAAGGTCACATCAGGGACAAAACTTGCTTGGCAGCAAATGCATATTGTCAAAAATTAATAATCTCACCTCAGCTTGAAGCTGAGCACTATTACATTGCTCAGCTAACAGTAAACATGCTTTTTGTTGTTGTTTTGTTTTCTCTCAAAAACTAAATCAAAAGCAAACAAACAAACAAAAACAAAAAAACACCAAAGCTGGAAACCTCACAGTCATAGTTACACTACTGAGACTGCCAAAACAAAAAACCCACTACCGATGTACAAATGTTAGTTACAAATCAGCCGGTATATACCTCATTGCGGGTGGTATTTGTGATGCTGCTGCATAACGACGGGTTACTGCATGGACATCGACCATCAGCCGTTTGAAGTTCAAGTATAATACAACACAGGAGGCAAATAAAAAGTCTCATTTTTTTGTTCGAAGCGGTCACACTTGAAATGTCCAGCTCAGTTTGTAACTGTCGCAGGTGGGTGTCAACTTAAAGAGGAAGTTCTTAAATGAAGCAGAAGTATAGAGTTTCACACACTAAGATCTGCGCACGCGCAGAAAAAAATGCTTAACAGCTAAAACTGTAACTACGACATACTTGCACAGAAGAGAACGTGGAAAGTGCGAACTTTCTATGCTAAAGGAGGGTGCTGAACAAAAATAATTACTCTGCAGAGTTATCTCCTCTCACCAATCACTTGTCACGTGCCAGCCTGTGCCACCGGCCCAAGCGTAACATGCCGATCACGTGCTTGCTGCATTTGGTCAGCTGACGTATTAACTTTTGTTTCGAGGATTTCTCAGAACCAAGAACATGTCAAACACCTACTGACATCGCCTCACGACGTTGTCACTTGTTTACTTTATGGATTTTGATATTATCAACACAAAAAATGGTCAGAAGTTACTGCTGTTCGAACTGCCGGCTTGACGAGTCGTCGCGGGTCGGAACGGCAGTACCGTGTATTTTGTGCAGGAAAGAACTGAAATGTTACCCGCTTTCTTTTGTTACAGTTTGTCGCTAACTACTATAAACTACTGAAACGATGATTTGCATTAAAATTTATTTTGCCTGATCAGCTAGAGTTCCCCAACGTGGCAAGTACAAGTATATTATTACTTTAAATCACTCAAAGTGTCAAGTGGTCCTATGGTGTAATGGTTAGCACTCTGGACTTTGAATCCAGCGATCCGAGTTCAAATCTCGGTAGGACCTGTTCCACATTTTTCATCGTTTTGTTTTCTTTTACTTTCCACTTATGGTGGGCTGTTCAGGCTATCCGTTCGCCAAGAAAGCACAAAAGCCTGGCATATTAGCTCAATGGGGTTTCTTCTCTCTCTCTCTCCAGATTTGACGTGCACAGCAGTACCGTGTATTTTGTGCAGGAAAGAACTGAAATGTTTCCCGCTTTCTTTTGTTACAGTTTGTCGCTAACTACTATAAACTACTGAAACGATGATTTGCATTAAAATTTATTTTGCCTGATTAGCTAGAGTTCCCCAACGTGGCAAGTACATCTCCAGATTTGACGTGCACAGCTTATAAAGACTGCCTAGCCCAAGGGATACGGGAGGACAGTGTCTGACGATGTCTCTTTCCCCTTTCTGAAATAAGGGATTAGTCTCATTTCCTGTCTCCTCTCACGTTGTTCTTGTTTGTACCGTGTAGTCCGGTTGCTCTTTCTCACCTTGCCATTTTTCTGCTAACGTTCCATTCTTTAAGCCTATCTAGCTCGTAGCAAAATACGTCAGAAAGTGAGGAAGAAACAACAATATGAATACGTCCCCGCTGGCTGAGGAATTTTAGGGGAACAAAGTTTGTTGTTTTTTGTTTTGTTTTTCTTCCTCATTTATATGTTATTTCACTGAAATATATTTGTCAGCCTCTTTTTCTTATCAAATTAAAAACGATTACTGAAGCAGCACAAGCCTCCATGAACAGGCTAAATCCAGTAATAGGGGGTTTGTCAATCTGTTACTAAATTGTGCAGTATTGATCGTAAGCCGTGATAGTCTAGTGGTTAGGACCTCGCGTTGTGGCCGCGATAACCCAGGTTCGAATCCTGGTCACGGCATAAACTTTTTTTGGTTTAAATTTATTAATTTTTATTTTTATTTTTTTTAGAATTTTTACATTCTTAACAATAATAAGTCTCCTTTGTCATTGGTAACAATTAAGGGACATTATTTTTATTCCATAGCCTTGACAATATTGACACAATGTCAGTTCTGACGGCCGTCATAGTCAAGAGCAGAGTGAATGTTATCATTTCCAAACAGAAGTTCTAAAGCAATTCATTATTATCACCTGGTGTGCGGCTCCTCCACTCTGGGGGTAATTCAATGGATTTGACAGGCAGACTTGATGATCCACATGGAAGGGTGATTGTTACATGTGAGGATTTGTGCTTGCCTAATATTTCCCCCTGAGTGGAGACTTACAAAAGTCCTGTGGATGGAGCTGTTACTATAAACTGAGGTTTGTGTGCATAGATATGTGTGTGTGTCTGTTGCTACCGTTTGTAAAACTAGAACTCTTCAATCAGTGTTATCAACCACACCCATCATATTACAGCAACTCCAATTTTGATGTGAAAGGCATACCAAGTCAAACACTACTCAAACCATTCACAATGTTGGGTTGTGTGTGAATGTGTGAGAGAGAGAGAGTCTGCATGCAACAAAAAGTGACATTCAGCAGCCATACACAAACTCTTTAAGTTCTTGTATACATCATCATCTTTATTGATGTAATATACAATGTTCTGGAATTCATACAATAATTCTGAGCAAAGCCATATTTAATTTTAGAACATGGCGTATACTCATCAATATTCGTACACATATTAACCACAGGAGGTTGCTTTCATTTGAACACGGCCATTGTAGTTCACTCACAACACATCTTCACATATAAACCAATGTACGAAATTATAAATACATGTAATAAAAAATATATGGCATATAATACAAAAATGTAGGAGGCAGCCTTTCTATCTACACTCTCTGGTTGAAAATCGACTGAATGTGCATATGATGCAAGATACACGACCATAATATTAGAGTTTAATTGTGACTAGATCAGAAGTGTGGTACAAAATTTTGCGCACGTGATGTAAAGCACACCAATTAGAACAAAAGAGGTGTTGCATTATTTGGTTTAATAAAAAGTTGTTGTTTTTAATGTGTTAAAAATTTAAGCTACAGCTAATCCTGCTTGTAAATGCAAGAGATCCTCACTTCCAAAATAAAGAAAGGAAGACATTTTGAGGGAAAAAAAGAGACGACCGATACACCCCTACCTTTCCATATTTCATCTGTTGTATGATTTTACAGCAGCACTGACTTTGATGATCAATGTTTTAAATTCCCCAGTCCCAACAAGGGGGTCAAAGGAATATTCTTGAATCCTTTAACAATGCAGTTTTAAGCACAGTGACCTGTCAGTTAATGCAACTAGTTCAGCTGTAATGACACCTGACCTCTTTCATCAGAGAAAGGCAAATCTCACCTTGAAGCCGTTTGTCTGCAACTACAAAGACAGTTTATTTGTAGGAGCATGTGGCCAAATCTGAAGCTGGAAAGTTTTGTTGTTTTTTTTTTTTTATTTAAAAATAAAATAAAAATAGGACTCTAGTCAAACTGTACAATAAAATTTAAGCTTTTACAGGTGACTGTTGGCGTCAAAATTTTGGGTGACCTCAAATTACTTAGAAACAATGTACAATCCATGAAATAGCGTAACTGCATTCAGTCTGGTTTTGAAAATAAAATCGAGCTGCAGTCATAAAAAGAAAAAAGAAAAAAAGAAGCCAATTTTCACTCAGTCGCCAGTTAGTCTTATATTGTCAATAAACTGAACTTCATAACTAAATATCATGGACGACTTCAAAGTGGTTACCTTAGTTTGGTTTTGGTTGTCAAACTGCATGTGTGGGTGACTTGATCACATACCCACGGTTTGTTGATTTGAGTTCTATGAAGAGGGTGGTGTGCAGAGAAAAGGAGTTTTTTTGTCACTACAAAGTCTTTGAATATGAATTTTGGTTGTCTTTATATTTTTTAATCTGATCAGATGTTTACCATTAAGTTATTCATTGGCTGTTCTCATCCTGTTAACCGCACAGGGTCACCTCAGGACAATCAAACTCTGTCAAAACTAAAACGCACATGTCAAAACTCTTCTCAGATATATATTAATGTATATCAATTTACCACTCACTATTTCTTCTCTTTCAAGGTAATGCCTTTCACAGAGTGAGAACTCCCTTCTGAGCAAACGCAATCAATGATGTCTTAGACAAGGAAAATGCTTCTCTCTCTCTTTTTTTGTTTTGTTTTCTTTTTTGTTGTTGTTGCTTTGCCCATCATGCTGGATCCCAAGAAAGCCCCAAAATAGGCCTGGGTCAAAGAAATCCCAGTCAGTAAGCAGCATCACTGTGGTTAAACAAATGCAAGTTTGAGCTAACTTCAGTTGAAACCTTGGTCACTAAGGTTAGCACCAGAAGTTGGTGTAAATGTCAACAAATGTGAAAACATAACAATTCACAAAACCCTATCTGCAGAATAATTTTTCCCTAGAAAACAATTTCTATAGGCTGGAAAGGTAACAAACAAAAAAACTACTTTTTTTTTTCTTCCAGATCCTATACTTTGCCATCAAAACAGTTATATTATTGTTTTCTTTTTAAAAAGAAAAGGGCAGAAAAAAAATCAATAAATAGCAGAAACCATCAACACCTACACCTACACAGCCTTTGCCATCATAATTGTACACTTGTGCGTAGGAACACAACATGACATCGGTACAAGCTCAGCTAACACAAACGCATGATGCAAACAAAGCGCAGTCACAGATAATCAGAAGAGAAGTCACACATGCACAATTCTACAACCTTAGGAACTGCACTTCACATCACATCCAAATAAAAGCTTTGATGCCACTCCTGTCCACATTTTTCCCCACAACAATCCTTGTTTGAGAAAATCATCAGTCTCAAAACTTCTGCATTTCTTCACGAAGCTCTCTCGTTTGCATGCCTGAAATGCATTCAATCTTTGGAAAGAGGCGGTGGGTTGTGGCATTTTGCTTACAGAGGAACATTTGTGCGTAGGACATGTGGAAAGTTGACCATACAGATGATGAGACAAACGGTGACTTTTGCATGGTACGGATGAATACAATCGATGTCAGGACACACCCTAGTGTAGTCCATGGACTCCCACATTTGCATACCATCAATTAAAACCGGATGAAATGCGTGGAATGATGAAAAAGTGAAAGAATGGGGATGAAATCGGGAGTCAAGGTAAACAAGTTTTTTTCAGAGTTGACATGGGTAGGATAAACCCAAGACAACAAAATCTAAATGCTGGGTTACCCCTTGCTTTAAAAAAAAAAATTAAAGCCTACTCAATGCTACTGCTTAATACCCTGTAGTTTTGATTTTCTTTACCATGCACATAGGGGACTGGCAGCACTGCACAAGTAGCACCCCCACCCCCGGCCCCATTTAACACCTTGAGGTCAAATACTTTAGAGCACAGTGGTCCAAGCTCCTTGATGATGGGGTAGGGATGGTGTAACTTTTTATAGGCCTAGATGAGCGAGACGCAATTTCCACTGGTCCTCATTTAGTGCTGTTCCCAGTGGCAGTCTCAGAAAGTCTGTGATGCATGTTGTATTTAAAGCCAAATTGAGCACAATGGAGGGTGGTCCTGCAGGGATGGCTGGCCATGCTAGGCTTAGTTTTGTGCCTGCCCCCCTCCCCCCCCCTCAAACTCTCTGGGGTCAAAATTCTGTTCAGACTGTAGACTGGTCCATGGTTGTATCAGTGTATGGTGTGCACAGAAGATGCGCTGTGACAGCAGCAGTTTTGCACAGCACAAGCCATGTCACAACCAATTAGCACTCAGTGCAAGTACATCACTTGGTGGATGCTAAAACGTGCTACATTAAGCTACAGTCACTTATTCAGAGTTTTCCTAAAAAACAATTCTGCCCCTTTCCAATCCCTTTTGTTCCCCCTTAACCAATTCTGTCCCTACCCAAGTTCACCTTTGTTTCCCCCAAATCAATCCCCCTTTGTTTCCCCAAAATCAGTTCTGTCCCTACCCCAGTTCCCTCATAACCAATTATGTTGCTACTCTAGTTCCTTTTTATTCCCCCATAACCAATTATGTCCCTACCCCAGTTCCCCTTCATTCCCCCATAACCAATTCTGTCTCTACCCAAGTTCCCCTTTGTTTTCCACAAATCAATTCCCCTTTGTTTCCCCCAAATCAGTTTTGTCCCTACCCTAGTTCCCCTTTGTTCCCCCATAACCAATTATGTCCCTACTCCAGTTCCCCTTCATTCCCCCATAACCAATTCTGTCCCTACCCAAGTTCCCCTTTGTTTTCCCCAAATCAATCCCCCTTTGTTTCCCCAAATTAAGTTTTGTCCCTACCCCAGTTCCCCTTCATTTGCCCATAACCAATTCTGTCTCCAACCCAACCCCCCTTCGTTTCCCCAAAATCAGTTCTGTCCCTACCCCAATCCCCTTTGCTCCCCCATAACCAATTTTGTCCTTACTCCAATCCCCTTTGTTCCCCTATAACCAATTCTGTCCCTACTCCAATCCCCTTTGTTCCCCCAAATCATTTCTGTCCCGACCACAAATCCCCATTTGTTCCCTTATAACCAATTCTGTCCCTACCCCAATCCCCTTTTACCAATTCATCACCTTACACAAAACACACTGATCAGACATTTCTATCTTTTTCATAAAAGGACACTTTGGAGAAGTCCTCTTCAGCTGTGGGTCATTTCAATTAGTCCTCTACAGATGCACAAGCGAACACCAGAATGTTCATGGCCAATCTGCCAGCATCATACTTTTAGACACAGGGAGTTAACTTGACCCTTGTCTTCAGCACCAAGAGTTTGGGGGGCAGGAGGTCAGAAACTGTCAACTTTCCACATTCAAAAACCAGCTGGTGCCTACACCTGTGCACACTGTTTGATCAAATTGCTCCAGACACTTCACCCAGTAGGGTCAACCGGGTCCTCTGTTAGCCTGTTTTCCCGAATCTGCAAACCAAACCCCCCGACCGAAAATGAAAAAAAAGAAAAGAAGAAAGATGTTGGTCAGTTTTTGCACTTTGCACACACAAAATGTCAAGGGATAGTGGTACGTTTTGCTTACTCTGAATACTGAACATTTAAAACAGGTATTACAGCACAACAACTGATGTGATTTGATTGGTCATAAAAATTAAATGCAAACACAAGCTTTTTCTTCTTTTACCCATGACGATGAACTGCAGAACTGAGCACAAGGTAGCAAGCTTTTTCTTCTTCTTTTACCCATGACGATGAACTGCAGAACTGAGCACAAGGTAGCTAGCCGTCTGGGGAACAAACAGAGAGGAAGAAGAAGAAAAGAAACTGTCCACGATTCAACAAGACACTGACCCAAAGACATGCACATTAGGAAAATTGCAGCCGCACATTTTTCAGAAATGGAGAAAAACAAAACAACAAAAAAGGCTGAAAAAGACACAGCAAGAGGAAAATGTCAGCCTCTACTAAGCTTCTGTGTCGGGGTACTACCCAATGCAAATGACACCAAAGAAATGATATGTCTCTCTCTCTATCCCCGTACAGCAAACTCATCATGATCATTCAGACTCTTTATATACTGTCTCTGCAAGTCGATGTAATAAGGTACACTTCTTGGGCCAGCCAAACCGACATCTCTTCTGTTCTAATAATTCTGCTGTGGTGCATTCTCCTCTATGAAAGCAAAATGGCAACTTGGATTCAAAGTACAATGTAAGACACTGTGCAGTGGCGGTACAAAATTGACACCAAAATTATTCCTAGTTAGCAAACGATGCGTAAAAAAGGTAAACATTGGCATACTTAAAATATTTGCATTGAGAGCAGAAATGATCCAATTCATTACAAAAGCTGGCTAAACAGGATATGTGCAGTCCATAATCTATTTACAAGAGAGATATACAGAAAGAGAGAGAGAGAGAGAGAGAGAAGATTATTTTTTTCTTGAACATGAGTACATTTTTTTTTCCATATATGTATCCGTGTTCTTTTCAACATTTACCACATATGATGTATACATATGTATATATTTACAATTTCATCACACACATGGACACACACACACACACACACACACACACACACACACACACACACACACACACACACAAACTCATCTCAAACACTGCCATTTCCTCTTTGAAGCCATTTTATCCAAGCATAATATATAAACTTATGTCTAACTGGTCGGTTTTACAGTTATATGCAGATCCTTGTAATTGTATAAAAGAAAAGAGATTTGTTGTTGTTGTTGCAAGTGGACCCTCACCCCACCCCTGCCTTTATTATACAGTTACCGCAGTTCCATTGCATCCGAGCCTGCTGGTCAGATGAAAGGAGCCTTTTTTGTTTTTTTGTGGAAGGTTCAAACGGATCACTGTGATGTGAAGATATGCAAACTTTTTAAATGCAACACTGGCTTATGGTGGTTCACATCAACCATGCTTAATTTGGCTGCAAAATGTTCATCTGCTCAAATAATCAGCAAACAGGCTTTTTTCTTTTTTCAGTTTTTTTCTTTACTAAACCCTTATTGTAAGTGTAACCTTGACCAGGTAAGAGAAAGCAATCCAATATTCCTGCATGATAGAACACCACCATAAAAAGTCTGGCTGCAAAAATGGCTAAGCGGTTCAGAAGATATTGTCTTAAAAAAAAATTGCTCCCCCCCCCCCTCCCCCAGCAAAGTTTGTCAAGGGAGGGATATAATAAAGAAAGAAGGTAAACAAGAGATACATGTATTCTAATCAGAGATTTCAAACCATGTTAAAAGCAAGTGTAAGAAACAAGATACAAAATTGAAAAAAGGCCAAAATTATTTTGTATACTTCTACCAACACCTTGTTCAAGAACTTACCTCCTGACTTGTTTTTTTCATAAACTGTCAAAAAAGAAAAAAGAAAAAGAAAAACAACAACAACCCAGTTTCACCTGTACCACTGCAGACACAAGGGGAAAGAAAAAAAGAAAGAAAAAAAAAGAAGAAAAAAGAACTATCCAGAAACATCAGAATGTCATCAGCATAAGTAACAGCACACACACATTTCATGAGTAAAAGGTTACTTTCATATTTGTACCATACAGTACAGACATAATACAGTAAATGAGGGTCACTGTACAAGAGCTTAAGGAGTTGTAAAAAAAAAAAAAAAATGGTCAAGATGAGGTATTTCCACTGTATAGGAACAGAACACAACCACTCCCACCCCCACCCCATCCACTTCTCTGGTCACTCCAGGCGTGGCTTTTTAGCCTGCGTAGTGAGGAAATCAGCATGATGCGTAGAGAGTAACAGTCCACACATTTTCAGTCCACTGCCACTGCGCACACCACACATCTGTGGTACCACACACACACACCCTGGCTTCACGCAGAAGCCTGGTGAGTTAAAAAAAAAAATATTTAAAAAAAATTAAACACCCGAGGTGAGGGTAATGAGGAAGCAACATTGTCCTGAATTTTGTCTTGTATTGCATACTTCACTCCGCCAAACTGTCCCAGTAAAACAAGCACCGTCCGTCTTTTAGCTGTGCTCGAGTAAAGTACAATAGAAAGCAAGTGTAAGTACAATAATCCATGACACATAATGATGAGCAGTGGTTATCCGTTAGTACAAGTCCTTGGAATGATGAAGACAGCTGGGCATAAAAACTATTCCGCTCCAGCCCTTATGCCATTGAAGTCTATTTCAATACAGCGGACCAAAATACAGTGGAGAAAGAACACACCCAGAAGTTCAGTATTAACCCTTTCACTGTCACAGCCTGTAAATTTTCTGAGCTGAAAGGTGCACACACACACTCTACCCTGCAAACAGAATATTTTCCAGTCTTATAACAAATCTACTTTCAACATTGTGCATTTTCACAAAAATCTTTTCACACACTAATGCAAAAAAACAATAAAAAACACACACACAAAAATCCCACACACAATGATTTCAAATTTGACACTTTTAATGGTTGTTTAGGTTTAAGTGAGTTTAGGTTTAGGCAAGTGTGGCAGTGAAAGGGTTAGGGAGGAACTGAAACTGAAGATGCAAGTCGGCCCAAAAACAGAAAATGTGAAAAATATTTTCACCTACAGGCTTCACTGGGTTGTTCTACGAGTATTTATAATTATGAAAAGAGTATTTTCTTGCTTCAAATTTGAGCTCCTTGGGTTGCAACCTCTCTTTCGTCCAGATGGTAGTTGAGAGGCAAGTACTGGCCATGCCGGTCGACCAGGTCCTAAAACCCCTCCCAACCAACGAAAGACAGGCCAACGATTTTTTTTAGACTTTACAGTAAAGAACATCACAGACAGACAAGCAACCCTGAACTCCTGACTTTTTCAAGTGCCTCATTCAAGTACCAACCAGTACAAGAACTCTTTCTTTTTTCCGTACCACTACCAACTGGAACCACCTCAGTGACGACCAGGTGAAGGCCCCCACACTTGAGGACTTCAAATGACTGATTGCCACCCCAAGCACCACGTAACTCTCGGGTGCGCAATCCCCTCCCATCACATCAAGATAAGATCAAGCCATGTTGGTTCCTTTCTTACCAATGGAGAGCAGCAGAGGTTTCGCTTGTGAATTAGTCAACACTTTTGCTATGCATTTCAGCTTGTTCTGAACATCTCTCAGTCAGAAAATGGGAGCACCCATGGTCCTGCTTTTTTCCAACATCTTTTTTATCAAACGGGACCAGAACTTTGAGCAAAAAACTACTGCCAGTGTATATATATTTCCCCCCCTTCCTATCAAATGTCTCTCAGAAAATGGCAGCATCCGTAGTCCTAGTTTTTCATTTTTCCAACCTTCCAACATTGTTTTTAACAAATGGGACCAGAACTCAAGTGAAAAACTGCTGCTGTTATATACATATTTTTTCCTCATTCCATTTCTATCAACAGGGCCAGAGATGCTTTTTCAGTTCAGTTCCCTTAAAAATATTTTTTTAAAGTACCCAATAGGCTGTTTATGAAGTGAGTAGGATTTCCATCTCTTTTTTCCCCCCTCCAGATCTAAATATGGTGCCTCAACAATCACTTACCTGCTGGATTTTTTTTCTTCTCGATTCTGACCTTAAAAAAATAAAAAATAAAGGTCTGAAATCTGGATTTGAACACCTCACCAGCTGATCAAGCCCTCCCCCCCCCTTGTAAATTTGCACAGCTGAACTTATTTATTTGAGACACAACATCAGAACTGTGTATATAATGTTAAACCAGCCCACGCCCCAAATCTGTTGCAAGGCCTACTAAGTCACTGCACTTTACAATGAACTTATTTTCACGTTACTTGAAAAAATGAACAATTCTGTTTTCTAAAAAATATTCTCACACTGCATTTCTGATCTTCAGTCAAATTTCAAATGTAAAAATATATAAAAGGAGTAAAAAAAAATCTGATACCATCACCGAGTTTGATTACATCCACACACATCGAGTGGAAGGCAAATAGTATTGAGGTACCTCATAAATGTGTTTGAGGACAAAACTCTCCAAATCCAAGTCGCAATTTCACTTTACCTGCTCCAAGTTCTAGAGAACGCAAAAAAAAAAAGAAGTCATATCTGTTTGCACAAAAGGTTTGCAAACAAACAGAATCCATATATCTTGCAAATCCAAAGTGTTTTATTTGTGGTCGCGCAACACTGAATGTCCATTTAGATGCAGAGTAATATGGTTTCAGGATCTCTTTCCGAGTTCAGCATGATGCACCGAGTTTCCCCACAGAAGTGGTGGCTGCGAGTTGCACATCCCATTCATTCAGAATACTGTCTTCGTTCCACCCTGCCACAGTTGGGTGCTGCCGTTTCCGCATTTTAGAAATGATTCAGCGCCAACACAAAGTTGCCCAGACACACACACTTTGTCAGCCATGTTCAGGGGTGGGGAGTGGGTGGGAGGCTGGGGGAAGCACGGGAAGAAACGTCCCAATTTTGTTTACATCGCTGAGATAAGAGTAACACCGAGAGCCTTTGATTGGTGAGTGCACCAAGTGTGTGTCCAGCAGAGGTGCAGTTAGTTGACCATTTATCAGCAATATGCATGAGCGCTGCACCTACACGTGTGTGTGTGTATATATATATATCATTATTGGCTTTTCCTGAATTTCGCCACGATTCAAGGCTGCGAAAAGAAATAGTTGAGTATGGGCTCCTGCTACTTTGTCCGTAGGTCTGAGCTTGAGTCTTTGTGTACACACCAACCTAAATCACTGAAAACAGTTGGAAGCATCTGGAGTAACCTGGGAAAAAGGCTGCTTCTTGCTGCTTGCAAGACAGTGAAGAAGTGGCAAGAGCGGGCGGGCGGGCAGGTGGGGCTGTGCGTCCGAGCCAGCGTCGCTCATGTCACATCAGCACGGAGGAAGTGTGTACTAGAGCCTGTGTCATACCACTGTGCCAGGCCAGGAGGTGACCGTCAGCATGACAGCACCATCCACTTGCTTCAGGATCTCCACGGCAACTGCATGGGTCACTTTCTCAAGACCATGCTCATTCACGCTGACAATGACATCACCACACCTAGAGAGACAGAAAAAGAACGCAAAATGAAAAACTGAAGTTTTAAAAATACACAACTTTGTCAATATGATCAGATTACTCAGGAAACTTCAGTCACAGCTTGCAGTGATATTTTCACTAAAGCAGGCAAAAGCCGAGCCCTACCATTACCAAAAAAATGGAATCCATGTATAAACATATCAGAGCAGCCTTCCCTGTGTTTGTAGTCTACTCTCGACTGGTACTTGCAGAGCTTCACATGAAATTTGCATTCATGCCCAATTCCCTGGTCACAGATCTACACAGTCTGTAACCTCCACCTCCACCTTGACTGTCTGAACCGGGTCAACACACGCAGTCAGGTCACTAACCTACCCCCCCCCCCGCCCCCCCAACAGGCATCCAATCAACAGAGGGCATGTAAAAGCCATGGGCACACTACTCACTTCAGCCTTCCGTCTTTGGCGGCTGGCGTGTCCGGCACCACAGACTTAACAAAGATGGGCAGGTTGCCATGGCTGCAGTCCCAGCCACCCGCTATAGAGAAGCCCAGGCTGCCACTGGGGCTGCGCAGCAAGGTGATGGTCTTGTAGGCGTGGCACACTCTGTTCAGACAAAAGCCACAAGGGAAATCAAAAGCAGGTGAAGAGCGGACATTGCCCCGTCTCCTGTATCGTTACTGTCTCCGCGCAGATCCAAGGCCCCTCTGCCAGGCATGGGACAAGAGAGGCAGGTGCACTTACCCCATGCAAGTTTTACACAAGAATATAACTTTACACCAGAAAGGGAAACAAATTTTTAAAAATCTGTACCAAGAATGACCACTAGCATTCTAAAACAAGATCCAAACACATTAAAGGTCCTCTATTTTGACAAATCGCAACCTGCAAATTTTCAAGGTAATCCCTTTCTGCAAGCTACAAACAACACTTAAACAAGAGTTAAATGGTGAAATATGAGATGTAGGATACTGAACAGGATACTGTTTACGGCTGACCAGTTTTGTTATGTTGGTTTGTGTTTGGATCTTTGCAACAGAAAACCAAATACAAGGTGAGAAAATGTGAGTGTGTGTGTATATGTGTGTGGTGTGTATGGGTGTGTGTGCATGCGTGTGTGTGCGTGCAAGCACGTTTGTGTTAATTAACATGATGTTTGCTGGTCATATTCTTAGACAGAGAAAATTCACCTTTCTGCTTTTAGCATGCTTGTTTTTCTTTTGTACGCAGTGGGTAAAGCAGATGGCTGTCTTAACATGCTCTGATGAACTGTCTGCTCCATTACAAACACACACAAAATGGGGGCTCAGGACAATAAAAGAATAAATCTAAGAGGCCCAGCCAAAATGTGGGTACTGCCAAATTTCATACTGAAAAATCAGACACAGTATCTTCTACTTCTGTAAAAATGAATAACTGATTGATCTCTTCCTACGGCAGTCAATGTCACTCACTTCGGCATCTGCAACCAGTACATCCACGATGGGGAGAAGTTGCCGCTACCGTCCAGCGTCTCTGCCCCCTCCACGATCTTCAGGGTCAAGTTGCGCACGTTGGACTGCAGCTTGATCTGACGAACAGCCTCTGCATGGGTCAGACCCAGCAGGTTGACTGTGTTGATGGACAGGAGCACGTCTCCTTTCTGAAAGCCACCAAACACAGGAGCATCATTCAAAATGTTTTATCCCAGTGATTTCATCCCTTGCCAAAGTATACAGCCAACTTTAGGTTTGACAGCTACCAACATGCCAAAGTATACAGCCAACTTTAGGTTTGACAGCTGCCAACATGCCAAAGTATACAATCAACTTCAGGTGTGACAGCTGCCAGCATGCCGAAGCATACAGTCAACTTCAGGTGTGACAGCTGCCAACATGCCAAAGCATACAGTCAACTTCAGGTGTGACAGCTACCAACATGCCAAAGTATACATTCAACTTCAGGTGTGACAGCTGCCAACATGCCAAAGCATACAGTCAACTTCAGGTGTGACAGCTACCAACATGCCAAAGTATAGAGCCAACTTCATGTTTGACAGCTACCAACATGCCGAAGTATACAGTCAACTTCAGGTGTGACAGCTACCAACATGCCAAAGCATACAGCCAACTTTAGGTTTGACAGCTACCAACATGCCAAAGTATACAGTCAACTCCAAGTGTGACAGCTACCAACATGCCAAAGTATAGTCAACTTCAGGTGTGACATCTGCCAACATGCCAAAGTATACAGTCAGCTTCAGGTGTGACAGCCACCATCAGACCATGGCCTTCAATTTTCAAGTTTGAGAAGCAATCTTTATTGTCATGTTATATAGTTCTTCTTCCATACTGTGTCCAATTTCACCCCTTTGAAGACTTTGACACTCTACTGCATGCTGGGTTATTTAGGTGTTTCCATAATCCATCAAACTGGACCACAGTACTTAAAACGTAAGTACACAGTACCTATAATGTAAGTACACCACTTCAGTGGATATTAAAAAACGCACTATAAAATAAACTAGTCACTCATGTAGAATCACATGCGAGCGCAGTGAGTCTGCTTGAGAGTGGAGAATAGCGCTATATAAAAGCAATCATCATCATAACATGCGTCTATAACCTTTTTGCATGCATACACACACACACACACACACACACACAGGGGATCTCACTTTACAGTCTTATCTGATGCAGTTTCGCACAGTCTGCATACAATATGACTCCAGGGAACTCTTGTGATGCCCACCTAGCAGAAACTCTAGCACATAACAGTCACTCATCCATGCAATGACCATCCTCGATCATGCTCAAATTTTGGTTTTCAGGAGCAAGTGCTGCTACTGAACTCTCCGACAAAGTTGTACCTGAATACACCGTAGAACTGAACGGGCCTTGACATGAAAGTTTACTGTGGTTAGAGGACTATGAACAAACAAAGATCCTGAAACAGATGCTGATTATATCACACAAGACAACCCACCCATCGTAGAACCCACATGAGGAAAGTCACAGCAGCAGCTTGTTTCGTGGATGACAGCAGAAAAACGAAGAGAAACCATATTTTGCCCATGTGAAATGAAAATGGCAAAACATAACAAAATCATAAAGTATATGTGTATATAAAATGTACGCATCTGACTCTCAAAACCAAAGCAGAAGGCACTGACCTTGACCTGTCGACACCTGCCAATGCACCCTCCTTGGTTGATGTTTGTGACGTAGACAGGTGTGTCGCCTCGCTGACTCATCACACCACCAGCAATACTGATGCCCAAACTCTCCGACACATCCTGCAAATGGAGAACACGTGAGAGCATTGTGATTTTTTTCTTTTTCGTCCAGTAGACCTCTTCTTCTGAAATGTGTACAAACCACCTCTGATTCACAGTCCAGCATAACCAAACCCTCCCATCCTTCAATTTAAAAGAAACAAAAACCTCCCCTCTTTCAATTAAAACTAAGCACCTGCCAGTATTTTCTTGTTTTCTCTCCCAAAACACTAATCAAAATCAAACGAAGGTTTTGGCATCAGTTACAGAAAAACAACAAACGTCCAAGAGCATTTCCTCACTAAACTTAAAACTATTCTAAGTCTTTTTTGTGCGTCATTTTAGATGACTGTACGTTAACGGCAAAGAACAGGGACATCCTGAAGAGGGAGACCCATCTATTCGTATCAATCAATGTTTTATGTCTGTTCACACTGATCTGATATTAGACACAAACACAAACAAATATTATACTAACTTACCCACAGGACTATGTACAATCAATTTAACAACAGAAAATATAACATCCGCATTATACAAACTATGTAAGATTTAATTAATATTTAACAGAAATTATAATATCAGTATAATTATAATAGATGACCATCTATTTGTATGAAGTGAAGCAAGTTAAAGTGCACGCACGCACACACACACACACACACACACACACACACACACACACACACACACACACTCAAATGCCAGTGCCTCAGTGCCAAAGTCTTGCAAGAAGGGAGAAATCTCACTCAACACTACTGCGGCCTATCCCTTCGACGACAGCCATCATCAACACAATGCCATACACGCACAACCAGAACCAGAACCACAGCCAGAACCTACCTTGTTGAGAGAGACGAGGCGCTCCTTACAGACGTTGAGCAGAGGGGAGACGGGGGGATCACAGTCCAGGGAGAAAGCACCATGTCTGGCCAGTTCAACTGAGGTAGATCGAATCAGGTCGGGGGTCTGAGGACGACTCGTGCGGGACACAACAAACTGCACTCTATCTGGACAGATCTGCAAAGACAAATGGCAAGCGTGAGCGAGTTGGCTCCTGGAGCTTAACCTCCCATCAGCCCCTTAGGGTCACCTCAGGGTGAATCACGTGTACGAAAGTGAAAGGAATGGAACAAGAAGCAGACCATGAGAACATCAAATGATCTATCCTGCTCCGTCAGTCACAAACCCTCCTGTCTGCAACAGCTTTGGCAGTAGGCAGCAGGTCACCTAAACAGAAAGAGTGGATGGCTGGGAGCAGAGAAGGGGGGTGGGGGCGGTGGTTAGCAATTGCTGGGGGAGGAGGGTGGAGTGGGGGTTGGCAGTGGAAAGGAAAATAGTCAGCATGAAGAAAAAACAACAACCAAGACTGAGAAAGAAGCGGGTGGAACCAAAGAGCTGTGCAGAAGTATAAAAAAAAATAAAAAATTAAAGGTGTGTGGGGTGGTGGTGGGGGACAAATAGAGACAGGTAGAAGAGCAGGGCAGGGCAGCATACCTGTATAATGTGAGCAGCCTGTTCCTGAGTGCCATACATGACATCAGTGCTGTTGATCTCCAGCACCCTGTCATCAGGCTTGAGTCGTCCGTCGCATGCTGCCAAAGAACCAGGGATCTGCGCACACACATGCACACACACACTTCACATGGGTCAACATTTGCCATTCCATCCCCATGCATCCCCCACCACAAACTTCTCTTAGAATTAGAAAACAAAATGCTTCCAAAGAGCCAAGAATCTGCACACATACATTTCACATGTGTCAGATGGCATCAACAACTGCCATTCCATCTCCATCCTCAAAAATACACACAATTTACTTAGCACTTAAAATACAGATTTTCTTTTTTAAATCACAATTTTAAAACTGAATCATTAATTATGCAAAACGTATGGAGTAAAACAACACTCACCAGAGTAAGGATGTAGACACCGGGTCCATTTCTGCAAACACAAAGGGGGAGGAGGTGGGGGTGGGGGTAAAAGTTTAAGTTATTTTTATATTCACTTCATAAAACACAGAGAGATAGACACTGAGAGAGGGAGGGGGTGACTGTGTGTGTGCGGGGTGGGGGTACCTGTACACAGCACAGTCAACACAAAAACTGTCTGAAGTTTCCAAATATAAAGCCGAGTATTCACACAAAAAGAAAGAACAAACCATTTTGGCAGTAAACTTGCCCCCCCCGCCCCCCCCCCCCCAAAAAAAGAAAGAACAAACCATTTTGGCAGTAAATCACTTGCCCCCCCCCAAAAAAACAACAACAACAACAACACACCTGCAAAAACTTCTCGACTCCTCAGAATATAAGCTGGTCATTCACACAATGAAACAAAAAAAATGCTCATTTCCTCCCCACCAATGAAAGAAAGAAACGTTCATTTCACCTGCAAAAACTGTCTTGACTCTTCAAAATATAAGCTGGTCATTCACACCAATGAAAGAAAGAAATGCTTGTTCCCATGTACCCATTTTCAGCCAATCATTCTGTCAACAAGCCATCACCATTTACAAAAAAAAGACACAAGATGTTTGTTTCCCACATACCTTTTTACAATCATTCTGACATTTGACAGCTAACATTCTACATCAAAGAAAAACCCTGTTAGTTTCTCCAAACTTTACAGCTGGACATTTACAAAACAGAAAGATGCTTGTTTCCCACATACCTCTTTCCAACCATTCTGGCATCATTGTCACCCCCCCCCCTTCAAAAAAAGAAGAAACACCCTACCCTGTCAGATTTTCCACCAGATATTTACAAAAAGAAAGAAGATGCTTGTTTGCCAATACTTTTTCCAACCATGCTGGCATCCCCCCACCCCCCGAAAAAACACCACACACAAGCACCCGCACCACATTAGATTCTCTAAAATATAAAGCAGGACATTTACAGAAAAATAGAAACAAGACACCTGTTTCCTACATACCTTTTTCCAACCAGCTTGATTCCCAGCTGCCTGCTTTTATGCTTCATCAGAGTGATTTTGAGGATTTCTGCAGACAAAGCAGGGCAAAAAGGTCAGACCAAAAGGCAAAGTTTTGCCACTAACTGAACTGATGAATTTAAATCATCACAGGGAGAAAAAGGGCGGGGTGAGAGAGAGAGAGAGAGACAGAGAGAGACAGAGAGAGACAGAGAGAGACAGAGAGAGACAGAGTCACTAACATATTTAACTGAATAGGCCAACAGCCCATTTCAATGGGGGAACAAGAGACTCACAGAACCCAAGACAAACGTTCAATGGCACCTTCTGCCAAATCTGCAATTGGCTCATTCAATCTCTACCAATACTTATATATTCATTACAATGGGCACATAAGCACACATGTTTGCAGAGCTGCTCTATGGACATCCACATAGGGTGATACTCAAGTATTCGCATCCAGCTTAGATGACCTTAAATTCAATGCACACGCTAGGACTTTTGCAACATTTAGAATCCTCTCCTGAGAGCTACTATTCATGAGGCTGATGAGATGTTTTCTGGGGTCACATACATTAATTATGTCAGGCAGGTACTTGCTTCTTAATTGATTATACACTGGACATTGGAATACAAAATGTATTTCAGTTTCTTGTTGGTTGGCACAAAATAGACATGTTGTATGGAGAGACAGACAGAGAGACAGAGACAGAGGGAAAGAGAGAGAGAGAGAACAAAAAGTACAAATGGGTTCTACAATCAGTATCACTGTCCAGCACAAGTGACATGATGCCCCCAAAATGACAACTCTGGTCACCTTCTTTCTCAATTGGCCGACTATCCTCTGCTTTCTCCCTGTAGACAGTGAGTCGACAGACGGGCAGGAAATTGGTAAGCGCCTGGTGAGCATGATAGTGGGAGGCCTGCGTCAGGTCATCCCCGTTGACCTGCAAATTACAGACACTGTGAAAATTGCGATAACTGGGAAACGTGCTTCAGCACTGAACAGCCATTCTGAGCTGCTGCCCTGAAAAACATTTGTGTGAAATTTCACCTCCATACAGGATGATATGCAGGTCTTGTGATAGTACTATTTACTGCAAATGGTGTTCTTGATTTTTAATGATACAAGAAGAGCAAAATGGTTAGTTAGTTAGTTGGTGCTTTGTGCCCAGGACCACATAAGGTTACATCAGGGCTAGAACTTTACCTGTATGGACATGCAAAGGTCAGTGGTGGCTGTCATCAGCAAGGATATACCAAATTCACGAAAAGTACAGTGTATATGATTTTGGCCATGTATGTGAAAAATGCACAACTTTTGAACTCAACAGGATCAGAGCTTACAAAGCAACTACAACTTTCATTCAGACATTTCTCATATTGACGTGACCAGAAAATAACTAACGCCAATGTCACTAAAACGGGTTCGAAATGTATGGCTGAATAAAACTATTAAAAGCTGGTATCATGCAAAGTTTCAAAGATCTCTCTCAAACAAACTTTCAGTTGTTGTTTTAAAAGCCAGCAATAAAAGGCACATCAGATTGCAGAACCATCTCCTCTAAATATGTGCTAGTCAAGTAAAGCATGCTGAGCAGGACTTGCTAATGTGTGTCACAGAGTATGGAATCAGATTCTGGAATCACACAAGAGTCTGGAATCAGATGAGACCTAGGAAAAAGAGTAACACTTTCAGTTTGACCATTCACAAGCCACTGTGCCCATGATATGGTCACGGTCATTGAAACAGGCATGAATGGGTCAACCCCAAAGGCTGTTATTGACATGCTAAGTTTAAAAAACATGGCACAGGCTATCAAAAAGCCTTGAAGACAGAATGTCTGGTGTCTCTGACCTCCAGTATCTGGTCACCAGGTTTCAAACGTCCATCCCTTGACACGGCCCCATCGGGAAATATCTCCTGAATGACTGTGCATATCTGCACACACAAAACCACAACATGTTCAGCGCCACAACAAAAGATATCACACAAGGATTTTTATTATTTTAAACATTCCCCTCCTCCTCCACCCCCAGATTTGTAAAGTTAAAAGACAGAGTACATTTCAGGTTTGAATGCTGTTGTGTACAAATTCACTCCCTTTCCCAATGAGTTGGAGCTGACAATAAGCTTACAGTACGAGGCAAGTAAGCCAGCAAAATGTGCCTTTTTCATACTGTCCCTTTCAAACCTAGAGTTTGTTGAAACTACCCCATCATCATTTACGCAATACAGTCTTCAACAATTCATCAGGAAAAGTTTCAATGTTTATCAGAAGGAGAGAGACAGAAAAGAAGAAGCCAGAATGCAGGCAAGAAAAGACTGAACTGACCAATGGTGTGTCGGCACCGCCCACAATACTGATGTTGAGTTGGTCATCCTCCCCTCTCTGGATTTCTATCGTTGACACCTCCCCTTCTGACACCGGGTTCTTCCCTGCAACAATGACAGTAATAATAATAAATACACTGCTAATGCTCCCCTCTCTGGATTTCTATCGTTGACACCTCCCCTTCTGACACCGGGTTCTTCCCTGCAACAATGACAGTAATAATAATAAATACACTGCTAATGCTCCCCTCTCTGGATTTCTATCGTTGACACCTCCCCTTCTGACACTGGCTTCTTCCCTGCAACAATGACAGTAATAATAATAAATACACTGCTAATGCTCCCCTCTCTGGATTTCTATCGTTGACACCTCCCCTTCTGACACTGGCTTCTTCCCTGCAACAATGACAGTAATAATAATAAATACACTGCTAATGCTCCCCTCTCTGGATTTCTATCGTTGACACCTCCCCTTCTGACACTGGCTTCTTCCCTGCAACAATGACAGTAATAATAAATGCATTTCTAATGCACCCAATCCCTCTATGACTATACATGTGTAATGCTCAAAGTGCTATACATGAAACAATATTACAACAATGCACAACCTAACTTAATGCATTACATATCTCACTCTTTCCTCCCCCCCCCCCCCCCCCCCCCCCATGCACACTTGCATGTGTGTACACCCAACCACCCACACACATACAAACACCCACACATATACACACAATCTCAACCCCTCGCTTCCCCCCCCCTCTCTCTCTCTCTGTCTCCTCCCCACCCTCTGATTCTCAAATAATCATCAGACAACAGCAGCCCCCCCCCCAAAAAAAAGAAAGAAAAAAAGACAGCAATGGACACCAGTCTCTCTTTGGGACATTTGCAAACAACAACAAAAATCTTCATCCATTCCAGTAAGCTTTTTCTGCTGTTGTTGTTAGTTGTTAAACTGAATGAAGTAGTAGTAGTAGTTAACAACTTCCATTCTGCTGTGCTCATAGTTTCAGTGGCATTAACTAATCGAAATTGACACTGCATGCAATCAGAAACAGCCCTAAAAAATAAAAATAAATCTGAAACAAGAACGACTGCTAGTGTTCTAGAACAATATCCAAACACATAAAAGGTTCAAAAGAACGCTTAACAATAACAATAATATACTTTATTCATCCCAGTGGGAAATTAAAGCTGTCGTCCGATTGCACATTTTTTTTTTTTTTTTTTTTTTTTATTGATTAGGACACAGACATTACTAAACAGAAACAGCACTAGCTTTATTTTACTGCTATAGCTCTTTATTTTTAAAAAAGAGAGAGGAAAAAAAAAAAAAGAGGCAGCACTGACGTAAACAGCAAAACAGCAACAAAACTGCAGTATGATTCAGATTGCAAAAAAACCCACAGCAAGTATGCATAATTGATAATAATCACAAAGATGGACACATTTTCAAGCACCAAAAGCTGGCTGAAAATGTCTTAGAACAGTTTTATTTCTGAGAACATGTCCGGGTTTCATCAAGTCAACATGGTCCTTACCACTCACCGCCTTATCACAAAAATCTCTTCATATGCTATGATGTTCAAAAATGGTAACCCCCCCCCCCCCCTCCCCACCACCACACAACAACAAAAAAACAACCTAGTAACAACCAAGAACTATGATGTTGACCCCCTCCCCCACCACCACCACCCACCCCAACAAAAACCCAGAAGCAAGCAACTTCCTCCAGTTAAGGCTCAGAAACCTGAAGTCCTTGCCAGGATGGAAGACTTACCAGACGCCTGGTCGCGAAAGGCACATTCCCACAGATGCGACTGCAGAGCGCTGCGTGGTCCCTGAAAGGCACAGCCCAGTGTGGACTTGATGCAGCGTGTGACCGCACCACGACACCTGGGACAGGCAATGACAAACCGTGCTTTAAACACACACACACACACACAATTGCACTGCAGTACTCGTACTGTGCATGCGTATATATCTGTCACAGTTTCCACGACAGTACAAGTCTTTGCAAGCAACAAGAGGATGGTTACTGCTGCCCCTGCAGCACACTGCAGCAACTCCTACTGTACAAGTATATCTGTTACACTTTCTACAACAGTACCAGCATTCGCAAGCAACAAGATGTTTATTGATCGTTAGTACCCATACCATACATGCATATCTGTCACAGTTTCCACAACACTACCAGTATTCACAAACAAAACGAGGATGGTTATCGCTGTCCCTGCATCCCTGCAGTTGCCAGCTTTGTCCAATTTTCGTACAAAAACTAACCCTTGAAAGTAAATAAAAACAACAGCAACGCCTCCACTGTGTTCAAAATATTAAGTTTTCTTGACACCTTTCTCAATGAACCAAGACGGAAGAATGTCGGGGTATGATCACAAATTGGGAAGAAACAGCCATGTGCAAACTAAACTAAGCAGGAAACAAAATAACATTAAATAATAATTGACCTGACCCAGACCCTTCATCTACCTGAAATTTGGGGGTACCGATCCCTCACACAGAGCCTTTTTATACATAACCCCTTCATGGCTCTACCCTGTAAAAATGTCCAGTCTGAAAAGTGCACACACATGTACACCTGTAAAGGGTGTATTTTCCGGTCCAATGACCAATAACAAATCTACTTACTGTACATCTTGATGGAAATCCTCTCACATGCTTGGGGGGGGGGGGGGGGGGGGGGAGCTTATGTCATTACGGACTTCAAATCTGGCATTTTTACTGGTCATTTTCCAGTCACTTTGCAGCAGTGAAAGGAATAAATTGGTTGTTAGGTGTGTCATTTGTGTCAAGCCTCATCAGAGGCTGACAGTAAGCTGGCTCTGCTTAAGTCTGGAAATGCTGTGCGGTGTGCAGCCAGAAGCAGCCAACATGAGGCAGAAAACACTGACACTATTAGAACTGGCGTGATGAATTTATCACCTTGTCTTTTCACACAGGGAAAAACTAGACTGAGAGAGAGAGAGGGACAGAGAGAGAGAGACAGAGAGAGAGCGACAGAGACAGACAGACAGATGGAGACACACACACACACACACACACACACACACACACAGAACATACATGCACACATGTTTTTGTGTGTATGAACTATGTGTCTGTGCACTGGTGTACAGGTGTGAACTGTTACTGCATCTGTATGAAACTGATTCCAAATGACCAGACTGACTGACCTGTGCAGCAAATGTGCTTCAAGTTCACAGCGGGGGCAACACTTCTTCACAGTAGTCCACATTCGGGCACACTACCAGTAACTTGTCCAGTAACCTGTCACAAACAAAACAGTTCACATGAACTCAATGCTTCAAAACAGTCCCGCGCATGGCACACTGGTGCCAGTAAACTTGTCCAGTTTCCTGTCACAAACAAAACAGTTCACATGAACTTGATGCTTCAAAACAGTCCCTGCATGGCACACTGGTGCCAGTAACTTGTCCAGTTACCTGTCACAAACAAAACAGTTCACATCAGCTCACCACTGTTTCATGTACACCACCAGTCCAGTAACCTGTCACAAACACAACAGTTGATATCAATTCAGCACTTCAAAACTGTGTCTCAGCAGGGCATGTACACCACCAGTCCAGTAACCTGTCACAAACACAACAGTTCAGAACTGTCTCCACAGGGCATGTACACCAACAGTTCACATCAGTTCTGAAACAGTCCCTGGGGGCACTTCAGCAGCAGCAACCTGGCCACAGTTTAGGAACATTTCAAACCAGTTCAGCCTGGGCCTATGGGCACACCACCACCTGTCAAACAGGTACACACCCAATTTGTTGAGTGTTTTTAATGCTTGAAAATATAAGTATATGAGTGATGACTACAGTGGGGGACCTCACCCCTCACCCCCCCCCCCCCCCAACCTTCCCCAACTTGTTCTTAAACAAGTTAAAGGAACCAGCCTTCTTTCATGACCCACTCCACTCAGGCCTCCTTGAATATTCACTAGGGTCAGTATTCTGCACACACATGCACAGGTAAATAAAACATATACTGCCACCCACTGACACAGCTGCAACAAACTGAAATAATTCCCTGAGCCAATGAAGGTGATTAGCAAGACGTGTGTCAACACAGTGACCCGACCCGACCCCTGTGCTCCACACCTTTTACACCAGACCTCCTTCAAAGTCCCTGCAAACTCCACCTTCCGAAGATGAAGCAGGAAGTTATTAATTAGTACTCAATTTACCAGCAACAGTCACGCTGATGCTGGCGTACAATACTGATTGCTGCAGACGAGAGGGCCCTCCCTACCTGAGGCAACAGTTAATAATTGACCAGTTTGGATGTAGTGGGAGCAGGCTCTGAATGGACTCATTTCTTATTGATGGCTCCTTCACTCAACCAGTCAATGCTTCCGGCACTCAAGGCTCCTCCAGGTGAAGGGGCAGGAACAATACCAACAAAAGCTTATTGTAAGTTACCAGCCTCTGAGAGTTGCCGGTCTAGTTCCGGCAGCTGAAAGAACAGGAAGCATGCGTGCACAACAGTCGGCCTCCTTGAAAAACACTTAGCACACGTAAAGCTAAAACACTTCAATGTGTGCATGCATGCATGCGTGCACAACAGTCGGCCTCCT
>OY757548.1:12603829-12729300 GCA_963584105.1 Alviniconcha strummeri | reverse complement strand
AAGACCATGTGTCACTTCTTCAACCCAACCCAGTAGATATATATATTGGCCAAAGCAAAATCGATTCTCCGGTGGTGGAAAGGGGCCAACGACCTGAAGCGGCGACCGTGCGGCGGCGGCAGCGACAACGACAGTCAGTCACAGTAGCACCCAGCGCCAAGTCCACACCACCACCACCACCTCCACATTTTATATACACACCCCCAGAGACCCCGGCTAAGCATAAAGGGTTTTCGGAAGACAAATATTTGTGGGAAATCAACTGATGAATCCGAGAAATTTCCATTCCATCTTGCCCATCCCGTTCAGTTTGGTCGGCCATCCAGCACGTGATCCGGTAGCACAAGTAAACACTATGCGTGCCAGTTTGCAGGTAAACACCCCGACACTTATAGATTATAGATACAACTGTTTAACAACTCCTCCCCACCTCCCCGCAGCGAAACTCTCTCCTTTTGCAATGATTACCATTCTGGTCATAATTCACACAAAATTGTGTTTTTTCTTCTTTTTTGGAAGTAAAAGATTAAGTGTGAACGTGGTATTTTTTTTCTTTGTCGTTCTTTTTGTTTTCTTCTCTTTTCTTCTTTACCTCACTAATACCTGTACATTTGGCTGATTTTGTATTTAATGCGTTTATTTTTTTTAATTAACATCTGTACATTTTGGCTGCTTTTGTTTCCAAAGTGAGTCCCAAAGACACTGTAAGTTGCGTTTTTCTTTGTATTTTGTTTGTTTTGAATATGCCAAAACATTTTGCTCGTTTCCAAACTGAAAAAAGAAAAGAAAAAGAAAAAAGGGGGTGGGGGTGGGGGTGGGGGGGGAAGAGACATGAATTATATCTTCTTCTTCTTTTTTTCCCCCTTTCTTTTATGCATGTTTTTATTTTATGCACATTCCAAAACCAGAGTCCAATAAACAGCCCTTGCTGGTTATTCACTGACCAGCACCAAGCCAGCTGTGGTCCATCACCAAAACAGCAAAGCCGGAATATAAATGACGCAGTTCCGCTAACAAAATGATCAGCTGTGCAAAATCAATCCCGGGGCTTGAAGCGATCCGGTGCAACCCAACTGAAAAGTGCCTTCATCTGTCACTGAAACCCCCCGAATAATAGATTCCTTCCCACAGAACTGGCAGTCAGTCAGTCACACAACCCCCACGCAGTTGCTGCTCTAACTAGGCAAACAAACAGCCGGGACTGACGCAGAACCCGTGTTGTCTTTCCCTCGCAGCCCACCCTGCAGTTAACTGTTCGATAATGCGCCAGTGCTTCAGACCAGAACAAAGCATTTCATTACCACTGGTACTGGGGCAAAAATAAGCGCAGGGAAAACGGGCGAATAATTAAGGCTGCTTCTTTTGCGGGCGCCGGCCCCTGGAGACTACCACTGACTTGGCCCCTGGAGACTACCAGTGCCTTTCTCTCTCTCTGTGTGTGTGTGTGTGTGTGTATGTGTGTCTGCGCGCGCGCGTGCATACATCTTCAGTGACAGTGTAGTTGTGTCGGTTTTTAGTTTGCTTGTTTGGTTGGTTGGTTGGTTCGTTAGTTGTGTGCGTGCGTGCGTGTGTGTGTGTGTGTGTGTGTGTGTGTGTGTGTGTGTGTGTGTGTGTGTGTGTGTGTGTGTGTGTGTGTGTGTGTGTTTTGCTGTTGTTGTTGTTGTCTTCTTTGGTGGAAATACCGCTGCTCCCTCACAAAGAGACCTCTTAAAATCATCAAGGTCGCACAGCTGAAATGGAGAAAAAAAAAAAAAAAAAAAGGGAAAAAAAAAAAAAAAGGACTCCCCCTCAAACCCCTCAACTAGACCGCTATCGCCATTTGCACGGACTCCATCCACACAACGGCCTAGCCACCCCTTTGAAAACAGTGGCTGCAACACTAAGAGCGGCCGTCCTGACAGGTTCCACTGTCCACGTCAAAGGCTTACGGCGTCTGTGCCGCCAGCGGCACGGCGAAGCTGGCAGAAGCCAGAAACTGTGTGACTGCCAAGCCCGAAAGGTGATCAGCCACATGTAATAGGTTTAACTGATGAGACGGCGGACCACTAATGCTTTGTGCAAGGAAGGCGAGAGAGAAAACGGCGGTGTGACGTGTCCAGAAGAGCCCCGGCCCCCGCTCCCCCCCCCCCCCCCCTCTCGGAAAGGGGGTAGGAGGAAGGGGGGGGGGGGAGCTGAGGGCAACTGGACAACGTAACAACAGTCTTAAAAGACGGTTGAGGTCGCAGACACATTAATTTATTAAATGGTCGCGAAAATAGCCTTCATTTGGGTGCTTACATCGCTACGAGTATGAAGTTGTTGTTGGTGGTGGTGGTGGTGTGTGTGTTTGTTGTTTTTGTTTGTTTGCCTACACGTTTTACTTTACTAACATACCCCCAAACCAGCCATCACTATAAACTAAAACGAACATCGACAGTTTTCTATGAAAGTTACAGGACGTATGCAGCATAAAAACAAAAATGTCAAAAAGAGAACAAAAACAACAACAAACAAAAACCACCAACAACATAAATTATGTTTGAGTAAAAACAAAGAAAGAAAGAAAATATGGGGGGGGGGGGCGGGGAAAAAAAAGAGAGAGAAAAAAAAAAAAAAGTCTAAACCAGTGGCTTCAGTATACTGTTCGTGCACTACTATTATTACTGTCCAGGAACATTCAAAGTGATTCTACTCGATACGACGATACTACCACAGAAACCACTCGGGTCCCGTTTCCGATCCGCAGAAAGTTAGAGCACAGCTCAGCTCCCATAATCGGCGTTATCAAAGGGAACCGCGCCATTACGTAGTTTTTAGATCAGTCGAACTTTACCCCCCCCCCCCCCCCACCCCCCCCGCAGCAGCATACTGTGCATCACGATTGTTTAATGGCACCCCCAACGCCCCTCGGGGGACACACTCCGCAAGCACACTCCCAGGAGTTTATAGTTAACGTGCGAAGCTGCAAGCCCTTGTCAGTAAGGGGGTGGGGGTGGGGGTGGGGGGTAGGAGGGTAGGGGCGTGGGACTGACTGCAACGTCGTCATCATCGAACAGGCTGGCGTGGCCGAGTGCAGTGAGTCATAAACATTAAACAATGAACACGGGCACAGCGTCGTTCGTCTCGTCACGGACAACAGCGACACGAGCGTGATATGTCTGATCTAAACAGAAATGTGAATGCCCCCGGTTTTGTTGTTGTTTGTTTGTTTGTTTTCTGCTTCACAAAAGCTGGAATAAGGCTGCACTAATCAGTAAATTGTATCTGGTAGCGCACAATATAAATTATCTCTTTTGGGAATCCCCCCCCCCCCCCCCCTTTTTTTTTTTTTTACAATGGTTGCATGTGCACAGTTGGAACAGGAAGGCTCGCTTTACTTTTCACGTTTTGAAGTAACAAAAGATAATCAAGAATTAAAAAACAAAACAACCACGGTGTCTTTTGTTGGACCGCCAAAACAGAGCACACAGTACAAAAAAAATATAAAGAAAAAAGGGAAAAAAAGAGAAAAAATAAATAAATATTTTACGGTACTCAAAACTGCAATGATGTCCCAGTTTTCCTGGCTAGTTGCAAAAGATTTCAAAGATTCACCTGGCTAGACAGGCGAGACAGACATCCAATGACAAAGCAGATTAAAAAAATGTTTTTTGATCAAATCAATACAAAAGAAACTTTTACTGCATTTCAGGGAATATAAAATGGCCCTATTTTACGACCATGGCGTCTTTACTGCGCTTTCAGAAATGAATGTGAGAAAAAAAAAAAAAAACGGGAGTCGGCGGACTATTGATGCTTTTTGCTGAACCAAAATTGCACGAATGGTTTGACAAAATTAAAAGGACAATGCCAACTGTCTGCATGACAACTGACAACCCACACGGTCAGCAGGTTCCAGGACTTACCTGGCAGGTGACAGCACCATGCATATCGTGTCACCACCGGGGTACAGAGTCATCGTGGGTGCAATGGAGTCTCCACCGGCCGCATCAACACACAAATTCTCCCACACAGTCTCCGCTACATCCGCACGCTTCGTCTGCCGAGTGGTGAAGTCGTCAGAGTTACATCTTCACAGCTGTTGCGACGATTCACAGCGTGCGACCACGCCGTCACCACTGATTGACTGATTGATTGTCCACCCACGGACTGACTGTCCAGCAAGCTCATTGCATCTCACATCACGTCGAAGAGCTCCGGCAGGGTGCACACGCTCTCACTAGTCTTAGCATCACTAATCATGCCACCGGAATGTAACGGACAATGTCAAACGAGAGTGGTTGCCCAGTCCACGGACTGACCGGGGTCACTCACTCACACTGACCCTCTCACATGTTGATGATGATGATGATAATGATACGATTGCTTTTATATAGCGCTATTCTCCGCCGACTTACTGGAGACACAGGTGCGACGAACACGCTCTTCGTCAGTGTAACTAATCAACAGACACAGGTATAAACAAGCACAGTCAAGAGTCGTTCGAAACGAAAGGCTTCTCCGCCAGCAATTCCGTTAAAAGCGAAACGGACACCCTCTAACAACACACATATAATTTTGAAACTGTGTTGGCTGAGAAAACAAAAACAACACACACACACACACACACACACACACACACACACACACACACACACACACACACACACACACACACACACGCACACAACCGACTAGCGGTAACAGCTGCGGTCCAGCCGCAAAATAACGCGAGAAAAGCAAAGCTGTATAAATCTCCCACACGTGAAAATCACTAACAAGTGAAGAGACTGTTCACACAATCCACAAATGTATACATCCAGAACAACCTCGCTGTGCGCCATCTGGCGACGTTATAGCCAGGCCGGCAGACGTAACTATGCATTCAGAACAGAACTAGCCATGTCGCTGAATACAGACCGTATGATGTATTCGATCAGATGGGTGATGCCAGCTACTGTTTAAAAGATACAAGCAATACACCGTCTCGGGTCGACATAACACGATTTTATTTTTCCCTCCGTCTCTCTCTCCCTCTTCGTTAATTTTTGTTGCTGTTTTGTTTGTTTTACCACACCTCGCTATGTACACCGTCTTGGTTCGATTTAACACAATTTTAGTCTCCCCCCCCTCCCCCCCCCCTTTTAAATTTTGTCTGATACAATACCCCGTCTCTGGTCGACATAACACGATTTCATTCTCCCTCCGTGTCTTTTTCTCTCTGTATTTTCTCTCTATATACTTATTTTTTATTTATTTTTCCCCTTCTGCTTCTTTAACCTCTAACGGTAGCTGACGGAAGGCATCTACTCCCACCACCGTCGTGTGAAGCGACTCGGCAAACACTGCGCAAAGTGTGTCCAAGAAGCAGCAGCAACGTGCCGTCCGTGCTGTAAGTGTAAGGGTCAGATACACACTCCGAGCATCGCTTTCCGGCACCTTCCTCCAAGGATGTCGTAAACCAGTGCTTGGAGTCTGGGTCAGATACACACTCCGAGCATCGCTTTCCGGCACCTTCCTCCAAGGATGTCGTAAACCAGTGCCTGGAGTTTGGGTCAGATACTGACTGGTGCAGAACGACGCAGCCCTGGCGGGGGGATCCGATCACAGGAGGGCCGCTTCACTCCCGGTAACAACGTCCACACACACACCTCTGCCGTCGGACACTGATCCGACGTCAACCTTCCGATGACAAATGACGTGACACTACTAGTACCACTACCTCAATACAGCCAGACAGTTTGCACACAACCTCCATAACGCACCGTTTCTGCACAACTCCACATGAAAAACACACCAAAAAAACGAAGAACAAAAACAAACACAAAAAGGACACACACACACACACACACACACACACACACACACACACACACACACACACACAGATCTAAAAGCCACTGCTTTCTGAGCCGCTCTTCACCTGTGTCCTGTAAAACAATAACCGATTGATCTGAGAGTTTTCCCCTTAAGCACACAACCCCAACCTCAACCGTTCATGCCTGCACAGCGCAGACTCCGGACGCGTGTCCCCGAGAGCCTGTTCCCTTCCCAGGAAGCAGCTACCGACGACGACGACGGGGCTCAGCCTGGCCTGTCGGAAACTCCCTCCCCACCCCCCACCCCCCATTCTCCTTCCCCTCCCCAGTTCCCTGCAGTCACATGCAGCCTGGGGGGCGCCAGGCCAGCTGTTCCTGACCCAAGCTGATTGCTGCCAGGTCGCGGCCATCAATAGCCCGCCGTGCCGTCCCGTTCCTCAAGGAGACGGAGATGGCCGTCAGCGACAGGCACCCGCACACGGGCAGTCGCTTAGTTTAACACAACCGCAGTTGATTTGGTTGAAGTGCTGCTTTACGTCCACAGAAACCGTAGGCTTATTAGGGGCGGGAGCCCAGGACGTCCACCTGGACTTTCACACAGCTCTGACAACGGCTTCGCTGGCACGGGGTCTTAAATCCGATGAACAGGGTCTCGCAGTCACTCGCACCACCCTCACTCACTGGAGTCGGCAAAGCAAATCCCGACAGTTCACACAGCGACCATCCGGCAGTCCCTCCGGGCTAAACAATCAATCAGCTGCAGGCAGACAATCACCACAAAAACACACGATGACAGACTTGTTTGTTTTTACACCTGAATACTGATCCTTTGTGTGATGTGTCCAGCAGCAATGTGATTTTGCATCACCCTCCTCTTATCAACAACAAACAAAAACAAGAAACAGCTACTATTCTCAGCTGTCAGCACAGAACCGGAAGTCGACTTTTGTCTTCCACCTTGGAATCACTGCCAGTAGACTTTTATATTGCCAGTTGAGCTGACACTGCTTCAGCCATGGACCTATATGTAGGTCGCACCTTCAATTCAACGACGAGAAGGTGGTGTTCTGTTACGGTGTTGCTTGACTTTTTGTTTCCGACACACTTGTGTACTGCGACTTTCTGTACGCTCAGAAAGTCGCAGTACACAAGTGTGTCGGAAACAAAAAGTCAAGCAACACCATAAAGCCCGTTCTTAACTGGGCGAATGTTTCTTCGCGAACCTAGTTGAAGTATTCGGCGAAGCTAGTTGGTTCTTAATTGAGCCAACTTTTCTTCGCGAACCTAGTTGGAAGTATTCGTCGAAGCTATATTCGGGGTCCAAAAACCTTCGCTCAACATGTTCTGGGAACATTCGCCCTATTGGACGATCATTGCCTCTGATTGGCTGAGAGCAGAGCTTTCCTGTAAATGGAGAAAAAAAACAAAAATAAAAATGGATGACGGTGTCGCTAGGTTCTTCACTCGCTTCGAAGGGAATTTGTTTATTTGTTGACTTGTGTTGACTTGTGGAAGGCGCAGCCTTGTCTCGGAGAACCCAGAATGAGATAGTAGTTAGTTGAATTACCCTGTGAGGGATAATTAAAGTATACTGACTTGACTTGACTTTAGCCTACATTTTCGATCATGCTGTCTGCTGCGCGTCTGCCGCAAGTTCGGGCCGAAGCTTGCATCTCATTACAAGCTAGTTGAGAATGAAGTAAAGTCTGGACTGTTCGAACCATATTCGGCGAACTAAATGTTCAATTAAGAAACGAATCATAGTTCGTCGAAGTGTCCGAAGTATGTTCGGGCGAACAAACATTAGCTCAGTTAAGAACGGGCTTAACAGAGCACCACCTTCTCGTCGTTGAAATGAAGGTGCGACGAAATACTCACACCCTATCACCTTCTCGTCGTTGGAGTGAAGGTGCCAACAAATACCCGCACCCCATCAACCTTCTCATCGCTGAAGTGAAGGTGCAACCAAATACCTGCCACACCCTACCACCTTCTCGTCGTTGTAGTAAAGGTGCGACGAAATTCTCGCACCGTACCACCTTCTCGTCACTGAAGTGAAGGTGCGACAAAACACCTACATTCTACCATCTTCTCGTCGTTGAGGTGAAGTGAAAGTGCGACGAAATACTCGCACCTCGTTAAAGTGAAGGTGCGAAGAAATACTTACACTCTACCACCTTCTCGTCCTTGAAATGAATTATGAAGGTGCAGCGAAATACTCACGCCCTACCACCTTCTTGTCGTTGAAGGAGTAATGAAATACCGACACCTCGTTGAAAGAACGAAACAGCAAACAAGAAGGTGAGCAAAGTGTGCTGCCATGATCGAGACCTGGCAGTCATAGCCACATGAGCTCTTAGTCTTAGCCAGCCATATACTCTCAGTTCAACCACAGCAACAGGAGCTCCGAGTCTTAGCAAGCCACATCCTCTCAGTTCAACCACAGCCACAGAAGCTCCTAGTCTTAGCCAGCCACATATCATTCTCTCAGTTCAACCACAGCCACAGGAGCTCCTAGTCTTAGCCAGCCACATATCATTCTCTCAGTTCAACCACAGCCACAGGAGCTCCTAGTCTTTGCCAGCCACATATCATTCTCTCAGTTCAACCACAGCCACAGGAGCTCCTAGTCTTAGCCAGCCACATATCATTCTCTCAGTTCAACCACAGCCACAGGAGCTCCTAGTCTTAGCCAGCCAAATCCTCTCAGTTCAACCAATGCAACAGGAGCTCCTACTCTTAGTCTTAGCCAGCCACATCCTCTCAGTTCAACCACTGCAGCAGGAGCTCCTAGTCTTAGCCAGCCACATCCTCTCAGTTCAACCACTGCAGCAGGAGCTCCTAGTCTTAGCCAGCCACATCCTCTCAGTTCAACCACTGCAACAGGAGCTCCTACTCCTAGTCTTAGCCAGCCACATCCTCTCAGTTCAACCACTGCAGCAGGAGCTCCTAGTCTTAGCCAGCCACATCCTCTCAGTTCAACCACTGCAACAGGGGCTCCTAGTCTTAGCCAGCCACATCCTCTCAGCTCAACTACAACCACAGAAGCTCCTAGACTTAGCCAGCCACATCCTCTCAGTTCAGCCACAGCCACAGAAGCACCTAGTCTTAGCCAGCCACATACTCTCAGTTCAACATCACGAATCGCGCTCTAAGCACGGGATCGCTCCCCTTCAATTACCGACAGAAGTTAGACCGCCCTAGAACGGCCTTCAAAAGTCGTCAATAAATCCCTGTTGTGCATCAAAGCCCTGTTTTCAGAAAACAATGCCACCTGTGTTCTGCATTACGAGCATAGAGGTGATCAATGCCACACAAGCACGTGATCCAAAGACGCCCGGCTCGGTTGTCGGCGAGCAGTGACTAGACACAAACGTTCGATCTTGGCATAGACTGTATGCTACGTGTCACGTTTCTTCGGTACCGATTCTCCCCCAGACACTAAGGAAGACTATTTTTGTCTTTCTTTCTAACCCAGCATCAGAGGAAGGAAAGCAAACCGTTGTCAGCATCCCCCAAAGAAGCGCGCAAGCGAGCAAGCAAGCACTGACTGACACGCGACGAGAAACGTAAACCACTCATCTCATTCACCAGCAACATAGTTCTTCGATTTTAACGCCGCCCCGTCCACCGCACAGGATCACCCCAGCATCCAGCAATTTATATATGTACACATAAAAACCGTCCCCGTCAACCGCACAAGATCACCCAAGGATCCAGCTGGATAATTATATGTACGCATACAACGTACCCGTCGACTGCACAGGATCACCCCAGGATCCAGCAGTATAGATGTACGCATACAACGTACCCGTCAACTGCACAAGATCACCCAAGGATCCAGCAGTATAGATGTACGCATACAACGTACCCGTCAACTGCACAGGATCACCCCAGGATCCAGCAGTATAGATGTACGCATACAACGTACCCGTCAACTGCACAAGATCACCCAAGGATCCAGCAGTACAGATGTACGCATACAACGTACCCGTCGACTTCACAGGATCACCCCAGGATCCAGCAGTATTGATGTACGCATACAACGTACCCGTCAACTGCACAGGATCACCCCAGGATCCAGCAGTATAGATGTACGCATACAACGTACCCGTCAACTGCACAAGATCACCCAAGGATCCAGCAGCATAGATGTACGCATAAAACGTACCCGTCAACTGCACAGGATCACCCAGGATCCAGCAACTGATATGTACACATACAACGTACGGAAACAGGGTGCTTAACGTCCACAGAAACTATACGGCTTATTGGGGACAGCTACAACGTACCCGTCCACCGCACACGACAACCCCAGGATCCAGCACCGTATATAATATATATATATTATACGCATAAAACCGTCAACCGCACAGGATCACCTCAGGACCCAGCGATACATGTACACATACACTACAAACTTCTTCTTTTTTGGAACTACTTCGAAGCGAAATTTTCCATCCAAATGCGGTTCAAAACCTGGCAGGTGCTAACAACTCGAGCAAGGGGTGCCCTTGCAGACACACGTCCGTGAGCACGCACATGCATGCACACAGTGTACACACACACACACACACACACACATCCGCCACGCCGAGCACCGTCCTAGCGTGTGTGCCTGTCGCACCTGTGCGCACGTGCACTCCGAGAGAGGACTGGGCCTACTATACCTGCACCCAGCCCCTGTCCGGCTGTGGGAGGCGAGGCGCGCAATGAAAACAGTGTGAGGGGAGACGGCGACAGCGGACCGTTCTGAAGACACGCAAGGCAAGCAGGCAACTCGGGCCCCGGGCGATGCCGTCGAGTTCAGCGCGGCACGAGACGGAAGCCACCCCTGGCGGCACTGTGGAGTGTTGATGGCCAATGATAGAGAGGGGGGGAGGGGGGGGGGGGGGAGAAAATCAATTGACACCAATACACACCGGACCACCCCACCCCGGTTGGTTCTGTTGGTCTGTCAAAACTATCGAACTTGGCTTATTTAGGGGAGAGAGAGAGAGAGAGAGAGAGAGAGAGAGAGAGAGAGAGAGAGAGAGAGAGAGAGAGAGAGACGGGGGGGGTACTTTTATTTTTTATCGAACTAATTAATTAATGGATCTAACGAGAAAGACATTGAATGATGCGCTGCAGTGTACGTTTTGTATAACATTAGCAGGGTTTCATTGTTCTCTTAAATTCAGTACTGTACACTTTATCGACCCTACTGTTTTCTGTTATGCGCTTCGGGCTCGCGATTGGTGTACGCGCTCTATATAAACATTCTTTTACAGTTACATTATTCAGGGGGCGGGGATAGCTCAGTGGTTAGAGCGCCGGACTCGTGATTGAAAGGTCGCGGGTTCGAATCCCTGCTGGAACGGCGGGAGAATTTTCTTCTCCAGGGTCGACTTTCTGCGCTGACTCTTATTTCGGTATCCGTTCCACCCCCGTGTTACCACAGTAGCACGTAAAAAATCCCGGTCATTCTGCCAAAAAGTGCAGGTGGCAGGTTACAGCTAAACACGCATACACCTTACGTATGTGGATTTTATTGAACCGTGCTTCGGCATTGGTCACAACTTGTCCCTAATATGTCAAATGACATCTGAGGACATTAAGCATCAACTCCGACCGTCCGAATTACATTATTCATGTGCACATGACATGCGTATGCATGGTTTGACACAAAGAAAAGACGCAAGATGCAAACCCCATTTCAATTTGTGAATATACCGGTCAGTGCTGCATAGGGGTGTGTGTGTGTGTGTGTGTGTGTGTGTGTGTGTGTGTGTGTGTGTGCGTGCGTGTGTGCGGGCGTGCGTGCGTGCGTGCGTGTGAGCGCGCGCGCATGTCCCTCTCTATATATGTGAGCGTGCGTGTTTGTATGCCTGCGACGGAGAGATGGGGATATCAAGCACTTGTAGTCTATTGATGTTCATTAGAGGAAAGGTGCAGACCAGCATCATTACTACCAGAACAAAACAAATCAGTACTGGCAACTTAACGGTATTACAACGTTTCATCACTGTTCTACACCAAATACGAGTTGGCGCTCATGTGGGTGGGTAACCAGTGAAAGCTGGACGTTAATTCTTTTGCCTAGATCTCACAGTAATGACTGGATCAACTCGACTCGATACAGCATAGCGATATCCAAAATACATCTTACATCTGCCATCGAAGGAGTAACTTATTCCTACAATGTCTAATTTAGGAGACACGTGCCCAAGCGTAACCAGGGAAACCGTACCTTGGCAGGGCGCTACAGTTAAACCTAATCTGTGCTAAGAAGGGAGATAAACCACTGACAAGGCCACGGGGATGGCTGAAAGTGAAAACCATGCCTGTATTTTTTTATTTTTTTTCTTCTTCTTTTTTTTGTCTGCTGTGGAAAATGTTTGATAAGCGCACAGCTTTATTAATTTCATTGTCCACTGCGACCCCCCCCCCCCCCATATATATATATATATAACGTGTGTGTGTGTGTGTGTGTGTGTGTGTGTGTGTGTGTGTGTGTGTGTGTGTGTGTGTGTGTGTGTGCGTGTGTGCGCGCGCGCAGCCGGTTGGTTGAGTGCTGCTTTACGTCCACAGAAACCGTAGGCTTATTAGGGACACGCCCAATTCCTACTTCCGATTTCACGTGCAAGGACTCCGTGCGCCTTTCCCTTGACAGTGGTAGTACCAGGCAGACATGCACAGCCAGGAAACTTGCAACCTGAAAACCTTCCACTGACCCCTGGCCGTCAAAACAATGCAAAAAGCAAACGACACTAAACCTCCATCTCGGGGACCACTGTTGCCAAGAACAACGGGCAGGGGGAGACGAGAGGGCCGGGGAGAGGGGGAGGGGCAAGCAAGGGGGGGGGGGGGGTACAAAAAAAAAAAAAATCCGCGCGCAGGCCCAGAGCGGCTAGCCTAACCAGTGGTCGATGGTAATCAATGAGTACATTTCGTTAGTAACGTGCGCGGGCGGGCGCTAGGCTACTGCCGAGCGCTACGCATGAATGATTCATTGACAAGACGTGAAAACAGGAACGTATGAAGCAGCCGAGCGAGCGGACGGAGCCTGTGCCACCGCGCACCGTGCAAGTGCTCTCGGCGGTTTATGACAATCATCATTACCCCTTTCATTATGACTTTTCCATTCGTCGGCGGCCTCGCAGGTCGCTAATGGGGAGTCGAATTTGTAAATCAATTGGTACGGCGACCTTATGGGTGCAGTAGACGGACGTGTATTGATTATCAATATATAAATATATATATATACACACACACACAGAAGCAGAAGTTGGAAATCATTTCGACTAAACACCGCCGAAATCCACAAAGGCCGTCACTAACTGAAACTGGACTTTAAACCTTGTTCAGTCATCCCCACCCCCAACGGGATCTGTATGAAACAAAGACACAAGGATGGGTGGGGAAAAAACTGCCTCAATTCTGCTTTTCCAAACAGATACTGACGCTAATGCACGCTGCTTTAAACTCCCATTTTCACTGACGCGTCAAGGGATTCACTGATGACCGTGGTTTTATCAGATTAACCGACATTCTCTCACTTCCTCTTTGTTTTTGCTTTACTTTCCGGGGTGTAGTTGCTGTTGTTGTTTCCATGCTAGTGGCCACAGCGCCACGGGCATAATGTATCAGTTTTACAAGGAGATTTTCTATAAATTTAACGACTGACTGACTAACGCTAGCCACAAAAGGTGGTCCAGGGAAAACGAGACGAATTCAACAGGGAAAAGTTTTCACGCCGCTGCTGTCCCAACACCAGACTTGCGGATGAAAATCCATTCATCCGTGTCTCTCAACAGCACTAAAGCCCATTTTCACGATGAAGTGGATGGAGCCTGCGCGATGGCCGCACACACACACACACACACACACCCACACACACACACAAAAAGATGAAAGGAAGCTGACGCAGGTGACTGCAAAGGATCTGTTCAATGACCGCGTGCAAAGTCAGGCGTGATCGGGTCTTGACAGCCAGGGTCGCAGATAAATAAAACATAGGTATACCGTGCCGCGGATGATAGGGTTGAATCAGTTCACAAGTGCTTGCACTTTTTGCTGCCCACAGCGTTTTAAATCAACTGATGTAAGGCGTTCTGCTGTCTGCTGGTTGCACTTAAACGCACGCATACGTATCTTTGTGCAATACATTAATGAGAAAATTTAAAGTCTGCAACGGCCTGTTGGTGAGAAAACTGGTCACGTGCGCCTGTTGTTCTATAGCCACACGAGCAGTCGTGCATAAAAACATGCATGCATGTACAAGGCGCTGGATCTAGCACGTGCAACCGGTCTGTTAAACAGGGCCAGGTAAGCCCCTCCTTTTTTTTTCCTTTTTTTTTTTTGGCAGGGTTGGTCGGCTAGTTCTTGGATTTTAACGTCCCATCAACCGCAGAGGGTCACCTCTGGCCGAATACCACACAGTCAAATTTCTTCTACGCCCGTACACAACTCATCAAATTAAAAGTTAAAAGTTGGTGTGGTACGAAAACCCCATTATAGATCTGGGGGATCAGATGCACTATGTAGTGCTTGGCCTGAAGCGGTAATGCGATTAGTTACATGTGTATGTGTGTGGGCATTTATATGTCCATGCGTGACCTGTTGAGGCTGTGCGAGGCTCAGTCTCATTTAATTTCTGATCCAGCTGTGACCTGGCCAGTGGGTGGACTGACCAGAGAAGAGAGGAGGCAGGCCACAGCTGACGTGGCAGCCACAAGTCACTTAGTGTAGCGCTAAAAATGTACTAGACTGGCTGTTAATCAGTTCTGTACGCTAAAAAGAGAGAGAAACTAGAACAAAAACTAGAAAGTTTTTTGTTTTGTTTTTTTCATCTGTATTTTATCTGTAAATCTTGACCCACGTCAATCTCTTAACAAGGACTGATAATAAATATACTATTAATTAATGTTTTTTTCCAGTTCTTGCAACACATTATAATCAACTAACTATTCTTCATCCTGCGTGATTCATGGTTTCATGGCCAATAAAAGGAACCACTGTTACTGAAGTTTAAAAAAATAACAAATTACAGTATAACCCAAGCTGCTACAGGTTAAAATATAAGTAACTTAAAAACAGCTGAAATTAATAGTGTGCTGACTGCTCAGTACTGAAGCCTCCTTCCCACACCACTGTCACCTTGAAATTAGACAAAAATCATCAAACCTACATCAACTGGTAAAGATCAACACAGGCTGCCATGTAAAAAGTTTGCACAATCTTACTTGAAGTTGAATAGTGTCCAAAAAGGCTGAAGTGAATGTTTTCGTGATGGCAGTAAATATACCATCTCCCCTCCCCACAGTGACAGTTTTATACCATAAAATCATCACATGCACTGTCTTGGTTGTTCATTTGTTAATTTAAAAAAAGTTTAGGCTAGATCACATAAGCTTTAGCTTTAGAGATCACATGTTTTACACAAGGTAAAAATGAATGCATGATGGATGCTGAAACTAATGAAGCAATCAGCTGAAATCAATGAAGCAATCACTCAAATCCAAATCAAAACATCACAAGCTGGTAAGTGAAGAAACAGAAATGTTCTGATCAAGTTTAACAGGTACACAAACTGAAGCCACCTCCTCCTGTATCCAACAACCTGAAGAATAAACTTACACCTGTAAGCAAATACCAAAACAGAAAGAAAAATGAAAGAAAAAAAGGGGGGGGGGGGGAGAAAGACAGAAAGAAGAAGAAGAAGAAGAAGAAGAAAAAAGATGAATGAGAAAAACAGAAAGAAAGAAATGGGATGATAAAATTGTGTCCTGCTGAAACCATATTTTCTTATATCTGAAGTGGTAGTCTGTAGATCTTGTGTGTTCTACAAGGTTTGCCTACTGTTTACAAGAATCTGCCTTCCAATAACACTGTAAACTGATGCATGGCTGAAAGGTTTACACAGAACATGCACTGAGATGGCAGCAGTCTCACATGGCACCACCCATGTTACCAAACAGGCCTGACCCTGCAAGTACATCACTTCTGTGGACATTCCAAGCATACTATGTATGAGGTGCTACACTGCCTACAATCAGTCATTCGGAGTCACATGCAACCAGAGCGCAGTGAGACTGCTTGGAATTTCAGAACTGTCTGTCAGTGCTATACAAAAGTAATCAAACAATCAATGTGAGACTGTTTGGAATTTCAGAACTGTCTGTCAGTGCTATACAAAAGTGATCAAGCAATCAATGTGAGACTGCTTGGAATTTCAGAACTGTCTGTCAGTGCTATACAAAAGTGATCAAACAATCAATGTGAGACTGCTTGGAATTACAGAACTGTCTGTCAGTGCTATACAAAAGTGATCAAGCAATCAATCAATCAATACACAGAGAAAAGAGACTTCCAACCAACAATTAATCAATCAGTCAGTCAATACTCAGAGAAAAGAGACTCCCTACTGACCTTCGCACCAAGATGCTGGACAGCTGGCACTCCTTGAGGGACAAGGCCTTGCGGTCAATGGGACACTGACGCTGGATGCGAAGGTAGTTGCGGAGGCATCGGGCACAGAATGTGTGACCGCAGCGTGTGTCCAGTGGACTGACCAAGGGTTGCAGGCAGATCTGGCACATGAGATCCTCGTCCACCGCCTGGTAGTAGTCGTACAGGTGTGTGCCTTGGGGTTCGTGAAGCTGACCGCAGGACGGGCACACTGTGGGATCCCATGAGGAATGGGGCAGCGACATAGTTCTCAGCTTCTCTCCTTTTCCCCAGGCTCTGCCCGCTGTGACTTTTTTTCACAGCTTGGTTTCCACAAACACTTTACCCAGAAAACATCTTAGCTCTCTCCTCAACTTTAGCTCCAAGTTGAGATGCATGAAAGAACACTTCTTTAGACTACATAATTCAGCAACCACTTCTATGAAATGAACAGTCTCACAGAAAAATTAACCTTTTCAGAATTCGCCACACATTCCTCCAGTTCCTCAATTCTCACTAACCTCCCCACCTCCACCGCCCAGCACAAACCAACAGAATCGTTCCTGATGTGGTAACTACCTCCCAGACCTACACCAGAGACCTGACCATCAGTCACATTTTCTGGCTTTTGATGTCCCACCACACAGAAAAGAATTGGCAAAGATTATGGGTGACATGGTGTCCTGTAGATGGGCACTGCTCAAGTCATCTTGGATGTCGTTGTCCTGGCAGGTGATTGTGATGAGCCTGCAACCAAACCGAATGATGTCATGATCATCAGGTATTTGTGTGCTTTTAACAAGCAGTAGATGTCACCAGAGGGAGAATGGCAGAATAGGAAGACTCAACAATGGATTAGGAAAAACAAAATAAAACAAAAAGGATGAGAAACAGATGTTTAACAAGAACAGTTCTCCCCCCCCCCCCCCCCCCCCCCTTTAAGAAACAAACAAAAAACATATGCACAAGGAATCTCATAAAGTAAAGCTATAATTTTACAAAAGTATACACATAACTATAAATACATGCTGTAATACTGATCTCACCATCAAGTCATGAAAAAGATGTCACATTCAGACACTGTATGAATATATTACATATGCTGTAATCCATGATCTCACCATTAAGTCATGAAAAAATGAAAAAAATCACATTCACTGATACTGCATTGCATATACACCACAAAATATGTTCTGAAGTCTGAAGTCTGCTGCTAGCACCAGAAGATGCCTGCCATGTCAGGTATGTTTGACGGTTTGGCAAAATCCACAAACTTTCACTCATCTACCCATCAGGCACTTTTCCGGGGTTGAAAGGAGACATGCAGCTGCAACAGCATGTAACCTACACCAGAGACACTTCCATGGGCAATTTCATTTTTGGCACCAAGATGGGCTACCCCATCCCCACTTAAATAGGCTAATTACAGAGGCACAGCTCTCTCTAAAGTTACCTTTGCTCAAATGGAATTTCAAGACAACCCCCCCCCCCTTTGGCTGTTCTCCCTTGCAGGTAAATTACTCTCTGCTGTTTTATTCAGTTACTGTCTGGGTTACAAACCTAGGGTAGCTGTTATTTTTTTTACTTAAATGCAAATAGCTTCATTTCCAAGCAAAGCAGCAGGCCACTGCATGTTTACTCCATCATATACACTTGGATGGGATCCAAGCTTTAAAAACAATTTGTGCCCCCTGTAATTTTACTTCTTTTTTTTTTTCTTTTTTTTTTGCAAGGAAAAATATTAAGTTTTGTCCTTAAGCTTAAAGAGGAACCAAAGCAAGCATGTAGCAAAACTGACCTGAAAAGTTTCTGCTGCAGACTGAACAAGCCTGCCATTTCCTTCAAATCAATGTGAATGCAAAGTTACAATATTGCTCTTTATTACTAATATTAGATGAATTTGTGGTCCTATTTGTGTTTCAAACATACTCAGATAAATTGACCCAAACCACTCTGAGTACTTGTCTGATGCTTTTAAATTCAAGGGAGAGAAAAACAAAAGTCTTCAGTACATTTCTAATCCTGTTGTGACCCTGAACAGCAAGGTCATGAAAACCAGTATACAAAGGTAGCTTTCAACACAGGCTCTCATCATTTAATGCATTCTGAATGAACTTGCTCAAAGAACTGTGAAACTTCTAATGTTATTAATAAATTAATGGTTTAAAGTGGTGAACAGCTTGGCAAACAGTTAGGAGTAGGCAACATTACAATTTACATTACACAGTTACTCACATTTTCTCCATGAAAGTCCTACAAAACCTAACAAAATGCTCAGGGTGATTTCAAACATTAGCTAAAGTTTGGCATCTTTCCAAGTTCCAACAACATTTTTTAAATGCATACTTTCCTGACGATGAATTAAATTAGAATAGATTAGAATCACTGAGTTAAAAAAAGAAAGAAAAAAAAATACAGCATTCTGTAAATGTATTTTCATACTGGCAGCATCACATATTGTGCAAGTTACTGCAAAACAATACTCAATTTGCTGACACTGTGACAGCAAATGTCAAACTCTTAACAAACTGGAGCGATCAATTCATCCGCTGTGTGTTATTTCGACACATACGACATCCTTCGCCCGTAGTTGACACGGTTCCTGCCAAGTTTTGTCTACCGGTACTGCAACTGGCGCGGCACAGCCATACCTCTCAATGACAGCTCAGCATCCTTTCTGCCTCAAACCGCCGCCAAAGCCTTTCTGGTTTTCACAGTTCCTACTCCCGCAACTGTGTGCGCAGTGGTGTGTGTGTGTGCACTGGCCTACACTATCACCTTATATCAGCCACATAGGTCACAAAATAGGCGACTGGCCTTTCCTTGACATAAGCGCCATTCAGGCCGAAAATAACTGCCTGAGAAACTCCACTGGAGCAAACAGCTGACAACTCGACTGTGTACAGTAAGCAGCCTCGATTTCTCTCCCTTTGTCTGGGCGACGGCGGCCCGACTTCCCAATGCCACACACAGACAGACGCACAGACAGACGCTGTCATTAAAGTACTGTCTGAAAAGGCACAGATTCTCGAATTCTCCTCCCCGAAGCGCCCCCACACACAAAAATCCAGCCAACCCTGGACTGATGATGGCAAAGTGTAGTACTGTACACGACGTACAATATTGATTTTTCACCAGTAATGTATTACAGCCTCACACAAGGGGCTGTCTGGGTGCTGATGAAATGAACATGTCTGGCTTTGGGGAGGAATGTCTCTTGCATCACAGCTAAAAATAGCTGCCGGCGTGTCCCCTCGCCCTCCTTTCGCTTCAGCCACTGGGGCTGTGGGTGTACAGTAGGAGGAAAAGACGCTCCATCTTCAATGACTAGTAAGCCCCGCCCCCTCTTTTGAAACTACTGCCTTTGGCAAAACAATGGCCGTAAAGATCAGATCAGCCAACACTAAACCATCAATATGAGCACAGAGACTGACAGATCATCCATGTTCCTTTTCTTCTTGGTTAACCAATGGAAATGCTAAGTCATTTAACAGGTCTCACAAGGAGTATAAAGCACAGTAATTAATACATACTGAATAAGTCGCTTGCTAGCCAGAAATATGGCACTGGCAATAACCTGATCATCATCACTATCTGACCTAACACTTAACAACAACAGAAACACACAGAAAAAAACTAAACTTCCAGGGCAGGAAAATATTTTGTCCCCCCCCCCCCCCACCCCCCACCCTTTGTGTTTTTCTCTCTCCTTTTTTTCTTTTTCCCCATGGTCAAAACCCCCCTCCTCATTTGGTATTAAAACTAGAGTGCATTATGAACCACAGCATATATGCTGTGAATTGCATTTATTAATGCAAACAGGATAGCCTTCATACAATATGACTACTTATCAGAATGTGTGACACAGTGCAATTTATTTATTTGATGCACTAATTTTCAGTGATCATGCTAAACATTTTACAAACTGGCGTAACATCTATAAGGTGGTGAAAGTGGTTCACTGAAACGTGTCAGATAATTACTGTAACTGGTCGAATGCACAGCTGTCCATACTACTTCTAGAGCTGTACTAGCAAATACCCAGCTCCTTTCCCTGTCTAGAACACACACACACTCTCTCTCTCTCTCTCTCTCTCTCTCTCTCTCTCTCTCTCTCTCTCTCTCTCTCTCACTGTGCTGCATTTAAAAACTTTGTTGTTGTTGTTAGAACCAGCTAACACAATAAAAACTGGTATGTCTGACTGATTGCTCATTTTGTTTCCAGTGTACACTGATATTAACAAGTAAAATACCAGAAATTACTGGTTAATATAAACCCCGATTTTTTTTATACTAATGCAGTGCAGTGAGGTCCTTTCCACTGCCATATTTCATTTCAAAATGACCAATAAAACTTCAAATTTGAAATCCTTCAGTTTGTTTTTGTTTTTGCAATAGCAAGTGAAAGGATTTCCATCAAAACACACAGTATCCAAAGCAGATTTGTTACACACTGGAAAATATACTGTCTGGAGCAGTGAAGGGGTTAGGCACACACACAACAAAGTGCCCATGCACACATCTACGCTATACACAATTTTTAGCCATAACTTAAACAGATTATGTAGAGGGGCTTACAACAGAGGAAAATGGCAACATAAGAGAGGAAAATATGGTGGTCTACAGTTTTGCAAAACTTGTTTGTTGAGAATTTACGATTACGATGTATAAATAAACTTAAAGTTAAACCAATGAAATATATATAAATATGTAATTTGCAAAAGTTGGTAACGTTTACACATGTATCACTATAAGTATCAATTCAAAAATGCCAAGTCTGAATGTCACTGAGGATTTTTGCTTAAAGTAAACAATATACAAGAAAATTCCAGCATTAATTTTTATTTTCCTGTCAATTATCTCTGAATCGGTAAAATTTAACAAAAATCATGATCAAGTTTGCCGTGTACGGGGTGGTTCCATGAATGTGATTGTCAGTGTAGCTAACTCCCCTGCCTCCCTTACCTTTGTTGTCGTTAGTACAACCAGCAAACAAAGTCATGAACACTCCACCATGATTACTTCTTAGTTCTTGGTTTAAACAAAATGTACTTCTTATATATAACAATTCATTAACAACATAACAGTTGGGCCGTGAAACAAGCAAAAATGTTTATATTAGTATGGCCGTATTGTACATGAACTGATGACATCACAAACATCTATTTGATTAACAACACAGCGAACATACAAAGAACTTGTAATAGTTCTTGCTAGCACTATGCACTCTCTGTGTGCTTACTTCTTGGCAAACAGAACTAAAACAAAGAACAATTTTGGCATCCACCCCAAAAAGCACTGCTGTGCTGTGCTGTGCCCTCAGTAATTATTGTGGCAAGAGGTAGAAAACAACAAGATGCAATTACAATGTTTTCTTTGGAACCAAAAGGCAGCCATTGCATGAAGACGCCAAACAAAACTGGCGCTGACAACTGATCTTCTGCACCTTTCACTTGTGCCAAAAGCTTATCTTTTTTTTTACCCTCTGCCCCCTTACCTCCACCCCCCCCCCCCTCCCTCCCCTTTCTTGACTTGGCAAGTACTGTTTTAGCTGAAACATCTTTGTAGTTGTTGTTTTTTAAAATTTATTAACAAAATAAAATAATTCAATTTAATTTTTTTGCCTCTTTTATTCAGTATACTCTAAGTAGAGATCTTTATCACATAACTGATCATGGAAGATACTAAGTGGAAGTGTATTCCACTTTCAGACAAAACAACCCCATACCACACAAAAGCCATCTGGATGAGACTAAAAACGGAGGTCCCCAGCATGTTACACATACAAAAAGATCACATCTCCAGGCTGAAGATCCTGTAGTCCATGTCAAGAGTTTGATGGATGCTGAAAATGCTAAAATAACCCGGCATGCACTCAACATGTGCAGCACAATGAGCCTGCTCGAGAGTGGAGAATAACATGATCTTGTCAATAATCAGGATTGTGATTATGTGACAACCATGCAAAGTTTGACCTTCATCAACCATCCACAACCAACACAACTCCCAGTGGAGAGCAGGCAGGCATGCTGACCCCATCCAACATCTGCAGAGGCACCAGAAGACCCCTTCATCCCACTGAGAACTAGCCACTGCAGGCTGCCATCGAGCCACCTACATCAGAATATCTTCTCAAGATTTCTGACAGGGATGAGTGTCCCTGCATGACGGGACCCTCTGAACACACTAGACATTTTTCAAACCTGACATCAGAAGCAGATGACTCTGGCTCAAGGAAACCTGTCAAGACAGTCATGGCAATGAATCAATCAGATACAGCTGCCATGACTACTGTGATCATTCTGGGATTTTCCTACTCACGCTGTGAATCCAAGCATAGCAACAAACAAGAATGACAGTTTTGGAACACATCTATCACCTTCAAAGTCTTGCTACTTGTACGGGCTTTGTGAAGATTATCACAATGTCAACCTGATTTTTGGCTCAACTGTTTTCACAACATTGTTATTTGATGACGATCAATCTATCCTTCAGACCTGAGAAGCACTCTTGTTGCATTGCTGTGTGTTTATAACATGGAGGAGGGGGTAGGGGGGCCATCAGCATACTAACAGCTGGTAGGCCTGCTGCTAAGACCTGGAAAAGACATTACTGGACTTCATCCCTGTGAACCAACTTCAGACAGATTAAAATGTCGAGCATAACCAAAGTGACTTGAATGTAATTACTGTAATTAAGTAACTAAAGTTTCTCCCCCCTCCCCCCCCCCCCCCCCCCCTTTAAAAATAAATAAATAATGAGAGGTGACAAACAGCCAAATGGCTGAAATGCCCAAAGGCAAAGATAGCAAAAATAATTACAGGGATTCAAAGCCTTAAGGACCAGTAAGTAAGCAAGTAACTTGGTGTTTTAGGCCCAGTCAACCAGTGCAGTTATATCAGAGCAATCCTAAGTTGGAGAAAGTTAGCTTTTGTATGAATGTACTGGGAAATTAGACTCTTGCAATTGCAGTATTTACTTACTTAGTTTGAGTCCTGAAGGTCCATGACTCAAAACTAAGTAAGTACTGCAATTGCAAAAGTCTAATTTCCCAGTAAGTTCACACAAAAGCTAACTCTCTCCAAAATAACACAATCATCTTTGATTGTGGGGGTTCCTTTTTTAATTCTGACTACAGATGAAAAGCAGTTTTAAATTAGGGACAGAAAAACTGTATCTGTGGTTTAAAAAAATTACATCACCAACATGTAACTCATGCTAACAAACTGGGGATAAAAGCAAAAACTGCTGGGAATATAATGTAAAGCAAGATTACAATTTATTAGTAATACTAATAGATGTGATTAAAACATAAGCACAAACAAGTCTGAGTGTTATTCTTGAAGAACTATTTCTCATTCTAGTCTTCTGCATCTGCTGTTCAAATGAATCAAAATTAACTGTATTAATCTTTATAAAGAAAACTATACAGGTTTTGTTCTTATTATCTTAATAAACAAAAGTTATCATTATCTGCATTGCTTAGTTAGTAGTTAGAGCTGACTGGCATTTGCCAAATAATAAATATTTAGGCTTTCAATAGCTGAAATAATTTACTTGCAAAAATGTTGAAGCAAATGTTGGTAGACTGTAGCAGTGTTATATATTATAATTTATATGTACAGGTTATAGAAAGCTAAAGTATTACAGTGTCATTTTCACTAATGAAAGTGTCACACACACACACACACACACACACACACACACACACACACACACACCTCTTGTAATATAGTTTCCATGCTGTACTGATCATGACTGGCTGGCCATTGTGACTGATCAAAGAAAGAAAAAAGGAACAAATCAAAGTGTGTGCTGGAAACAAAAACAATTTCAGAGTTCAAATTTCAAAGACTTACAAAGTTACAACTTACATTGTTACAAGTTGACACATGCAAGGCCCTTTGCATATAACGATTTCACATTCTCCTAGATCTTCACTTTAATTCACACGAACACAAAATCTGATACCAATGACACCGAGTCTCGCTAAATGACACTGTGAGTGTGACAGAGGGAGAGGGAGAAATTATGCACTTTCCGAAAGCTTGGACACAATTTTTTGTGGTAAAACCAGTCAAACCACTGGTTCAATGGTCGTAGTGACAACAACACTCCGATATCAAGTGTTCATTAATGTTCAAATAAAGTGGGGTAAACAATGAAAGCAACTAGCTCTTTGTTCAATGGAGGAAGATGTGCGACCTGACGAGGACAATGCACTCAGGGCACTGACCCACTAGGCTTGCGATCGATGAGGTAAGAGTTTTGATCCAATTCCATGGAACACTACAGCTTTGTTCGTACAAATTTGAATACCCATATAGAACGGAATTATCAAAACACAACAAATCAACGACCAATACACAAAAAATATCCAAAATATTAATAACAGTGTCTGTCACAGCGACAGGCTATCATGGCTCCGCAGACAGAAAATGGTGGCACCGGCGGTCCAAGCGATTTGTGCAACTTTGCTGTCCATTACCCTTCATCCCTTGCTTTATCCTATTGTGCGTTAGCTACGGAAGAGTCTTTAAAATACTCTGCTTGCAAATAAACACAAAAAGCAGGAAAATTCCATTCAAATTTTTGATTATAAAAGGGTTACTTACCATTTCGATGGTTCTGGTCGGAAGTTCAGCCATAATGGATGCAGACAGACTGATGATGTCATATCCCCCGTCTGAGGCTCTGTGAAGGATACAAAACGTGCTGATTATAGCTCTAAGAAGGGAATTCTGGCAGACTTTTTCACAATACTAACAGGAAAGGACTTGAAACACAAGATTCGTAATTAAAAAAAAAATCGATTGTTCTAACAGTACTAAAACCATTTTGATATAACAAATAGCTGTCAGAATAAAAACATTTAACCCATAATAAGCCTAGTACATTGCCTGAAGGATTGGAAGTAAAGTGGAGACTTGTGATTCTACAGTTGTTGTTTTTTACTAAAGACCCATTGTCAAAATAAAAGGCTAAGACTCCCCGATATAGTAAAAATAACAGTCTTTTCAATTCGAGCATATAGATTTGATAATTTTCCCTCGTGGTTGAGATGGACTGAGAAAACATACCGGCTAGGGAACCGAAAAAGAATTCCGCCGCGAGTCCACTCAGTCGTGACTCGACTGATTCAGTTCGTCCGGTTTGTAAAACAAACAAAAAACGTTAGCCATTTTGTGCCCGGCAGTTTGTGACGGCTTCCAACGTATCAAACATACGTCACGAGCCACGCTTTCAATTTCTGCTCTTCATTTGTAAAGATTGAACCAACTTACAGTGGCTGCACTGACCCTGCGTGATCGAGTCACACTATTCAAATTCCAAGCAAACACTGAAAAAACAAAACTACATATGTTTCCTTTTTTCTTTAATTTTATTTTTTTTGAAGCAAAAATCGACAACAACAAACAACTAAGTAAAAGTTAAAAATTAAAACTATAAATATCATGAAAACGGTAGTTGCACATTTCAGTCTACTCAGTTCTGAGCCGTTTTCCTGCCCGCTTCAGTGTGTCTTCTGTTCGGTTCCCCTTTGAGAAGCCCCGATGTCTGTGTCTGGAATCTCAGGGCTGTCATTTGATTCCCTTTCATATCTCCTCAGTCTCTTCTGCCTACTCCTCTTGTCTTGTCATTTCAGTTTCTGCTAATTGTCCATTCTCCTGACCCAGTCCATTCTCCTGACCCATTCTCCTGACCCCCTCCCCCCCGCTAAAAAGAATCAAACATTTTGTTTGTTAGAAGTTTTTTTGTATCGCTCTAGCTGAGCAGCAAGGAGATGATAACACTGGTAGGTAGTATATGCAGCTTGCTACCTGCCATATATTTACCATTATAATTTGTATTGTTTTTGTCCATTTTTGTTTTCTCAGTCCCTCTCACCTTTATTAATCAGTCTGGTATCGATGAAACTGGACCAAATTGGTCAACGATAGGAGCATGTCCTAGCCTCAGTTTTGTGCTGTTCAGCGGTTTAACAGGGGTGATACTGAAGGGACTAACGGCTCCGCTTCCAAAATTTGTGTTTGATGTTTGTTCAGTTATGTATGTTTTGTTTTATGTTTGTGTTTAATGTTTTGTGGACTCAGTGACTCGAGAAAGCGTTTACATAGAATTATGTGAAGAATTTTGAAATCTGCATTTGTTTATGACAGAGTTTGATTGTCCTGAGCTGACCCTGTGCGATTGACAGCGGGACGTTAAACTCAAGTCAGTCCAGTCAGTACTACTACTACCCTTTGAGAAAATCACAAGAACGATCAAACATTTTTTTTTTTTTTTTTAAGCAAAGCATAATAGTGCACACCTTGGCTGCAATGAATCTACATATCTTACATGAAAATGATGTAAAATGTAACAATTGCCAAACTCATGTCTGCATTTTCACATACTGTATTACTGGATATATGTGCCGGCATTTGGAAAATCCACGAATCTAACATCAAATAAAGCGGCTGTCAAGGCAGTTAAAGGATCAAACTGCTTTGGAATTTGTTCCGGCTCAAACAAATGACTGAAAAGCAACCCGGGCCATTCAGTTAAACCCGATCAGTCAAAATTTAACATTCTCATCGGCTGAAATTCAAACAAACTGAAAGAACTGCTTTACGTCAACAAACTGATTTTTAGTGACAAGTAATGACTCATATGGAAACAGGTCGAGTTAATCAAGACGATAGATCTAAAGACAACGTGTACCGTCAGTTTGTTATCTTAGCCTCTCTCTCTCTCAGTCTCTCTCTCGCGCTCTCTCTCTCTTTTCTTTCCTTTCTTCTTCTCTCGTTTTTTTTTTTTTTTTTCTTTCCCCCATTTATTTCTCTCTCAGTTAACCATACAAACAAATAAACAAAACAAAAAATTCAGTGGAAAACAACGAAATAAAATACATTTAAAAAGGCAATAAAACTTGTTTGGGGTTAGTTTCTCAATACTGAAACTGCACGATGAAGGGTGTAAACTATTAGATGCAAACACGTAAAAGCGGGTTAAAAGAACACTACAGTTGAGTATTTGTTATGACAAAACACAGCACGCGAATTTTGGGGGTAAGCCCCTTTTTCAAGCTACAAAATAACACAGAAACAACGGTGAAAAATGAGATGCAGGATGACTTACCTGCATTGGTTGAGTTGGTGTGTGTGTGTGTGTGTGTGTGTGTGTGTGTGTGTGTGTGTGTGTGTGTGTGTGTGTGTGTGTGTGTGTGTGTGTGTGTGTGTGTGTGTGTGTGTGTGTGTGTGTGTTTGTGCGCGCGCGCTATAGCCTGGCTGAATAGTGCGAATTATAGCATGAATTTTACGAGTCAGTTTGGCACATAAGTATTTTTGTTATGCCAACACACACACTGAAACTGAGGAGTTTGACTAGTTGTAACATTTGTACAGGACTCGAGATCGTAAGTTGTTTTCTACACTAGTAAATATAAAGTCACTGTCAGTGAAAATAATAAAACTGGTTCGCCCTGTCTCTTGACTGAATTTCGCATCCGCTTCGTTTTAAGCTGAGGAGTTTGATTAGTTGTAACATTTATACAGGACTCGAGATCGTAAGTTGTTTTCCGCTACAGTAAATATAAAGTCACTGTCAGTGAAAACATTAAAACGGGTTCGCCCTGTCTCTTGACTGAATTTCGCATCCGCTTCGTTTTAAACGAAACTAAACAAACAAACAAAAAACAAAAAAAGGACTGATAAAAAACAAAACATCTATCAATATTGTTTCCACCGGGTAGCCGCCACTGATGCAAAATGTTTGGGATGAATAATTGAGTTCCGTCAGTGTGGGTTTTACTAGTAACAACAACGTGACAAAGAAAGAAAGAAAGAAAGAAAGAATAAACAAATACAAAACTGGTAATAATAAAAAAATAATGGGACGGTTTTACAGCGGAACGCCCTTTCTCAAGTGAGTCCTATGCGATGCATTTGATAGGGATCACGTTAAAAACAACAACAAAACCGACATCAAAACACACAATATTAATATATACAAATTTGTCTCATCAAACATCCCCCGCTCCAACACACACACACACACACACACACACACACACACACACACACACACACACACACACACACACACACACACACACACACACACACACACACACACACACACACACCCCGACTCAGTCAGTGACACTGACGGCTCACACACACACACACACACACACACACACACACACACACACACACACACACACACACACACACACACACACACACACACACACACACACACACATACCGTGACTGAGACACATGCTGGCTGTCACACACACACACACACACACACACTACACACACACACACACACACACACACACACACACACACACACACACACACACACACACACACACACACACACACACACACACACACACACACACACACACACACACACACACACACACACACACACACTGACACTCCAATAACAACAAGAACCACCACAAAACCGTGTATGAAAATCTCAAACTGGTTTAAAGAATATTAACCAAAAACCGTCTAGTATACGACCTTTGATGATACTAAAATAATATCGAAACTTTCTGTCGGCGTAGATGCCGATCCCTTTCACGTCCACATCTCGACCGGGTTTTTAGTTATGTGACAACCGCATACAATGTTAAAAATGATTTCAGTCATTGTTCACAAAAAAACACTACTACGTTCAGTCAAAATAAATCATATTATGACCATACATATTTCCAGTGATACTGTATGACCTCTACTTCTGTTTTATTATTTTTATTTTCAATTACTGTGTCTTTTTAGCGTGGTACGCGGCATGTAGGACTGACGATATGGCGTTGTGAAGAGTGGGCACCCTCAGTCCGGGTGCATCGTCTGCACATAATGTGATTGCTCCTTCCTGTACCAGCAGTTCAGAGGTTTCATCATGGCCTCACTATTGAAGAACCAGATTTTAAAACATCTCTCCAAGTAAGAGAATTGTTACTTTTCAGTCAGTTTCTTATTGAAATCTTTATTGATTGCGAATGCGTGCAGTTTGGTGTTCCGTGTTCTAGGAACTGTAATTAGTGGCAGTAATTAAATTAATACGTATTTTTCCCTTCAGAGTTTACCAGTGTATGAAATTTCAGTTAAGATAGTCATGTTGTTGTTGTCTCTCTCTCTCTCTTTTAACCTACTGTCTCGAAAAGAAAGGACAGCCGTCTCTTGAACAGCGATAGAAGACTCGCAACTTGTACCAGCTTGGCCAGGCCATTCATTGCACGTATGACAAGCCTGGAACACAAACAGCTGACCAGAGACAGAAGGGGACACGACAGAGGCTATCAACAAATGGTCTACTGTCCAGACCTCAAAAGTTCAGCATTCTTCTCCAGAATATTCGGAGATTTATAAGAACCTCCCGTGTGTATGATACACACATGTATGTATGCGTATGCAGAAAAGATCGCATACGCACGTTAAAGATCCTGTAGTCCATGTCAGAGTTCGGTGAATTATGGAAGCACCAAAATAATCTACATGTACTAAAACTGGTGAAAGTGTCAGACTGTTAATATTGTTGAAGTTGGACACTGTTACTACATATATTATATAAATTTATATGTAATAATATATATAATATGAAAGAAGAGCTCAGAGTCAGACAGCACTAGTAGCCTCTTCTGTTGCCACCTTTATGTTCAACTGAAGGTGTCAAGCCAACAAGGTTAGTCTGATGGTTAAACTGCAGCCCATTCAACCCCCCCCCCCCCCCCATGCTTTTTGGGGGGTGGGGGTGGGGGATGGGGAAGAGGGGTGGTGGTGGGGGTGGGGGTCCCCACTGGTGCTTTTACTTACATTCTTAATGCTGCTTGAAAAAATTGAAATCCCTGACTTCTTAAGTTCTTTGCACAACACCCCCCCCCCCCCCCCCCCCAAGAAAAGAAAAAAAGAAGACAGGATTATTTGTGAACACTAGTAACAGTTACATACACTAAAAATGAATATATGTTTACATAGTACACATGCATGTAGTTTGTCACTTTTTGGATTTTAGCAGCCTATCAATCACTCAGGGTCATATTGGCATGAAGAGTAGTACATGTGCTGATGTAGACCTTCTGACTCATTTGACTGTCAGGTGTCATACAGAAGAAGAAGAATAGGAAAAACATGAGGTGTCCAAATCATACAGAACAATTAATATGCTGGCCCAAAATGGTTAACACAAAACATTAACCTAAAATTATTATTATTTATTATTCATAGCTTTTATATAGTGCTGTTCTCTGCCCTCCAGCAGACTTACTGCACACATGTCACATGGGATTCTGAATGAGTGACTGTATCCTCTTGTAGCATGTATTATTAATACCCATGGAAGTGGTGTACTGGTAGCACTAGAAAGTAAGACAGCTGGATCAACACTGGGCTTCCAGCTTTCCTTCACCAGGTCCAGGACCTTCAGAATTACCCCCAAGAGTGCAGCCATGCGGTTTATGCAGCTCTTGGGGGCCCCATTGTAAGATACAGAGCAACAGTTTAGGACCTCACAGAAGCTAATAATAATAAAAATTGTGATAATGACTCTTAGCTACAGGGTCTGGAACTGTCCCTACAGGAGGACTGCTGCATAGATGGTATGTGTTGCAGCATCCTCCACAAAACTGTCCAGTAGTAATCTGGTAATCCTAACAGTAATCCCAGCCATTCCTCCAGAAGAAATTCTCCCTCCTGCAAATATAAACTGAGCACCACAAAAGAGTATGGCCTGCATGATGTAATTGCTGTGAAGCAAACAACTTTAACAAACAGCTGATAATACTCAAACAGTTTTTCATCAGCACTTGTGGTTCTTCTTCTGTTAGGAATAGCCAACTTTATCAGTTGGATTATTTTGCCAAGTGTTATTAATAGTATTATGCATTATTTCATCAAAAAGTGGATGACATAGGATATTTAATCAATTAATGTGTGTGATCTTAGTTCGTTCTGTGTTCAAGAAGGCAAGACAGGGCACTGACGACTCAGCACAAATGTTGACTTGGACAAACTGGATTTAAACAGTCCTTGCCCTGTCTTGACCAGGTGTTAAGTCCTTGGTAGCTCTGCCTTCATTTTTTCACTGAAACACCAGTGCAGATTGCTAAATGTCTGAATGATGCCATCATGGCCTTTGGCTATGCTGTCGCCATCAAGCATTATAGCCTTAATCTATAGCAATCCAAGATCCTGTTTTCATTCTGTTTTTAATGAAGCTGTAACCAGTGTGACAACAGTGAGTAGTGGCAGACAGCCTTAATAATAATACCTCTTATATATCTATATATATATATAACTAGTATAAAAATGTATAAGCTTGTGGCCTTGTAAAAAGAATATTAATCTGTGTATTTCCTTACTGAAAGCACTGCTCTGCTCTCCTTTGTCTTTTGTACTGACAGCCATCATTTGCTCACTGTCAAGGGCCATGTAACGATCAAAATCTAGATCAGTTTTCAGCCTTTGCATTTTCACTGTCATCGACATTCAGTAGATTGACTTGAACTGTGCATAGATAGCTGCCAGCAGGAGACCAGAGAACCCCCCCACCCCACCCACCCCCAAACATAACCAACTATTATCCAGTTATCTGTAATCTGGACCAAGTTGATTACCAGACCAGTCATTACCTGTATTCCCTTCATCATGCCCATGGCTCTGGCTGTTGTCACCTGTACTTAATAAGTTAATTCATATTTTGAGCTGAAAGGAGAAAAACAAAACTTCTGCACAGAGCACTTCTGTAAATTTATACTGCTTTGGTACAGGCTAAGATTAGAAAGAAATTTCTCTTAATACACTTATAGATTACTGCCTCTGCATAATTAATGGGTTATCAAAGTGAATAAGATGTCTTAGTTTGGGTTTTCAACCTGACAAATAGTACCCATTGTTATATATATATATTCATTCTGACGCCAGTCCAGCTTATGAAACAGTCTGTAAGTAACTGCCATTCCGTGTAGTCATTGAACTAAAGTCAGTACGTGTGTGTGTGTGTGTGTGTGTGTGTGTGTGTGTTTAGTAAACTTGGAAGTTACTTACTGTGATGTATTACTTGTAGGCCTAGATGCAGATTTTTGCTTTTCTGGGGGGCGTGTTGGGGGGGGGATTCAAGTAGTATACAAATGAACAGTTTCTTTTCAGAAGTAGTTGTTGTTTTTTGGTCAGATTTAGCAATACTGAAACTCATTTTCATAGTAGTAGTGGTGGTACCAGCAGCTTCCTTTGTGTTGTTCAGGACTTAATGATTAATGGTAAATTCAGATTTTTCCCTACTGCCAAAGCACCATACTAGTGCGCTCTGTGTAAGACATTTATTTGTGTGCAGAAAGTCAGATAAGATGTTAATCCCCCTGCACTGAAGTTTGAACTTTCTCCAGTGTCAATATCCTCAGGGCTTGTGAAGATGTGGCCTCACCAAGGCTGTATATAACTCAGCTTGGGCTTAGTGAACACCTCCCTGTCGAAGAATGCAAAGATTTCCTTGACCATGTACCCGTCATCTGATTGACTTTTATGATAACTGAGTGTGTGTGTGTGTGTGTTGGTGGGGGGGGGGGGGGGGGGGGGGGTAGACTGTTGCTATCACTATCATTCAAAGGTGAAGGTCTCCCAAATGTTGAACTTTTATTCTTTCTCATAATTTCCTTGTGTTGGGTTTGAAATGCGTACTTTTGGGGTTAAATGCTTTACATAAACATTAAACTGATACACATAAATTTACATCAAAATCCTCTCTCCAGTTTTTAGCTGTGCTAATACAGTTGGTCATGTCGACCTGCTGAATCAAATAGCTCTCCCTGCTCATGGTCAAAAGTGATTGGTGCAGATTGTAAATTTTTCTGCAAAAACTGGATGTTTGTAACTGGATCTGTAGAGATGGATGGGGACAGATTATTGATTTCACTTTTTAAAAATTAAATGACAATTAAAAAAATAAGTTGTTCACATGCTGATACTAGCCGTTAATGTTTTTTTTTCTTTCTCTCAGTGACTAGGCATGGTTGCAGTGGTGGTGGATGGCTTGGTTGCCCTGGGCTGTGGTGTTATATGCTGTCCCATTGTTTGATTAGGGAGAGTAACCATTCTAGTCACTTGTGGGATTTCCCATGTCATGTTTGCACTGTGTTAGTTAATCTGACATGGGTATAGTTTCAGCGTTTTGAATATATATCTATTATATGAAAAGAATTTTAAATCCATACTGACTTGTGACAGAATTTTGTTTGTTCTGAGATGACCCTGTCTGGTTGGCAGGATGTTAAAATCCAATTACTCTGACACCCCCGCCCCCCCCCCCCCCCCCCCCTTTTTCCCTACACACACACACACGCACGCATGCACGCACACACACGCACGCATGCATGCACACACACGCACGCGCACACACACACACACACACACACACACTCACACATGCACACGCATGCACACACAGAGATATATACTTCAGTATTCTGCACTGTATATCAGTCTGTCATTTAGAAGTCCCTTTGTTTGATTTCACCCTAATATATAAACAGCATGGTTGATTTGGCATTACACACCAGTTTGCTTACTTACTTTCTGCCTTTGCTTTCAAGACAGTTGGTTCCTAATGCAAACCTGTCAACCCATACAGTTTACCAGTATAAAAAAAAAAAAAAATCATTATTTTCGGAGGTTATGGCCATATTGGAAAATGGATACAGGAAAACATAATATTCATGAAATTTTGTTGTTGTTTTAAAACTGAGTGAAAAGACTGAAAAAACATGGAACGAGCCGCCGACACACACCATCGCCAAATGCACGCTAACTGCCCTAGTGCAGTAGGCCAAGAACTCTCATCAGAATTGAGGTTTGAAATTGCGCATGTGTGTTTCGCACAACACTGCTTCTTCCTTCCACTGCCACACATGCTGGTTGGAATTTAAAATGCTGCTGCCACCAGCATAAAAAAACAAAAGACCCTGGCTTGAATAAGGGAAATACAGGTTCACAAACTCTGGACTAAGGTTTACTCCCAAAAGGGCTTGACAGCTATGCCTAATGTGTCAATGCTCAGTCAACCATGAACTGGTGAAGGTCATAGCAGGGTGTGTTTGTCTGATGAGGTGATGGAGCGTTCAGGAATGATACAAAGGGACATTTTATTTTGATTCAATAGAACAGCTCTAGAGAAATGTACTCACCTATCGTGCTCTTCATAATTTTTGTCATTTTGATGATGTCGTTTTAAATCTGTGTTTAGATCCTTAACATTGCTTTACTTCAACTCCTTGTCTGTATTCTTATTTATTTCCTTCTTCTTTTATTATTTCTATCTCTCTTCTTACACCAGACGAAGGCTATGTGTCGAAAGCGCTTGTGTTTGTAATTGTTCTTTGTGTGTTGTCATTTAGGTGAGTACATTTCTCTAGAGCTGTTCTGTTTTGTCAACCTCACCAGCAGTTGTTCACTCACTCATTTATTTTGATTACATTTTTGCACTCAAATTCTTGTGGACCACAATAGCCTTGGAACTATCATTTTGACAGGTTCACCAAAAATCTGTCCCCGGATCGCCTAAATGTGAGCGCCATCAAAGGGGAAGGGGAGCTGTCCAACTTGGAGTTAGACGAGGCGGTGCTGACAGACTTGCTGGAGCTTCCCACCTGGTTAAAAATCACACGCGCCTCTTGCAACAGGGTGGCCATCAAGGTGAGTGAGATTTCCTCTGCTTGAAACTCTCCGTATGAAAGCAGCTGTAAAGTCTGTACTTGTGTTTGAGCGCTGGAGCTGTGTGAAAGTGGAGGTGGCCGTCCCTAACAGTCCTTGTGGTCTCTGTGGAAGTAAAGCAGCATTAAACTTGAACTTGTTTAACTGAATTTGGATTTTAGTGTAAAGCAGTCACTGAATCAGTAATCCTCCTTTGCTGCCAAGTTTGCATGTTGAACTGGGCAACATTACGATGGAATTGAAGTGATCAGTAGCTGGCTGCACTCGCTGAAAAATCGTATGACTGTTCCATTACAGATTAATGAATTTTGGGGGTTCTTTTGGGTTTTTGTGTATCTCTAGGATTAATAGCCCTGTTTATTTGTATGGTCTTGCATGCTCTTCATCAAGCCAGCTCCGCTCCTCCTCTGACTCAAGAGCTCTACACATTCCATGCATTTACCAAACATTTGGACATTGCTTATTTTCCTGTGCTGCTCCTTCTGCCTGGTATTTCCTGCCTCATGAAATCAGAAACATTCAGTCAACCACTGCAGTTAAAACACTATGAAGACCCATCTGTTTAAAACCTACTACTGCTATCAAATTCTGTGTTCTGTATTCTGGTTCATCATCCATTGTTTACTGTGAGGCATATTGACCTGTGTGTTTGGACAATAGAAGAAGAAACTGCCACCACTGATGATAAAAAGATTGAAGTTTTTGTGGCTCAGTTGGAGCATCAGTGGATTGCTGTGGGATCTATCTGATCACAGTAACGTTGCAAGAACAGAAACAAAAGCAGCAATGTGATTCGTGGCAAACTGCCCAGCAAAGACTTAGGCATGATGGAGAGCCTGCTGTTTTCATATTCAAAACCAAAGTGACTGAAGACATCTTCATCAAGTCAGTGAAGTTATTACAGAGCCAATGTCAGTGAAGTTACATTAAGAACAACCTTTAAGGGTTAGACTGCACTCTGCAGAGGCCCTGAGGGATTGTTATTTGTGGTCTGTGCAGGTGAATAAAAACAAAAATGTATATATAATATTTACACAGCTGTAAACTTTGGAAGAAAAATCAGTTTGCTTCCTTAAACTTTTTGATTGACTGAACAATTGGATCTGAATTGCCTTTATAGTTTAAATACATATGTTAGATTTGTCAGTTTCAGGTTGAACTGGAAGTTGTTTACAAGCATGAGTGACAGAAAAAAAATGTTCAGCTATAGCGTAATTGCACTATTATTACAGAGCCAGTGAAATCTCAGAACATTCAATCTTTACTTGTATTTTGTACAAAGAGAATAAATTTACCTGTGTTAGCATGGAAATATTCTTGGATATTTTGCTTTATAAGCAAATTTTTGTGTATGTTTTATTGATTATTCATACACTTCTGTTGGGATTTTAGAATGAACAACAACAACAAAACAACCCCACCCCCCACCCCCACCCCACCCAAAAAAAAAAAAAACAGAAGAGGAAGAAAAATAAAGAATGAAGAAGACAACAACAAATTGCCCCATAAATACTACTACTTGTATTAGTGTTACTTTTACCACTGCCCGTTATGGTGATAATATGGTAGTGATAATAGGATTAATACTGGAATTGCAGGATCATAGCATAACTGTTGTTGTTGTTATGATAAGTATGGTTATCACTGATAAAAATCGTGTGAGCAATCAGTCAGCCAATTAAATGACCAATTATTCATTTATGTAAGGAACAGTAATGTAGTCAGTCATAATTAAGTGATAAATCACAGTAAGCCAGTTTGGCCTAGTTGCAAGTCATTAGGCTAATAAGTGGATGATGTTTGTTCGATCTTCCTCATTTTGCTCTCCTTTCTCTTCAGAAGTGGTGGTTTATGGACTCTGTTTTGTCACTTGGCCCTGCATAGTTACTGCAACATTAAAATGGCTCTCATTGCAGCCTGTCTTAATGCTGGAGTCATTCTGGCGGTAACAGTGTAGCATTAGGTGTATAGTCTCCCCTTTCCCCCCACCTCCAGGGATCCCGGTCCGGCATCGGTACCTCTCTGGAGACATCTTGGCATTAAACAAGTCTAACGAATGAACAATAATAAATCACTGAATGTTTTTCGGCACACTCCCGGTCAAACGTGGCCTGCCCACCCATGTTTGCCCTGGGCACAGAGTTGCCCATGTTTGCCCAGGGTGCCGACTTAGCTCAGATACATGCCCCACTGATTGCACCGAAGGGTCAGCCACCAACACTTGAGGTGATAAATGAGCCCCGCCTCCCCCTCCCCACCTCCCCCCAGGGGTGGCTGGGTTGGGGGGGGGGGGGGGGGGATGCTGGGAGGGAACAGCAGCCTTGTAGAGAGCAGCAGCCTTGTAGTGGCCAATGCCGCTCCATATTGATTTCCTGTGGTCAGTTGGGGATGAAATATTAACCGCTGTACCCTGTGTGCTGTCCCAGGCTGCGTCTGCTTCAGGGCACCTTCCTGGCCCCTCCCTGGTAGAACTGATTGAATATAATGAGTAGGTTGTAATGAAGGGTTTGATCAATATCCTCCCGGGACAAACTGTAGGCTTGCAGCCGGAAACAGCCGGACACTGAGGGACATTAGGCTGGGCGAGAAAGGATGGGGATGAGCTATTAAAGAAGACTGACATCCGTACATGTGTGGCTGGTCTGTGCACGGCACCATAAATCTGATTCACGCAGCATTAATTGACTCGTAAACTGTTAAATCTGAAAACGTTATTGCTCGGTTGACACGCTTTACACCAAGACTGAGGTTTGCAGTTTTGGAAGGCAAAATTGGCAATGCACAGGTTTGAGCAACAAGAACTGAAGCAAAGGGGCAAATGTTTTGATGTATTAACTCACATGGGGTTGGGGGGAAGGAGGGGTGACTGTGTGGATTGAGTGATCTGTATCAGGCTGTCCATGCAGCCATGCAGTGGCTGTCCATTTAGCTGGAGATAAATATTGTACCATACAGGATGGTAGTATTTTGTCCGTGTCTGTGCAAGACCCGGTATCTGCGTGCGTATCACATGTAACACAGATACGGTACAAGGTCTTGCACGGACTTGGGTGATTTGTTGGAGTTTGCCTGTTCGCACTGCTTTCTGTGGACGTGACCTTATTTAAGGGCCACTGTAGTTATGTAATGCCTATTATTACAGCTGAAAGCTCTTATCTGGTGAAGTTCAAGTTTTGTATGACTGTGTCTGTGAAGCATTTTTAAGTAATGATAATAATAATGATAGGGAATTTATTGAGTGTTTTGGAGCCTGAAAGTGCTTTACAACTTAAAGAAAAACATGTAACGTACAAATGCCCATATATATATATACAAATCAGTGGTATATAAACAAGTAAACAAAACATACAAAAATTAAGAAACATTTTTCATACAAAACATGGTAAAACACACGCTCTGTAAGATTTGCTTTTTCTCAGATACTGTTTAAATACTGGATGTCTTTCAGACTTTGCATTCTTATAATTAACACCAGTTTTTGATGACCTTATTTGAAAATCACACGGGCACTGGAAAGGTCAAATTGCCACTTGTGTTTTTGCAGTACGTTTTTATTGTGTCATGTTTAGGCTTTGTTTTGGTGTTACATGCATGGACAGTTTTATTGTGCCATGTTTAAATTTTGATGTTATGTGCATGGACAAGACCATGTGTAAGCTGCTTTTCTGATGGTTTTCGCCATGTGTTTTTGATCAGTAATCTAGCTTGGCAATTTTCGGCCAAATAGTCTTCAGATCAGGTATTTTAGAGAGAGTAAAAGAGTGCAAACTTACTATTTTAGAGAGAGCAAAGAGTGCAAACTCTTACTGTCATGGTGTGTTGAAATGGATTTTTAAAGGGTGTTTTAAGCTGTTTCATGCCATAATATCTTCATTGCATTTTTGACATTAGCAAACTTTTATGTTGCCTTTTTTTCTTTCTTTCTGAGACTGTTTAATGGCAGACAGTGTAAAGCCTTTCAAACTAGCCTGATGATAACCACCATTGAATGTACAGTCTTGTAGCCTTTTGATGACCTTGACTGACTTTCAGGGTCTTGGCCGAAAGATTGGTGATAATATTAGTACATTTTATACATGTGTACCTGAAGTGCTCAATTCCTCTATGATACATACAACATGTAGTTGCCACTGTGAAGTGCTTAGGGCTCATCTTGAGATGAGGCACTCAACAAGTATTCATATATATATATACACACACACACACACACATCATCATCATGCATAATATGTACATCACCCTGCACATATACAATAGCATGTAAAGTCAGAGTGTTTGTAATACGTAATTTTGTTGCTTATGTGATGCTTCATTTTGTGTTGCAGATACAATGGACCAAGCTCAAATCCCAGCCCATTTGTCTGGTAAGTTTTGGAGTGGGTGGTTCCCATTTTGGATCGTGTCTGCAGATGCTGTTTGGGTGCGCTGATTTTGCTGCTGTTGCTGTTGTTCAACTCGATGCTGTTGTTCAACTCGAAGGAGTAGGATGCTTAACTGCTTGCCGGTAGTTGCTCACATTAAGTGTGGAGTTCTCAGTGCTGCAGCTGACCAAGGAGGAGGCACTCTCTGACGTGCCATGTGGATATCTAGTTTCTTTATGCCCTGTGTCCTGTTCATTGTTTATTTACTTTTCAAATGAATGCATGAAAACAGTTATAGACAGGCCATGTTTTCTGCTCTGTGCTGCTGTCTTCATCTGTCTCAAGTCTCCGCTGCCTGTTTTAAGTTGTGTAAATTAAGCTTTGTATGGTCAGTATGCTTGTGTGTGTGTGGGTACCTGTGTGTGTGTGTGTGTGTGTGTGTGTGTGTGTGTGTGTGTGTGTGTGTGTGCACATAGAATAGTCTCTATGAACAAGATTTTGTGCTTACAAATACTTTAATTATTAACTACTTTAAGTATTAAAAGCAAGAATGCAGTGTTGACATATGCTTATTTGCAGCTTGAGAGTCATCAGTGTATAAGACAATAAGTGACAGTGATCTGATAGATGTGGATGTTGGCCTACTTGCAAATACATTATTTGTTACTTTAACTATCGGTCAGCTTGCTGTTGGTCAAATCTGTTGATGCTTTTTTGTTGTTCTTTTGTTCTTTTTGCACACAATGGGAAAGATGGGACTACACTGATGCAGTCACAACTGTATATATGTGTGACAGTTGGTTTAAACAAAGTTTATTTCTTATATAACAATTCATTAACAACATAACAGTTGGGCCGTGCAACAAGCAAAGATACTTATATTAGTACGGCCTGAGTCGTACGTAAACTGATGACGTCACAAACATCTATTTGACTAACAACATGGCGAACATAAGAGGAACTTATAATAAAGATGATATTAATATTTTAGCGCGCGCGCGCGTGTGTGTGTGTGCGTGTGCGTGTGTGCGCATGTGTGTGCGCGCGTGCGTGCGTGCGCGTGTGTGTGTGTATGTGTGTGTGTGTGTTTGCGCATGCGCATGTGTGTATGCGTATGTATGTGTGTGCGTACCTGCGTGTGTGCGCGTGTGTGTGTGCGTGTGCGCGTGCGTGCTTGGAGAGAGAGAGAGAGAGAGGTGTACGCACCAGCCTCAGTCCCAAGAGAGGCTGCACTGAGTGTGAGTTTTGTTTTTATTACTACAGACACTTTGTAGATGCGTGGCGTGCGTGCGTGCGTGTGTGTTTTGGCTGTTGGTCAGGCACTAGAAACGCCGTGTTCGGCGTATAAATTCATGTACTTTTTTAAATATGAATTCGTTTTGGTGGGTTCCAAGCGACCGGTTACCAAAGAGTAATATTTGACTGTCTAAATAATTATCCTCTATCTGCATAAGTGTGTCTTTTCGTATATCGTGGTAGTTGGGACATAATAACAAAAAGTGTTCTGCAGTTTCGAACGGGTGGCCGCAAGCGCATGACTGGTTTTCGGTTAGATGTTGGTTAAAAAGATCAAAATTTAAGTCACTCATTTGAAGTCGTAATCTACAGTGAATTATTTGTTCCATCCTTTGGCCGGAATAGTAGTAACTAGGGACCTTAGTATCGTTATTAGTTAAATAGAGCTTAAACTCACTAAGAGAAGAACTTTCTTGAATATTTACTGGTAGGTTGTTCCACAGGAGAGTAGTAGAAGGGAAGAAAGAGTTACGGTATAGTTCAGTTCGGAAGGAGGGTATGATACGTTCATAAGGTCGACGTCTGTGGTATGGATTAGTTGTTGAAACTAGGGGTGGGAGGAGGTCTGAGAGATAATCTGGACAAGTATTGTTTATCATCTTATGGAACTGTATCAATTTGTGTCTTTTACGTCTTTCTTTTAAAGTACAAAATCCCGACTCGTTGTAAAGTTTTTGATGACTTGTTGACAGTTGAACATACTGTGCAGTTATTTCCACTTCCAGGTGGCTGTCAAAAACAACAACACCCAGTGATTCTTGTGGAGGTTGTGAAAACTCCAAAACACAGACAACTGTCTGTAGCCCATAGAGAAAAAGAAAACCAATACACACAAAAGACTAAAACTGAATGCTTTTTTTCATTATTGAGGTCAGCTCTCAGTGTTTATTGTTTTCGTGTGAAATGACAATTTTCCTGTTGGTTTGTCACTGAGTGTTAACCTACCTCCAGTTAAATGTGGGAAAGAGAAAGGGAAATGGTTATTGATTTTAGAAGGAATCAAAGAGAAAAGAGTGGGGTTGAAATTAGAGGAGAAACCGGTGAAAGAGTACAAATGTGTAAATACCAAGGAGTAACGTTTGATGACAAACTGTCTTGGAAATGCCACCTAGATGCGGTAGTTAAGAAGGTTTACAGCAGTTATATATTGCTTGAGAAAGTCTGGGTCCTTTGATATCTCCTAATAAATTGTACAGCTTTTTATGCAACTACTGTTAGCAGTGTTTTCACTTTTGGAATGACTTGCTGGGGTGGGAATGCATCCAAACAAGAGAAAAACTGACTCAACAAGAACATCAAGAAGGCAGGTGGGGTTGGTGGGAAGAAGGCAAGAAACCACAGACACAGATTATTATCGATTAGCAGCAAATAAACTGAGGGACAATTTTGGCCGACGAGACACTTTCCTGAATTTGACAACAGACACGTAGAAGCAACAGATTTAGGATTCCCCCTAGTAAGACTACACAGTACCTACAGTTGTTTATTTCAACAGCCGTTTGTACACACAATAAACAAGCAGGCAGGTAAATGCAACATGCGATGGCTAGAGATGGGAATGAGGAGATGACGAGGCTGGAATAAATGGAGGAATGTCTGGGAGTTAATGGGAGGCAGCTGTTTTCGCGAGTGGATCGTAATTTGGAAGAGTGAGAACATGCGTTGTTTGTGCAATGTTTTATTATAAAATACCTTCTTTTTTTTTTTATGGCAGACCATGTATTTTGTGCAATGGATTCATAAAGTTGTCTTGTATCTTCAAAAGGCAGATGTGCTAAAAAAAACAATTCTCAAAAAGTGGTTCAGTTTGATGTGAGTGGTTTGATTTTTCACTGAAGTAATGATTTTGCTTGAAGTGTAGAGACAAATGTTACAGCTAGCCTATGTTATGGTTGATTTTTTGATTTTTTAATCATTGGTAACATCTATAAATAGACAATTGTGAAAGGTGAACAGTTCATACCTATCATCCCTTTGACCCAAATGTCTGATATATTCTAGGTCAAGACGTTTGATGACCTGTGATTGTTAGGAATGTGTTTGTGTGTGGTAGATGCTGAAGTGTAACACACACACACACACACACACACTCACACACACACACACGCACACTCGTGCACACACACACACACACACACACACACACACACACACACACACACACACACACACACACACATGCACACTCGTGCACACACACATACACACACACACACACACACACACACACACACACACACACACACACACACACACACACACACACACTCACACACACACACACACTTGCACATACGCACGCACACAAGCACGCACACACATACACACACACACATACATGCACACATGCACACATGCACACACACACACACACACACACACACACACACACACACACACACACACACACACACACACAGAGTCATAATATCTAATTTATATGTGAGATAAGCTAATCAATACAAATGATGATATTGGCAGGTAAAACGGCATTGAAAGACTGCATGAGCAGTGGGGTGATTTGTACAAAATAAAATCAGGAGACAACATGTTATCTTAGAGCAGCAAATGATGATGCATCAGTTTAATTGGTATAACCCTTTTGCTCAATCATTTATGTACATCCATTTTAATGCACACAAACATGCATGCAACACACACACACTCTTCTCCCTATCTGGAAAACTGATCTCAGACATCCTGTGCATGCTCCTATTTTATCATATGTTGAGGCAAATCTCCACAGCTGTGTGGGTAAGACCTCAAATTCAATACTGCAGTGAACGGAAATCTAGCATAGAATACTCTAATTCTATTTTGTTATTTTTCTCCCATGTCCTTGCATAAAAACACTGACATTGCACACTGTTTTTCTCAGCAGTGTAGACTATAATTTTCTGAAGCAGTTGTCACTTGAATCATCAAGAATCACATTGTAAAAGTTTGTCTGTTTCTGTTTCGTTTTTGTTCTTGTTTTTTGTTGTTGTCTTGATGCACATGCTTAAATTACAAAGCTGAGTAAAGTCATCCGGCCACTCACACAGCACAGAGCAGCATGCTGTATAGTGTGTATAAGGTGTTCTGAACAGAACTATGTTCTCACCAGTTCTTATTACTGGCACCTTGGCCCAGGCTTTAAGTTTAACGTCAGGGGAGTCTGAATTTACAGAAGAAGCTTGTATTTTCCATGTTCCGAATGTGAACTAAAACATTGTGATTAAAAAATCAGCAAACATTTTCATTTAAAGCATGACAAAACATGCACACACAAGACCAGGTGTACATGCGCATGTTCACGCAAGCACGCATGCATACACACACACACACACCCCTCACACCCACATACACCCACACACACACACATACCCACAGGAAGGACTTTCTGGGTCCAGTATCTGGCGGTGAGGCCCTTCATGGTAAAACTTTAACATTGACCTGTTTGTGTTTGAACACCAGGTTTATAACAGCAGCAGGGTTGTAATGTTTTGTTTCAGTATGTGACACACACTAACAGGTTGCAGGTGTTGTGTGTCACTGGTTGGCTGCTGGGAGGAGGAAGACACTGCGATGTCTGAGCATGATTATGTGGCTAACAACAGGGTGATGGTGTGTTTCAGTACTTGGACGAAGTGGTGGTGGAGATGGAGACGTGCGAAACACCGCGACCTCCAAGCACCGCAAACAACACATCCGCCCTCAGGTAGGCTAAAGTGTAAACACACTATTTAGTTATTTTGCTGTAGATGGCTAATGTTCAAGCATGAAAGAGCAGTTCAAACAGAGAGCAAGCAGTAGGGAAAGTGGTCCTGACTTCAGATGTATATTTCCATACTGTGTCTTTGTGATTGTATGATCATGACTGCCGCTAGCATCAAACTTACATCAACATGTTTTTGTTAGCATTTGATCACCTTGCTTGTCTGTTGCAGTCCTGGTGGGAAATATGGATTCATCGACAAAGTGATGGATGGGATCTTTGTGCACATCAACTCTGTGGTGATGAAAATGATGTCTCGTACCTTTAATGCTTCACTGCAGGTAAAGGCATTTGCACGCTTTTTGTTGTGAGTGCTGTTTAAATTCTGCGGTCACGTCACAGTTCCCTCAGTCAGACTTTCTTTATTATCAATTTCATTGCATTACCACCAAAATCAGCGTGAACAACATATATGACATGATTGTAATAATTACCTAATATCTATACTACCTGATACATATGGAGACATTTTGAATTTGCTGGGACATCCAAGGAAAACAACCACCAGATGATTTTAATTTATCCGAGTTGTACGTGCACACACAAATGTGCTGACATTTTTTTTTTTTAAAGCATATAGAACTGTATGGTTTGATTATAGTGCTGCTATGCTTATGGTAATGATATTTGTGTTCAGGATGATTTCTGAGCTCTTCGGAAATCCCAGACCTGCCCTCTGTCCTGCCTCTGTGCACCGTCTCCAAATTCCTCATCTGAACACTAACATGTCCAGAGTTTTTGAAACCAGAATGACTGCTGGTGTTCTAAAACAAGATCTAAACACATAAAAGGTTAAAAGGAATGCTGTTTATTTTGACAAAACACAGCATGCCATTTTGGGGGGTAATCCCCTTTTTCATGCTAAAACACAACAGTTAAGTGGTGACAAATTAGATGAAAATTTGATTGTTATGACAGTGATTTGGAAGAAGTTTGGCACGACAGTTGATTGTCATGTCAGCATGAATGTTGGCATGACAATTGATTGCCATGGCAACATTCTTCAAGACACAAACGAACATAACGAAGCAGGTCAACCCAAAGCATCTTATTTCTCACCATTTAACTGTTGTTTTGTAGCTTGAAAAAAGGGATTACCCAGAATATTCTCGTGCTGTGTTTTGTCAAAATAAAATAGCGTTCTTTTTAACTTTTTCTGTGTTTGGATCATGTTCAGAGTTTGTCCGGTCAACAGCTGCACTGTCTTGTCCTTCAAGCTGGACTACAGATTATTGTTTTTTTTTTCCCCACGTCATTCTTCTAGAGGCAGGTAGTGAGGCACTACTTCCTTTTAAAACAGTGTTCACGCAGAACAAAACTATCCGCATTCGTTTGTTGGCGTTGTTCAGCTGTATGTACTCCTGTACATACAAGTGCAGTGTTACCCCTCCAGCTTCCCCAGCTGCGCTGTGACTTCAGGGATATCAGTAATGAAATTTGTCTCATTACAAAAATAACTCTAGCTAATGGTAATCCTGACATGGAACTCTTAAAGACAGGAAACATTTTGTGTGTTAGCCGCAAAATGTTCTGGCTCCAGCCAACTGTTGGTCTGATTTCTTGTTTTGACATAATCGTCCCTCTTTCCTCCCCCCCCCCCCCCCCCCCCACCTGCTTCCCACAGATGTCAAGAGTGAAAGTTCACAGTACTACCCCCACCTGGAGTGCCACAAATGACCTGCGGACAACACGTATCCGTGACACATCACGTGGAGAGATCCTGCTGTTCAAAGAAATTGAGTGGCAGACGACGCGCATTGAGGCATCAGCTGACGAAAGTTTGGCTAAAGAGGCGCTGACACCACTTCGACTTATCGCCAACCAGGCCAAGATTCGCATCGTGCTGAAGAAGCGGCTGAGTGGTATGTTTGAAGGGAGTTATAAATGTTATGACCAAACTGCTCTGTCTTATCTCTGGGATTGTTTTCAACTGTACGCACTGCTCTGCTTGTTTTCTGATACCCTCAGCCTCTGGATTCCCCATTCCAGACTTCCCACTGTTGGCTCCTGCACCTTTTCCGTCTGTAAAATGACCTTCCGCTTCCTCTCACACCTTTTCCATCTTCGACCACTGTGTATAAAAACAACTTCCCCTGCCTCTCTGAAATCAAGTCTCTCTGAACTCTTTTCCGTCTATAAAATGACCTTCCACTTCCTCTCACACCTTTTCCATCTTCGACCACTGTGTATAAAAACAACTTCCCCTTCCTCTCTGAAATCAAGTCTCTCTGAACTCAAGTATCTTTGCTTGTTGCACGGCCCAACTGTTATGTTGTTAATGAATTGTTATATAAGAAATAAACTTTGTTTAAACCAAGTCTCTCTGAACTCTTTGAGATCCAAGCGGCATGACATTTTTTTTTCTTCTTCAGAACAACAGACCTGCAGTGCTTTCCCCTCTCAGCCAATATCTTCCTCACATGCACGCTCAGAAAAGAATGTTTATTTTAAAAAGACAAGGCCAAACGTGCACACAATTTCCAGTCGAAACAGCCTTTTTCAGGCAGCCAGCTTGCTGAGACATGTTGTTGGCACGATAATTGTAAGATCAGTCTCTTGTCACTTACATCAGGCTAGTAGTAACTTGGTGTTTTACACCCCGTCAACCAGTACAGTTGTGTGAGAAAAGACTTTAAATGAAAAAGGAGGAAGAAGAAGAAGGTAGTCAACAGACAGATAATGCAGATTTTTGCTTAGCTTTGAGTTGGTGGAGAGGTTTCGGGGAGAGAATGCAAACGTGAGGCTGATGTGTACACGTCAAGTCTTACACCTGTCATCATTTAAGAGTGTATTATCTGTCTGTTCATTGCTTGAAAAAAAAGAAGAAGAAGTGTTTTTCTTGCTAAAAACGTGTTGACGTTTTGTATTGTCTAAATTCTGAACCAAGAATGACTGCTAACGTTCTAAAACAAGATCCATGTTGTGTTTTGTCCTAATAAATAGCATTCTTCTGAACCTTGCATGTGTTCGGATTTTGTATTGTCTAATTAAAATAACCATTCTGTTTAGCCTTTTTGTGTTTGTTTTGATCTCGTAAAGATAAGAGAAATATTCTATTTAATTCAGTTCAATTTTTTTTAATCATTCCCACAAGGGACAATTTTGTTGTGGTATGGCGGGATCATAAAATAATAATACATAAAGTTAAAAGAACAGTACAACAAAAACACCACCACCGACAAAAGAGTCTTACTTTAACCAAATTTTATAAATATAGAACAACTGTGACATCGTAATAAAATAGTAATGAACTTATGATCACATACTTGTTTCTGTTTATCACAAGGTAATATAATTAAAACAATTAAAGTACCACACACAGCAATTAAAACAATATCCCCCCCCACACACACACACACGCACTGTGATGTTGTTGATTGCAGACTGCAGCATCTTGTCATCGCGGGTGATTTTGCTGCTGGATGATTTGCTGTGGGTGTTGACGGTGACTCAGCTCAAGGCCGCCATTTTGTACGCCAACTCCCTGAAGGAGGTCATTGAGCGATCTGCGCAGCAAAGCAAGAGGCTGGCTGCTGAAAAACTCAAGGTGATGTGTTCAGCCAACTGTGTTGTACAGGATTCATTTTGGTCAGGGCTGCTTGCAGACTTCCAACAGTAGTAACAATAATAATAGAGGACACTTGCAGAGTGCCTACCCCACAGCTCATAGTGCCAAATAAACGTAACATAACACACATAATGGACATCGAGACGGAGAATGTTATCTGCAATTTAACAAAATTAACACATAATGTACACGTGTACAAGGGTTCAAGCATAACTGTGCAAAATACATACGCATGCATGCATGCATGCACGCACGCATGCAGACACGCACACACTCACACAGACACACACACACAGTCATGTTGTACAGACTGATAGGGGTGAAGGACGGTGTTGCTTAACTGAAATATGGGCAATGGGCGCAGGATGTTGTGACATTTTAATGACTGCATTTGCTGCTGACTCTAATGACTGCATTTGCTGCTGACTCTAATGACTGCATTTGCTGCTGACTCTAATGACTGCATTTGCTGCTGACTCTAATGACTGCATTTGCTGCTGACTCTAATGACTGCAAATGCTGCTGACTCTAATGACTGCATTTGCTGCTGACTCTAATGACTGCAAATGCTGCTGACTCTAATGACTGCAAATGCTGCTGACTCTAATGACTGCAAATGCTGCTGACTCTAATGACTGCATTTGCTGCTGACTCTAATGACTGCAAATGCTGCTGACTCTAATGACTGCAAATGCTGCTGACTCTAATGACTGCAAATGCTGCTGACTCTAATGACTGCAAATGCTGCTGACTCTAATGACTGCATTTGCTGCTGACTCTAATGACTGCAAATGCTGCTGACTCTAATGACTGCATTTGCTGCTGACTCTAATGACTGCATTTGCTGCTGACTCTAATGACTGCAAATGCTGCTGACTCTAATGACTGCATTTGCTGCTGACTCTAATGACTGCATTTGCTGCTGACTCTAATGACTGCATTTGCTGCTGACTCATCAGTAATATTTGCAGTGCAGAGTATGTATGCATGGAGTCCTATAATCTGAAACAGAATGAAGCCTGCAGCGCTTGCTTAGTTAATTAGCGCTGGAAAGACATGAACACAGCAACAAAGAAGACCTGAGGATGTACCTTTGGAAGACTTTTTGTTCCTTGTATTTACTCACATGCCAGGTGAGAGGTATTGTAGGTGATTCAGGTCTCCGTTGTTGTGTACCTGGATGGGTGCCTTGGTCAGTGGGTGAATTGACAAGCATTTATAGACTTATTGACACTGCCATGGTCTAACAGACTTGGTTCCTAGGGTCCATGAAGGTTTTTGGAGGTTTGGGAAAAATGATCTGCCATTTTCAAGGCTTTGAAAGTCTGTGAAAGATGAATAAATCAGCTGAGGTCTTTGAAGGTTTGCGGACTGTGACTTCTGTAATACTGAAAAGCCAGTAACTCCCTGACTTTGAGAACAACCAGCTACTGAGGCCTTCACACTTTGGCTGGTATCAATTACGGTCATGAAATGGCAGCACTTTGGCATCTGAAGTGATAGATGCATTGAATTTGGCCTTTGAATTTTGGCCTCTGTACTGTGAGGTGATGGGTGTACCTACATCACAGATGGGGAGTAATGCATTGAATTTGGTTTTTGAATACAGTGGCTGAAAGTTTGTTAACAGCTTGTGAATTTAGAGCGGACATTTTGTAGGAACCCAGTTTGTGACCATCCTCTGTTTCATCAACAGAGACAGGGCGTGATGGGGGCAGGGTTTCAGCAACAGCAGTCCCGACCCCAGGAGTCTTCCAGCAGCTCCTCTATAGCAAAGCTGTTTGCTCGCTTTGACGTGGTCACCACCTCCTACCACCTGGTCACCAGTCGCTTTGATCTGCACCTGTGCGACGACACCGCCACAAGCTCAGGTATGCATGCATGCAAACACGCACAGTCAAACACACATGCACTCATGCATGCATGCAAACACACATGCACTCATGCATGCATGCATGCACGCTTGCATGCATGCCCGCACGCCCTCACGCACACACACACACACACACACACACACACACACACACACACTCTCTCTCTCTCACACACACACACACACACACACACACACACACACACACACACACACACACACTCTCTCTCTCTCTCTCTCTCTCTCTCTCTCTCTCACACACACACACACACACACACACACACTCTTACCTACATCCCTGTAGCAGTAATTTATTTCAGACTCTGCCCAGATTTTCAGAATTGATTTCAAGAGAAGGGACTGGGTCTTTGTGACAAGAAACGCACAAGGGGACAAAATACAGTTTACTTGCTGAACCATTTTTCTCCTCAGTGTGTGACACTTCATGTTTTCAAGTCTTGGTTATGGTGATTTGCTGTACATAGCTTTCCTCAGCTGAACTCTCTGGGGGTCACCCGGCACATGCAGGTGTGCATTAACAAATACAGCCCATAGGGTGAGAGGATTGTGCATGTGACTGTTTTTTTACTAATAATAATTAAAGTATTTGTAAAGTGTAAAATCCTGTCCATAGAGACTATTCTAAGTGCGCCCACGCACGTGTACACACGCACATGCTCACGCTTGTGTGCTTGCACATATGCATGCACGCACGCACACACGCACACACACACACGCACACACACACACACACACACACACACACACACACACACACACACACACACACACACACACCACCACCACCACCACCACCACCACCCCACCCCCCACACACACACCCCCACACACACACCACACACACACCACCACCACCACCACCACCACCACCACACACACAAATGTGCACACATGCACACACACACACAAACACGCACACACACACACACACACACACACACACACACACACACACACACACACACACACACACACACACACACACACACACCACCACCACCACCACCACCATCACCACGTGGGCAGCCACACACTGTCTTCAGCAGATTTATTTCCATCTGTGGAGGGTGGATGCTGTCATGCAGGGAGCTTGTCATGGCTGAAGGCGGTCCCCACGTAACTGTGCAGCACAAAGCAACATTGTAATATATCCTTGGTGTTCCCGCTGGCGTGAACGTGTTGTGGGTTACGATGATTTCAGACCGTCAGCGACACTGGGACATCAGCAATGGGTCGATGCAGATCACGTTCTACCGACTGTCCTTCGACTTCTACCCATTCCATCCAGCAGGTGAGCCTGGAGGGTGGGGGTGGAGGGGGGGGGGGGTGCTTGCGGAGTCAAGGCATCAGTTTATGGCATACTTCCTCCAACCACTACCATAACTGGTTATGCCTCAGGTCTGAAACCCGTCAGCTAGTCCTGCCAGAATTGGTTATACCCTAGGTCTGTGAAAACCATCGGCTAATAGACCCCTTTCACTTAAATCTTCACACATGCGCAGTGGACTGGCGTACGTGATTTGCCAGGAGTAGGGGGAAACACATCAGCGGGGTTGCTGGCCGAGCGTATAGCTTTATTTTCCTGGTACTAGTAGCAGTGAAAACCTCGCTTTTCACGGTGACAAGATGGGCAGAAAAGATCACTGCCGTGTAACCGCGGGTCAAATAAAAGCCAGGAATTTCACGGAATGTCTGTTCTTTAGTTTCTATAACAAGGCAAAATATCACAATCAGTATGGACTTGAGAGTGATCCCCAGTCTGTTGAGAATGAAGTTGTTTTTAGTTATATTTTTCTGTTTTTTGTTTGTTTTTCTCCATCTTACTCCAGTGTACCAGCTGTGCACTTAATTACGACAGTATATATCACTGTTGTCAGAATGAGAGAATGTGTGTGCATGAGAGAGTCTGAGGAGTAACGGCATTATTATGATTCTGGCTGTTTTGTCTGTGGAATTTATAGTGTGAGGTTGGACGACTCAAAGCGCTTTGTCATTTAAATAGACAAAAGCGTGAAATGCGTAAATACACAAAAATCAGTTGCTTAATAATACATTACTACACATACTTAGTCATACAAAACACATGCACACACGCACGCACACACGCGCACACACACACACACACACACACACACACACACACACACACACACACACACACACACACACACACACACACACACAGACTGTATGTGTGTAAATTAGGCTGGATGTGTAAGCTGACACACACATGTTCACAGGTTTCCATGCACGCACCCACACACACGGAATTTATAGTGTGCGTTTGGCAACTCAAAGCGCTTTGTCATTTAATTAAACAAAAGCATGGAGTGCATAAATATTCACACAGAAATCTATAGCATAATGGTACATTACTACTCATACTACAGTCATACAAAGCAAAGTGAAACTGACACACACTGAAACACAAACACCCTCGCACTCACAGATTCGCCAGCACGCATGTACGTATGCACGTGCACATATGCACACACACACACACACACACACACACAAACATGCATGCACACATGCATGCCCCCCCCCCTTCCCAACACAGATAAGTGGATTGCTTGCACTTGGATTGCAAGTGCAGACAGTACCCTTCCCCCCCCCCCCCCCCCCCCCCCCCGACTGACCCGGCTCACACCAGGAAAGAAAGAGAGAAAATAACCACAACAGCCAGCCAGGTGCCGGAGTTTCTTTCTCAGTAAATGAATGAACTGGAAATTTTACTAAGTCTGTGGGCATCCAAACTGATTGAGTCCGGTCAGATCTCAGTACACATGAAATCAGTGTCAGCACATTCCCCCCTTCGTCCACTTTGGGAGAGTTGTAGAACTTTAGGTAGGTAGGTAGTGTTGCTTAATGTCCTCAGATGTCAGTTGATATATTAGGGACAAGGTGAGACCAGTGCCGAAGCATGGTTCAATATAGCTTTACGTCCACAGAAACCAGAGGGCTCGTTAGGACGGACAGCCCAGGATGGCCACCTCGACTCTCACACAGCTCCTGAATTATGAGTAGAACTTTGTAGTCGTCTCTGGTTATTCCTGTGTGACAGCAAGATAAACAGAAGGTGTCTGTTGATTAAAAAAAAAAAAAATCCTTGGCGCTTAAATGACAGTATTTTGTGACCACTTTTCCTTGGTGCTTATTCTCTCTGATATAACTGCACTGGTTGACTGGGCATAAAACACCAACTTACTTACTTGGTGCTTCAACGACAGTATTTTGTAAGCACACACATGACTGAAATTTCACCAGGCTGTGTTTCTCTTATAAGCACTCGCAGTGCTTACATCAGCACAAACAAAACCCCAAACCAGTTGCTGCTGTGAACACACAAGGTTTTTGTGTGGAAGTTTTTTTATGCGCATTCTATACATTTTCATTCATTCACATGTTCAAATGTAGACAGAACTCTTGTTTGCCAGGGTGGGTACGCCCGATGTTTGCATGCATGCTTCAGCACTGTGTAGCTCCCACTGTCTGATTACTCAAATATTTCACAGTTTTTTTTTTACAGTGGGTACTGGTAGCTTGAGAGAATAGGGCTGAGTTTGGTAGGCAGCTGTGTGGAGATAAAAATTGCCCCTTCAGTGGTGTAACCAATTATGGCAGAGTTTGGAGGATGGGTGCCAGAAAGTGATGCTTGGATTGTGGAACTGCCGGGTTGTGATGTTAACTGATTTCTTGCCATCTCAGCAGGTAGAAGTTTGAATGATGAAGGGCTTAACCCTTTCACTGATGAACGATTGTGGACACCTGCGTGGCCGTTTGTCTTTTCCAGTAGATGAAAGTGTCAGAACTAATGAGTCAACATCCCTTCTTCCGTTTTGTTTGTTTTTCTGACAGCATTTTATGTACACAATCTAGGCCAGTGATTGTTTTTGTTTTCCTTTCTGTTTAAATGGTTTCAGCTTTTTTTTTTCTTTTTCTTTTTTTAATAATCAAAGTAATAGAGCATATATATCCTAACTCAGTTTGCTTCAACAATTCGACTTACAGTGGAATTGGCTTGTACTGCTTAAACAGTGTAATAGATGTTAACAGAAAAAGGGTTAAGTGTATAATACCAAAGGGGAGTACACACCGTCTCTTTCGTGGATGTGAAAGGGAAGGGTCTTTTCTACTTTTTTATGGATGGTGTTTCCAACATAAAATGATGACTCAGTTGTTTAGAATTCATTCTGAACTATCAGGGGCAGTGTCGCAGTCATCATCTGTCACCGTCAGTCCTGTTTTGGAGGAGTGCTGCATTGCAGATCACTCTTTCTGCACAGAGACATCATATGTCATGGGAAGCAGGCATAGATAGCTCAGTGGTTAGAGCACACCCGCAGGAGCAGTGGGAGGCTGTTCTCCAGGGTCAACTTTCTGTGCTCTTACTTCATTATCCATTCCACTCCCCTGTTACCGCGGTAGCACGTAAAAGATCCCAGTCATTCTGCCAAAAATGCAGGTGGCAGGTTACAGCTGAAAATGTATGCCACCCAACATATGTGGCTTCGACTGAAGTGACATTGTAAACTGGTGCATAGTTGTATGGTGCACACAGAACATACACCGAGCCGGGGGCAGTTTCACTTGACACCAATCACGTAACAACCAGATTGTACTGTCAGTACACCACTTTAGTGGATATTTAAACGTGCTACGAAAGGATACAGTTGCTCATTCAGAATCACGTGCGACATGAGCATGGTGAGTATGCTCAAGAGCAGAGAATAGCCCAACATAGAAGTGATCAATAATAATACTGTAAGATTTTAGTGCAGAGAGTTAGTATTTTACTCCTTTTGCAGCTGAACTAGTTAAGAATTGTAGAACACCGCCCTATTTTGGTGACCTGATGCACTACACCCTTTACATGAGCTGATAGTTCAGCCTACTCTAAGTGACCTGATGTGTCATAACCCTCTGAGTTAATGAACATCACACGCCTTGAGATTTCGACATTTCGCTTCCCTTTGCATTGAACATAGATGATGCATGTGATCTACTGCTTTGTACCACAGCTTTTCTGAACACCAGTGTTATTTTCCCTTGTCCATAGTGAAACAATAACACAAAAAGCCTGCATGTTTACTAATTTCCTGCAGGTAATCGAGGTTGCTTTTTTGGGGGGGAGGCATACTACAGCCGTTGCAAAATGCGGGATTGTGCTGTCTTGCTGAGGGAAGTGGGTGCAGCAGCTTTCATTTGTGTTAAAATTGAGCTTTGCACAGCCATGGAGCTGGTCTAACTCGCTGTCTAAAAAAGAAGTTGCATCACTTTTGTGTGTCCGTTTAAAAATATGTAAAAACTCATGGGAAATAAAAAAAAATTCTGTCTTGTTGCTTGAAATCAGCAAGATGTGAGCATTTCCTGTCCCAAGTAAATAGTGCTTAGTTTTGACATCCCATCCATCCTTTCTGTGCAGGATGACAGAATTAAAGTATTCATTAAGCACAACATCTTGCCTGTAGAGACTATTCTAAGTGCATAGACACATGCAGGCACACATGCACACACACACACACACACACACACACATACACACACACACACACACACACACACACACACACACACACACACACACACACACACACACACACACACACACACACAAAGTATGCTGATGATATTTAAATCTTAATTTACACACAACTTAATTGTGTATGCATGTGTATGTGTGTGGGTGTGTTTGAGTGCTCATGTGTGCATGCGTGTGTGTGTATGTGTGTGGGTAATGTAGGTCTTGCCTATTTAGTTTCTTGTGATTTGAATTGCTTGTAGTCCTTGTTATTGTCATTTTCCAGTCAAAATATCTCAACATGTATGAAGGATATATCAGAATTTTGTACGAGCTCTGTTTTTTGTGTGCTTTATTGGTATAAAAAAGTAATAAATGTAACAAATTTTGGGGGGTTAAAAGTGACTCTGTACCTGTGTATGTTCAGCAGTGTGGTTTGTGCAGCTTGCGTCACATGCTGTTTAAAGGCACAGTGTATAACATGATTGTGGTACCATGAAGTGCTGTTTAAAGGCATGGTGTGTAACATGATTGTGGCACAATGAAGTGCTGTTTAAAGGCACAGTGTATAACATGATTGTGGTACCATGAAGTGCTGTTTAAAGGCATGGTGTGTAACATATGATTGTGGCACAATGAAGTGCTGTTTAAAGGCACAGTGTATAACATGATTGTGGTACCATGAAGTGCTGTTTAAAGGCATGGTGTGTAACATGATTGTGGCACTGTGAAGTGCTGTTTAAAGGTGCAGCATATAACATGATTGTGGCACCATGAAGAGATAGTCACAGTGAATTGTGAGTTTGTCTGTCACTGCTGCCTTTTCCTGCATCTGGTTTTATTCTGTCATTTTGCCAGTTGTCACCAGTAAAGGAAAACAACAACAACAACAACAAAACAAACAAACAGAACATGTGTTTTTCACTAGGAAATAGTGTGAAAAAAGAGAGAAAACATGCGTGTTTTTCGCTAGGAAGTAGTGTGGTTGGCTCCTGTCATCAGTAAACGTGACGACCTGCATTGTGTTCTTTTGCCAGTTGTCACCAGTAAAGAAAAAACAAAATATGCGTGTTTTGATCCAAACACATGAAAGGTACCCCCCCCCCCCCCAAAAAAAAAAATGAACAACGCAACAACAACAACAGCAACAAACAACAAAACAAGAACAACTATTTATTAGGACAAAACACAACACGCAAATTTTCAAGGTAATCCCCTTTATGAAGCTACAAAACAACACTTAAACAATAGTTTAATGGAGAAAAATGAAGAAAAGTGAGATGGGGAGCTAAGCCATTTATCAGTTTTAGGTTGAATGTGTAATTTTTATTACTTTCAATAAAATAAATAGTTTCAATAATAAGAAGAAGAATGTGTGTTTTCAGCTGGGAAGTGGTATAGTTGGCTGCTATTATCAGTAAGTGTGAAGATCTGCACTGTGTTTTATTCTGTTCTTTTACCAGTTGTCACCAGTAAAGAAAAAAAGAAAGAAAAAACCATGTGTTTTTGAATAGGAAATAATGTGGTTTGCTCATGTCTTCAGATATCGATAAGTGTGAAGACCTGCATTGCATTTTATTCTTTCTTTTGCCACTGGTCACCCGTAAAGAAAAAGTGTGTGTTTTTGGCTAGGAAATAGTGTGGTTGGCTGCTATCCTCAGATCATAAGTAAGTGTGAAGAACTGTATTTTTGGCTTCACTTTGATTTTTGTTATGGGTGTGCATTCATTTGAGGCCTGTTTTTAAGAGCCTCATTTTTATTTATTTTTTCCCCCATCTTTCACGATCTGCAGCAGTTTGTTTACTTTTTTGATTTACAGTCGTTCATCAGCGAGCATCTTTGCGAAGTATGCATGCTTTTGTTTGAAAGTATATATTTATTAATTTGATGACCTGTATATCTGGCTGATTAACTGTTATTTCCAGTGTTGTGAAGCTCTTAACTGTTGGCACCAAATAACCCTTGGTTCTTCTAAACATGGCTAACATCTCATTCTGATGTTTTTCTCTCAACGTCAGCTTTCAGTACAGATTGTCATATGGTGTTTGCACAGTCCCCGTGTGCAGTCACACGCATTTACCTCCGTACGTATGGTAGAAATTTCCATTGGTAGCCATGATGGATGTGTGAAAACAGCACACACTCTAGGTCAACCTTCAAAGATGGAATGCAGCTCAAAATGCCAAAGTGACAGGGGAATTGGAAATGGTCACGCACACAATTTGTCTCCCTAGTTTGTGTACACACACACACACACACACACACACACACACACACACACACACACACACACACACACACACACACACACACACACACACACACACACACAAATGCTACCTCCATGAAAAGAGGAAAACTGAAGAGGAAGGAAGAGAGCAGACGATGTTACAGCCGTCTTACCACTCAGTCTGCTGCCATATTGGGCCAATTCTGTGAAGGCAAACCGATCTTTACCCAGGTTTTCCAGAGCCCACAAAGTGTTGGAACTTTTCAGAGAATTGGTCCGATGAAACTGGGAAAGGTGAGGACGTTGCCTTAGAACAAGCATTGGACTGATGAAACCGGAAAGCTCAGCCCAGCTCCAAACACACAAACCCCAAACCCCCACAGCTTAAACTGGGCACGTCGGTGGAAGCGATAATGTCTTGAATGTCAAGTGAAGTTCCGGATGATGGTACTGTTATTTGAAGGATAAACAGAATCAGCAATTTGTCGGATGTAATGGCTGTTATTTTGACTGGTTGTAAAAAACACACGCTAAAGAACCCCCCCCCCCCAAAAAAAATAAACAAAAATAAACACGGCACAGAGAGATAGTGTGCGTGTGTGTGTGTGTGTGCATGTGTGTGTGTGTGCGTGCGTGTGTGTGTGTGCGTGTGTGCGTGTGTGTGTGCGCGTGTGCGTGCGTGCGTGCATGCGTGTGTTCTAGGCAGGGAAGGGAGCAGGGTGTTTGCTAGCAGAGCTCAGGTAGTAGCATAGACAGCCATGTATCTGACCAGTTACGGTGACTGTCAGACTGATTTCCATCAACCATTTTCCACCTTATGGATGTCACACTGGTTTGAAAAATATCTCGCGCGATCACTGTTTATGTGTTAAGTGTGTTTGGACCTGTGTTCATTACACATGCATGCATGCATGCACATGTGCACGTGCGCACATACACACACTGCTGCTTCTGTGGTGACAGTAAATTGATTGCATAACTTGCTGTGTCTTTTCATTTGTTGTCAAAAAAACAACAACTGCTTTTGTGAAATCAGTGCACATGCTGAAAAACAACAGCGTATGTTTCGTATATATTGTGTTTGATGGGGACAATTTGGTTAGGTACCTTTTTCTTTCTGACTTTTTTCTTTATTTTTTCTCACTCTCTTTTTTCTTCTTCTTTTTACATAAAGTCCTCTGGTACTGAATTACTTTGACTTGTAATTCTAATATTTTATGTACCTGACTCTCGTTTTACTTGGTTTATGACTAATAACAAAATATTTAAATGCTTATTAATCCTATGTACTGTTTCAAAAAGATTGTACTATTTTTTCATCAATATAGATATATATACTTGAAACAATCTTATAAGCAAAGAAAGAAAGATTATATATATATACTTGAAACAATAGGGAATTGTTTCAAGTAAAGTGTTCTGCTGTTGACAGTTTGTTCTTCATGCAGCATTTTGTGTCTGTTATATCTGTTTGTGCCTGTTCACTAACATCGACATTGACAGTTTGTTTCTTCTTCATGCAGCATTGTGTGTCTGTAATATCTGTTCACTAACATCGACAATGCTTCTTGACTACTAACTGTGCTTGTGCAGACGAAGATTTGATCATGACTAGGGGTGAGTGAGCCGCTCATGCTTCACTGAACACCCCCCTGCATGTCACGCTCAACCGGGCATGGGGAGCTGGGCCTTTGTGCATCACTGCATCACTTTGAGTGTGTTCACACTAGCCAGTTCGTGCAGGATAAAGCCGTTTCTGACACACAAGCTGGTCACATGGGTCAGAAATCTGGCACGGGTCAAGGCTGACTGGCACTCCATTACCCTTAAGCTTTAGGAAGGCCGGATGAAAGGGGTGGGGTGGGTGAAGGGGGGCATGGGGGTGGTAGGGACGGAAGAGGTGGGAGGGGGAGGCAGGGGGGGTGGGGACGAGGGGGTGGTGGTGGTGGTGGGGGGGGGGGGGGGGGGAGTTGCAATTTGACCGAATTCTTCTAGTCAGTTCTAGTCAGTGTATTGTTTGTTGCCTGGGGAGAAACAACAGTGGCTGCCACAGCATCATGCGAAAACAGCCAGGCATAGTCGGGTACACACAGAAAGCTATGTAATCATGGTGAAAACATGCAGGCTTTAATTCCCAGCTCTATTTTGGCCTTGCAGTTAGTGTTTGGGTCAGGGTTCTAGGCAAGGAATGCGATTCAGATTAGATTAGTCCTAGCTGTATCCCAAACCCTATTTGTGGAGGGGAAAGGGGGGGGGGGGGGGAATATTAAATATGTGAGAGTAGGGTGCCAAACTGATCCGATCCCGGGAAACAGGTACGAAATGAGTGAACAGCCTTCTTGTTGGAAAAAAAATGTCTACCAGAATTTTCACGTTGTCTTTTCTGACTTTGGGCTTATCTCTGTCGTCTTTTCGTGAGGATGTACACCCGTAATGCAGATGGTGGCCTCGTGGGCACTGGGTTGCGCCATTTTGGCCACGAAAAATGGAAGGAGGGCAAGAGCTGGCCTTACTTCTGATGTGTTCTGATGTGTCCTGGAGCGCTGTGTGAACAGTGATGGGCAGAGAAAGCCTGATTTCTATTCAATAATACATGTTATGTGAACAGTCGGTGCCAAACTGGGCTAGTCTGGCACAGGTTGTGTCATGGGCTGTTGTGTGAACGCACTCTTCTGGTTCACTCTTTTATTTCTCCCACTGTTAGAATTTTTGTTTGTTTGTTTGAGGTAAAAGATAAGCTTTTAGATGATTTAGTTCTGTGATTGTGTGTGTGTGTGTGTGTGTGTGTGTGTGTGTGTGTTGCATAAGTTGTCTTTCATCTGTGGTTATCTGTAGACAGCAGTGCATTTCTTTCTTTGGGTGGGTACTGGTTTGCTCAGACTGTTTGATTCCTCCCTGTAGATTTTCCTTTGCCTTGTAGTTTCCCATTTCCCCCATCTACAAACTTTTCTTCCCCCTCCCTTTTTGTTTTTCCTCTTTTTTTTTCTTACATTAGCCGAAGAGTAGCAATGAAGTAAATAAATGCTTGGGCTTTTAAGCATATATATATTATATACACATATACATGCATATTTCACTTTTCTTTTATTCACTTTGGGAGCATGTGGTTGTGAGCACAAACCTGGTTAAAGGGAACACTGGGTGTTGGGTGATTTCTACCAGGCAGTTTGAAACTTCTCACAGTACTACACTGTCACAGTACTACGCTGTTTTGCATGCTTCAGAGCACTGTAATTATTGATGCACATCATCTTCTTCATCATAACAGTAATAATAGTGTGGAGATTTTTATGTATATACATGGAGAAATACTCCACAGTCCTCTGTACATATATCTACTTTGTTGAACCAGTGAATGCCTGTTTCATAGTTTTATGTTGGTCAGTATCAGACAGTTCTGATTTTTGTTGTTGTTTGTTTGGCTGAAGTAACTTGATAGGTAGTACTAGTAGAGCATAGCTACTACCACAACACAGCTACCATTTGTATAAACCATTGTATATTTTATGTGTTTATTGATTTGTTCTTGTTCATAGTTGTTTTTGTGGTTGTTGTCATTTGTAGATATAGATGTGTGTGTTAATAGTTGATTATTATTATTTTAGCTCAGCACTTTAGGAATATAACATAGACTGCTTTTTGTTTAAAAACAATTTTTTTTTAAAACTATTTGTTTCTTTGCCGGCAAGCATTTTTGTAGTGTTAGAAAATAATTCCTGATTCCTGAAATTGGTTTTTGTTTCAGTTTCAGTGTGGAAGAGTAATTGTGCATACATACGTGACCTGTGCTTTTTTGAACTCAGAATTGTGACTGGAGTTTATAGAGGGAAAATTTGCCTTGCAGGTGGTGAGAGGAAAGGCTGGTTCCGATACATGGACAATGTTGGAACCAGGAATCCTTGGGTGCAGAAGCTGTTTTCAGCGTTCCGTGAAGACGCCATTAAGCTTCGTAAAGTATGCGGATCTCCGGTGCCATCTCCTTCCACGTCCAGCAGTAAGGTTAGTGCTGTTGCTTTGACTTCTGTAAGGGGCAGAAAACCCAGTGGGGGGGGTGGGGGTGCGTACGAGTGTGTGCGTGTGTGTGTGTGTGTGTGTGCATGTGTGTGTGTGCGTGCATGTGTGTGTATGTGTGTGTGTGTGTAAATGTGTGTGTGCCTGTGTGCATGTGTGTGTACATGTGTGTATGTGTGCATGCATGTGTGTGTATGCATGTGTGTATAAGTGTGTGTACATGTGTGTGTAAATGTGTGTGTGTGTGTTAGTGTGTGGGTGTGGGTGGGAGTGCTCAGGGGTACCAAAGGCTTAATACGAGACTGATTCTGCATCAAGACAGCATCTATTTTACTGTTTCATTGGTTTGGAAGGGTCAAGTCAGGACACTGTCTGCAGACCACAAGTTCTGAAGATTGAGATGAATTGAAACGGAAGTAGATTCAAACCTAGTTCCCTGTCTGCTTACTAGTGGGACACATCGCCATTTAAGACTTTTAAATAACCACCAGAGTGATTAGAACTTAAATCAGTGATTGACTTTTAAATAACCACCAGAATGATTAGAACTTAAATTGGTGATTGACTTTTAAATAACCACCAGAGTGATTTGAAATTAAATCAGTGATTGACTTTTAAATAACCACCAGAGTGATTAGAACTTAAATCGGTGATTGACTTTTAAATAACCACCAGAGTGATTTGAAATTAAATCAGTGATTGACTTTTAAATAACCACCAGAGTGATTTGAAATTAAATCAGTGATCCATCAGAGTGATTCTTAGTTAAGACCATGATTCACTGTTAACCTTCAGAGTGATTCTGAATTTGAGTGGTCCACTGTTAAAACAGTGGTCCACTGTTAGATAAACACCAGAGTAATTCTGAATTAAAACAGTGGTCCACTGTTAAATAAACACCAGAGTGATTCTGAATTAAAACAGTGGTCCACTGTTAGATAAACACCAGAGTGATTCTAAAGTAACAACGATCCCTGGTACTGTTTCATTGATTTGGTAGAAAGATGAACTGAAACTGAAATAGATTGAAACCTTGCTTCATAGAAACTCACTATACACACATTGCATACATCAAGTTTTATTATTATTATTAAAAAAATCTTCTTCTTTTTTTTTTACCTTGATTTCATGTCATGAAACCAAGGTAAAAACAACAACCCCCCCTCCCCCCCCCCCCCCCCCCCCAAAAAAAATCTCTTTAAGCAAACACATTGAATAACAACATAAATTGGGTCACACACTCACAGGATAAGTTCCATATGTTTCAGGTTGCTGGGAATTCTGCAGCAGGGAGCTCCAACCCCTCCCCGTCTCACTCCCCCTCCAGCTCAACCACCCCCTCCCCCTCCCGCTCCCCAAGCCACCAAGGAGGTCAGCAGCAGCAGCAGCAGCAGCAGCGTCAGAATCCTACGCGGCTTTTAGAGAGCTGCTGTGTTATCAAGGTACCGGAGATCCAAGCTTCATTGTCATATGGTGCTTTTGTGCTCTTCCGCTTATTTCTTATGTTCTGTGATCAGATCTGCTTGTGTGATTTTTATGTCCAGTGGTTCGAGTTTTGGGGGTGATTTGGGGATTCAGTGAATTGATTTATGTGTGAGTTTTTGTGTTCCGCGATCAGATTTATTTGTGATTTTTATGTTCAGTGATTCCATTTAGGGAAGGAGGTGGGGGCCTTGGGTGGGGCTCAGTGATTAGATTTATTTGTGATTTTATGTTCAGTGATTTAGCCAAATTTATGAACACATTAGATTATTTTGTGATTTTTATGTTCAGTGATTTTGTTAAATTTATGAACACATTATTCTAGATTATAAATTATAAGATTTATTTGTCATTTTATTGTTCAGTGATTAGAAATCTTCAGTGACTTTTGTGTTCAGTGATTACATTTATTTGTGATTTTGATGTTCAATGATTAGTATCGTTTGTAATTTTTATGCTACGTGATTAGATTTATCTATGCTCTTTGTGTTCAGTGATTAGATGTATTCATGATTTTTGATTTAAAAAAAATGTTTTAGTTACTGGTTTACTGTGTGTTCTGTTACGCTCTAGAAACAGGCTCCCTGTTCTAAACAAATGGCCAGAAATGTTGCAAGCTGTAGCTTTTGCTGGCTGGTTGCCTGTACAGTGGGTCTGTGCATGGAGGCAGTGTGGCATAAACCAGCACTGTTTGTTGCCTTACAGGTAGAGGACCTCACCATCTACATGGTGTCCACGCCCAATGCCAAGCGCACGGGGCATCAGAAACTGCTGGTGTCTGACAAGAAACAGCTCCACCTCCCACCCGACATGTCCGTCGTGCACATGGAATACACAGAGTACTTCTTCCCCGATGGCATCGACTACCCGGGTAGGTGGGAAGGATGGGAGGGAATAAAGCGGCACGGTTCCTGTGGTGGCTTCAGCCCTGCAGTAGAAGCGTGGGGAAGTGTGACAAAAGTTTGTTTTCAGCTTGTGCACAACAGCTTCTGGTCACTTACTGACACTGAACAATCGACTGAAAATCTGAGATGCTATATGGGTCCATGAATATCGATCTGGGCAGGATTTTCATGTTGTTTTGTGGTTTGTGTGTCAAGGGTTACCTGGGCAGTTTGGGCAGGGGGGAGGGTGGTTGGGGGGGGGGGGGGGGGGGTATGAAACTGTGCCATATGGGTCCATGAATATTGACTTAGGCAGAATTTTCATGTTGTTTTGTGGTTTGTACATCAAGCGTTACCTTCCAGAATGGACTATTTCCGTTGGAGGAAAAGAAAGGAGATAGTTCTGGCAGGCAACCCTGGGTGTGTTCAGCACAGTGCAATTGGCTGCTTGGCATAACAGGAATGCATTCTTGTATGTGCCATTTCTGCAGAGGGGAGCACGTGGCCCGATTACATACAGGGAAACAAAGGAGTCAGACGCTGTCCAAACAAAGTAACTCGATCCCCGAGAGAAAAGAGCCAAGAACAAAACTGGCAACCTTTGGCAACTCAGATGTTGAAAAATGGCAGGCACACAGCCGGGCCAGGGACAGAATGTGAAATGGATATAACCAGAAAGAGGAAATGTTATGAAACAGCGAAGAAGCTTTACCCAGTGAAGGGAAGTGTACATGTACACAGACTTAGAACCAGAAGGAGGAAGCGTTATGAAACAGCAAAGAAGCTTTACCCAGTGAAGGGAAGTGTACATGTACATAGACTTAGAACCAGAAGGAGGAAGCGTTATGAAACAGCAAAGAAGCTTTGCTCAGTGAAGGGAAGTGTACACGTACACAGACTTAGAACCAGAAGGAGGATGCGTTATGAAACAGCATAGAAGCTTTACCCAGTGAAAGGAAGTGTACATGTACACAGACTTAGAACCAGAAGGAGGAAGCGTTATGAAACAGCAAAGAAGCTTTGCTCAGTGGAAACCAGAAGGAGGAAGTGTTATGAAACAGCAAAGAAGCATTGCTCAGTGAAGGGAAATGCACATGTAATAGACTTAGAACCAGAAAGAGGAAGTGTTATACAGTGGCAAAGAAGCTTGTGAAGCGTCTCGCCCTGATATGACCATGTTGGTTGACTGGGCGTAAAACACCAAGTTAATTACTTACTTGTTCAGTGAAGAGAAGTGTACATGTGTGTAGATGTGTAATGAGAAGAAAGAAGCATTATGCAATGCTAAAGAAGCTTTGCTCACTGAAAGGAAGTGTACATGTGCACAGACCTGTTAACCAGAAGGAAGAAGCGTTATGCAACAGCAAAGAAGCTTTGCTCACTGAAGGGAAGTGTACAACTGCATAGATCTACAGAGCAGAGGATGCGTGCAGGGAAAAGCTATGGCACTGAGACGTCCCACAAACACAACAACGAAGACTGGAGTCGCCTACAGTAACAATCATCTTGCATGCGAGTAAGTACAGGGCACGGGTGGAGTTTGTGTACCTTGCATTAACTCACATGCCAGGTGCGAGTTACTATTGGCAACGCAGGTCTCTGTTGTTGTGGTTGTGTGATGTCTTTTGAGTGCAGTTAACTCCCTTGTTTGTTGATCCTGCACAGGTGCTCTGGGTCTCGTACTGTTTGAGATTACGGTGCTGTGAGCTGGACTCAAGGGTGCAGTCGAGCTGTTCTTTTTGCCACACAGCTCATGCTGTGCAAAGAGCCTTTACACTTAATGCACAGCTTTGCCTTTAAACTTGCCATTTGGGGCATAGCCACTCTCCATTGATGCAATGTGGTGATCATATAATGGAAGGTGAAGATGCTCTGGTGGTGGTTGGATGATGGTGGTGGCGGTTGCATATCCACTCTCTTTCGATGCAATGTGACTATCATACAATGGAAGGCGAAGGTGCTCTGGCGATGGTTGGATGATGTTGGTGGTGGTTGTTCCAGTGCCTCACCCCAACCTGTACATTCTGGTGAACCCGGTGAAGGTGACTCTGGACTTCCTCAGCCTGCTGTGGTCGCAGTACTTCTTCTTCACGTTGGCTCAGAGTGTGGTCAGTGGCCAACAGCTTTTGTTTGTCCCCCCACACCCCCCCCCTGTCTTTGCCCGTGTGCTGTTGCCTTTTGTGTGTGTGTGTGTGTGTGTGTGTGTGTGTGTGTGTGTGTGTGTGTGTGTGTGTGTGTTTGTACAGCATTGTGTGTGTGTTTGTGTGTGTGTGTGTACTAGTGTGAGTGTGTGTGTGTGTGTGTACTATGTGTGTGTGCGTGTGCGTGCGTGCGTGCGTGCGTGTGTATGTATGTGTTTGTACAGCATTTTGTGTGTGTGTGTGTGTGTACTAGTGTGTGCGTGTGTGTGTGTGAGTGACTGCTTGCGTGTATGTGCGTGTGTGTGTTTGTGTGTGTGTGTGTGCGCATGTGCACACGCGCGCATGCACGCGCACATGCACACACAATGTTATCCAAAAATGATCTCTCTTTTTTGGTGTGAACAATTCAGGTCATTTTCCCCACCCCTCCTAACCAACTAAATACTGTTTCCACTATACTAGTTTAAATAAATATCTTGGGCGACAGTGACAACATGATGGAGGATTTGCAGAGAGGGGGGTTATCAGTGGACTGTGGGGCTATGGGTTTGTTGATTGCATGCTGTTGTTGTCACTGTTCCAGGAGCTGGATCTTGGGGACCAGGGGCCCATGGAACACATCGACATCAAGCTGGAGGCTCTCATGCCAAGGGTGAGTCACCTGCTTGTCACCCTAGCCGTCAGGGTGACTGTTTTGTCAGTCAGGGTGGTGGAGATGGCAGTCATGGTGACTAAGATGGCAGTCAGGGTGATTTAGATGGCAATCATGATGATGGAGATGGCAGTCATGATGGTGGAGATGGCAGTCATGATGTTTTTCTTCTTTGTGGTTGGATCACCCTAGCCATCAGGATGACTGTTTTGTCAGTCATGATGGTGGAGATGGCATGCTGATGGAGATGGCAGTCTGTCAATCCTACTGATGGAGGTGGCAATCATGTCAATGTTGTTGTTTTTCTTTGTGGTTGGGTGGCCAGGTAACAGACTCTGTCAAAACTATGGACCTGTCATGTTTTCTGTTCTGTGCTGCTGTCTTCATTGGTCTCAAGTCTCTGTTTCCTGGCCATTTGAAGTTGTGTATAAATTAAGTTTTGTATAGTCAGTATGCTTGTATGCAAGTGCCTGTGTGTGTGTGTGTGTGTGTGTGTGTGTGTGTGTGTGTGTGTGTGTGTGTGTGTGTGTGCATGTACACACTTAGAATAGTCTCTATGGATAAGATTTTGCTCTTTATAAATACTTCATTATTATTACTGTACGGACTCTGTTGTTGTTGTTCTTAGTTGGGGGAGTGAGGGGGTTTATGGATTGGGGTGGGGTGGGGTGGATGGGGGAGAGATTAGTCAGTTTGAACTAAAGATGGAAGAGAGTGATGATGAATGTGGTGGTACAGTGGGCAAGCTGTGTGCACAGGAGTGCTGTCAGTTTCCATTGTCTGTACCGTAACGTTTCACAGAATGCTGGCACAGTACAAATGCACGTTCAGATTGCATTTGCTGTTGCTTGTGCAGGCTGTAAATGTAGTTTTTCAGCACTCTCTGGGACAGACCTCAGGAGCTGTGTGAAGGTCGAGGTGGCTGTCACGGGCTCCCCATTCCTGATAGCCTGTACAGTCTGTTATTGTAAACCAACATTGAACGAACAAACTCTCAGTGAGTTTTGAAATCATTTTGTTGTTGTTTTGGATCTGTGCCACAGTTTGTTGTCCCGAGTGAGGTCAAAGTGGAAGGTCAGCCCGATCGTCCCGAAGCGTTGCAAATGCAGATCTCCAAGCTAACGGCATCCAACTGCCGCATGGACGACAAGCTCACGCTGCAAGACCTGCGCAAGTGCTTGGACGTCTACTACGGCAGCCACCTCTTCCACACGGCTGAGTTCCCCAATGACTCCCTCACGCACCGCCTGACGCCGTGGCAACTGGAGAACCACGCCAGTGGCAAGGACAACCCGTACTTGGACAAGTCGGTCAAGGCCTTGCTGGACTGCGACCCCAACCTTCTACAGTGGCCAGACACAGGTGTCACGCACATGCTCACCTCCAACAGCTTGAAGATGGACGCATTGTGTGACATTTGGGGGCTGCACTTGGAACAGGTGATGGCAGCGACAGTGGTGTCCATTCGGTGTGCTCTGTAGTTTAAGGGTGGTCTTAGGTCTGGGGGTGGTCTCTCCTTGTCAGGTCGGTCTCTCCTGTAGTCTAAGGGTGGTCTTAGGTCAGACTGGTCTCTTCTTGTCAGGTCGGTCTCTCCTGTAGTTTGTGGGTGGTCTTAGGTCAGACTGGTCTCTTCTTGTCAGGTCGGTCTCTCCTGTAGTTTGTGGGTGGTCTTAGGTCAGACTGGTCTCTTTCTGTCAGGTCAGTCTTTCCTGTAGTTTAAGGGTGGTCTTAGGTCAGACTGGTCTTTTCTTGTCAGGTTGGTCTTTCATATAGTTTAAGAGTGGTCTTAGGTCAGGGTGGTCTCTCCTTGTCAGGTCAGTCTCTTCTCCCATCAGACGGTCGTGATGAGAGGAAATGTGGCCAGAGGTGATCTTGTTCACTGTGCTCTGAGAACTGAGTGTTGATGAATGTGTGTGTGTGTGTGTGTGTGTGTGTGTGTGTGTTCTTTTCTCTTGTTTGGTGCTAGCATGTGCCAGAACTTGAGCATTTTATGTTTTGTCCGTATGTGTGTGTGTGTGTGTGGGGGGGGGGGGGGGGGGGGGGGTGCACCTGTGTCACTGTGTGTGTGTGTTTTTTCCACATTTAGATCTACCAATAATATTAGTCGCTTCAAAGCATAATGAGTTCCATAATACTGTGAATTTTCTTTTTTCTTTTGGATGACCCAGGTGTGGGTGGAGTTTGTGGGTGTCCAGAACTTCCGCAACCGACCCGTCCCCTGTGTGGAAGCCTTTCCGCTTACCCTTTGGCTGGGCCTCACCCACAGCCCCTCGCCCCCCCGCAGCACCGAGCCCCGCCTGTCCATGCAGAGCAACACCACCCTCAAGTCGGAGCACAGGGGCAGCAACTCCAACTCCCCCCTGCCCGGCAGACCCGAGGACCGGCCAGCCCAGCTCCTGCTGAGCGACCGGGAGAGCTTCGACGAGTGCCACTCCCTGCAGTCTGAGGAGCTGACCCTTCAGCAGCCGCAGGCGGACAGCACGCTGTTCCTCCTGTCAAACTTTGCGGCCAAGATGCGCGTGCAGGTCAACCACTACCAGTACCTGTTCCTGATGCGGCTGACGGAGTCGTTCACCACCTTCCAGGAGGAGCTGGCGGCAGACCTGGCACTGTGGGCCTCCACCAGCACGTTCATCATGCACATGCCCTTGCACTTTGACGAGACGGAGCTGGCCATCGTCTGCCCCTACCAGATGCACCAGCGCACGTTCTCCGATGACTTCAGCCCCAGCCTCTCCAACTTTGCGGAGGTGTTCAGCACAGGGGGCAGCACCGCGGGCGGCCGGCAGCAGTCACTCGACACCACACTGGTGCCTGAGATGTTGGGTGACATGGGACTGGGAGGTAGGCTTCCTTGGATGTTCCTGAGTGTGTGGCGGTCAGAAAAGCTAGAGAGTATGTGTTGCATGTGTGGGTGTGTGAATGTGTATGTGAGTATGTGTGCGTATGTGTGTGTGTGTGTGTGTGTGTGTGTGTGTGTGTGTGTGTGTGTGTGTGTGTGTGTGTGTGCTAGTACAACTCTAACAGTAGTATGGACAGCCAGTGCTTATCTGACTGGTTTCCATGAACCACTTTAGCCACCTTATAGATGTCACACTGTTTTGAAAAGTGACTAGCATGATCACTGGTGAATGACTGTCAAGGAAAGAGTGAGGGGTGCCTGAGATGTTGGAAGATGTAAGACTGAGAGATAGGCTTTGATGGACATCAGTGAGTGTGTGGCTGTCAGAAATAGGGTGAGGGGTGCCTAAGATGTTGTGTGACGTAAGACTGAGAGGTAGGTTTCCTTGGACGTCATTGAGTATGTTGCTGTCAGAAATAGGGTGAGGGGTGCCTAAGGTGTTTGGTGACATGTGTGGCTGTCAGAAATAGGGTGAGAGGTGCCTAAGATGTTTGGTGACATGTGTGGCTGTCAGAAATAGGGTGAGGGGTGCCTAAGATGTTTGGTGACATGTGGGTCTGTCAGAAATAGGGTGAGAGGTGCCTAAGATGTTTGGTGACATGTGGGTCTGTCAGAAATTGGGTGAGAGGTGCCTAAGATGTTTGGTGACATGTGGGTCTGTCAGAAATTGGGTGAGAGGTGCCTAAGATGTTTGGTGACATGTGGGTCTGTCAGAAATTGGGTGAGAGGTGCCTAAGATGTTTGGTGACATGTGGGTCTGTCAGAAATAGGGTGAGAGGTGCCTAAGATGTTTGGTGACATGTGGGTCTGTCAGAAATAGGGTGAGAGTGCCTAAGATGTTTGGTGACATGTGTGGCTGTCAGAAATAGGGTGAGGGGTGCCTGTGGTGTTGGGTGGCACAAGACTGAGAGATAGGCCTTCTTGGACATCACTGAGCATGTGGCTGTCAGAAAAAGGGTGAGGGGTGCCTAAGATGTTGGGTGACAGGACTTTACAGTGCATTACCTAAGGCACTCTTGAGTGCGTAGCTGCCAAAGAAGGTGGAGGGGGGTGCCAGAGGTGTTCAGTGACATGGGGCTGAGAGAAGGGTTTCTTGAGACATTACTGAGTGTGTGGCCATCGTAACAAACTAGAGGAGGGTGCCTGAGATGAGAGTGGGGGTGACTGGGGACTGGAAGGCAGGCTTTCACATACACTCTTGAGTGTCTAACTGTCAGACAGAGGGTGAATGCAGCGTCAGAGTTGTTGGGTTAAAGGAACAGATAACTAGGACTCTGTAGACGCTCCACAGCATGTGACCGTGGGAGACGTCAACTAACATGGGATTGGAAGGTGCTCAGTAAGCTTCCTTGGATGTCTGTTGGAGAAAAGGTGAGGGCCTTGTTGCTGCGCTTATTGATGAGGATGTGATTGGCTGGCTGGTGTGTGACACTGCTGTGCAGGCAGATACCTTTTTTTTCAGGAGACTTGCAAAGTGCCCCAGATTTCTGAAAGGAAGATTCAGGGTATGGTGAAATATTAAATAAAACGAGAATTGAGACTGAGAAGCTGTTAGGGTTGGTGATGGATGGATATTTTGATTTCCTCTGAAACAGTTCAGGTGCGGATTGGGATTTGGATTAACTAAGATGTGTTGTAATTTAAAGTTGTAGTGTACAGAAGTTTTTTTCTTTCTTTTTTTCTCATGTTTAAGAGGGGCCTGCCTTGAATGTCTGTTCTCCTCATACTTCTGTTGCTTTCAGAAGTGGTCAACCAGGCGTATCAATCGAACAAGAGCAGCGAACTGGACAACTGCGTCATTCCGACCGTCAGCATGGACAACAGCAACGGCCTCTCTGACACCACTCTTGTCCAGAGTTCCACCACCATGTCTGTCTCTGGGGATCGTCTTGGTAACCTCCACACACAAAACTTTGACACATCCGGCCCACCAGAACAACACCCGCCCCCCTCTGTCACGCCCGACCCCAAGTCCTCACAGATGTCTACATCAGCTGGCACTGATTCCGGCATTGGCTTGGACAGCAGACCATCACTGAAAGGCCCCAAAGCCTCCAAAGGTGCGGAAGTGAAGAAGGCCGTTTCCTCAGCGTTTTCCAACCTGGCCGACAAATTTAAGAACACGTTTGATGACGGCATCTCGGATGACTTGGATTCTCTGTCGTTGAAGACGGACACATCAGACGACGATGACTATGAGCACTTGTCGCTAGATGACACAGAGGAGGTGCCGGCGTTCATCCACGAGGGGCGTTCGGATGCGGGTTCGAACCTTGATAACTACAGTGACATGGACGCGTCCAGTATATATGCTGACAGCTCGACCACCAAAGGACGGGAAATGGTGAGTTGAGGAGCTGTGGCCGTTTCCTGCTCTACGCACTCTTGGATGTGTCACTGTTGTTTGTAACACGGATGTATGGCACATTAAGTACAGTCTTTCTGATCCGTTCAAATTGCCACAGGGGGTGATGCTTTCAAGCTTGCAACCACATTTCACTTTACACTTGCAGTTTTTGTTAACCCTTTCACTGCCACAATGTCACGTGGGAACAACCACTGAAAGTGCAAAATTTGCTGTCTGTAAACCTTTTTTTTCTGTTCTTTTTTTCTTCTCGCTCTTGCATGTGAAAGGATTTGCACCAAAACACAGTATAAGAAGTAGATCTGAGAGTGGAGAGAGACCAGAAAATGTGCTGTCTGCAGGCATGTGTGTGCACTTTTCAGCCCGGAAATTGTGCAGGTTGGGGCAGTGAAGGGGTTAAGAGGTACTGAATCACACTGGATATCTCCATAATATACTGACAAACAAATGTGTCAGCCTGTACCACAAGAGTGTCATCTTCATCTGTAACAGTACGAGGCTCAGAGCGCCTGGGCAGAATCAGCAAACAAGGGAGGTAATTAGCAATCAAAAGACACCACACAAAGACAAGCTCTCTTCTGGCGTTTGTGTGTCATGTTTCAAGTGCTCGTTAACTCCCTTATTTGTTGAGAAGGGTGCACCTCAGGTGGAGGTTTTGTACGTTGTATTCACAGGTGTGCCAGCTGAAGGCTACCGTAGATGAGGTTACCGTAAACTGCTCGGGACTTTGTTTTTGTGTGTTTGTGTGGTGTCTTTCAGGAGCTTGTTAACTCCCTTGTTTGTTGATTTGTCGTACAGTCTTCTTTAGCTATTACATGTAACTAACTAGTTGTTGTTTGTTTGTTACTGTTCCTCAGCTAAGAACACCCTTGTCTTCACCCAGTGTTGAGTGAGAAGGCAGCATGTGACTGATGCAGGTGTCACTGATCGTGTTCAAGCTAGATGGGGTGAAAGCTGACACAGCACGTGACTGATGCAGGTGTCACTGATCGTGTTCAAGCTAGATGGGGTGGAAGCTCTGACAGCATGTGACTGATGCAGGTGTCACTGATCGTGTTCAAGCTAGATGGGGTGGCAAGCTAGATGGGGTGAAAGCTGACACAGCACGTGACTGATGCAGGTGTCACTGATCGTGTTCAAAATAGATGGGGTGGCAAGCTAGATGGGGTGAAAGCTGACACAGCATGTGACTGATGCAGGTGTCACTGATCATGTTCAAGCTAGGTGGGGTGAAAGCTGACACAGCATGTGACTGATGCAGGTGTCACTGATCGTGTTCAAGCTAGGTGGGGTGAAAGCTCTGACACAGCATGTGACTGATGCAGGTGTCACTGATCGTGTTCAGTCTAGATGCATGGAAGTGCTGCTGCAGATGTGTGATGCTGATTGTGTTCAAGCTAGATGCATGGAAGTGCTGCTGTGGGTGTGTGAGACTTTTTGAGGCTGCTTTAATTTCCAGGTGTCTCTGATCATGTTCAGGCTTCTCTGTGGCAGATGTGTGATGCTTACAGGTTTGTTTTTTTATTTATTTTTTATTTTTAGGTGTTGGTGTTTGTGCTCAGGCTAGTTAGGGCAGGTGTGGGTAATTTTCAGGTGTCACTGACTGTGTTCAAGTTAGTTGGGGCAGGTGCGTGACACTTACAGGTGCTGGTTTGAATTTTCAGGTGTCGCTGATAGTGTTTAAGCTGGATGGGGTGGAAGCACTGCTGCAGGTGTGTGACACAGGGGTCACGTTCTCTAGCCAGGTGTCACAGGTGTTTGTCCACCAGCCCGGAAACATCGGCTATGACGACTTCTACGGCAAATTCTCCTCACCCAAAGGTATGTTACTGGAGTTTTGTTGTTGCTGTTGTTGTTGTCTTTTGTTTTCTTTCTGCTCTGATTGAACATGTGGCTTGGTGTGTTTTGTCTACCATGTACTTTATGGATTGCAGGTGATAAGTACTGTAGATGATTCAGGTGGGATAGGTATTGGAGGTGATTCGGGTGTGATACAGATAGTATTGGTGATTCAGGTGTGATAGTTTTTTTGAAAACTGATTTAGGTGTGATATAGTATTGGTGTTTCAGATGTGATAGATATTGTAGGTGATTCAGGTGTGATAGATGCAGATGATTCAGGTATGATATAGTATTGGTGAGTCAGGTGTAATCGGTGTTGTAGGTGGTTCAGGTATGATATAATATTGGTGAGTCAGGTGTAATCGGTGTTGTAGGTGATTCAGACATGATACAGACAGTATTGGTGGTTTAGGTGTGATATAGTAATGGTGTTTAGGTGTAATATGTATTATAGGTGATTCAGGCGCGATATAGCATTACATTCAACAGCAGGAGGTTCCCAGTGCAGTCATGTCCAGGTCTCACACATTGAAGTAAAACTGGTCGCTTTTTCCTAGGCTTCCTGCAAGAGGAGACTGACATAGAGACGGACGCGCAGCCCAAGTTCCCCGTCAAGTTCAAGTACGTCATGCCCATGGCACCACCATCAGGGAGTCAGATGGGGTCAGACCCACCACCACCTCCAGCACCACCAGCAGCAGCAGCAACAACAACAGCGGCGGCATCCCCTGCTGCCGCCAGTGCTGACATTGGTGCCATGACGGCCAGGGTGGAGAACTACAGCCTGCAGTTCAAGATGTCCGGACTCATGTGTCTGTCAGACTTCATTGAGGACGAGAAGCTGCCCCAGGTGGTGCCCATGTCTATCACCGTCAGGAACGTGCTGCTGGTCTTGGATGTGAGCGACTGTGGGCTTCTTATGAGAGTCTGGTTACAGTACACGACAATAATACTTTGTCCTGCAGCTTTGGTTGAGCTGAGTGATGGTGGCATAGCGGTAATGAGAGCAGTAGCGTGATGGTAATGATGGTGACAGCAAGGAGAGTTTTCACTTGGTGGCGGCAAACATCCCGCCAGGTGCTGTTTATTAGAAAGGCTGAGGGAGTTCACAATCTGAAGATGTTGCATAGGCATGTGCTTTGGCTTGCACAGGTGCGATCAGACATGAACACATGCACACACACACACACACACACACACACACACACACACACACACACACACACACACACACACACACACACACATAAACGCACATGCATGCAGGCACGTACTCACAGACAGACACATGCTAGCATGCACACACACACACACACACACACATGTACGTGCAGTGCACTGCAATGCACCCCATACCTCCCCCCCTCCCGACACACACACACACACTCATACACCACACACACACACAGACACACACACACAATCACAACACACATGGTCATACATGCACGCATGCACACACACATGCATGCACTCGCGTGCACACACACACACACGCACACAGAGTAGCAGAGTATCATGTCTGTGCAAAGGCTCTATCCTGTAAGGTGTCCTAATTGTCTGTGTTCATCATCAGCTTGGCATGTGCATGTTACACCATGTGACTCGCTGTGTTGCAGGAAGACCGGCCCTCCTCCAACCCAGCCATGGCAGGTGCTCTGCCCATGAATTGTCACGTCGACAAACTCTACATCCGACGAGGCATGGACGGCATCTTCTTTGTGACAAGTAAGAGACATCATTATCTTCCAGATTCTTCCGTGGATGTATTCCTTCACACGTGCGAGATAAGGGAGGCATCATTCAGTTAGGTTGTGTGTTGTTGTTGTAGTGTTTCATGCGCAGCGCTTTGAGCCTCACATGTGTATAGTCGTAGAGGGATTGGGCGCATTAGAAAGAAAAGAAAAAGTATTGCCTGCAATACATCTCTTTGTAATTTTTCTTTTCCCTTTTGTTTTGTTGCATGTTTTGTTTTGGGAGAGAATGATACAGATTTTCTGGGGCAGAACCATTTTGAATCATGGCGCTTGTGAGCTGGTTCCCAGACTGGTATGTACCTGCAGGGTAACATCCAGGTTTGACCCCATCCCCCCCCCCACCCCCCAAACCCCCACTCCGTCCAGCTGTGCTTGAGGAGGTCAGATGGATCAGTTGTATTTCTTACTGACAGTGTGCGTTTTATTTTTGTCTCTTTGCTTTCTGGGGCAAAACCATTTTGAACCATTGGCTTGTGAGCTGATTCCCAGACTTGCGTGCACCTGCATGTAACATGAGGGACAGAGTGAGATATGGAATGTGTTATTAAATCAGGTTGTTTTTATTGTTGTAATGTTTCATGTGCAGCACTTTGAGCCTCACATGTGTATAGTCCTAGAAGGATTTGGTGCTATTAGAAATGCTTTTATTATTATTGCATTTATTATTATTATTATTACTATGCCTTTGCCCAGGCGTGGGTGGCGGCGGCGACGGATCGACGGAGGCCAGCCCCTGTGCTGATGACACGGACACGGTGGGGGCCCGCGGTCCCCTCAGCCCTTCCTCCACCACCTCCTCCCTGGCCCTCCTCACCCAGACCCAGGCGGAGAACGCCCAGCTGCGGCGCCACTGCGATGAGCTGAACCGCGCCAACAAGCTGTACGAGGAGGAGATCCTCCTCCTGCGGGACAAGCTGCGCGAGCTGGAGCTGCAAAGCGCCAGCAGCAGCAGCAGCCGCCAGCCCTCCCCGTCCCCCTCCCAGCGGCGCAAGAGCCGGTCCCACTCCATCAACTCCATCACCAGGAACCACGTGTCGTCCTCGCCCTCGCAGGGGCGTGGCCTGAACGAGGCAGGGGCCGGGACCGGAGGGCTGGAGGCGGAGAACATCAAGCTGCAGGACCGCGTGCTGCAGCTGGAGGAGCAGCTCAGCACGTCCAACCGGGAGAAGGACTCCCTCATCTCCACGCTGCAGTTCCTGCAGGAGGAGCTGCTGCAATCGGAGCGTCGCTGTCGGAGCAACACAGCTGCCTACTGATGCTGCAGTGGTTTGGGGAGGAAGGGGGGAGGAGGAGGGGGGGGGGGGTGTGGACTCGTTGATGCAAACAAGAGTTTCACTGTCAGAGTAACACATCTGCCTACTGATGCTGCTGGGGGGAGAAGCTGGAGCATGGAGTCAGTGCTGCAGTCGGATTGTCGCTGTCAGAATAACATGGCTGCCTGTTGATGCTGCAGGGAGGGCTGGGGGGTGGGGGATGGGGGGGGGGGGGAATCTGGAGTGTGGAGTTGATGCTGCACCCGGAGCATTGCTGTTGGAGCAACATCGCTGCCTACTGATGCGGCAGAGGGGGGAAGCTGGAGTGTGGAGTTGATGCTGCTGTCAGAGCATCTCTGTCAGAGCAACACGGCTGCCAAATGACTCTGCCGGGGTGAAAGCTGGACTTTGGCTGGTGATGTAGCCGGCAGCATCTTTAGCTATGGGGGACAACCTGTCTTGCATCATGTCCTAAAGGTCAGCCAGGGACTTCTTTTGCTTAGGGACAGCAGGTCTTTAAGGTCAGCCGACACATCTTTGGCTAGGGACAACATGTACTGTGTCATGTCCTTAAGGTCAGCTGGTACATCTTTGGCTAGGGACAACATGTCCTGTGTCATGTCCTTAAGGTCCGCCAGCACATCTGTAGCTAGGAACAACATGTCCTGTGTCATGTCCTTAAGATCAGCCAGTGATGTCTTTGGCTCCAGACAACATGTTCTGTGTCATACCCTTAAAGGTCAGCCAGTGGCATCTTTGGCTAGACACCATGTCCTGTGCTGTGTCCTTAAGATCACTGTGTGTATGATGTTGGCTTGGAAGCTCCCATTTTCAGGTCAACAGGCTCTGATGGAGTCGATCTCTGTCTGTGAGTATTGCGTGTGGTTCATTTTCAGCGAGACTGTTCGCACCAGCATTCTGATTTTTGTGCTGCAGTTGAGTTGAAGTTCAGCAGGAAATGGGAGGTGAGCACACTGAATCCCTTGATCATGAATTTTAGGGAACAAAGGTTTTCCAAAAGTGATTTGGACAATAGTCTTCTCACAACTGAGAAATTGACAAGCAACAAAAACATGAAAGTTTATCCGGATAATATATCGTGCAGCGTAATATGATTTTACATGTGCTTGCTGTTTTTCATATATATTTTTCCATGTAAAAAACAACAACAAACCAAGCAAACAAAAATCACAACAGAAAAACAACAACTGCATGCTGTCTGTACGTTGTGTGATTTGGTGCTGTGTGGGAAGCGAGTTCCCACATTTGACTGCAAGAGATCCGCGTTGCAGCCATCAGGAGGACACTGTATCATTAGGAGCAGTGGCTGAACCACAGACTGTGTTGTACCACAGCTTAGTACTCTACAGCATTTTGCCACCAAAGAAGGACATTGCTGATGTTTGGTCAGAATGGGGTAAAAAGTTAGGGCAGGGCACCTGAGTGACTGTGCCTGCAGTTGTTACGGGGCAAACACTTAGGGCACGGCACCTGAGTGACTGTGCCTGCAGTTGTTACGGGGCAAACACTTAGGGCACGGCACCTGAGTGACTGTGCCTGCAGTTGTTACGGGGCAAACACTTAGGGCACGGCACCTGAGTGACTGTGCCTGCAGTTGTTACGGGGCAAACACTTAGGGCACGGCACCTGAGTAACTGTGCTTGCAGTTGTTACTTAGCACAGTTGTTTCAGTGCTGTGTCAGGGACGCAAGTAAGAACAGTTGTTTTTGTGATGTCCATACTACAAGGCGCTTCTGGATATAAGGCGCACCACACAAAATATGGTTCAAAAGTGAAAAAATACACAGATGAGGCGGTCCCGAATATAAGGTGGAATTTTGGCATTGACATAGCCAGCCGAGCAATTCATGATGGACAAAAGCACAGTTGTTTTAGTCCTGTCCTCACAATGCAAGTACAGTTCGTGCTAGAGGCAAAAGCACAGTTGTTTAGTTCTGTCCTGGGACACAAGTACAAGTATTCAGTCATGTACTAGGAACAACAGTACAGCTGTTTTAGTGATGTACTAAGGACACAAATACAGTTGTTTCAGTGATGTACTAAGGACACAAGTACGGTTGTTTTAGTGATGTACTAAGAACACAAGTACAGTTGTTTTAGTGATGTACTAAGGACACAAATACAGTTGTTTCAGTGATGTACTAAGGACACAAGTACAGTTGTTTTAGTGAAGTACTAAGAACACAAATACAGTTGTTTCAGTGATGTACTAAGGACACAAGTATGGTTGTTTTAGTGATGTACTAAGAACACAAGTACAGTTGTTTTAGTGATGTACTAAGGACACAAGTACAGTTGTTTTAGCTCTGTACTAGGGACAGAAGCACAGTTGTTTTAGTCCTGTACTCAGGATGCAAGTACAGTTTGTGCTGGAGGCAAAAGCACAGTTGTTTAGCGCCGTACTGGAGACAAGTACAGTTATTCACTTCTGTACTTGGGACAGAAGCACAGTCCTTCAGTCCTGTACTAGGAACAAAAGCACAGTTATTTTAGTGTTGTACTAAGGACAAGTACAAGTACAGTTGTTTCGGTGCTTTACTAAGGACAAAAACATGGCTGATTTTGTTCCATACCAGGGACACAAATACAGTTGTTCAGTCCTGTACTAGGAACAAAAGTAAAATAATTTAGTGACGTACTAAACTAAAGTCACAAGCACAGTTATTTTAGTGTTGTGCTAAGGACAAGTGCAGTTGTTTCGGTGCTTTACTAAGGACAAAAACACGGCTGATTTTGTTCCATACCAGGGACACAAATACAGTTGTTCAGTCCTGTACTAGGAACAAAAGTAAAATAATTTAGTGACGTACTAAACTAAAGTCACAAGCACAGTTATTTTAATGTTGTACTAAGGACAAGTACAGTTGTTTTGGTGCTTTACTAAGGACAAAAACACGGCTGATTTTGTTCCATACCAGGGACACAAATACAGTTGTTCAGTCCTGTACTAGGAACAAAAGTAAAATAATTTAGTGACATACTAAACTAAAGTCACAAGTACAGTTGTTTTAGTGCTGTGCCATCGGCACACATACACACATACTGATCAACTGAGGCCTGAAATATTTTGTTGTGTCAAATTTTAGATTGTGTTGATGACACCCACTCAGTCAAACTTATATCAATGGTGAGTGACCTTACTTTCGCAGATGTTCAAATGACAAATATCAACAGCTTGTGTCATGTTTGGGTTTTTTACATTTGTGTGCAAAGTGGTTACAAGTGATGCTTGGCTGTAGTCTTTTAGTTCAAGCCTTGTACTTTTATGTGAAGATTTCATGTGTGTGATGCTTTAACTTAAGTGACTGTTGAAGAAAATAGAACGAAACATTTTGTTCATTGCTGTCCAGTAAAAAGCCCTGTTTACTGACCACCATGATGAGTGATCACCCTTCTTTTGTGACCATTTTATTTTTCTTTATTTTTCCCCCACCTCCAACAGAGCAGAGTTTTAATTGTAAATAACCATTGCTAAGCACGTGGCCCTCTGACACAGCTGGTGGGCAGACAGTTTTCCAAACAACAGCCACAAACAAGTTCTTGTGTCTCCAATATCGTTTGGTTCAGTTGCAACACAAACGAAGGGTGTTCACTAGCATTTGAAAGATGTCACACAAACCAACAACAAAGACCCAAATCACTGATGGTAATTATATATATTTGTCGGTGTGTGAGTAAAGGCAAGGTATGTAAGCTCCACCAAAGGAGGTATATATGCCACTGGGGGGATCCTTTTTCGAGGATGTGTATATGGTGAAGTGTATGCACCTTGCAGTTCCTTGTTTGCCAGGTGAGAGTTATCCTAGGCAGTTCTGCTCTTTGTTGTGTTTGTGTGAAATCTTTTAAGGGCTAATTAACTGCCTTCCTTTGTTGATTTAGCATGAGCGCTCTATGCCTCTTTCACTTTCAGGTTGTGGCTTTGTAAACAAACAAGAGCAAAGCAAAACTTTTTGACCCTGGTGAAAGATACAAAAACATGATGTGGGAAAGGGGGAAACCTGCTGCAAGGGTGATGAAACAGAATGTCAGACTTGATCAGAATAATTATGGCACGCTGTGTTAGAAATAAACTTACCAGTAACAGCGTGAGGTACGGCCTTCTGCAGGAATCGTTGCAGGGCGAGATTTGGCACTTTCAGCCAGCCGTCTCATTCATTCACATGCAGGATGGACTTAATAGCCTGCTGACCTGGCCTTTCTCACCCTTTGCAGCTAGGACATCTGATACACTTACGGAGCAAATAACAAATAGCTTGGGTAGCCGAGTCATTGTCATGTTTGGAACTCATTTTCGAATGTGGTGTTGTTTGACTTGTACGTTGTTTTTTGGCATCAGCGCTTTGTTTCTGGTGTCCTAGTCTTCCATCCTGCAGCGCAGTGAATTCTGCGAAAGGCAGACAGTGTGGTTTGTGATTCTTTCACATCCAGCGTCTGCAGTTAAATATATATAGATATATAATTTGTTCATCATCCATCACTAGAGATCAGTTAGACAAGGTGTGCAATGTTTGTGTTTCTGACACACAGGGCTGTCAGGTACAGCCTGTTACAACCACTGAGCCACCCCTTCTTTTAATTTCCAAATGTTAACCTTTTCCTTGCCAGAGGTGCAGTTCCTTCCAATTTAAAAAAAATAAAATAATAATGTTGCAGAAAGGTTATTTCAGCCAGAAATTATCTTCTTTTTCTCACTATTTGGCCTGTACCTGAGCATACATGAACAGTTGGAATTCGGGCAGGACATCCTGTGACGTTGTCCTGGCAGATGGGGAAACACTTTGCCATGGATGTCCGACAGTGTCGTGAGGGCAGGGAAAGGGTTACAGTAAAGTGACCACTCTGAACACAAACTATCCCCCCCCCCCCCCCCCCACATCTCTCCCCCCCTCCCCCCTCCCCATAGTTAAACAAAAATGCGTGGGCATGGCAGTTACTATACATACTCATGAAATAAGTTGACAGTGATATGGATGAGGGAAGGGGAGTCAGTGGGGTGTGAGGGTGGGGGGTTGTCATTTTATAGTTCAAAATTTCTGGAACAAGTAATTTATTGCCACCATGACTTACCACTACTTGTAAGTAAGTTCTGGTGGCAATAAGTTATTTTTAGCAGAGCAAAAAAAAAAGAAAAGAAGAAGATAGGAAAATAATAAAGAAAATTAATTTTAGGAGTGTCAGGGCCAGTGGACCAGCCCTCTTTCACAACGAGTTCTGACTGATTTCTAGGGTGGTCACGTGTCAGGGTTTTTACCATAGTCACTGGGGACTGTCCACAGTGTAGCGCGCCTTGTCCTTCGTTTTAATTCACTGCACACAGAGCTGTGTCATCTTATGCAGGAAGCATTGGTCCATACACTGTGTTATTGTTGCCAAATAATTTTTTATTACTAGTGGTTACCACTCGTGTTGTTATTGCTGTTCTTTTTAAACACGTAAGTAATGAGAACTTTCTACTTCAGACAGTTGCTGGTTTGGGTTTTCTGTTCATGAGTAAGTTGTTGGTAATTTCAGCGTTTGTTTTTGTGCCAGTAGAATCACACTATCACAACTTCTCCGAAAGTCAAGCATCACAGGTGAAAGATGTGTATGGAATTTGATTTTTAATTGTTTTCAGTAAATAAGAATGAAGAGTTGGTTCTGGTGACGTGTCACATGTCCCCTTTAAACAATGACTGATGATCACTGGACACGTGATTGTTCACTTTTGAAAAACAAGGAAACAAAGTACAATTATTGATCAGCATTTACACTGGACAGCTGCATATAATTATTGAACCTCTTTTGTATATAAAAAGATTTACATTTGGAATGAAAGTGATGTTCATTTTTTTTCCATGACCACGTTTTACCATGTTTGTGGCTAGGTATTTTTGCATCGTTGAAAGTGCACAGTGCTTGTAGACCATACTCATAAGAAACCAAAGGAATGACAATATTTATGTGTCGTAGCTTGTACATGCCCTGATTCTTCCTTGTGTTTCTTCCCAAGACTGTATTGTAAATAAGACGTGCCCAGGTAAACAAACTCCAAACTGAAGACTGTATTGTAAATAAGACGTGCCCAGGTAAACAAACTCCAAACCGAAGACTGTATTGTAAATAAGACATGCCCAGGTAAACAAACTTCAAACCCAAGACTGTATTGTAAATAAGACGTGCCCAGGTAAACAAACTCCAAACCCAAGACTGTATTGTAAATAAGACGTGCCCAGGTGAACAAACTCCAGACCCAAGACTGTATTGTAAATAAAACCTGCCCAGGTAAACAAACTCCAAACCTGACCCCCTGAAGTTCCATCCTAGTCTAAACAAGATTGCCACACTGCACAGTTTTGTAGGTGGCCTGTTTATTGCCACACTGCACAGTTTTGTAGGTGGCCTGTTTGACACCAAAAAACACACCTGTGGCTATGAGACCAGCTCCTCTCGTCCCCCATTCCAAAACTGAAATCCACAAGAATAGCTGCTTCCTGTCAGTGGTACGCTTGTGGAACAGCATCCCGCTCCATGCATCAGCAGCAGATCCCCCACCCACCCCCACCTGGTCCCCACCCCCATCCCCCCACCCCAATGTTTAGATCCATCACTGAGGCCTGGTTGAGAAACGACTAGTACGCTAAAACCCCATCGCCTGTTTCTAGCCTGCTTTTCTGTCCATTCCCTAGGTCTTAATCAAGTTTTTTCTCTTTCATGGGCCCCACCAGTTGTTGTAGAATGTTGCCCAAACTACTGGGATTCGCACAGTGTAACGAAGAAGGAGACATGAGCTGTAATCACTTGGGACATTATTTTACAAAGAGGTATTCTGATGCATAGGTTTCTCAAATTGAATGAAGCTATAGAAAAATATTTGTTTTGTTTCCTGTGTATATGTAGATGCCTTCCAGAGTATATTTACTTTGTGTATATATTCCATTGTGCAGATATTTGCGCATATATATATATATATGGGTGTATATTGCATATATACATATTTGGATGTGGATATATTTCGATATGGGTGTATACCATTGTGGCTGTCTCTCAAAAGTTGACACTACAAGTAGATGCCATTATATAAAAATGTAGATAGTTTTATAATTATGGCCTAGAGACAAATATCCTGTTTACTTGGTGCTCTGAGCTAATGAAAAGAGCGTGCTGTGAGCGAGCGAGTGACTTGCTTGAGAGACTGCTGTAGACTTTGTCCTGTTGATCAAAATGTCAGAACTACAGGGTGCAGAACAACCTATGAATTTACTTTTATGTGCATTGAAGTGTCAAAGTTGGTTATTTTTACTGCCCCCCCCCCCCCCTTCTTTGCTGATATTTTTGATGATAATGGTCAGTGTCTGGATAGTGCTGAGTTGTTAGCCAGCTAGACACAGCTTGCTCATCATACCAGCAATTTTGGCTCATCGTATTGTACCAGCAACTTTGGCTCATCGTACCAGCAACGGAATTATTGTCCCAGCAACTTTGGCTCATTGTGTCAGCAACTTGTGCACTGCACTTTGCTGAGTGATGCAAGCTGCCGGGGGGGTGGTTGGATGAAAACCAACAGCAGAATGGCCCCAAGGACGGCTGGCATCATACAGCAGTCAGCTGAAAGAAAATGAAATCATTTTCTCTGACGACGGGATGGTAGAGGTGGTGAGGGGCGGTTTCCAAAGTCAAAGGGAAGAAATATTGCCTGCTTACCGGTGGGCAAAAAACATCACCTGGTGATTGTTTAATCGGTTCAATGTTTCTGACATGTTTGCACATCTGTGCAGACTGCAACCTCCTACCCAGCTCTGCAACCCCCTGCCTAGCTCTGCAACCTCCTACCCAGCTCTGCAACTTCCTACCCAGCTCTGCAACCTCCTACCCAGCTCTTCAACCCCATACCCAGCTCTGCAACCCCCTCCCCAGCTCTGCAACCTCCTACCCAGCTCTGCAACCCCCTACCTATCTCTGCAACCCCCTACCCAGCTCTGCAACCTCCTACCCAGCTCTGCAACCCCCTCCCCAGCTCTGCAACCTCCTACCCAGCTCTGCAACCCCCTACCTATCTCTGCAACTTCCTACCCAGCTCTGCAACTTCCTACCCAGCTCTGCAACTTCCTACCCAGCTTTGCAACTTCCTACCCAGCTCTGCAACCCCTCCCCAGCTCTGCAACCTCCTACCCAGCTCTGCAACCTCCTACCCAGCTCTGCAACTTCCTACCCAGCTCTGCAACCTCCTACCCAGCTCTGCAACCTCCTACCCAGCTCTGCAACCCCCTACCCAGTCACAGCCCGTTTCTGCCCTTAACAGTGTAAGTCAGTAATGGAATCAAACAAGCAGTTCAGTTGATGACTCAAAAGAGCAGTTTGGTTGCGGACTCAAAAGAGCAGTTTGGTTGACGGACTCAAAAGAGCAGTTTGGTTGACGGACTCAAAAGAACAGTTCAGTGGATGACTCAGAAGAACAGTTCAGTGGACGACTCAAAAGAGCAGTTTAGTTGACAACTCAAAAGAGCAGTTCAGTTGTTGACTCAAAAGAGCAGTTCAGTCGACAGCTCAAAAGAGTAAGTCATGAACAGACTCAAAAGAGCAGTTCAGTCGACAACTCAAAAGAGTAAGTCATGAACAGACTCAAAAGAGCAGTTCAGTTGACAACTCAAAAGAGCAGTTCAGTTGACAACTCAAAAGAGCAGCTCAGTTGACGACTCAAAAGAGAAGTTCAGTTAATGACTCAATAGATGACTCAAAAGAGCAGCTCAGTTGATGACTCAAGCACTTCAATTGATGACTCAAAAGAGGAGTTCAGTTAATGACTCAATAGACGACTCAAAAGAGCAGCTCAGTTGATGACTCAAAAGAGCAGTGCAGTTGACGACTCCAAAGAGCAGTTCAGTTGACAGAAGCCTCCTTGCTGGAGCTAAGTTTTTTTAAACAGTTTGTTTAGTACTTCACTGCCCCTTGTGGGAAACTCAAGTCACCTGAACCCAGGTAAGGCGCAGCTGCTGCAAGAGCAGCGTAACCCATTCCTATCAGCGTAACCCATTCCTATCAGTGTATGCCATATTTTTGTGTGGTGTCCAAGCACGGGTGTGGCTGCCAGTGTTTGCTATTTTTAACATGCACACGGATGTTGATGCTTGCCATAGCACACGGGGGCTGTACAAATACCGGAAGAGAGTCTGCGCTGGAAGTTGGCTCTGGGAGAAAAATCCCTTGCCACACCAGGGACTCGAACCGGTGTCAGCATTGCTTCTGGCTTTTCAGTTGGACGCTCAGCCAGTTGAGCTATTCCCCATAGCTGACCTTGACGTAACCTGCGAGGTCTTGCAGGGCCTTGGGAAAAACAACAATTCCTTGCTTGCTACTTTAGCTAAGATACCTTAGCCACTCTTTGGTGCTGCATGCAGTCTTAAAACTTCAAAGCTAAAGGGAACCCAAAATGAAGATAGCTGAAGTGAAAGCTTATGTTGGTTTGGTAAGTGCTTGAGGAGACGTAAACAAAATGTTAGGCAGCTGGGGTGTTTCATTCCCGCTTAGCTTATGAGTTGAGTTTTCGTATTATTTGTTGGGGTGCATGTTTGTGCTACTGCTGTTGTACAGGATGCTGAGCTGTGATCCTGCTACACTTCTACCCAGCTCGCCCTCACTTTCACCCCACTTGCACCCAACTCACCCTCACTCTCACCCCACTTTCACCCAGCTCACCCTCACTTTCACCCAGTTTACCCTCACCTTAACCCAGTTCACCCCCGCCTTCACACCCCACTTTCATCCAGCGCACCCTCAGTTTCCACAGCTCACCCTCACCCAGTTCACCTTCACTTTCACCCCACTTTCACCCAGCTCATCTCACTTTCACCCAGTTCGCCCTCACTTTCACCCAGCTCAGCCTCACCCAGTTCACCCCGACCTGCACACCCCACTTTCATCCAGCTCGCCCTCAGTTTCCTCAGCTCACCCTCACCCAGCTCACCTCACTTTTACCTAGTTCACCTGACTTTCACCCAACTCCTCACTTGAAATGCTCAGCTGATGAACTCAATGTTGTTTTGTTGCCCAAACTGTTCATCTATGGTATACAGCAGTTGGCTGTTGTCCCGGATGGTTTGCGGTGTGATTTGGCAGAAATCCTTCCTTATTGTGTAGCCTTTGTTTTGTTTGCTGTGCGGATTCTTTTTTAAATTGCGTATAACTTTGTTGATTGTTAAAATCTTGTGAATGTCCAATGGCGAAAAGCAGAAATGTTGACTGGATAGTGGTAAAACGATACAGCTGCAGACACAGCAATACATCAAAAGTGTTCTCAGTGGAACATTGGCTAATGTTGCTAATAGCTGATGTATACAGAGTACAGTCGTCATTTTGCGCTGTCTGTCGTGATTTCCGTGCGTGATACTTCGGTGTTGTTGTTATTTTGCAATCAATATCAGTCTCAACACATCACTGGGCCTGTGATACTACCGCATGTACCTGGAAATCTACTGACGAATGTTTACTGAGCTCCTCAACACCAGTCGCCACATTAGTCAGCGTAACCTGTGGTAAAGTTCTGATTTCTGCTGGCTTTGTCGTGTACGGTGATGATTACATGCTAGATGCACATTGAATCTTCTTCCCCCTTCCTCCTTTTGTTGTTTAGTTGCTGCTTTCTGTGTGTGGAGAGCGTTGTGAAATCCGTGGTCCGATGTCGGTTTGTCCTGGCAATGAAATAATTATGTTGGTTAGATGCCTTCCTTGGTTCTACATGTTGTAGCCAGTCTCGGGAGCGTGATAGTGGGAAGTGAGTGTGTCAGGGGCCTTGTTTGAGTTTCATTCTGGAATGCCCTTTCTGTCCAGTACGAGTGGGGGGAGAAGGGTTGGGGGGGGGGGGCAGGGTTCATTGCAGAGCTTGAGGCGGTATTATGAGGGGTGCCCATTTCTGTATTCCAGTACAGTGTATTGTATTGTAAAGCTGTGTTGCAGACAACACACTGGGAGTGGTGGGGAGGGGGGGGGGGGAGTGTTGCATTATATGTAAAGTTGCAATTTGAATTTACCTCTGTCTGTGTGGGTTCTGTGTTGTACAGTTGCCCATGTTTCGTGTATATGTTTTGACTGTAAAAAACAAAAGAAAAGAAAAAAAACACTCACTTTTTCGCTGTCTCTCTCCTGTGTCCTTTATTATTGATATTGTTGGGGGTGTGGGTTTGTTTTTTTTTTTGGGGGGGGGGGGGGGGATTTTCCTGAATGCGTATATATATATATAAATTGTTTGGTGTCTTGTCTCATGTTGTTTATGTTATGGACTCGCACACCTCTGATGCTGATGGATAGATATGTAGTTGGGTTCTGAAGCCATATCAGCCATATAGGTCATATGCTGTTTTGTGCTGAACTTGTCCATGCCTGTGAAAAGGAACTGGAGTAATGATGTGCTCCATGCTCCATACCCCCTCATCTTTCTTTGGGCAGATTTGGCACGCTCTGAAATAGTTATGGTACCAGGTACGAGTGTGAGTGTGCCATTAATACATGTAGATTATTAATTTATGCATTGTGTCTATACAACTTTTGTTAACCGTCAAGGAGCCAGCATGTGTTACTGCAGTTCTGCTTTTGCGTTCCTTTCATTTTCTGAAAATATGCATATTCATTTGTGGAATGATGCATGTGGTTTAAAACAGATTACACATCAAGTGTTTATGTTGGCTGATTCCCACCTGTTTATAAAAACAAACAAACAAACAAAACTGTGTGTCTTTCATTTGCATCTGTGTGTTACTACAGCTAGTCATGTCTGTCTGTTGCCTGTCTGTATTTTATTCAGATGTAAATCACATGAAGCAAAATTGGGTGTGCATGCATTGTTTTTTTGTTTTCTGTTTTCATTTTTTTGCAATTTGTAGTTCACTTATGCTATATAGTCTTGCACTGTCGAGTTGAGATGAAGTGTACTTTTTGGGAGAATTACATTCTGCAGTTTTGATTCTGCTTTTGTTCGTGCTCTGCAGGGTATGGACGTAAGCTTGAAGCAACCTTTGCACAGTTCAAATCAGTTGCTGGTATTGATGACTTCGTTGATTTTTGTGAATGATTATGACATGCTTTGTGCTCAAGACATGCAATGGTATGTCACGGTTATGTCATGTGACCCCAGTGGTACTCTCTTCTACTTCTTCCTGCATTTTGAAACTTTGTTTAATTAATAATCATAATTTTGTTGGTGATTTGTTCCTGAATGTGTGATGTGTGGCTGATTTTTTACCCCCTTTAAGTGCTATAATCAGCTCTGTCATTTCTGAATGCCAAACATATGCATTTTGTTGTTATTTTTTCATTTTTATTAACACTGAGAGAAAAGTACAATCATACGCCATTATCACTCACAATTGTTCCTTTCATGTCTGTGCCATTCCCTTGCCTCTTTCGAAGTTTCGCAGTCATCCTTGAGATCTTTGTTCACCCTGATATAACCGCGCTGGTTGACTGGGCATAAAACACCAACTTACTTACTTGAGATCTTTGCACTTGTTTCTGTCATTTATGTAGCACTCTTTAGCGCTTATCTTTGTGAGTACTGAACAACAACTCTTCAACAATCTTTGACAACCACAGTCAGCAATCTCATACTAGCTGTGCAACCGGGTCACGTAAAGATGGCACCCTGAAGCCTCACTGAAGGCTGTTCTTAATATGCCCTGAAGCCACATGGTGCTTTGGCCACGTTGCCAAGATATCGCCGAGGCTCTTCTTCATCAGAGTTGCATCGCAAGTGAGGTGGTGTGAACTTTTGGCAACGTGGACGAAGCTGACCGCTGATTGGCTAGTCAGTTTAACTGCTGTGGCCGGGTCGTCAGCCATTGTTTACTGTGAGGTGTCTCGACCTGCAGACAATGGAAGAAGAAATAGCCATCACTGAGGACAAAAATATTTGTATTGCATCAGCAGATGCTGTGGGACCTGTGTGATCACAGGTGCAAGAAAGACGGGCTCTGCTTCTGTGGCAAATTGGCAGAATTTAAGTGTGGATAGCCCACTAACATTTATCCTGTTAAGAACCGAAGTTTTCTTTGCCAAGTGGTCAAAGCTATGTTTAGAATGGCCTTGAGGCTCAGGGGCCTTTCAGCGTCAGCACTGAATGAGAGCAGACTGTACCTCAGTAAGCTACCGTTGTGGTGTTTGTGCTAAGATGGGGAGGTCCTCTGTGCGTATGCATGCTGTGCTTGTCCTGAGGAGACCCTGTGCGGCATCTTAACACAGATGTTAACATCCAAGTACTAGCCTCCTGTGCATGCAAAGCACAGATTTGTTGTTGTTTTCTGTTCAGTTTTGTTCACATTTCATGGGCAGACCTTAGAGTTCAGAGGTAAACGGGAACTGTCGTTTACCAGCAGGACAGCAAGGACCCCCCACCCATATGAAGCAAGTGTATACTGAATTTTTCGAAAGTATGTTGGCCTTGAATGCATTTAAGATTTTCCAGAATGTACAAGTACTGTTGCATTTGTTGTTTGCTTTAGATTTCTGTAATTGGCTAATGTTCCAGATGTGATACACTAAAGTCTCTGTTGGTACAGTTAATTGTTCTTTCTTTGCTTTGAGTTTTTGTTTGTTTGTTGCTTTTGGGGGTCTAAAGTTTTTCTCCAGACCCAAAATGTAGTAGCTGGAAATTTAACCCTCCACCCCCCAATCAGATGTGTTATTTTTCTACTTGCTTATGTGAATATTGTAGCAATTGAGTTACTGCTAGCAGTATCCCTGTCTCAGAGTAACCATTATTTTTTGCTGACATTCATTTTCACATCTTCCTACAATTGACCAATCACGTGTGCATGTGTGTGTGTGTGTGTGTGTGCGTGCGTACAATAACATCTTTGACTTCAGTTGTATTTGTTGGGTATCCCCCTCCTTGAAAAAAGTAAGACAATGTCAAGCTTCATGAACAAAAAGAGGCAAGATGGAGCGACTGAAACAATGTTTTCCTTTTTGTGCAATATATGTGAAAGTCGGTATTGATCAGTGTTTACCACCATATGTTGCTGTCAACAGTATTTGTCCAGTCATGAGTTCCATCTTTGTGTGCACCAGCTGTAGTGACAAGGTGGGGGAGGGGTTATGTAGCAAGCCAATATCACATTGGTTTCTTGCATAAGCCAGACTTCCAAGCTCTAACAAATACCAGCTTAGACCACACAGAAGTGTTGCAGATGTGTCAGTGTTCTAGCTCTGTTGTTGGCGATAGCCGATCCCTTGCAGACGAGGAATGTGGACGTAGCAAGCAAGCCAGTATCGCACTTAATGGTTTCCTTCATGTGCCAGACTATTAATGATCTCTTTCATGTGCCAGATTTCAAAGCTGTGACAAATTCCAACTCCAGGTTATATAGAGAAGCGTTGCGATAGTGTCAACATTCCAGCTGTTGTTGGTGATATCAGATTCCTTGCAGACAAGGACTGTGGAAGGTCAGGCGTCAGCTGTTTGGCGATAGCTGATTCCTTGCAGACAAGGACCCTGGAAGGTCAGGCATCAGCTCTTTAGCGATTGCCGATTCCATGCAGACAAGGACTGTGGAAGGTCAAATGTCAGCACTTTGGCGATAGCCGATTCCTTGCAGACGAGGACTGTGGAAGGTCAAAAGTCAGCACTTTGGCGATAGCCGATTTCTTGCAGACGAGGACTGTGGAAGGTCAGGCGTCAGCTCTTTGGTGATAGCAGATTCCTTGTTGATGAGGACTGTGGAAGGTCAGGCGTCAGCTCTTGCAGCCTTGTTCATGGCTGCAGAGTTGATGTGCAGACCCTGCTGTACATTGGGCTGATATAGACTTTAGCTAAGGATCCCTGGGAGGCTGCTTGCTACTTCTGCATCTTCCCTTGGTGGCTCTGTGTCTCAGCTTCACAACAAACCTGTGACAGATGTGATCCTGGGGAGTCGGGATGCTATAGCTCTGTCACTGTTACCAACTGATTCGGGAAACTCAAAGCATGTCGCCTACAGTCTTTGTTGTAGTTCTCAGTTACAGATTTGGTTGGATGGGTTGCTCAGAAAAGAACAGAAAAAGGCACATCAGTTCATACAGGATACTGTCTAAATGGAATCAGAAAGCTGGAAAGTGAGTGAAAATGTGCACCCAGAAGGCTTGGTGGACCACAGGGGACATAATCTGTTATAAAGTTCTGTAGACTATTTTGAATGTTGCAAGATGGGCCTTGGACTCCATCCCCTAAGTCACGATCTCCGTTTGCACTGGTGACCGCAATCAGTGCTTTTGCTCCAGCACAAGTCCATCTTGTGCTGTTTTATTGATTGAAATTCACAGTGCAGCTTCAAGTGCTTTGGCACCACATTTGAATTCAAAATGCTTGCTGCAAACAGAATTCCATAGACAAAACAGATGGCTGAGGATAGGCACTGGCGTTTAGAGCCAAATGGGCCCTACATCTTTTGCACAGGATAGGTGCTGGTGTTTCGAGTGTAACAACACTAACAAAACTGTGCCTAGATTTGCACAGGCTAGATGCAGGCGTTTTGAGGGTAACAAGGCGAATAAAACTCTGTGCCTAGTCCTCAACTATGGAGCCAGGTAGGTCCTACTCCATTAGCACAGGATAGGCACTGGTCTTAAGAAAACTCTGTGCCTAGTCCTCAACTATAGAGCCAGGTAGGTCCCTCCATTAGCTCAGGATTGGCACGGGTGTTTAGAGTGTAATGAGGCTAATAAAACTCTGTGCCTAGGCCTCAACTATGGAGCTAGACGAGTCCTGCACCATTTGCACAAGATAGGCACACACTCCCTTTGCTGTTCTAGTGTGATCCAAGGATTGTAGAATTATTAACTTTTCTCTATCGATTTTGCAGTTGACTGTTCAGTGTTGGAACCCAACTCAATTTGCATATCTCTGGCATGCCCATGTACCCCACCTCCCTTTATTTGTATTGTTATCTGATGTGAGCCCCAAATCCTTGTTCAATCAATTATGTGTCCTTATATTGACTGTTGTTGACAAGATGTGGTCAGTTTGCCAAAGTGAACAGATTGTACACACCAGCTGTAATTGTGATGAAGTTTGAAGGGGAAGGGAAGTATCTAGCTGTACAGTGGCTTGATGTCCATTCTTGTGTGCACCGACCTTGGGTTATTATACTTGTGTGTTGCTGCCATAATTTATTGTGATCGTTATATTTTGAGGTATGTTTCTTTGAGCAACAGAACTGGCACTTGTTAACGAATAGCAACCCAAGTGAAATGCAGTCTGTGCAGTGGAATACACCACCGGTAGATTTCTATGCATCTTTTGCAAGCATGTTTTTGTTTTATGCGACATTATTCATTCATAGTTTTGATTCTCATCAGTTTGTTTTCAACCACTGTAGCTTTCAAAATGTTCTGTACGTTATGGGTGTGAACTTTGTTTTCCTTCTCTTTTTAATAACAAACATTATTTTGGAGCATTTTTGTGAACTTGCAAATTCATTTAGCTGGGGAAGTTAACTTTTTGCATGAACACGTCTTTACAGTAGCAGTGATGTGATAGTTTATTGTTGGAAAATATGTGGAGTCAATTGACAGCATGTCGTGTGTATTGTGTGCCTGGCTTGATTTGTCTCTTGGTTCTCATGCTGCACCTGTAACCAAGGAAGCTGGAAGTGGGGATGCATTAGAATAGCCACATCCTTCAGTCAGCCTTTTTGTGGGTCCTTGCCATTACGGTGGTTACCAGATGGAGTCTAGCAAAAAATGCAGGTTCCCGTCTTCCGGATCATTCCGACATCCGGTGTGGTTGACAGAATACTATTAATATCCAGCTAATGTACATGTTCTGTGTTAGCTTTGCCCTAATATAACCATCATTGTCGACAGGGCATTAAAAAACGATCATCTATCTTTGATGATGCAACGACGATAGGCTGTCATGCATACTCGCTACTAGGAGTAGGAATGCCATGGGAAGAATTTTGACAGCATGATGTATTATAGTATACTACTTGGACATCAGCTCTGAGCTGAATGGAAGGGCAAGATGTGAAGTGTGGTACATGCACCACGAATACTATGAACTGTGGAACAAAACAGGTAATACGGGAATGTCACAGAAACACTTATCCAGTTGTTGCTGCTGGCAGCCATCAATTTGCAATCCCTGTCCCCTCAGTTATTTCAGGCAAGTGTTGTCATTTTCAACATGCTGGTTGGCTGTTGATTTGTTGTCTGCAGATCAACATTCCTTTCTCTTTGTAGTACATTCATCCATAAAATTTAAAACGGCAGTAATCTTGAGAACAAAGATTTCACTGCATGGAAAGTGTCATGTCAAAACTGTATACTGCACTAATAAGCACATTACTGGGAGTAACTTTTTAAGATGTTATGTAGCAACAGTAGTCACCTACACTGGTTGTATTAACAGAATCGGTCTTGATCTCTGGTTTCCCTCCCCCCAAGTGAATGCTCTTCAACAAAGGTACAGAATCTTTATAGTAGGAAGTCAGATGATTATCATTCCAATAGGAATGCTGCTGTTCATGTTTGTGACAGATAAGAATACACAAATGAATCAATACACAAAATGATTGTTTGAATTTGCTGTTCCTTTGTGTATGTGTGTGTGTATGCACAATAATAAAAAATTATGAGCAAAAGATAAAGCTGATGGCCACCCACTTCCTTTGTAAGTGTAAACAGAAGTTTGTGCCAGGCTGCTGGTCTGATCAAAATAGGGGTTAGGGTACAATTTTATATGCATGCATGTTGATGCCCATGAACTTGCACACACACAAACTAAAACACAAATGAGACCTGCGTGCCCATGTGTCTTTGGGCCCTGATAAAAGCCACAAATTATCTTTCTACCAGCATTTGGGTAATTCTATGCTGGACAACTCTAAAGTATTTTAGAAATTTTTGCTCTGCACGAGTGAAAATGAGTGTACTCATGGCCCACCGAATATGAACGCAACTGCAGTTTTCAGGACAGGGTATTCTTTATTGCAAATTAAGACATCTGAACAGCACTCAACAGTTAGGTTAGTTAGTTAGTAACTGGAATTTCATGTCCTGTCAAACCACACAGCGTCACCTCAGGACACAACAGTTAGGTCTGATGTACACAAACTCAGGTCTACAAAGTACAACCAACAAAAGCCAATGCTGTGTTGACCCTCGTTCAAAAAATGCAAAGTACTTCTTGAAGCTTTTCTGTGACTGAACATGGTTCAAGTCACCAAGCCTGGTACAATCATGCAAAGCAACATGAAGTTCAACAACCTAATTAACTAACAGAAAACAGCATCATTAAAAAAAAGGGGGCAGAAATGTGTCTATTATCTGCCTTTATAAAATTATATCGTTTAAAGCATTAGAACATGCTGATGCATCACAATTATGCTACTTCTGAACTTGGCTGGGTAAAGCTGGGTCCAGTCACAAAAAAACACATGTGCAAACCCTGCTCATACATACACTCACTATAAAATGTGAACTTAATAGGAAAATAACCAAGTAAACATGGTCTGTCATTTACCTTCAAGCATCCCCATGACCCTGAAATTAAGTCCAGGCCAATGAAGCTGGTATGAAGGCATTTAGCGCAAACTGCTGCAATGGACGCCATAACACAAAGTTTGACAGATCTTGCTAATATGACTCCAGAATTTTGTCTGGTCAAAGTTCTGCTTTGGCTGGCAAGATACTCACTACAGCACTCACAATTTTATGTGCATGTCAACAACAAAAACAGAACCCCTGACCCCACCCCCAAACGTAGCAGAATCGATTCAACCATCTCAGTAAGGACCCTAAAATTGTTCTTATAAAACCTACATAAAGGACTGAACCCGTTTAAAATAAACTGCCAGTAGCTTCTGATGCAGAACTGCAATGACCGATTCGGCCGCAGCTTGAGCACACAAAAATACACACGCGTTGCCCAAGACACAAAGCACAATGGAACTTGATGACACACCAACGTTACTATGGGATAATCGGCACCTGACGCCCTCCTGAAGCAGAACGCTGCATCCGTTTCCTACAAGGAAAATGTCAGCACACAACGTGTATACTCGACAGGCAACAGCTAAACTACCAAGTAAAAATGTACATGTAACAAAACTGCATTAGAATCCATACACCATGACATTACCTTCAAAAACAAGTCAGCAGCTCAATCATAAAAATAAATGTACTGGTACTGAAAGAGAACAAAATGGGAAGCCGAACAGAACTCTAAACTTGACTGGAAAAACTTGGACAATTACATCTGATAAAGGAAAGGAAGTTTAAATAAGAAAACAAGTGAGCAACTGGCGAGTTTCAAAACTAAGATGCACTCAGAAAACAGCAATAATGGCAAACAAAGAGCAAGGACACAACAGTTTTGACAGAACATAATCAAGTCTGTGTCAAGGAAGTGTCTTGACAAAGACATGCTATTCAAAGTGTTGTGCAGCATCTTTTTTTTTAATCCTCATTTTGTGTGGGTGTTCTAAACACCTTCCTGGTTCATCTTAGTGTCCTTAAAAATTAAAGGGGTGGTTGGGTTGGGGGTTAGTCCCCACCCCATCAGCTGCCTCTGTATCCCCAAAAATAGAACTGCTTTTCACCCTTCCCACCAAACAATTAAGATCCCCACTGCTCCCTCTCTCTGCTTTAATTAGGACTGCCTGAGCGGCTACGAGCAGGACTCCCGTCATTCTCATCCTGCTGGGTGCCATCTCCTCCATCCCCGTTCTGCTGCTCTGGTGATCGGCTGTGTGACTTGGACCTGGACCTGGACTTGGACTTGGACCTGGAGTGGGAGCGACTCCTAGACTTGCTGCCAGACTTTCTGTCCTTGCGGTCACGGGACTTGCTGCGCGACTTGCGGTCGTGGCTCTTGCTGCGAGAACGGCTACGGCGGTCTCGGGACCGTGATCGGGTCCGACGGCGACGGTCTCGTGATCTGGACCTTGTCCGTCTGCGACGCTCACGGGACCTTGATCTGGAGTAACTGAAAGAAAGACGCAAGGAAGTTTTTATAACCAGCCATCCACCATCCCTATGCAATCCTTTCTGTCTACTCCTTTGTGTAATCATAATTATGTTGCTGTCAAAGTCAGTACTTCTGGCATTAACAACAGATACATACGACTCTACATCATTCTATTCACCAGCAGCAATAACAGACAACTGGCACTTTACCATTTATTCACCAGCCAACTAGAACAGTTCAATTTATACCATTAATCACCTATTGTTACCCTGTTTGGGCAGCACTCCCTTTCATTACCCAAATGAATTAAAATCACTTGTTCAGTAAAAAGTCCACTGTTCTGAATGATGAAGAAAAGATGGTGACAAGTACTTGGGCTTTCAAGGCCTTGGAGTTTGAAAATCAAGTCACGCACACACATGTACACAGTACCTAGAGTAAACAATAAAAACATCAAACACACATCTGTTTACATGGGCCTATGATTAAAAACAAGAACCCCTGTATAAATATATAGACACCTTCGCCTCCTGCGGGGAGGAGAAAAGCCTCGTCGACTTGATCTGCGGAAGCTGCCACCACCACCACCACCACCACCACCCCCACCATAGCGGTCGTCAGGGCAATCTCTAGCCCAGTGTCCAGGGCGATGACACCGATAGCATTCATCATAGCCCTGCAGACAGATTTACATCCATATAGGCAGTGATGGTGATAGCATTCATATGGGCACAACACTGATCGCATTCATCATAGCCCTGCAGACAGATTTACATCCATATAGGCAGTGACGGTGATAGCATTCATATGGGCAACAACACTGATCGCATTCATCATAGCCCTGCAGACAGATGTACATCCATATAGGCAGTGATGGTGATAGCATTCATATGGGCAACAACACTGATCGCATTCATCATAGCCCTGCAGACAGATGTACATCCATATAGGCAGTGATGGTGATAGCATTCATATGGGCAACAACACTGATCGCATTCATCATAGCCCTGCAGACAGATGTACATCCATATAGGCAGTGATGGTGATAGCATTCATATGGGCAACAACACTGATCGCATTCATCATAGCCCTGCAGACAGATTCACATTTATATGAACGATGACAACAGTATCCATCCTAGCCCTGCAAACAGACTTGCATTTATGTGGCTGGTCACATCAACGGCAGTTATCGCCCCACAAACAGATTCATATGGCTGGTGACAATGATAGCATTCATCACAGCCCTGCAAACAAATTCATTCACATTGGTGGCGACAATGACAGTACTCACAGCCCTGCAAACAGATTTACACCCGTGTGCATTGACACTCATAACATTCATCACAGCCTTGCAAACAGATTTACATTCATCGACTCCTTCAAGAAGTTTCAAAGTGTAAATAGTGGGAGGAGAGAGAAAGCTGTTGTGTTGCTATGTGAAAAGTATATAAAGCAAGTTTCCTGCACACAATGTATACCAAAAGCACCCTGAATACATCAGCTGCAGCTAAGGAACTGTCACCAAGTCACACAATGCTGACATACCAGTGACCGAAATAAGCAAGCTGTGACTGAAAACTGAACCCACCAGAGGTCGGCGAGGATTCCCCTTGGCCCACTCCACTATTATGCTGGAGCCACACACATCCCGGCCATTTTCATACTTTATGCAGTCCTGTTGCAAACAAACAAGGCAGGTCATTACCACAAGCCGAAGAAGAGGAAATTTAAATCTGTAAGTAGTCAATTTTGACAAGAAAAAAAAAAAAAAGGTCTGGCAATCTTCGGTTCAAATTATTGCAAAAAAACTATATTTGAAGGTTTTGTCTCTTTTAATTATTCAAATGCATGCATATCAGTCTTAAAATGAAAGTTAACTATTACTATAAACATACACAGACAAATGATTCTGGTACAAAAACAAAGATATTTAGCAAAACAAATGAATCAGATACTGTAAAAATTGCTGTTGAAACACTATATCAACTTCTGACTGCCATCCTCTGGACACTATGAACTGAACTGAAACACACAACAAAACCGTCCATAAAGTCACAAAAACCTCTGGCAAACAGATTCGGTCTTTAGCCAACTAGTAGCAGTAGCACCACTGAAGCTGCTGAAAGAGAACTGCTTTGTTAATCCGGTCTTTTGAGAAAAAGATGAAATAAAATTTTCCAATAATCTGAAGCACAAGCCAGCGAGACAAATGAATAAATACACAGTAACTAGTCTGACAGCGAAAGTTTCAACAAAACAAAAATTCTACCTGACCCACTTCTCTCTCTCTCTAAAAAAATAAATAAAAATAAACTTAGAAACACATGAAACAAAGCAAAACCCACACATACATACACACAAAACAGCACGAAGTGCACAAATGACTATGAACAGATGACTGAGAGCACCTACTCAGCCCAAAGGCAATGGCAAGCTGCCGAGCCATCACATGACCCCCTGGCTGGCTGATGACGGAGCCTGGTCAGGGTGACATTGGACATTGGACTGGCAATGGCATCGCTGCACTTGCGGAACACCAGGCGGGGTCATTAGCTGAGGCCCCGTCCGGGTTGCCAAAGGCATTCTTTCTCATGGGCAGGCTTTAAAGTGCGGGCGACAATGGACTTAGGAGGTGACAGACTCGCTCAAATGCAACAGCTTGCTTGGAAAAAACCCTGGGTGCTGGCATGGAATTTCGGCTACTCATGGCTTAACCGCTGGCTAGGGGACCCCGTGGGCTCAATGGTATAGCAACGGCAAGGAGCTGAATGGTAAGGCAGGCACTCTGCTGAGGGGATCGGTTCAGTTCGACTCTCGCTTTGTGTTGAGCTGAGATGTGCTTTGGCATGGTAAGGCAAGTGGCAAGTCCGCCATGGCATACTACTATGGTCATAACTGATAAAGAGAACAAGTCAAAAGCACAGTCATCAGTAAATCTGCGAGTGACAAACATTTGTGGGCTGATCAAAAAAACACCACTGATCATTTAAACTTATGAAAAATATGACCTCCTTTCACATCTTCAGCTTGCCAGTCAAAAACACACCCCACTTACTCAGTCTTCTGAAATTTCATGTAAAGTGGAAAAAAAGCCCAAGAAAATCCTCTAAAAAATATATATAATCTTGACCTGAGCACTTTCGCACAAATTTTATTTCTAAATTTACAGCTGAGTAAAATATTACAGATCTTTGTGCTACACCAAAGCAGGGTAAAGAAAAATATTCCTTCCTCCATATATTAATTTTATTTTATGCATGATCTCCCCCCCCCCTTTCGTGATGCCCCACACTCATTTTGGCCTCTGCACTGAACTGCATCTGACCCACAGCAGCAACAAAGAAAGCCATGGCTGCAGCAAGTCAGTCCACATTCTCTTAACTTCAGCCATTACCTGAAAGGCATGGTTAAAAATAAGCTACAAAGTCCCTGATCCAGTGAAAAACAAAAAGAGGAAACAAACCAATATCTCACCTCAGCATCTCTCCGATCCTCAAAGTCCACAAATGCATATGCTGGAAATCAAAATGAATCTCTCCATCATCATAACTGACTCAAGCTAATAAAATGAAACACAAGATTTAAACAAGCAGATCAATAGTATGCTTAAAAAGGAAAACAAAACAAAAACACGGAAGCATACAGTGCCCAAATGAAACATGAAACAAAATCATTATTATCCTATTTGCACTTCTGAAACCAATAAAAAAAAAATCCATTAAGTACTGTGACAATCCATTTACTAACATAGTAGAATACAGAGGTACTACATCTTTTAGGTTCTTTAAAAAAAGAAAAAAAGTATTCAATAGTAGTCTGTTACTGATCTTGTAGCATTTAATGTTAAATTTAAAAGCGAGTGCCCCTTTACATACAAATCAAAATGAGAATAAGTCAATAAAATAAAAACATTATGAAAATTAAATACCACAGTACTAAAAACCAATTTATCAAAGTAAATTTTTAAAAAGTCTCACCCATTTCAGCCCCTGAAAAAAACAAGAAGAGAACTGGTGTACAAACATGTAATGATGATTTATCAAACTGTACAGTACAGTGTGGATATACTTCCAAGTTCAATAACAAGTAACTTTAATCTGCAAAATAGCACAACTACCCTAAAAGAACTTACTCAAATGAATGCCATGCATGCATAATCATCTCTTATCACTTATGACTTTTTTCCCTTTCTTTTTTTTGTAAATCATATATCAAAACAAACAAAAAGCACATACACACACAAAAAAAAGGCTACAGCTACAAGACTATCTGTTTTCATCTGTTTTGTGGCTATCCACAAAAACACTAAAAGCAAAAAACTAAAAAGACAAACTGAAGATACTGCTATCGGATGTCCTACTGCAATTCCCTGCTGGCAGTGGCAGGCTGTGCAGACACTCATCAAACCAAAGTATAAAACTGTCTGCTACATTCTTTTAGGGTAGTCTTGTACAGCAGAACAAGCAAAGCCTCTTCTCTAACAAATGCACTGGCTTCTCAAAGAGGATCAAACACAAAACATCTCTAAATTTGACACGAGATTTAGATCCTGGCCACAGTGCAAGTCATGGGTGTTCCCTCTCTTATCTTCAGTTATGCAAACTCTGACGCATTTGAGTCATGCAGCTTTGCCTTCTAGTTCTCTGCACTCTTCTTCCAGTGACAGAATTTCTTGCATCCCCACCTTCAAAAGACAACAGCATGGTGGCTGTGCTTTGCTTCCAACTGCACTTCTTTCCCTCAGTCCCTACGCCCAAAACTGTCTTAAACCTCATCTCTTCAGACAGTACTTTGATTAATAATAGCTCCTTTTTTGTGTCCTCCTTTGGCAGTGTCTGCGTGATCATTTTTGGCATCGCGTATCTGTGCGCGCGCAAGACGCCGTGTACACAAGTTTCATTACGCTTTGGATGACGATTGGTATCCACATTTGTAATTGTACTTGTCAGTGACTTTTCTCTCTGTTCAACCTTTTATGCATTTCATTCTTTTGTGTAACCCATGATTTGGGGCTTTGAGTTGTCGAGAGAGCTGTACAATCTGCAATTAAAATTGACTGTCAAAATAGATTTCCAGCTCGAAGGGAGCGTACTCGTGGCGTGGGACGCCATTGTGACTAAATTTGACCCAGTTTTTTACTGTTACAAATTGCATATTCACGTGGAGTGTGGACCCTGTGCACTCCACCTGTAGTCATCCACTGGACTTTGGCTATGTCACACAGAAAGAGAGGGAATGGAAGATAGAGTTTCAGTTTAAATTTTAACTATGATGTGACAGTCAATGGCACTATGCACATCATTCCTTGGTTTGGCAGCCAACCTACGGGAAGGTTCTGCAGCAATAACGTGACTTCGCTAATTATTTGTCAATCAACCTTTACGTACCATATTTCACTTCACATCTGTTAAGTCTTCCATATGGTTCGAAGATTTCTTCTAAATCTCGAGCGCGAGTAGTTTTGCTCAATCTTCCGACAAATAATTGCCCCTCTCGTCGAGACATGGCGCCAGCACTGCTAAATCTCCCGGATGAGAAACAGTGCATGGGGGGGAGCCAATAATCTTTGTACTCAAACTTGTACAAAAAAGTAATACCCTTTCCAAAATGAACTTAAAAAATAAAATAAAATAAATCCTGGAAGCAAAGCAAGCAAGCAAACAAAGAAGCAGAGAATGAAATGTCTATTAAAGGAAAGATAGATAATATTTAACAGTCAGGCAAAGAAAACAACAACAAAAAGAGTGAATAAATACAAACATGTGCAACTATATTACATTTGTATTGTCTCTTTATAAAGAATTTCAAAATTCAGTTTATATAGGCTATACATAATTTGAAAGTACAATAAAATATACACAAGTTGATGAACATGAATGTATAAATTACTGAAAAGCAGAAAAGTTTTTATGTTATTTTTGAAATCTGTATACATCACAACATCAGTACTTTAGGGAATGAAATAAGTCAATCAAAATATGTGTATGTGTGAAGTGAAAGTGGAATGCCTACATTCACTTCAAATATACATATTATGTCATTATGACTTGATCTTTGGCATCCATTCCTGGAGCATTCAATAATTAATAAACTTAGCCAGTAAACAAGCTCATACTGGGCTGTACCAAAATTGGCCACATGAATTTTTTTTTTTTTTTTTTTTTTGGGGGGGGGGGTACTGTATGCACACTACTTCTTCCTGTCAAAGCTCCTGTCAGAGCATTGCAAATCCTGCTGTGATGTGTGTTTAAAAGGTGGTCAACATCAGTGAGTAAGCAGATATGTACACCATTATATGATATGGAAGCTTAAACACATTTGGACAACTAGAAATGTCACCACTTCTAAAAAGAAAAAGAAAACAAGGTTCAGTATAATTAGCTCTTTGATTAATTAGACTAACAAATCAAAATGGAGCGGATTAGTCGAGTCAGTGTTGACGGTGATCGATGTTAATCTTTCGCCCCATTTGTGTTGTCATTATCATCGCCATCATTGCTGTTACTGTTGCTGTTTTTTGTTGTTGTTGTTGTTGTCTTTTAATAATTTGTATTGCTCTTGCTGTTGCTTTCTTTCTAACTCCTTCCATCTTCGCTTCATTTACTGGTCTTTCCTGTCATTGCATTTAAAATTGTGTAAAAAGATATATTGAATATAGTTTCGAATATTGATTTTGACAATTGAAGTTGTTGCAAATAGACTACAGATGATAATACATTATGATGTGATCACTAATGCTACACAATGAATTACAGTCATAACAGATTAATACGAAAATAAACAATGGACTCTACCTAACCTATGACAGCTTGGTGAATCAAGATTTCCACGTCGTCTGTTGCTGTTTGCCCTGGAAATTTGTGACTGTCATGGGTAAGTACTGATTCTGTTAATGATGTTCATTGTTGTCCTCTCAGCATAATTGGATCTAGATTTTGAACAGGCTGTTCGTCTTTCGTTTGGGGATCAATGACGGGCTATTTTGTTTTCGCCCAAATTAACTTGCTCGAAAAGTTACTGTGGCACGTTTTCAAGTAGTTTCATTCACAATAATCATTTAGATGATTTGGGCAATATTATTGTGCGTTACTTGCTCATGTTTCCATGCCGCCGGTCGTTATGCCTTCTCTTATTGAATGTGGACATGGGGTCTTAACGTGGGCAATGATCTTATTCTTAGTACGTTCATGCTGTGCACACGCAGCCGATCCGTGGGATATTGCCGGGCATCATCATAAAGCCGGGGTATCTAGTCTACGAGTTTGCACAAGTATTCCTGATTCCCCATTTGCTGATGGTGGTCAACTGTCAGTAAAATCAGCTGGAGAACAGATGAAGTAATTACCCTAAGCCTAACCTTACTTCATTTAAACATTTACTATTTAGCCAACAACAATTAAAATTAAAAATAGCACATCATCAACCAGTGTCACTGAACTGCATGGTGATTGTGCTGTCAGTTGCTGCTTGTCTTGTTCCTAACACACACACACACACACACACACACACACACACACACACACACACACACACACACACACACACACACACACACACACACACACATATGGGTGCACATGTTTGGGTGTGTGTATTATGTATACATCATTACATGGGGGTAATGGGATGGAGGATTGAATGTTTTGATGTTGGCTGTTATGTGTTATAGCTTGGTTGTAAAATATACATGCCTAGAGCTCACCAGAAAAATGGTTTGGTGGGGCTGGGCTGGTAGTGGTACACACAGACACTGGGGCAAACAACTTAACAAGGGAAAAATTTGTTTCACTTTCTCAACACCCTTGTGATGATGGTTTCAACTCAAAGAAAGCTGTCTGTGACAGTGTAGTTGTAAGTGTGAATGAATATTTTTCTCCTCCTTTCAAAATTTAACCAGTGTTTGTTGATGCATTTTCTGATTTGCTTTGTGCAGGGGGACTGTTGAGCTATTTTTCTGGTCTGTTTGGGTCCAAGGAGAGGCGGATACTGATCCTTGGCCTTGATGGTGCCGGCAAGACGACCATCCTGTATCGACTACAAGTGGGGGAAGTGGTCACAACCATTCCCAGTTAGTATTCCCGCACAGCTGCACTGTCAGGCCAGAACTTCCATGGACATTTCTTCACCTCAAACTAAGGGGGGGGGGGGGGGGGGGGGGGGTCTGGAACATAGGACTAATGTAATGTGAGAGGGGCTGCTGTTGCTTCTGCAGCTGCTTTGTATATATATATATAAAATTATGTATGTAGTGTGTGTAATTATAATATGGATGGGTGGGTGGGTGCATGGCCATGGGTAGAATTTTGTTCAGCATTGTTTAGTTCTATGTATGTGTAGTACTAGTGCTTGCTCTTTTGAAAAATTATTATTGAATTTCTTGATGTTCATACAGACTATAGAGCGCCATGAACTCATTTTTGTGTGCAGGATTTATCATTCCAGAAGAGTTGTTAATATTATAATAACTTAATATTATTGTTATTAAGTTAGTCTTAAACCAAAGTGCATACTAGATATACCACTTTTTTTCATGCTGAGTGTCACTGTAAGGCTGTAACATTGAACCTGAAAGCCTATAAATCCTTTTCAACAGATGCAAAAATTGTTCTGTTTTAACTTAAGACAGAGCTATTCAGCGTCCTTACTACACACTTTGCATACATAGTATTTTTAGCTCTTTTCATTCGAAGATTTAGTGATCTTAACTGCTTTGACCTTTGTTATACTATACTAAGGGGGGTTCCACTGATGTGTTAGACTGATATAAGCGGATGTTGTCATTTCTGACTCTTTCATTTTTCATTTTGTACGGTTAATTTACAGTCTCATGCTAGATTGTAGCCCATTGTAAGTGAGTTTACTGATATTAAACAATGCTAATTCATATAACACAAGGTTTAAACAGTATGTAAGTGTTTGTTTTGTTTTTTACTTTAATATCTGAAGCTTCAAATAATTCTTTATTACTATTTCATTTGCATATATAATAGCTATTGCCCAAACTGTGCTTACTGATCAAAAAGAAGACTGGGTTGGACTCTAGTTAACAAGGTTGTGCAGATTGCAGTTGCGTGGGAATTTTGGATACCAGCTTTGATTACCTTGTTACTTTGGGGATTCTACTATTTTTAGACGGAGTCTGGTGGTACTAATTTTGATATCAGAGTATTTCTTTTGTATCCAGGTAAAAGATTCATTTTCGTGGTGTAGTTTTTGTAGTTGCTGGTGGTCAACACTAATTGAATTCTTTTGTTTCTTCAGCCATTGGTTTCAATGTAGAAACAGTCACCTACAAAAATCTGAAGTTTCAAGTTTGGGATCTTGGAGGACAGACCAGTATTCGGTAAGTAATGGAGAGCTGTTGCTTTTTTGGTTGTCTTTGTGTGTGTGTGTAAGTGTGTGTGTGTAAAATAAAACATTGATTGATTGATTGACATGTGTTACTGTTATTTCTTATTAATACTCCTTATCGTTTGTGGCTATCTTCATAGGAAAGATAAAGCATGCTGCTCAAATACTGGGGGGGGGGGGGGGGGGGGGGGATCATCTTCACTCTAGTAGATTTCAGCTTTCACCAGGTATTATCAATTGGAATCCAGATTTGCATTTTTTTTTTTTTTTTGATGACAAGATCAATAACACACACACACACACACACATACACACACACACACACACACACACACACACTGTAGTGTGAGGGATATTTGTATTGTCTTGATTTTGCATGCATGCCATAAAGTGAATGCCCTGTCCCCCCTGACATTCTTATTCAAAATAGGCATTGCCACTACTTTTGGCCATCTTTGCTGTCTCTTGACACACAGGCCGTACTGGAGGTGTTACTACTCCAACACAGATGCCATCATCTATGTCGTGGACAGCATGGACAGGGATCGTATCGGTATTTCCAAACAGGAGCTGGTGGCCATGTTAGAGGTAAAGAACAGCTTACTTTCTCTTTTTTGTCGGTCTGTCTGTCTCATGGTGGTGTCTTGTTTATGAGTGTATGTTTCAGGTGCATCACCACCTTCAGGGCAGCAAGGACAACAATATGCTCACTGTGACTGTGAATGAAAACAGTTTACCCAGTTGTCAGTTATTTTAACCAGGCGTGTGTGTGTGTGTGTTTAGGAGAGAGAGAGATGAGAACATGTGTGTGTATGTGTACGTGTCTGCTTGGGAGAGAGAGAGAGCATGTGTGTGTGTCTGTGTGCTTGGGAGAGAGAGAGAGAGCATGTGTGTGTGTCCATAGTCAGTATGTGTACATTTTGATGCAAAAAGCTGTTTCTGAAAAATTTAACTCAGGGTTTCTGTGAGGTAATTACTAGACTGTCTGCAAGGCTTACAGATGAAAAGGTAATGCATGTGTGTGTGTGTGTGTGGTGCCAAATACACTTTAAGAGCTAGGTGGTTAATTTTGGCTAAATTGACAGTTAAGAAGTCAGCACCACTGCCTGTACTCTAGCTGATGTATAACAGACTTTGCAGAATTGTGTAATGTGAATTTGATGACATGTAAAATATTTTCTCTCAGAACTGTTGGTTTGTAGTATGTCAGTAGAACTGTCTGTATAAAACTATCAATAACAACAACAACTGTAGCAGGATTGTGCAAATGACTGATGTTTTGTCACTGTATTCTCACAGTTTAGCTAAGCCTGCTGATAATTTCATTGGAAACTGTGCTTTGCTTTTCTATAAAAATAAAAAAAACATTCACCACTTCATGAGTTAAATCTGTATTCTGTGTGCAGGAGGATGAACTGAAGAAGGCAATCCTGTTAGTGTTTGCCAACAAACAAGATATAGAAGGAGCCATGACAGTAACAGAAGTTGCCAATGCTCTTGGCTTGCCAGCCATGAAGAACAGGAAATACCAGATCTTCAAAACCTCGGCCATCAAGGGGGAGGGTCTGGATGAAGCAATGGAATGGTAACTATAGTGTGTGTCTGTGTGTGTGTGTGCACGCATGCATGCCTGTGTGTGTGTGTGTGTGTTAAACCATTACTGTGTGTGCATGTGATTAGGTTGTTGTTAAAGACATTGTCCTGTACTGTTCAAAGAAACCATAGCCATGATTTTGTTTCTGTTTATACCACTAGGACAGTACAAAGTATCTGCCTACGTTGTTCAGTCCCAGAATCTGCATTGCACTTTCACAGTCACAGTTGTATTTGGCTAGCATGCAGAGCTGTCCAATATATTAAATATATGGCAATGACAGTATGTTTTGTTCCTTTCTTTTTTTAAAGTTTTCATGGTAGAGTGTATTGAGTGCTACTTGTTCATGCTAGTTACAGTGACCTTAACATAATTTCAAGGTCACACACAGTGTCATCTAAAATGTCTGAAGGCTGCAAGGGTAACAACTACTGTCCACTCCTTTTGGGGCCACAGTTACCTCCATTAATAATTCCTTTTGTTTTCAAGGACATACTAGTACTTACAACACAATTGTATTGTAAGTACTAGTATGTCCTTGAAAACAAAAGGAATTATTAATGGAGGTAACTGTAGCCCCAAAAGGAGTGGACTAAGTAATACTTAAAGGTCAGTTGTCTCTATTTTCTTCGTTTTTCTTTCTTTGTTTCCTTTTTGTTTTGTTCTTCTATCTTTTTAGTATGTGACAGTGAAGCAGCTGCTTTTTCTTGTTTATTTCTGCTGATGATGAGGTGATAGTCCTTTTAATCTTTTGCCTGGTATTTTTGCTCATTGTTTTCTGTTGTTTTTGTTTCAGGTTAGCAAATGCAGTTCAGCAAAACAAATAGTCTGTGCAGAGGAAGTTGTTCCAGTGATACTTGTAGACAGAAGGAGACAAGATGCAGCAGTGAATCACCATTGACTGGCCACAGCATTATTTAATTTTTCACCATGTCCATACAATATCACTGTCACTTTTTTTCAAGTTATAAAGTGCCAGATTTCATAACTCTCTCCACCACATCATATTTATAAGAAAGAGGGTGTTTTGTTATTTTGGTTGTATGATCTTTCAGCATTTTGCCATCCTTTTTTTGAAATAATGATGAAGGATGCTGCTGAACTTAAGCATACAGTTAACCTCTACCCATCCTATACAGCCAGCTTTGAGAGATGTAAAACAGTTGGTAAAACTTTTTTTTGCTCCCAAAGTATGTCTGTTTCAAGAGTCAAACAGTGCTAAAATTACTTGTCCACTTGTTTTTGATTCATGAATTATCAGTTTTAAAATATAATTATTTTTGCTGTGTTAATGATACAGTGACGGCAGTATTATAGGCTGCTGTCATTTCAATGATGATTTTGTGGACAGAAGAGTATTTAATCACTTTTTGATCTCACTTTAGTAGACAAAAAGCTGATCAGTAACTTTATCGGAAATTTGACTGTCATAATTTCTGTCAAAATGGTGTTATTTTGGTACGCTATGTTCAGCAAAAGTGACGTTAGAGTGTGCTAACAGAAAACAGTTTCATCTCAAACAAACGCATCTCCATGATGTTGACCTCAAGTTTGAAAATATGCATGTTTAGCTAAAATTTTCAGACCAGAGCAACATCACGGAGGTCTTTGTGCATGCAAACTATTTTTCTGCTGATGCACACCCTAATTTTACATATTGTTTTTCCCTGTGCCTATTCAGATTTTACAGTGCTGCTTAAAAATAGATATCAGTCGTGTGCCTGTGACATGATGTAGCTCAGTTTATTTTGCACAGTGACCATTTATCCATTAGCATTGGGTCACACACTGTTTAAAAATTAGTCTGAAATCAAATACACATGTGCTTATTGTTTTACAGTATTGAAAAATGGTGGTTATAATTATATTCACAGTGAATTTGAATATTTGTGTGTATTAACAGTTTAGGAACATGGACGCAATTCATAAAAGGCAATGTAATATCTCCAGCAGAGTGATGTAAAAACATAACTTTATTAGTTTTGTTATTCTTTCTGGCTGTTAGTGTTTTTGTTTTCTGTATGTGGGCATGTGTGTGCACTTTCTTTTTAAATTGTGATATTCATTCCAGTGTGTGTGTGTGGAAACAACATTTTTAGTCATCATTTCTGAGCCAGAAACATGTACATATTATAAGTCACATCACAAGTTCAGGTACATGCAGTCCTGTCAGAGTTTCATTGTCTTTTTTAATTGTTTACTATTTGCACATGCACAGTGTTTTGATTTGAAAAGTATCTTAGAACTTTTGTTGTGAATTCATATGTTGTTTCCACAAAGTTGTCAAATAATGTATGTAAGCTGGTTCAGTCTCAGTCGATAGAAATAATATGTGAGTCTGTGTAATGATGGGTCTTTGGTCAAGAAGCTGTTTGTCCAACTGTTCCTGAGGTGACCCTGTGTGGTCGACCGAGCTTTAAAATCCAGTGAGTAACTTTCCTGGCTTGAGTGTTTGAGTTCAGCACTACTGTACATCCACAGCCTGTACAGACTATTAGGGACGGGGAGCGCAGGACGACCACCTCGACTTTCACACAGCTGCTGGGCTCTGAAAGCTTGATGGATGAAATGTTGCTTAGTGTCCTCAGATGTCAGTTGACATATTAGGGACAAGTTGTGACCAATGCCGAAGCACGGTTCAATAAATCTTTACATCCACGGAAACCAGAAGACTCATTAGGATGGACAGCCCAGGACATCCACCTCGACTCACACAGCTCCTGAACTATGAGAAAGCTTGAAGTAAAGTAAACATGGTGCTTAACGTCCACAGAAACCATAAGGCTTATTAGGGATGGGGGGAAGGGGGTATGGTGGGGGAAGAGGGAGATTATATACCTATCGCTACACTGTCACCACCAGAATGATTCCTGCATTAAGATGGGCAGTGATGAGAGCCATTTGAATGTTTCAGTAGGTAGTGATGGACAAAGTCACAGGACAGTGTCCACAAACCACAACCTTTTTGAAGAGAAAGGATAGCTGAAGCGGTATTGAACCGAGGTCCTTCCACTTACCAACCTAATGCCTTACTGCTAGGCCAAACCGGCTCACAGAAAGCTTGAGCACTGCACTGCCCAGATATACCCAGCGCCACCTTGGTGGTGTAGGGGAGATGATTTGCAGCTGACCTGAGCTTTGTTAAAGCCCCAGATGTGCCCAGCACCACCAAGCTAGGCAGTCTGCAGCAGTGTCACCCATTACTGACTTGTCCATCTTTAGCAATATGGCTGATTGCTTTTTTTGAACTTTGAAGTGTATCTGAGGGTATGACTTTAATATACAGGCATGATCATGAGCGTAATGCTTGAAACAGCTTTGCCATGGTCAGAGACATACAAGGGATAGATACATAAGGGAGATAACTAATGCATTTTCAGCATAGACCTTTATGTTGGTGCTTCTTAGATCCTCTTTAGACAACATGTGCAAAACTTTGCTTGGTGATCAGATCCATTAAGCTTTACATACATGATCAACCCAGTTTCACTGGCCTTGGCCCATTGTCATGATCACAGGAAAGAATCATTTATTTTCCCTGTTTTGAATGTGACTCAATTCAGCATTTGTTCTTGTTGTATGCCTTTGCCATTGTATGATTGTAAGGAAAGTGTATACAAAAGAACACCTGTCTTTTTTCTTAATCTTAGCTTCAACTGACCACACGTGTGAGCTATTGATAGAATGTGTGTGCATTTAATAGGAGTTGCTTGTTTAAATATATGTTCACCTGAAGAGAGAGAGAGAGCAAACGAGAGAGTGTGTGTGTGTGTTTTAAAATATTTAAACTGTAAACATTTATTTTGGCACATCTGCGTACATTGATTTCTTTTCTTCCGTTTTTGGAACACTTCTGTGTAAAGGTGATGTGCAATTTCTCATGTTTGTTTCTTCCGCAGAGTAAATGTTACTTATTCTGCTGCATCAGAGTGAAAGGAGACTGTATCAACATGGCATTGCGAGAACCAGCATCAAGCATACTAAGCCATAGTTTGTGCTGTTTCTAGTAGGATAGGAACTCCTCAGTGGAGAGAGACAATTTCTATTTATCCCATCCCCTTGTTCTGCCCCTTGCCCTTGTATCAGCTGTGTGAAGAGATGACTGGGCATTAAAAACCAATTATTTATGTACTTCTGCCACGTTTCTTCTTTCTCCAGCATATACCATTCCTTTCTTTTTGCCTGGGTCTTCTTCATCTGAAGGACTCTTGTAGGGTCTGCACAGAATTTGAGTCTGGAGACATCTTGGGGCGTCTGCAAAGCCTAGCACATAAAGGTCACCCATCCATGCACTGACCACTCTCAGTCATGCTTGACCTGGCCTTGAAGAACAAATGGTCTCTCTGCACCACCAACACTACATAGTTTCCTCTCAAGCAGTGTGTCTGATGACCACCTTCTGCTTAAATTTTTCTAGAGCACAGTGGATTAGGCACAGTGTGTTCAGCTGTCAGTTCTGAAATACAGGGACCCCTGCTTCTACTTCTGATGTTGGACCCTGTGTACAAGTGGTGGTTAAGATGATAGTCCTTGGATTTTGTTTTATCCTTATAGTACCAACAGACAAATATTTTTCATGTTCTGTAATTGTGTGTTTTGAGGGGTACAGGTTACTGGGGCACAGTGTACAATTTTGTGCATTGGTTCATGTACTGTCCCAGACAAAAATGGGAAGCATTTAATAAAAGATCTTATTGTGATAAATTTGTGTGTGAGAGAGAGAGAGAGAGAATGTGTTACATTTATTTAACTGGTTGTCATATGCTTGATTTTTTTTTATCTGTTTCACATCATATTGCTTTTCCCTTTTTTTGTTGTTGCTTTCTCTCTCATCTCACCTTGTAAGACTAAGAGCCCAGAGCGCTTACAAAGACATATGGTTATGTTCATTTCATCACACACACATACACTACAAATACATTAATTACAAATACATACATTACTGGTGATGGGCTGGTACAGTGAGAAGAAAATTGGCAGTTTGCAAGAGAGATGTTTTTTTAGTTTTAAGAGTGGATACGAACGCCTGACAGAGTGACTGATGAAGAGAGTTCGGCTAGACCACAGGTCCATATATATATATATATAAAGGATCTCGCATGTGTTTTCCTGGTAACTACACACACATGCACACCCTCTCTCACTCTCTGAGTCATCCCCCCCCCCCCCCCCCCTTCACCCCGAGTCCAATGAACTATGTGAAATAATAAAAGCCGGCCGAGTAAGAAGTTTATGCACAAGTGTTACTGGAGTTGTAAGTAAACATGGTGCTTAACGTCCACAGAAACCATAAGGCTTATTAGGGATGGGGGGAAGGGGGTATGGAGGTGGGGGAAGAGGGAGATTATATATACCTATTGCTACACTGTCACCACCAGAATGACTTCTGTATTAAGATGGGTAGCGATGAGAGCCATTTTAATGTTTCAGTAGGAAATGATGGACAAAGTCACAAGACAGTGTCTGCAAACCACAACCTTTTTAAAGAGAAAAGTGAGCCGAAGCGGTATCGAACCGAGGTCCTTCCGCTTACCAGCCCTAACGCCTTAAAACCGGCTCACCACTGGAGTTACGAACTTGTCTCTAAACAGTCTTTCGATGAAGACCGGTGTGACTGAACTGAATCTGTGCAATTCTAGTTGTCATAAATTCTCTAGGAAATAATGCACTTTCAAATTAAATTCCTCGCCGCGCCCCCCTCCAAGTCAGTTTTGCGGCAGTGATGTCAGTTGTCAATGTCAGGTTTTGTTTACCATACATCGACCTTTCTAAATTTCAAAAAATGTACCAGAATTTTTTTAAAATATAAATGTCTCTAATCTTGGACCGGCAAAAAATACGTGTATGGAACAAAAGTTGACATTGGCACAGGCCCATCAAGCGAAACTATGTGATAAGCTTATAGCTTTACTGCATAATTCAAAATGGCTGCGTGCAGTCCGTTGTTCAACTTGTGCAGAAAGTGTCGTACACTCTTTGCCCCCCATACACGTGTATGGGTGCAAAGTATTTGGCAGAAATCGCCCAAGAGATATCTTGTAACAGCATCAGCGCTTTTTGTGCACTGCCAAGCAAAAGAGAAGCTTGATTTACAGGTAAGCATTAGATCTAGACATGCGTGAATATGTGTGTCTTCGTTAGGAGAAAGCGAAAGTCGTAAATACTGCTAACTGTTCAAGAACACAAAAGCTTGATGGTTTTAATGGAGATCGATTTTTGGTTAAATCTTGCACCGGCAAAAATCTTGGACAGTGGCAAAAAATTCACTTTACATTTTTTTATTTTTATGCCGATTAAAAAACAACTGCTGTTCCTCAAAACACTATGTACTACCGACTTGCTGACCAGGATCAAAGCAACCAAGTGGAAGTCACCGACACGTGATCTGTGAAACATTGCCGGCGATGCTGACCCGTCTTAGTTGGAGTTGGACCCCTATTTCTACATGTGAAGCCTTTTCTTTTTTTTCAGCGTGGAGAGCATAATTTACACAACTTCAGACGTCTGTGTCAAACTTAGTGCGCTGTCACATGACACAAAAGCGCCACAACAAACTCTGTGTGTGTGTGTGTGTGTGTGTGTGTGTGTGTGTGTGTGTGTGTGTGTGTTTGCTGTGCACATAAACAAAGGAAACACTTGCAGACAACACAACGGGTAACATATAATATATGCATAAACATTTTTACTGGGTGAATGAGACTGTGATAAACAAATGTTAATCCTGGATTTTATGCCACCGTCCTACTCAAGTTTTTTAAGCCTTTAAAAAAAAAAAATTAAGCCTTAAAAATGGACATCAAATGAAGCAATAATTTACAACACTGAATATGGTTTGGCTTGTGCAGTTTATTCCTGGTAGACATTACCTGTGTACAGATATAGCCTGGTTGCAGAAAATACAAAAGCATACTGCTTGACTGATCTGTTGTAAAAAAATAAAAAAACAAATTAAACCCACCTCATGACTATCTCCTCAAAAAAAATTCACTGGCTTCCTGTTGCAGACACATTCTCTCTATACAGTAACTCTTTCCTTCTGATACTCCACCAGTATAATTATAACTGAGTTCTCTTGTCTGTAACTTGGATAAAATTGTAACGATGCAGGTGCCTGATGCCAGCAAACTGGGCCAGGAATACTTGTTAAAAGCTGCATCTGCTCAGACTGCTGATGCTGTGACAACACTTCTAAGCCAGACTGCACATTCACTGATAGAAGCTGAGAAGAAATACAGAGAAGTGAGTGTGTAGTGCAAGTAACTGTTTTTCATTTTCTTACTGTTCGTAATATTTTTTGGGTGTTAAATTGTAACTATATTAACATGTTTGTTATAATTTGGTGGAACATGTGTTTTATAGTCTTGAACAGGGACATTATACCAGCACTTTGTTCACTGGAAGGAAGACCAACCTTGTCCAACTGATCAGTCACAGGAGTTTTAGATTTGATGAAAAAGACCAGCCTTGTTTTTAAGTGATGGAACTTAGAAGCCCTGGATTTATATGGAAATGACTAGGTGAAGTTTCAGTATGAAAACAGTATTATATAATTATACAATTCTTGGTCAGTTCTTATTTCTAATATCATTGTGATCCAGCAATTCATTTCTGTCAGTACCAGTGTTACTCTTGAAAATACTGACATTAGTGACAAGGGCTGGCAATGTGTGAGGGAGGTAACTTTTAGGCAGAGTTATAAACTCCTCAGTCCTGTGAAGAAGAAAGGAAAATAGTAAAAATTCTGTTTTAGGAGTTGAGATGTTCAAAATCAGCAATCTATTTCAAAGGCAAGGCAGCATCAGTTCTTATTTAAGTTATTTACTGCATTTTATAGACTTAAATTGCTTCTCCGCGATTTTGACAGACAGTGGATGTGCTTATTCACTTGCTGGAGCTCCACCTCACTGTATTGGGCAACAAGGCCGAGGAGGATCATGTGTGGGATGTCATTCTGCAAGGCAGGGCCCGTTTGGACAGATACGAAAAGCACATCAAGGTTTGTAGTTGTGGTATTAATTTGGTTTTGTACTAAGTTCCACCTCACTGTACTGGGCAACAAGGCAGATGAAGATTGGGTGTGTGGGGCATCATTCTGCAAGGCATGGCCAATGAGGAGAGATACAAAAAGTACATCAAGGTTTGTAGTCACAGTTTTAATTTGGTTGTGTACAAGGTTGAGCACAGTTGGAACATTGGTTCTTAGTTTGTAAAGTGAGAAGAAAAAGAAAATGGAGAAGAAAAAAAAAATCCCATTTCCAACTGACTGTTAGTTTGTGTTGATATTGAAAGTTCTTGCAGTTTTTATGCTTGAAAGTTGATAATTTGATGCGTTTGTTCTTTTATTTGAAAGGTATTTGTCAAACTATTTTTTGTAACTCCTTGCATTAGTTTCAAATACATGCAGCATTTCACACTAACAACCAAAATGTTGAAAAGTTATCATTTCTGTTTGTCTCATTGAATAGATGCATAAACTTTAAAAAAGAAAAAAAAAGAGTTATAACTTCTTTCATTTGAATTAAATATATATATTCTTATAGATTATCTGTGGTTTCAGTGTGACTGATCATTTTTTGCAGGATCTGCAACTGTTGTTTTCATGTGTACAGAAGCTTGCTGATGCATCAGCTGAAGTAGCTTTCCTTGCAGGTGAGTTTTTATATATATTTTTAAGTTGGCACTGACCTTTGTGCACATGCTCTAATCTACATTTGTTTACAACTCAGTAATGATGCACTTACTTATCACTTACACAGGATGCGAGTCTTACCTATGAGTTCCTCCCCCCCCCCCCCCCCACCCCACCCCAATATATTTTCTTGCATCATTTTTGTTTTATGATTGTGTGTGTGTGTGTGTGTGAAAAACAGTCCATCAGGTGAGACTATAAACTGGGGTACCCCATTGTTTCTAGATTCCACCAAACTCTGACATGGACTACAGGATCTTAAATGGGGTATGTGATCATTTAGCATGCGTGCACACATGGGGGACCTCAGTTTTCATTCTGATCCAAAGGCAAAGGACTGTTGTAGCCTGCAGAGAATTTGACTTGGAGAAATCTCAGGGCAGGCGCAAAGCTTAACACATAATGGCCACTAATCCACGTGGTGACCAAACTCGATCATACTTAACGTGGCTTTGGAGAGTATTGTACCACTCAGGCATATGACAAGGCAGAAAAAGAATCAAACATCAAACCTTTCGGAGACTACACTGTTTCTTCCAAGACATTTCTTGAAATGCTCTACACTGCTTCTTCCAAGACATTTCTTGAAATGCTTGACATTGTGTGGGACTAAATTAGCAAGACTGTATTTGCTGCTGATGTGTTCTGTCAGCTCCTCACTACGTTTTTTCCACAGGGTCTGAATTCACCAGCACCAGTGTGGGTGAGCGCTTGCACAATGCACAGCGACATGTTAACAGCGCACGTGAGCAGAGCCAAAAGCTTCAGACGCAGCTACAAGAGGTCATGGCCCATTGTATCAAGACCATAGCAGAGCATGCTGAGAAAGAAGAGAAGAGAAAAAAAGCATCAGAAGAAATGTTTGCCGAAGATGTGCCCAAGGAATCAAAAACTAATGATGATGAGAAGACAGCACAAGAGGCAAATTGATTGTGTGTTTGCAAGTGCCATATTGAAAGAAAATAATGATGATAAGAACAATAATAATGATAAGAGAGATATTGCAAGAAGACCAAAACTGTAAATATTTCCCCTGTGACATATATATGTGTGTATATATATACACACACATACATATTTCAGACCAAAATATTTAGAATCAGATATTCATTGTTTTACGTACACATGTGAAAACCTGTTATTCTGAACGTGTCCTGATTAGTGGTAAAGATGAAGGCTGAAAAGAGGAAAGTAAAAAATGTTGTCCCAAATTTTTGTCCCAACTTCCCAGGCTTCTTAGTAAGTAAACATGGTGCGTAATATCCACAGAAACCACAAGGTTTATTAGGGATGGGGAGAATGTCAACAGTATACACCCTCAGTTTTGAAGATGAGCCTGCTTTTGACCTGCAATTAATATTGGTGAAATAAAATATATTTACAGATCTATACAATGTTTTTGTGTTCAAGATGTTTTATGGTTTGACAGTTCTTGTTCACTGCTTTCAGCTGCTGGTGTTACATTTATGCATCATTTGAGCATTTGCTCTTCAGCTGCTTTTCGTTTTAAAACAAAATGAAAATGCAGGAAAAGATTTGACTGTGAAAGAAAAGAGAGACTGGCTGGAGTCTATTGTTTGTCACTGATATTGTTCGGATGTATGGACCCATGTTGTGTGATGTGATATTTGCTGTTAAAAAGAAAGTGACATGGATATTTAAAACAAGAGTTTATCCTTTTCATTCTCTTTCTTTACTTGTGTCTGTGTGTGCAATAATTATTCCTTAGCTCTGACAGACTTCTTCTTCAGGAAGATAATGAAGGCTCTTTTTCACCTTGATATACCCTCAGGAAATTGAACACTTGGTTTGGTATTTGGTCTGATAACTAAAATGATGTGTTCAAGAGACAAAAATAAAAACTTTATTGTTCTAAAAGCTTGGTCAACTTTGTCTTCAGCTTAGAAAACAGTTTTAGCAGGTTCATTATTTTATACGACACACTCTGCACACACCCTCCTACCTAATTATCAACACACCTTTGATCTGCATCTTATTTGCTTGGATTATATCCTCATGGCAAACTCAGAGCCATAATGGACATGAACACAAACTTTCCAAGAATATGCTGCTTTGCTAGTAAATAAATCAGCAACAGGTGTGTCATACCATTCTGGGCAGACCACCTGACCCCAACACTAAAAAAAGAAGAAAAAAAAAGAAGAGAAAAGCTAGGTGGGTCTGATGCAAACTCCAATTGGGTGCTATCTGTAAAGTTACAAAATTAACTTCTAGCACACAGTGCTATCTGTGAAGCTGTGAAACTAATTTGAGGCAAACAGCAAGTATTGTGAGAATGTTAGCAAACTTTCACAACAGCTCTGGTTTTGGAGTAACGTTGTTTTTGTTTTTAATATATTTTTCAATGAGTTCACACAATCCATATTTGATTAGTCTTCAAGGTAAGGTCATGCACATTGTGCCGTTGATTTCAGCACCACTACAACAACCATTGTGTGCTGATTATGAGAAATAAAGTTAATCTATATGATCATTTAAAGCATTTTGGATGGATTAGGTGGAGGTCTGTTCCCATGAATCAGTGTAGAATCACATGCAAGTGCATTGAGTCTGCTCAAGAGTGGAGAGAAGTACTGTATAAAAGCAATCAACAACAGCAACAACAAACTGATTGCTGAAGTTTGCAACTTTAAAAAATGTCAGATCTTTGCAACTTTTTGAAGATCACAAACAGTGCCAGACCTCCATGTCTCACAAAATGTAGGTCACAAACAGGCAATGTGATGCTTATTAGGCCTCTGAAAACGTTGGTCACAAACAGATGTTAGATGTGTCTCTTTCACAGTATAAAGAGCTTTAATAGTATTAATAGTAGTAGTAGTTTCGGCAGCCTGCTAGGCCTTATTTAATATGCAAACTGCCCTTGTTCCTTTGTACCCGTGTGTGTGTGTGTGAACGCGTGTGTGCAAGACCATGTGTGTGTGTGCGCGGTGAGTGTGAGTGAGAGCATGCATGTGTGTGTGTGCGAGCGTGCTCTTCTATGTGTATGTGTTTGTGTGTGACCACTTGTGTGTGCATTCATGCTGTTGCACACGTGTGTGACCATTTGTTCATGTATGCTGTTGGGGGTAGGTGGGGGTGTGTGTGTGTGTGTGGTCAATTTTTCAGTTTTAATTTTTTTTACATCTTCCCGAGGTAACCCTGTGCAGTTTACTTTTTTTTTTTTTTTTTTGGCTCTCCTTCTGGTGTCAACAGTTCGTCTTTCGTATCACGGTTGCGGCGTCACTGACATTACATGTGCAACACCAGACTATCTGTAAAGGTTGTCAGTTTTTCATGCAGTTTGACAGGATTATCTCCAACCTCATAAGAACGTAAATCATCTGTACGAATGAGTTCCTTTCTTCGTTCCATTTTGTTAAGCACAGGTCAGAACATCATATGTAATGAATGACGTCACAACTCTACTGCGGCTGCCTAGTTCTGCTTGAAAATATGTATACTAAGAAAACAAAACATCAGAAAAGTTCTACCTCAGCTGTTACCAGAAATGGTACAACGCTCGTATTATGTCATGCGACATCACTCGTTTTCCCCAAGCAGGAGAAGGAATTTCGTGTCCTATATTATGCATAATGGTGTTGCTGACTTTTCCATTTCATACGTTGTTTGGCCGTAGATAGTCGTGCTTCTTTCCCTTTGGACTGAACGGTTTGGGCGTTACCTCCCTTACTTGGATTGCCTCAAAACAGATCGTCGTAACTCACTTTCTATTTCTGTTTCTGTAGAATACGTCACTACCATCCAGAAATCTGGTGTTGGTGCGAAGGGTTGAGACGCGCAGCAGTGGTGATCTATCGGCGCTTGGCTGAGGCGGTAAACAGAACTTGTGCTGTCCAACTAGAAACTTCCAGCAAATCGTAGAAAACGTAGTGCTTACTCAGATGATGATGATGAGTTGATGCTTAATGTCCTCAGATGTCATTTGACATATTAGGGACAAGTTGTGACCAATGCCGAAGCACGGTTCAATAAAAGCCACATACGTAAGGTGTATGCGTGTTTAGCTGTAACCTGCCACCTGCACTTTTTGGCAGAATGACCGGGATTTTTTACGTGCTACTGTGGTAACACGGGGGTGGAACGGATACCGAAATAAGAGTCAGCACAGAAAGTCGACCCTGGAGAAGAAAATTCTCCCGCCGTTCCAGCAGGGATTCGAACCCGTGACCTTTCAATCACGAGTCCGGTGCTCTAACCACTGAGCTATCCCCGCCCCCAGCTTACTCAGTTACTAAGTCTAATGGAAGTAATATTGCGACAATTTGTCGTTTTCTGATTGGGTAGCCCTGTGCAGTACTCTGTGCTGTGGTACCGCCAGTGTCGGCAAAGATAGTCTGGTGTGGAACCGCCTAGTAAGATGTAGTACTACAGAGACCGAGTGATAGCTCTGGATCTAGCGAGAGAGTACTAATTTAATCTTTTGTCTTAGTGTCACTGTAACTGAATAAGACCAGCATAGGTCTTACGAGAGATGGGGTTGAGCCCATGTGGATTTGCTCATGAGCATAGATCCTCGCTTGAATTTGAAATGAAATGACAGAAAAGCAGTTTCAGTGTTGAAACGGAAATGAAGTGTGGATTTGTTACTTGCTGACATAATCAGTATTAAAAAAGAAAAAAAGAAATTGTTTATGCCTGTGGGTAGACTCATTTGAAATGTCTTTTTCGTAATGACTGTAACGCCACTAACACAATCGTAATGCTGATGCAGTAATCTGCATAGATGTTTGCTATCCCCTCCATTTGACATGTTGCAGAAAGTGATTGCGCAGTAAAATATGCCCTCAGGGACCACCTGCAAAAGAAAAGCAATGGCACTTGACACAAGTGAAGGCTGCAAGAAGTGTGGCATTCTCCACAAGTCACTGAAAATGATGAGAGACAGGGGAAAACAAAGAGAATTATGCCAAGCCTGCATGTGTGCAGAGACCATGGAACTGTCATTCCAAACACCATGTGGACAACACTACTGCAAGGGCTGCGGATTTCTCATTGAGTCTGTGGGGCCAAACTACTGTGCACCTGACCGTTGTTCTGCTTGCTTTTCAAAACAAGGCTCCTATATTCAGTGTGAAGATTTTCGAAAAGCGGCAGGCACTTGTGAGTGTGAATTCTGCAACAATCATTACACTTACAGCCAGACCTTGGACAAAATTTTACAAACCAAAACCAGTATGGAAGAAACTGTTCATTTTGTTCAGAAGAATCAGATGTCCATATCAGAGTCAGACAGTGACCTTGACCCACCAAGGAAAGAGAATCAAGTGGAAGAAGAGATCAGAAAAACATGGGAAAGGTATAAAAAAAAACTTTTTTCTAATACTGTAATAGACAATAGTTACTACTTATGTAGTACTTAATAATGGTATTATCAGTTGACAAGAAACATAATCACTTTTGTAAAGTGCAAATACTGTTGCTGAACTATACACTTTGCAACCATTATCTTCAGATACATTATAATGACTCAGAATAAAATGTACATGATTACAGTTGTAACTTGCATGCAGAATTTCACAGTCTCTATTACTGTTTTTTAATTTTTAAGCCAGCGCCACGAAAATTCCAGTCACCAGAAACTGTGTAGATATTAGATTAGGTTATTTTGTGTATATATATATATATCTAATGGAATATATAGTTGTGTCAGTAATGTTATTTGCCTCAAGTGAAATTTACTTAAATGGGAACTGATGTAACAAAGCATCATGTACCGTATCAGTAGGAATGGAATAAAAAAACAACAACAGCAGTTCTTCATTTGATTTCTGGTCTTGTTTGTTAAAAGTAAACATTTGAAAGTCACAAAAACACGAAAATGCTGCCATTTTGTGCACAGGAGTCTGTATTATAATTTATATTATAGTGTATTATTAGTGATGTAATGAACAAAGCCGTAATGTGTGGCAATAGTAATTTAATATCACTATCAGATTATGCATAATAATAGCCAACTTTGTTTTGCTCTTTATGGAAAAAGACTGAATGAACATGGCTGCACCCAGAGAAGCTCAGATTTGAAGCAGAAAAATTGCAGTTTTTTTTTGTTCTTGTTTTTTAAATTGAATATTAATGAAACAACCAAATGAAGCCTGTGGATAGAAATATTTACACGTTTTGTATGTTTTCAGGCCAGGTTGTGTCTTTGCATCGGTACTCCTTTAAAGCATTATGTTCATGATAAAGTCCACCAACACTCATAGTCATACAAAGTTTGAACTCCAGCGTGTAAGAATTTTATCATATCTGCACAACATTCAGTTTAATCTTCCTGCTGCTTGGTGACCTTGATATTTACATGTAAAGCTCAACTGAGGTTATTATTGCTCCAACTCCAAGTTTCAAAAATGTCAATAAAAACTAAAATGCCTGATTATTTTTCCAAATTGCCTGCTTGCAATTTTGTACTAACTGTACATAGGGAAAATTATTAGTTAACTTGGGCATAACATTTAAAAGAGTGTTGACTAGAGTGTATGCTAATGATAATGAAATATTTGTAAAGTGTGAACATAAAAATAGAGCTCAGCATACTGTGAGAGAAATTAAATGTAAACACCCCCATTGATACATACATGTATATGTGTATACAAGTGGAGAAAAAACCCCACAATGACAATGATTTTAACAATACAACTACTACAGGCAATTCCATGCCCAAGAGTAAGTAACTTTGTACATTATTTACACACACGCATGCTTGCACACAGGCATGCACACACACATGCACACAATCACCACCACCACCACCACAGTAGTTGATTGAAAAAAGAAAAAAAGAACAAGTCAGAGGGGGTAGAAAGTGTGCCAGTGGCAACAGTAGCCTAGGTATGTGGGTCAGTTTTGTTGGTCAGTGTCCATATTTTGCCATGATTCAGCTGTGCTGTTACAGAGAGCAGCTGGCACTGAAGAGGCAGTTGCTGACACAGGACTGCCCATTGGTGAAGGGGATTCTTCGCACGTTAATGAACAAGGACACCAGCAAAACATTCTACATTGGGGGAGTCGACATTTCCTTCATAAAAGGCAACAGTGTTGATGCCTGTGCAGCGCTCATAATCATCTCTTTTCCAGAGCTAAAGGTAAGCTGTTAGTGCAAAAATATATAATATATACCTCTGGTGGAGTTATGTACCTATTATTTACCATAGGTGACTCAGGTCTTTGCTGCTGTACTTGTACGACATCTTTTGAGCACTAATTTAGTAATTAACTCCCGTGTGTGTTGATTCTGCGTGAGCGCTCTTGGTCTCGTTCTGCTTCAGTTTTATATAAATTCTATCTTCTTCCTGACAGAATATGTGTGTGTGTGTGTGTGTGTGGTGGTAGTATAGACAGCTGTGTATCTGACTGATTACAACAATTGTCTGACCAGTTTCTGCAAACCACTTTTGCCACATTATAGATCTGTCGCACCAGTCTGAAAAAAAATGTCTAGCGTGATCACTGTTAGTGTTACGGTGCCGAGACAAACGTCCTAAATGTGTGGTTATGTGCTGGCAGGTGGTCTACAAACGTCTGGAGATGATACAGCTGACAGCACCCTACATCCCAGGGTTCCTGGCCTTCAGAGAGGTGGACTCCATCATCCAGCTGTACAAAGCGATGTTGAAAAACGCGCCGTGCTACAAACCAGATGTGAGATTTCATTTATTGTGCTGCTGGCAATTGTTTGTTAAACTCGTTCATTGCTGAGTTGTCTCCAGAGAGGTACTCTTGGTGGGGGCTTCCACAAGGAATGAAACATCGTCACTGAAATGATTTGTACTTGCTGCCTGGTCACATTGATGCAGAATCATTCTGGCCGTGACAGTGTAATGTTATATATATATATGATGTAACCGAGTGTATTGTATACATGTTCCGGGCCATGACCCTATAACCTTTTCTTTCCGGTCCTTTTCCTTTTTGATTGGGTGGGGTTTTTATGGCCTTATTATCTAAGGTGTTAAAAGTTGTGTGCTGGGCCGGCAGCGTCCCTTTTCCCCAGTGTCCCTGCAGAGGCAGGTTGTTTGTTAACTGTTGCGGCCGGTGTTCATGTGTTTTCATCAGGGGAGAGAGCCTCTATGGCTTGTTGTTCTGTTGTTTCTTATTGATGTAAATAATGTATGTCTATAATGTTATCATGTTCACAACGTGCCTTGATTTTGGTTCTTGAATACGTGGGTAATTTCAGCGTCAGATTGCCGCCTGGTTGCAGCCGCTGTGGCGACAGAGTACCTTGTTTGTGCGTTCATATCTTAAACCTTTATGCCACAGGATGACCGATGTTTCCTAAATGTATGCAGCTAACCTTTGTTAGCTGATATGTAACTAGTATGTTATGCTGCCATTGTTGGATGTTCAGTTTGAGTGATGCTTTGCCGATGCAAAGTTATCCCTCTAAAGTATGGATACTTTGTCAGCGTGGCCATGCAGATCTCTGTGCGGCATAACTTATTTGTTTAGTATCCTACCGATCCATGTTGCTACCTGAAATCGGTGGTATATTATGGCTATAACACTTTGAAGATGTTGACTTCATAGTTGTGGAATGTTCAGTTTACTAGTTGAATATGGTTTAGTGCATAGGGGTGATTGTATAAACTGTGAGACATGTTATTTCTGCTTGATCCGGCTTTTGTATGGCCGAGTCTTGGGCGCGCAGACTTTCACTCTACTTAGCTTGTAAACCCTTTCCGGGTCTTTGTGCGGGTGCCCGAACTAGCCGGTGATGCGAGTCAGTGGTGGCAATTAGGTCTTTGTCTCTGTTCACTAACTGAGCAGACAGGCGCAGCTAGATCAGCAGCTTAGATTCTTGATGCGCTACCCGCGTCAGTAAGACGCTTGACGTTGTTCACAGCCGGATATGCTCTGCTAGTCAGTAACAGTAACATGCTGTAACGCTTTGAGTAACGAGGCTGGAGCCGGTCAGTTTATGACTGACTTCCTCCTGCTTACGGCATGGTCCCAAATGCCACCCGTGTCACTATCCATCTCGTTGTGTGCTTAAGTGGAACTGCTGTAACGATTATCTCACTCTTCCTGTTTAGTTAAGAATGAGCTT
>OY757548.1:12581360-12591360 GCA_963584105.1 Alviniconcha strummeri | reverse complement strand
AGTCCATCGCCCGCCAGCCACCGGCCGTGGCCGCACCTCATCCAGTTCCACATGTTCCTACTCTTCCTCTCCCCGACGTGTGTGCCTTATCTGCACGCCTTGGTCACACCGTGTGTTAGTCAGGAACCAGCCGCACTTTACGTGCTCTTCTAGGAATGAATCACAAAAAGGCAGTGAACACACACATGTAGACGCACGCGCACGCACGCGCGCATACACGAACGCACGCACGCACACACAAGCACGCACGCACGCGAGCACGCACGCGCACGCACACACACACACACACACACACACACACACACACACACACACACACACACACACACACGCATGCATTCACACGCACACACACACACACGCATGCACGCACGCATTCACACGCACGCACACGCACACACACGCGCACGTACGCACGCACACACGCACACGCACGCACGCATGCTACAACGGCGTGCTACCTGACCCTGTTTTTCTTTTTTCTTTCTTCTTTTCTTTCTGGAAATGCTTCAACCCCCCCACCCTTTCCCCCCCACACCCCCCCCCCCCCCCCATCAAATGTCATAGCCTTCAGAATGTTACCCCACCACCACCCCACCCCCGACCCAATGAAGTGACACAGCCTTCAGAATGTTGAAGCTGGATACCATACGGAAGAAGAAGACCCTGCGGTGTGGGTGGTGGTTCTCGGAGTCCACCGCCAAAGTCGTTCAGGATGAAGCGGTAAATCACGAACACCCGTAATGTAGGAACTGGTTGACTCGATTCCAGCGTCAAAGCTAGACAGGCAGGCTGGGAGAACAGGTAGGAAGAACAGACCGACAGGCTGGGAGAACAGACAGGAACAACAGACCGACAGGCTGGGAGAATAGGCAGGAAGAACAGACCGACAGGCTGGGAGAACAGAAAGGAAAAACAGACAAACAGGCTGGGAGAACAGCCAGGAAAACAGACGGACAGGCTGGGAGAGCAGACAGGAAGAACAGACCGACAGGCTGGGAAAACAGACAGGAAGAACAGACCTACAGGCTGGTAGAACAGACAGGAAAAACAGACCGACCGGCTGGGAGAACAGACAGGAACAACAGACCGACAGGCTGGGAGAATAGGCAGGAAGAACAGACCGACAGGCTGGGAGAACAGAAAGGAAAAACAGACAAACAGGCTGGGAGAACAGCCAGGAAAACAGACGGACAGGCTGGGAGAGCAGACAGGAAGAACAGACCGACAGGCTGGGAAAACAGACAGGAAGAACAGACCTACAGGCTGGTAGAACAGACAGGAAAAACAGACCGACCGGCTGGGAGAACAGGCCGGAAGAACAGACGAACAGTCTCGGAGAACAGACACGAAAAACAGTCGAACAGGCTGGGAGAATAGACACGAAAAACAGACGAACAGGATGGGAGAACAGACACGAAAAACAGAGAACCAGGATGGGAGAACAGACAGGAAGAACAGATGAACAGGCTAGGAGAACAGACCGGAAGAACAGACGACCAGACACGCACGTGCACAATTCAAACACCCCTGCATGGTTTTTACATAGACAAAAGTACATGATCACCCAGGCCACGTTGTTCAGAGGTTTTGGGGAGCCCTACATATTATGAACTCCGCACCACCTGAACCCAGGGTAGCTTAGAATCTATTTCAAGCCCAGTCGGCTGCGCTTAAACCAACATATAAGCTGGATGTCAAACCCATCGACTGTTGGTTTCGGGTTCAGCAGGCCAAATATAGCTGAGTGACATGTGGCGTCAGGCATGAAGCAAGTGTTTGCATACGTGAACTGCGATGACGTATTTACCGTGTCACAACTTTTGCTGCCATTCTTTAGAAGATGGTGCTTAAAGTGTTAAAACAACAGAGTGTAAAAAAGACAGAAGTAAGTAAGTAAACATGGTGCTTAACGTCCAAAGAAACCACAAGGCTTATTAGGGACGGGAAAAGATAGAATGATGATGATGTATAGCTTCATGTCCTCGGATGTCGGCTGACATGTTAGGGACAAACTGTGACCAATGCCTAAGCATGGTTCAATGTTGCTTTAAGTCCACAGAAACCGTAAGGCTCATTAGGACGCACGCTTTCTGTCCTGGGCTTTCCGTCCTAATGAGCCTTACGATTTCTGTGGACGTAAAGCCCAGGACGGCCACCTCGACTTTCACACAGCTCCTGAACTCTGGCAAAAGATAGAACCTGGCCATTCTTTAGAAGATGGTGGTTAGGTGTTAAAACAGTAGGGTTGTTAAAAAAAAAAAAAAAATCAAACTTCGCTATTCTTTAGAAGATGGTGGTTAAAGTGTTAAAACAGCGAGATGTAAAAAGAAAAGAAAAAAGATTGAACCTGATAGGTGATTTATGATTACTATTTAAGTGGCTTTGTGTCCAAAACCAAGCGAAATGGAACATGGGCGTCCACTGCTATATTTTACAGTAAAGGATAAAGGATATTTCAACAATAAAAGCCGTTCTTTACACAGTTTCCCCACTACGAGTATTTATAGCAGGAGCTAGAGACAGACAGACAGACAGCGACAGACAGAGAGACAAAGAGAGTGCCGAGTTTTTAAGGGGTTGTTCGTTTTCCTGGATAAACTGCTTTCTTGTCCGCCGGGTAGCCTGTGCTTATAAGAAAGCTAGCCATTTCATGCAACAGGATGTATTTCAAGCACGCTAACTGTACGAATTAGCGAAGTAAGTAAGTAAACATGGTGCTTAACGTCCACAGAAGCCACAAGGCTTATTAGGGACGGGGACAAGGGGGAGCGGGAGGGGGTATGGAGGTGGAGGAGAGGGAGATTATATACCTTATTAGGGACGGGGACAAGGGGGGGCGGGAGGAGGTATGGAGGTGGAGGAGAGGGAGATTATATACCTATCGCTACACTGTCTCCACCAGAATGATTCCTGCATTAAGATGGGCAGCGATGAGAGCCATTTAATGTTTCAGTAGGAAATGATGGACAAAGTCACAGGACAGTGTCCACAAACCACAACCTTTTTGAAGAGAAAGGAGAGCCGAAGCGGTATCGAACCGAGGTCCTTCCGCTTACCAGCCTAACGCCTTACCGCTAGGCCAAACCGGCTCACGAGGAATTAGCGAGAGGGGTTGGGGTGGATATAGGAGATAAGTTTGGCAAGCTGAGCATCACACCACCGCGTCATCGAGGTTTCATTAAAATTAAAGAGACCACATCGTTGCCAAGGCAGCCAAGACGATGTCATCAACTATTCAGTATCTGGCAGCTAGGAGGGTGCATGAGTTTACTGCAAGTGTTTCCTGGAGAAGGGTGGTTCATTGAAATGGTCTGCTGCGTAAGACATGACTTTTGTTTTGATGGTGATGGTGAAACTGAGATAGGTTAGAGTGGGGATGGGGCCCGAATAAAGACGGTAGTGGGTATGGTGATAGTGTGTGTGTGTGTGTGTGTGTGTGTGTGTGTGTGTGTGTGTGTGTGTGTGTGTGTGTGTGTGTGTGTGTGTGTGTGTGTGTGTGTGTGTGATTCTCTCTCTCTCTCTCTCTCTCTCTCTCTCTCTCTCTCTCTCTCTCTCTCTCTCTCTATATCGTGTGTGTGTGTGTGTGATTCTGTGTGTGTGTGTGTGTGTGTGTGTGTGTGCGTGTGTGACTGTGTGTGTGTGCGCGCGCGCGCGCATGCACGCGCCTGTCTGTGTGATGAACTGCAGTCTAATCCACGACTTCATTTTCTCACTAGCCTGTACCAGAGACTCGGTAGACAAAGCATTGTCTCTGAATGTCTGATAGTGGAGTCGTTTATTACCCATTGGTCACGAGCAGGCCGGCGGTTCCCGCTGTCTTTGACAGACAAAGTGCAGAATGACGACCGTTATCGGTGCGTTCAATACGGCTATCAGCCGTTATTGAATCCCAGCCAGCCACCGCTTTGCCCGGACGGACCAGTCCTTGAGGAACTCGCTTTCCACAGAACACGGCAACGGTCGCCGACAGAGAGTAAAGCTGTCTCCGCAACCATGTAGCATAAGCCGTCTGGATCCAGAACGTCTAGCCAATGGCGATTTGGATTGGTTTACTTGCTGTGTAAACCTTCCAGGCTCTTTTGGTCATCCCGAGAAAAGTCAATAGCAACTTGTCGGTTTTCTGTTGTAACCGGGACCAAGATAGAAACTCTAGAACAACGACGGAAAACGATAAATAAGAGACAGACAGAGACAGAAAGAGAGACAGAGACAGACAGAGACACAGAGAGAGATTAGAGGCAGACAATGAAAGAGAGGCAGAGACAGGTAGGCAGGCAGACATTCAGACAGAAATGTGTCTGAGATATTCTCCACAATACTCGTTTAGCTTTGCGTTTTGTTTTGTTTTTTGTTTTTAAATTCCTTGTCTAAAACATCCACATCTCTCTCTCTCTGTTCTTTTTTCGTCCGCACTGCGTTGCCTGGGTAACTCAAAGTTGTGGGCAAGCTATAAAGTGAGGCGTTCTCTCTGTTTGCCACAGCACGATAATGAACTGGCACACAGCTATGGAGAAACTGGAATGTCCTTCCACGGTTTACAGTTCTGATCCACACACACACACACACACACACACACACACACACACACACACACACACACACACACACACACACATTCGTGCGGCATGGGAGAGAGAGAGACAGAGACAGACACTGAGACACAGAGACAGACTGATAGAGAGAGGGAGGGCGAGAGAGAGAGACAGAGGGAGAGAGAGACAGACAGACAGACAGAAAGAGAGAGACAGACAGACAGAAAGAGACAGAGAGAGGCAGAGAGAGAGACAGCAAGTCGGTCAGAAGCAGACAGGCAGTGATGATGAGGGATAGGAAGGGAGAGAGAGACGGTTATAAATCCAGGTTAACAACATAATTGACCTGACGTAATGAAAATCCACTGACATATTTTTCCACTCCAGCACAAGTTGCTACGGACAGAGACACACGACAGACATCACGACCGTAGCTCATCGTGGAACTTTTAGGGCATCTTAAATGCCAACCTCGGCCATCCCGCTCGGCTTTTAACGAGAGTCTTTTCATGTCATGTGTGAGAGGCGGACGCTGACCGTACACCGCTGACGTTTCTTGTTTCACCTTCTTCTTCTCCTCCTTCCTCTTCTTCTTCTTCTTTGTTTGAGTATGGTTCTGCCTCAAACGGTCAGCCCGCTGGTTTGGATGAAGCAAGTTGGACTTCTTTCGCTTCAGGTTTTCCTCAACAGCAGTGCAACGGACATTGTCTTTGTGACTCTGTCCAAGCACGGCACTTGAAACAGCAATTGCGCGGTGCTCTAGTCGCTGCACAATGGCGAGGGGACACCGCCTTAACACTTCCATTGTTCTGGCGGCGGTCCACGGTCTCTCCGGTCTTTTTCGGGCGGTATCCGCGGTCGAGCCTTCACTCTCTCGTCCCCTCCCTGTTCCCGTCCCTAATAAGCAACCTCGCTTCTCGCTTCAGTGGACGTAAAGCTATATGGTCAAGGTCTTTGGATGAAGGCTGTGGTCTTTAGAAGGTCCTCCATGTTGCCCCACAGCTGTTCTTGCTGCTTTGCTCCCTGGAACCATTGCTGAGTTCTTGCTTCTCCGAAGAAGGGGAAGAACCGTAGAGAACGTGCTCGGGGCGGGAGCGGGGTGGGGGTTGGCGGGGGCTCCTGTCTGGAATAGGCAGTTTTCAGTATACATGTGCCAGTCCTAGTCGGCACATGTGCTGGAGCAGGCGGCAGTGTCAAATCCTAAGACGGAAGATGAAGCAAAAGCCACCATGAAACGGACATTCCAACCCGTCCCAGAAAGCTGCAAAGACCCAATCCACCGCCTTGAGTGGCAGCAACGGACCTCAATCAGCTTTGCCGAAAGACATCGACATCCTACGGAATCCCCTGTTGTCCTTGTCACGTTGTTCTTGAAGACATGTACTTCACCCTGATATAGTCACGTAGTTCTCGCAGACGTGCACTTAACTCCGATATTGTCACGTTGTTCTTGACGACATGTACTTTATCCTGATATTGTCACATTGTTCTCGAAGACATGTACTTCATCCTGATATTGTCACATTGTTCTCGAAGACATGTACTTCGTCCTGATATAGTCACGTTGTTCTTGAAGACATGTATGTCACTACGATACTGTCACGTTGTTCTTGAAAACGTACATTTCACCTGATATTGTCACGTTCTTGAAGACATGTACTTTACTTGATATTGTTACGTTGTTCTTTAATCCTGTCGGCCGTTTGGAACTTCAAGCTCAAGTTGACGGAGAACCCATTTCAAATCCTTGTTCTATCCCACTGTCTTCTTCATCTACTGCTACGGTAACTCTTACTTGGCAAGCCAGTAAGATACAAGCTACATAAACTCCACTAAAGCTAGTACTGAAGTACTGACATCCACAGGCATGAGCAGTCCACATTTTCCATGCCGTTTGCCCAAAGAGAGAAAAAAAGAACAGAAAAAAAAAAAATCCGTAAAGCAGCAGAATCAGCAGAATATTAAACGTTATACCGGCAACAATCGGTCGATTATCGAAACACACAGCAAAAACAGCCCAGCATGCACTAAAAAAAACATGTGATGCGCAGTGAATCTGCCCGAGAGCACAGAATAGTGCTATAGATAAAAGCGATCAATAATAATAATAATAATAATAACTCTATCGCGGCATGAATCATAGAAGATGCACCTTCGTTTTCGCGATAACCTTCGTCAAAATAAAGCACGAGAGCGCCCAATCGGGTTGTAGATCGTACGCTACTGATACGAGCAGACATTAACCTCGGAAGACAAAATTTGCCTCCCCTCTATCTCCCAGATCGAATGGCTCTCCTGCGGGCCCGGGGGAAGGAGATGGGTCAGAATTTCGGCCTTCGCGGTCTCCCGGCTGGGTTGCATCAACATGCACGAATGAATAAATGAAAATTTCGATATGGCACATAACAACCCTGCGTGTTCACAGCGCCAGATACACATAGTGCAGTGCTTACATGCAGGCTCAGTCTCACAAGCTAAAACTACCAAAGACATTAATGCCTAAAACTACCAAAGACATTAATGCCTAAAACTACCAAAGACATTCAGGCCTAAAACTACAAAAGACATTCAGGCCTAAAACTACCAAAGACACCCATGCCTAAAACTACCAAAGACACTCACGCCTAAAAATACCGAAGACATTCATGCCTAAAACTACCGAAGACACTCATGCCAATAAAGTACAATCCTCCCCCCTTCCTCCCCTCCCCCCCCCCCCCCCCAAAGTGCATCTATCCATACTACTATCCATACTAGTTGTTAGACTGAAGCGGGGAGGGCTATCTGTCCATCTATCTATCTATCTATCTATCGAGAGACTGACAGACAGAGACAGAGAGACAGAGACAGTCAAGTTTTTATTTGACTATAGGCCTGTGGCCCGTTACAAAGGGAGAGACAGAGACAGAGAGAGACACACACACACAGAGAAAACGTATAGCAAAAGTACAAGCATGTCTTGGTTTTAAAACATTTCTTTCTTCTTCTCCAAATTGTCGCCCATCGAGGGTCTTGTCAAGGCATGCCCGGTCGGCTAGATTCCTACCACCTGTAGTTTTAAGTAGGAATCTTTTAGCTCGCAGTAACCAGTGGCCGAAGTTTCGTTTCTTGATATATATATATATATATAGAGAGAGAGAGAGAGAGAGAGAGAGAGAGAGAGAGAGAGAGAGAGAGAGAGAGAGAGAGAGAGAGAGACACACACACACACACACACACACACACACACACACACACACACACACACACACACACTGAGACAAATTATAACAAAGTCCAAGCATGTCTTGGTTTGGAAACTTTTACTGCAAATTTTCGCACATCTTGGAGCTTCTTCAAGGCCTGCCCGGTCGGCAATATATATATTACACCTAGCGTGCGTGCGTGCGTGCGTGCGTGCGTGCGTGCGTGCGTGTGTGTGCAGGGTATGACAATAAGGACTGCCCGACTGCCCGGGGCAGGTAACTTACTCGGTCGGGCAGGTGAAGATCTCAGTGGCCTGCCCGACTGGGCAAGTCGTTATCAGTTTTTTTAAAGTTTTTTTATTGACAGTATCATATTTCAATTCAAGCACTAGATTTCGAGTCACTGTGACAGTTTTTGTTTTGTGGTTCCACAATCGCAACATCAGTTTCCCTTTACATCATCAAACCGACCGACTTCAGTGTCGTATTACGTGATTGGCTTGCCAGTGCAGTTAAGCCAATCAGAAGCTAGCTCTCTTTACTCATGGTGAAGCATGGCTCGCACTCAATTTAGCTTTGGTGTGAGCTTTTAAAAAGGAGCATCGAAGGAAGGGGGGAAGGGGGGAATGAAAACAAAAATAAGTTTGAAAAGCTAACAGATCCCAGTTAAAAAGAGAGGAAGTTTGTTCCCAAGTGCAGACGAAAGAATTTGCTTAGGGTGTTTGCTTGGGCCACAACTAGCCAGTACTAGTGGGAATTTTAAAGCAATTTCTTCGTCTTCTCTTTCTTTTGGAGGAGGGATTGGGGGCAAGGGGAGAAGGGGGGTGTCAGATCCAAAGTGTAATCAATGAGCATTTTAAAAGACCTAACTGTGGACGCTAAAATGTTCAAATTCATAATCATGTTCTGATCGGGAATTTCCGTTCAGCTAAAGGACACTACTCCCGACTCGCGATTTTGTTTTATCGTGGAAATAGGGGAAACATTGGACCTTAAAAAAAAACAAAAAAAAAAAACTTCCTCATTCTTAAATAACAGATAATGAAGGCAGGAATAAACTAGCATAAATCTGAATCCTTTATTAACACAGAAAATAAAGAAATGTATCTGGTGCAGGTTTGGCACAGTTCCTTGTGTTAAAAAAATACAACCACTGATCCAAGCTGCCTGGGCTATGTTGGGGCATGTATGGCAATTTGGGTCATTAATATTAACAATAATTAAAATTCCGAAATTAGAACTGTTACAGCGTTAGAATTAAATGAACAGTAACTGCCTGTTGGCTTTCACAGAAGTCATGACACATGACAGAATGAGGCAGAGTTATCATTCTGTACTGCAATGATTCATTGCTGATACCATTAGTACTGAGACAGGTAGCATTGGCAGTGCCACTGTAGAAAAAAAAAATGAGCTTGAGTACTTAACAGAATTTTATCTCTTTCAAGCTTGGACCTGGCAATTAACAATGTTAAAAATGTATGTAATTTTGTGTGGGGAAGATGGTTTGTGTGTGTGAGTGTCAGTCCACTTAGATCTTTTATCACATTTTCTACCCTTCAAAATCCATTTGACAAACATATCGCCTATTTTAATCAAAATGGTTGATTTTAAGAATCTGGCATGGGCAACTAGTTTTGCCACTCCGGCAAGAAGAAAATTCATCTACTTGCCCTGGGCAAGTGGGAAAAAAAGTTATTGTCATACCCTGGTGTGTGAACGCGCGCCGTGTGTGTGTGTGTGTGTGTGTGTGTGTGTGTGTGTGTGTGTGTGTGTGTGTGTGTGTGTGTGTGTGTGTGTGAATGCGCGCCTTGTGTGTGTGTGTGTGTGTGTGTGTGTGTGTGTGTGTGTGTGTGTGTGTGTGTGTGTGTGTGTGTGTGTGTAGTTGTGTGACCTCGATCACGACTGACGAGGGCAATCTTTCACCGGTGCAACATGCATTCGTGGCGTGTCAGTTATGTATGCCAGCGGAAACCACCATACAGAGAACAACAACAACACAGCGTAATCGGCCTCTGATAAAGTTAATATGATAGTGTCGAATGTAATGCGAGCAATACGGCTTCATTTAAAAAGTGTTGTAATCTAGTGTAGCGCTTCCACTCCTACCAAAACGTTCTTTCAAGCATGAGAAATTCGGTACATGAAACTAACGGCCCTATGAATCATCAACGGTTGATTGATGTTCCCCAACAGCGGATAAAGTTCCCAAGAACGGTTAAATTTCCCCAACAAAGGTTAAAGTTCTCCAACAAAGGTTAAAGTTCCCCAACAATGGTC
>OY757548.1:12436215-12581160 GCA_963584105.1 Alviniconcha strummeri | reverse complement strand
AATCGAGGGGGAGAGGGGAGTGGGGGGGGGTACAGGTAGAATCGAGGGGGTGGCGGGAGTAGGGGGTACAGGGAGAATCGAGGGGGAGAGGGGAGTGGGGGGTACAGGGAGAATCGAGGGGGATATGGGAGTAGGGGGTACAGGGAGAATCGAGGGGGATATGGGAGTAGGGGGTACAGGGAGAATCGAGGGAGAAAAGGGGGGGGGGGGGGTACAGGGAGAATCGAGGGGAGATAGAAGTTACAGCACTGATAACAGAAGCCTGAGAAAAGAAGGAAGGGAACCGTTATTCTGTGATTAACAAAAAGGCATAGACCTACTGCAAAATAACAGCCCTCCTCTCCCCGGCCCTCTGTGGACGCGCGTGTGTGTGAGTGAGACATACAGAGCGGGGCTGAGGTGGGGGGGGTGGGGGGTGGGGGGGGGGTGACTTGTAGCTGGATTTTGATTTTTTAAGGTTTGCACATGCACCAGTGATTAGAAGTCGGCTCCAGCATCGGAGCAAAGCACACTTTTTACTTGAAACCAGCAAATCTGATCTTCATCCAGTTCGGTCATAACGTTGCCTCAGTGTAATGATTTAACCGAGTTAACTTGGCTCAGGTGAAATCTGCGTGGTGACATTCAGTAAAACAATTTTACAATCTCTTCTTCACACACACACACACACACACACACACACACACACACACACACACACACACACACACTGACACAAATACACACGCGCGCGCGCGCGCACGCACGCACACAACGCTGCTGGCACGTAATTATACACACACACACACACACACACACACACACACACACACACACACACACACACACACACACACACGGCAGCATTGTATGGCTGTGGCCAAGGCAATACAGGCCGATATGCACTTCGTTGCCAAGGCAACGGCAGTTTGCTACCTGGGTTAATTGTGTATGTGCTGTGTGCTTTCAGCTTTTAGCTTCTCGAGACTCCCCGACACTAGAAATGCCAGCTATTATCGATGTCACCGAAGAGCCGGCACGACAAATAGATAACCGCATCGCAGATTTTCTGTGCCGGTTTCTGCAAACAATGAAAGATGGCGGCTGTAACTGGCCGCACACACACGAGTAGTAGTAGTAGCAGTAGTAGTAGTAGCCTAGTGCGGAGGTGGGGGGGGGGGGGGGGGGGGGGGGAGAGAGATAGAGAGCAAATATGAACAGCAGACAGGTTCTACAAACTTTGATTCTGACGAATGTTTATCGAATAATAACAAGTAATTAACTGGACGTTCGGCACCATGCCTCAGTCTAGCTCAAAGCACTTTGGAACCTACAATAACAAAATATATATAAATTACAAAGAAAAGTAAGCCTAAAGCAATAGTACATGGCACTGAAAGTGAATATGAAAGTATACTGCAGTAACACGCAAAGGATCCCGGTCATTCTGCCTAAAATGCAGTTGGCAGGTTACAGCTAAACACACAAGCATCCTGCGTATGTGGTTTCGAATAGTGACACTGTAAACTGGTGCAACTTTGTATGGTGTACACAGTACGTGCGCCGAGGTGGCAGCAGTTTCACGTGGTGTCAGCCGCATAACAACTAAACAGCGCTGTACGTACAGCACTTGGGTGGATATTCAAAAATGCCTTATAAAAGGATACAGTCACTCATTCAGAATCACACGCGACATGAACGCAGTGAGTCTGCTCGGGAGCAGGGAACAGCGCTAAAGAAAAGCGATCAATAATAATGATAATTATAATAATGCTGCTCTGAATGAACAGTTCCGTGTGTTCTCGATCATCGCATATGTTACTGAGCGACCACCGATCACATTTGACAAAGTTCACTCTGAATATGCGTGTGTGCATTGTTGGACCCCACAGTGCTTTTCTGGTTACTGTAAATGTGTACACGTACAGCATCAGAGATGGAGACATTTACCAGGTTACCTGGGTGAATTATGAACAGTTTTAAATTCCGATTCGAGAAAAATACCCAGGATACGAAATCTTCAGCGGCAAGAAAACACCGACTCATTTAGGATGTGACGCCGCTGCCGATAACTTGGGAACACCTGGAATACAACTGTCAGAGCTCAGGAGCTGTGTGAAAGTCGAGGTGGCCGTCCTGGGCTCCCGTCCCTGATAAGCCCACGTTTTCTGTGGACGTAAAGCAACACTCAACCAATAACCAACACAACAACCGTGACACCAGTCGGCAGGTCAAGGTTCTTGTGTGCGACTGATTGTTCCATCACCGATTTTAGCTTACCGAAAATACGCAGCCAAAACTGGTGGAACAGCATGGCGACAGACTGAAAGACAGCGAGAAGCTTGTAAGTCATGACGTGAACTGGCACAGCGGATGAACCTGTTCTCAACAAGTTCAACAACACCGAAAAACTGAACGGAAGTGCTTGTGCTTGTAAGTCATGATGTGAACTGGCACAGCGGATGAACCTGTTATCAACAAGTTCAACAACACCGAAAAACTGAACGGAAGTGCTTGTGCTTGTAAGTCATGATGTGAACTGGCACAGCGGATGAACCTGTTATCAACAAGTTCAACAACACCGAAAAACTGAACGGAAGTGCCTGTGCAAATGTAATGCCACCTCAGTTTGGCCGGCGCAGACCGTGCAGCGAAGACTGACTGCAGGATTTCTGCACAGACGGCGCAGCAGCCTCGAAATAATTCACTGTAGTAACGGGGATCTTTTTCTGTGCAAAAGCAGCGCTGCCGTAAAAACAGTATGTTTTGATTTTATTAGCTACTGATGAGCTCTTGTTGTGACCTTGACCTTCAACTGAAACCAGTCTTTTCGCGTGACCCCGCTCTAGTCCATGCTACAGTTTCGCTACAAAAGGTTCAGCCGGCTGTTCAGGTCATCACCATCCCTAACAGGCCACCTCGCCTCCGTGGACGTTAAGCAAAATCAAGTTATTCATTCATTCATTCTTCAGGTCATCGGACAAACGGCATGAGCGAACAACATACCCTCCCCCCACCAAAAAAAAACAAAAAAAAACCCAACAACAACAACAAAAACAACAAACAAACAAAAATCCGACACGTAACAACAACACTGAAGAATAAACAAATGTAACCACTAGTAGTGTTTACTAGTTCTTTCTCTGTATTTTTCTTCTTTGTACTCTCCGTATGGTGCCTGTAGTAATTAAACTCTGGCACCAACGGTAATTCTTTTTACGAGTTCGCCCCAAGGGTTACACCAAGAGCCTTGTCCAGCTCAGTGTTCCCCCGAGTTCAATTGTTCAATGTCAGGCTATTAGTTGATAAACAAACCAGCGCCTCTTGGCATCAAGACGCTGGGACCAAGACCGCGCAGTTTACCACCAAACGCCGGTCAGGCCAGACGCAAATTTTGTTCAAGCTCAAGGCCTGTTCAAACCTTAGAGAAATCTGGCTAGAGCCCTTCCTTTTCCCTTTCTTTCCCTTTCTTTTCTTTTGTTATTAGCTTTTCTTTTTCTTAGTTCACTTATGCAAGCCTAAGAACACACTTGCGGCCCGACCGGCTATTACTATCATTATTAGTCTGTGTCTATCAAAATTAATTAAACTACAAACAAACGTAACATCCCTTTTGTAGTCTTTTCTGTATCGTACGGTGTGAATGACAGACACAACGAGCCCACCCCGTAAATCACCCACTCTCAACCATTGTCAGGTGGTTTACACAAACAAAAAATCCGACACGCAAAAAGACATCCCAAAACAACAACAAAAGAAAGAAAAAAGAAAAAGAAAAAAACTAACACAATGTAAAAGTAAGTAAACATGGTGCTTAACGTCCACAGAAACCGTTCGGCTTATTAGAGACGGGGAGAAGGAGGGAAAGGGTATGGAGGTGAGGGGAGAGGGAGACACTGAATCAGGAACGGGGCCTAAATATACTGATCGGACAGACAACCTCCATTGCAGAGCTCAGGAGCTGTGTGAAAGTCGAGGTGGCCGTCCTGTGTTCCCGTCTCTAATAAGCCTACGGTTTCTGAGGACGTAAAGCAACATTCAATCAACAACCGGCTCCTCTTCAAACAAAACACGTAGATAATTGTCTTTGTTTTCCCAGTGACTGACCCGCCTGGTGTTCCGCTACTGCGGCTGAGTCCGTATTCTCTAGGACGGTGCCACTGTAAGTAAACATGGTGCTTAACGTCCACAGAAACCATAAGGCTTATTAGGGACGGGGAGAAGTAGGAAAGCGGGGGGTATGGAGGTTGGGGGAAGAGGGAAGTTATATACATATCACTACAGTCACCACTAGAATGACTCCAGCATTAAGATAGGCCACCGATGAGAGCCATTCTAAAATGTTTTATTAATTGTGAGGGACAAAGTCACAAGGCAGCGTCCACAGACCACAACTTTTGAAGAGAAAGGAGAGCCGAAGCTGACTAGTTCGAACCGAGGTCCCTCTGTTTACAAGCCGGGTGTGACTGGTTAGGCAAGTTAGGCTCGCTCTGATATAACCATAATGGTTGATCGGGCGTAAAACACCAAGTTACCGTACTTTTGGTTAGCCTACATTGCTGGGTGCATGCCTCACAAAGCCGGGTATTGCGTTTGGACTAGTCAAACGTCGCCGGCGTATCGAGTCACGCCGTGTGAGTCTGTCTCCGCCGAGCTCTCACAGTTGTGCTCGCGGCGGCTGTGTTCTAGTTTTGATCAAGAGACATTACCCTAGTTTTGCTGTAGGCTAGTAGGCCATAACTCGGTTTTGAGCAAACTGTGATTGGTCAGCGCCTCCTCGGCCACTGGTTATGTCCCATGCGGCTCAACACAGGCCATTTAAGCTGTTCAGCAGTGCTAAAGATGTGTTGGACGGCTCCTTCGCTCTCCGCTTTTATTACTAGTTACAGCTACTTGTAACGTCAGGTTTCATTACTATGTATTGTGCCTACACTGACGATAGGCAAACGCCGGCCCTGCCTGGCTGCAAACTGCCGAAGAAGGAAGGTCAGTTCTCCGAGTCAGTGGCCGGCCGACATGATAAAACTTGTCCCGGCGGCGGCGGAGTCACTCAGCACTTTACCGCTGAGGAAACGTTCACAGAATGCCGAGTTTTACGTTGAGTTTAGTTGACTTTTGGCCACTCAGTGGTATTTGTGATGTCTTCCGCCTAGTCGCTGGAGTACCGCGGACACAGACTCCAAGCACTGGTTTACGACATCCTTCCTTGGAGGAAGGTGCCGGAAAGTGATGTTCGGAGTGTGCCGCGTAGCCCCCCCCCCCCCCCCCCCCCTGCCCCCCTCCACCCCCCAACAGCCCGGCCCCGGTTCCGCCAGGATCCTCCCCGGCCAACACGGTCTGCGGCAGTGCAGGAAACCCAGTGCTAAGGCGGAAAATGAGATACCAGAGCTAAGAGGCGTTTAAAACCGGCTAGAGTAGGTCAGAATATATGGGCCGGGGAATATACTTATGGGCTCAGTTCGCTGTGAAGCAGCTGCGGACCCGCATGATTTGGCCCTTCCGGCCGAGACAGGGTAAATGACCGGTTTCTTCTGATTCCTTTGAGTCTACACTTGCGAGTCAGTCTGACTGAGTGCGCTAAGACCCGTCACTGACAGTGGCCACGGTCTTGGGCTACATGCACATCACTGACTGTCACATACCGAAGCTGCCAAGATCTATGCACACTGACATTACTGAAGATCCGTATGGTCCCGCGCCACCCGCCTCAGTTTCAAAGAGACTAAGTTTAGGTCTAGGCCTTAATTAAGCCAATGTATTCCATGTCAGTAACGATACGATAGTTGTGGCCAAACGGTAATAACTGAAACGGCGAGTGACTCAATACAACGCTGATAGGCCGGATTCGGCTGATGGCCTAGCTGGGTTTAGCCATTCAACTAAATTAAGCCTGACTTGCAGTTGCGAATCTTCCCGGCTCATGACTCGGAACCGCATAAAGTGACGTGTGACATAGGACTGAACCGATTAAGTCGTGGTTTTATTACGGCTTGTGCGGCATTTCGCCATGGTAATGTTTAATTATATTTGGTCGCTGACGACTCACCCGGCGTTAAAAAAGCATCAGTAAAATGAAGCCGGCAATGGCTGGATCCCCTTCTTTCTCTCGGGGATCTCCGACGTCCGGCTGACTATCCGGCGTCGGACCATTGTACGGTCGGAACGATCTCCGTCAAGGGCAATTGTGTCCTCTCTCCGCTGCCCTGTACACACGCGAACAGCAGGCTACGCCACTTTTCACACCTGAGGACCCCAATTGACACGTCAATTATCCGCCTCAAGCAAAAACACGATAAGAAACAAACGAGATTAGTTAATCGGAAAGAGCCGTCTTCTTTTCAGTCCCTCTCGTCGGGAGCCGCGCGCGCCGTTACCTCTTTTCTGTAGATCAAGGGTAAGCGGTTCACGCGGCGCTCACACCCCCTACCCCGCCCTCTCCCTCCCGAGGCGAAAGATGGATAATTTTCACTTGGCTGGCGGAGCGGCAGGCCATGTCAGGCACACACAGCAGACGATGCATAGCATGACGCGCCCCCTTGCGGACACTTCACAATCAAGCCTGGCAGAAATAATCGATAAACGCACACGCATTTGTACGTTGTTTCTTTCCGCGAAAAACTTTCAAATACGAAACCATTTTTAGGACAAAGTTCTGAACACCGCGTGTGTATTTAGCGGGCATTTCGAAAATTTATGGATCATAAAATTTATTCATTTATCGGGTGTTATTTCATCTTCGACTCATAAACAAACATGGCGGAAGTACGGAGGGAAGGCATTTCCACGACGGGTCCCGTAAATTTGACCCCAGCCTAGGTGTCAAACGATGGTGAGTGACTTTTTGCTTCAGCTGTTTTTGTGGCATGTTGTGGGTGATGTTTAGAAGGGCTAACGGGGATGTGGTGAAGGATAGGGGGAAGTAGTTGATTAGAAAACCACCAGCGGTCCTCCGTGACAGATCGGGATAACCCCTCCGCTGCCTGTCCCCGGGCGCTCCCCGTTTCGCCTGCCGTGCGCAGTCAGCGCGAACGATCTCCGCCGTGCTGATAAATTCCGCGTGATTGACGTTTCATGGCGCTGAAACTAAATACGAGCCAAGCCAGCTTTGCAGAGAGGGAGGAAGCGAAAGAGGAAAGATAGGTGGGGGGTATTCGGAGCTCGGCCTTTTTGTGCACAGGGTGAGGGGTTTGATCGGGGAGAGCAAGAAATCACCCTCAATTACGACGGGGTCGGCGTAAGCCTACCCGCTGGGCTTCGTTACGCATTTTTACGGAAGTCGGACGGAGGGACATCGCGGAGGTCTCACGGGCGTGCAGCGCAGCGCTGTGCGGTTTTGAGCGCCGTCGGAAACGAGTTGCCGCTGGCGGGTTTAGCGCTGGTGTCGACTGGGCGTTGTTGTTAGCGGCATGTAGCGCGGAGGGACTGTAGATCGCCGCGCCGCCGACGTTCTCTGCAAGCAATCCAAAATGCCCGTCTGCGAGAGGTAGGCCATTTTGTTTCTTCCTTCCTGCAGTTGACATGAGGGGGGTGCCTAGGATTTAGGGATCACTTCTAATCTTTCACGAGATTGACCCCAATGCTCGGCAGGCGAGAGGGGATGGGATGGGTTCTCTCTGGCTTGACAAGTGCGTTGGGTATTCAAGCATTAATTCAGGAATGCGATTCGGTAGCCTGGAGGAGTTTGTATGAAGTGTTAATTGGCACCTTTGGGAGTTGAAGCACGGAGTTTTTGTAGGCCGTGGAGAGTTTGGAGAAAGTTTCTTTTTTTCCCCTTTTCTTTCAGACTGCAGTGTGACAGACTTGTTATTTCTCACACTTGTGTGTAACTTTTGTCCAGGATGTTCTGTATGCCTAAGACCTTCACAGACTGATTCGCAGATTATATTGTCCATATCATCTAAGTGAATTTTCAAGTTAAAATGTTTGACATGAGTAACAAACATAACTGATTCATCAACCGTAAGACAAATTTTTGCAAACTGTGGCCTGGATATAAAATAATACTTGCCAATTGGTTTGCCTGTGCAGAATTAAACTAATGAAAATTGTTGGTTGTTCGTGTACTACTAATGTAGGCAGTAATTGTTAAGTTATTAATTAGATATAATAACAGATTATTTATGGTGCCCCAACTCCTAAGACTGTAAGAGCTCAGAGCATTTACAAAGATAATAAGGATACACTCATTTCATCACACACACACACACACACACACACACACACACACACACACACACACACACACACACACACACACAGATGAAAGCCTCACTCAGCCAGAGCAACTTGCAATGGTAAAAGCTAAAATAATTAATAAATTTCACATACATCAAAATATGGCATGTAGCATGATTATATGCAGCAGTGTGAAACTCAAAGTGGTTGTCTCACTGAAAAAAAAAATCTGAAAATGTGTATCCTACAGGTACATCACTTGCTTGCCAGTGCTACTCATTAGTCACAGTTTACATTATATGTGTGTTGACTTACTTCACACTACTTACTACACCCAGGGAATGCAACAAAATTTTGCAACATTAGTCATTACACTTTACAGTGTAATTTACTGAAAAACATTTGTGATATAGATCTGTGAAGCAGAACATATGTTCAGATTGTCTCTTCAGTCATGACTGTGTCAGTGTATATGACCACTGTTCAGTGAATGAAAAGAAGTGGGTTTAAACCCCACTGTTTGATTGGTTATTCACATTATTATGATGTGAATATGAGTATGTTTGTCAGAATGTTTCCTTGTCATAAATCTGGCAGCATGGCAATGAAGGATGGCAGTGAAAACATTAGTTATCCTATGGGTTGGGGGAAACTGACAGCTGGGCAGAAAAAGTACAACTGCAGTTAAATTAACAGAACTATTTCTGGCATTAGATGTAAAAGTTCTGAAAATATTTTCCAGTAAAATTTCTGATGCCAAGAACTCCTTGTTAGTATGTTACATAGCTGACTTTAGAGAGAAAAAAAGGAAAAATACAAAGAGTGTAAGATACTAGTAATGCACTATACGTATACAAATGCACAGACACAGACAGAGAGGTTACACTGCACATAAATTATAACTTGTTAGTTTGTCAGGGGTCATGCTGTCTTTTAGAGATTTGTGTCAACCGACGCGAAACATTATGTATTTTGTTTCAATGGCACAAAAAATGCGTACATTATAACATAGAATTAATGCACATTACAAAGCCAAAATGATGATGTAACCTGATTGTAGCTCACGTCTAAAATGTGAGCAGATGAAAATGTAAAAAGGTCTATCCGTGCACCCAAAAAGTGGTAATGTTCAGTAAATTTGCTGTTCACAGAAAAAGTTTGAATAGATCGGAACATCGTACATGGCATCATTTTTAAAGGAAGAGCTGCAGCAGATGATGTCGGCAAACCCAGTTCTCGTCTACCACAGGATTTAGTAATGAGATGAAGTTGAGCTGCTGCCGTTTTCTCTCATTCATATTCGGTGTTGATGCGTGTTTTGTTTTCGATTTCGTAGTCTTCTACCTTTGAGTAAATTCTGATAATGTTACAATTTACATGCTGACAAAGTAGGCATACTGGGTGGTTCCAAATTCCATATCTGGGATTGTGTCCTCTGTTGATTGACCAGAAAATATCACTGATCAGTTCGGCAAAATGTCTGGCCAGTCTGATAGTGATACGGGAACCAATCTTCTTCCAGATCTATACAGGTTTGTTAGAATTCGGTTTCAAATTAATTGTTTCTTTCTTTCAGAAAAGTATGCAAATTTTATTCACAGACAGGGCGCTACCAACTATAAGGTGCATGGATAAGATTGTAGGAAAAGTTTCACCGTCACCTTATACTTATAGTCCAAAAATTACAGTAGCTTATGGGGAGTTATGCGTTTATTTCGCTGTCCAGATTCCACCCTTCATTGACTGGACTTGAACGGCTGAGCTGACACCAAAGATTATAAATACATATTTATAATCTTTGACGACACTGAGTTTGCAAGTAGATCTAGTGTTGAGTGATGTGACATCCACCAATGAGGCATAACTTGTCAGATTAATCGGTGGTCATTTTGCGTACGGTGATGATGATGATGAGTTGATGCTTAATGTCCTCAGATGTCATTTGACATATTAGGGACAAGTTGTGACCAATGCCGAAGCACGGTTCAATAAAAGCCACATACGTAAGGTGTATGCGTGTTTAGCTGTAACCTGCCACCTGCACTTTTGGCAGAATGACCGGGATTTTTTACGTGCTACTGTGGTAACACGGGGGTGGAACGGATACCGAAATAAGAGTCAGCACAGAAAGTCGACCCTGGAGAAGAAAATTCTCCCGCCGTTCCAGCAGGGATTCGAACCCGCGACCTTTCAATCACGAGTCCGGTGCTCTAACCACTGAGCTATCCCCGCCCCCCTCGCGTACGGTGACGCAGCAATGTGGCTAAAATGCGTACGGCACCCAAAAAACGAAATATTTATGCAAAATTTTGCAAGGAGTGCGACTCCTGGTTTGTGTCTAAACAGTAAATGTCAGAGAAAGATGAATGATGTGCTCTTAGTCCTCTAGACTGTAGCTGTGTCAGTGCATTACATCCACTTGGCCACTATGTTTTCAGTCTTATTTGCATACCATACCACATGGTATTATAATGAAATGCACTAAGAAGTGAGAGTTAGAGCAGCTTGCAAGAGATTTAAAATGCTGTTTTCAAAGGCAAGGTCACACTGAAGGTTCACTTTAGATCCTAAACAAAAATGACTGTCTCATATCTGGATGATACCTGGATAACTTATTCATTTGGAAGTTGGAATGTCACTTTGTAAGGTGGTGCGTCATCATGAGCTAGAGTGCATGTGAAAAGCCTTCAGATTCAGGGTCAGACTCGGAGGTTTCAGCTTTGTTCCATGTATGTTCTGAACCGCTGAACATTTTGCAACCAAACTTGGTATGGTGGTGAATCATCATAAAAGTCAGAGTGAATAATGTAGAATATTTCCATTGAACATAACATGGCTGAATCTTCTGGACTAACATACAGAGCTCTGCAAGCAAGTGCAAATGAAAGAGGAGTCTGATAAAAGTTCAAGTGATTTTTTTTGTAGATTTTTTTTTAATGCAAGCATTTTTCAATAGATTTCAAGAGCTCCTTGTTATTACTTATTCAAAACTTCATTGAACAGAACTCTCACCTCAGAATTTAGCACTTCATTTGTGTTCAAAAAAATCTGGTCGGATTTCTGTTTAACTACTTAACAAGAAACGTTTTAGTTCTGTTCAGATGTGAAGTAGGCACCATTTGCAGTCACTGGTTTTCTTTGTCCTGAGGTGACCCGTGTACTTGATGGGATGTTAGAATCCAAGAACTAACTAGTAACTGTACACTATAATTTCCTGTTGTCAGCAGACACTTGGCTGTTGTATAATGTGATGCTTTTAATTACTGTAATAAAGGATTATTAGGGTGTCAGTGTCTCCGTTAATTTATGAATATCACTTTAATGCATTGTGTACAGTATAAACTCTTGCATAGTTCATTCCTGTTGTTTTAATTATATCATTTCAGTTAACCAAACACAACTGATTGTGTGTTACACTTACAGTTACACTACAGCTGAGCTAACAAGAAAGTTTTTTGTTTTTTTTAAAGTACTTCATCATTTTGGGTTGCTTTACCTGGTAAGGCACAGCAGCTGCAAGAGCAGCGCTACCTATTTCTGTTGGTGTGTGCAGCATTTCTGTGTGTCCAAACAGTGGTATGGCTGCCAGTGTTTGGGATTTGTAATGTGCACACATATTTGGATGCATGCGATTGCGCACGAGGTCTCTTACTCTACAGTCTGAGAGTCTGCGTTGGAGGTTGACTCTAGGAGAGATATCCCTTGCCACACCAGGGACTTGAACCCCTGTTAGTATTGCAGCTGGCTTTTGCTTTTAGTCAGTGCTCCAACTGAGCTATCCCCGCCCCAGGAATGACTTTGCTGACAACAAAAACAGTAACTGAAAGAAAGAACCATACTGACTGCAGACAGTGAAAGTTGTAACATGCCTTACAATTACATGGACTGCTGAGGATGGGATACATACTTGAAAATGTCAGAAATACATACAGTTGTAAAACTAAAAGGAATGCTGGTATCAGTTTCAGTTCAATTTCTAGAGTATATTATCCCTAGAGTGTAGATCATCAGCTAACAAAAGGTTGGTTTAAAATGAATTCATCTGTGAGCTGTTTTCTTCAAAAAATATGTTTAGGACAAATATGCAGAATAGAGTAGAGCATAATTAGACTTTAATTGGACTTTTTTAATGCCATGTCCCATGATATTGAATAGTCATTTGTTGTATGGAACAAGTTCACTGATGTATGAAGCCATGGAATTTGTACTGATGCAAACAAAGGAAGCAAGGAGCTTCAGAATAAGTGAGCTGTGGTGAAAGTACCCTTGTAGTTTGGACAGGTGTCTCTTTTTTGACTGGTAAAGTGGTATGGAAAAAAATAGCCGTTTTAATTTTATGAATCTTGAATCTAGCTGTTGGTGTTGTAGTCATCAGTGTTGGGCTTTCTGTTGATTGGGCCATGGCACAAGACATTTGGATTTTCTTCGACACTAAAAGCCAAAAGAAGAACGGAACTGAAGACATAGGATGGCTTGAAATTAAAACGTAGAAATTGCGTGAACATTTCCTGGACCTGCATGTTTTAGTTTGGTGGTTTCTGTCAAAATCTGAAACAAGGATGACTTCTAGCTTTCTAACTCTGTCAGTTCTAACTACCATCAGTAGTATATAAATACAAAAGGAATATTTTTCTGCCTCACTCTTCATCATGCAGTGGTGTCACTGTTAGATTGTGTGTGTCAGTGTGTGGGGTGTGTTTTTAAATGATGATTGTAATTAATGCAAATTAACTTTGATGTTCAAGTTAAGAAACATCAGGCAATCACTCCATGCGGTCATATTTTTGTGCACAGCATCACCAAAATCCAACTGTCACCAGTGTTCCCTCTGGACAGCTATATACATGTGTATTAGAAGCTGTACAGCGTCCTGTTATGCTGCTGGCAGGCTGAATTATGTCCACTACACCTGCACGTGTAGTAATACCAGTACAAGGTCCGTGTCTCTTGAGACTGTGGGGGCTAAGTGACCAGTGCCCCCTCCTCCCCCCACCGCCCAACCCCCTTGTTTGCTCAGGGAAGGTGTGAATATGTGCTGCCACTGCCAGGCGGGTGGACTCCCCCTTTCCAGTATTGTTTACTGGAGCAGTCACAACCACTAGCGTGGGTGGACTCCCCCTTTCCAGTATTGTTTACTGGAGCAGTCACAACCACTAGCGTGGGTGGACTCCCCCTTTCCAGTATTGTTTACTGGAGCAGTCACAACCGCTAGCGTGGGTGGACTCCCCCTTTCCAGTATTGTTTACTGGAGCAGTCACAACCGCTAGCGTGGGTGGACTCCCCCTTTCCAGTATTGTTTACTGGAGCAGTCACAACCGCTAGCGTGGGTGGACTCCCCCTTTCCAGTATTGTTTACTGGAGCAGTCACAACCGCTAGCGTGGGTGGACTCCCCCTTTCCAGTATTGTTTACTGGAGCAGTCACAACCACTAGCGTGGCTTTTCTCCTGGTTCCACAGTTTGGAAAATGGCATGCATCATGTGGGAGTGAGATCGCAGTTGGGGATTTGAGATTTTACCAGAGGATGCATATTTGAAAATAATAATTTTGGTTTACTTTGTGGGAATAGCAAAAGACAGAGACTGAGAGAGAGAGAGAGAGAGAGAGAGAGAGAGAGAGAGAGAGAGAGAGAGAGAGAGAGAACATATGCGCGCGCTGACAAAAAAGAAGAAAGAAGGATGATGTACCTTAGTATGCTTCCCAATTCACAGTCAGATGACCTTGATTGTTATTCTGAATCTGTTGTATGCACTGCACTCACGGACTCGAAATGTGTTACTAACAGGCACGTAGTATTCGAGCATACGGTCACCCCGCAGATGCGCGTGCACACACACACACACACACACACACACACACACACACACACACACACACACACACACACACAGAGTAGTAGCACGGCCGCAGGTGTGTGTTCTTTAATCCATTTGTCAGTTGTAAAATCATGCCACTGATCGCTGACAAACAACTACAGTGATCTCTGTGCCCAATATAATCCTTATACCCCCCCCCCCCCCCCCCGCCCCATCATGTGTGTTTTTTAACATTAGCAATTGCCCCCTCAAAATTGGTTAGTTCATTTGCATTCAGAATCCGATTTTAATTAGTTAAGACCAAACTACCAAGCAGACTTTCAGATAAATATTCCGTTGTTCAGAGCCAAAATTGAAAAGTAACTTTCCCTCGGAGACAACCTACCCGCCCCCTTTTGTAGCAGCCTTTTACCTCATCTCGTACCCGTGTTCGCTTTGCTATCACAGTGGGCGGTATCAGGGCACCCCGCTGTTCTCGCCATGGCTGGTCTTTGTTGACCTGACGTTACTCGCACAGTCAGCGGTCGCCATGGGAACCAGTGTTTGAGCATCCACTGTGACACTGCACTGGCCACCGAGCGGAGGGTAGCTCAGTCATAGGCGCTTGCAAGAAAATGCTGGGAGCAAAAAAAATTCAGGCTTAGATCAGCTTTTTGTAGTTTAGTGGGTGTGTGTGTGTGTGTGGGGGGGGGGGGGGGGGGATGCAGAGTAACTATTAAGTGTGCAATATTTCAGTCTGACTTTTTTTTTTTTTTGGTCTTGCAGTGCTGATTTCAGTCTGACTTTATGATCGACTGCTTTCATTGTTTGCATGTAACTGTATTCGTGTAACCAGTGAGATTTCTAAGTGCAGCATAAGTTACATATTGCATCACCATGGTAAAAATGAAGAAGAACAATGTAGTTTGCTAGAAAGCTCCAAACTAGCCCAACAGGTTACCACCTAGTTAGGTAACCTTTAACACCCCCCTCCCCCTTCCAGGCTGGGTGGGTCTCAGTGTTTCACCCTCACACCTCTCTGATAAAGAGAGAAGGTGCATGGAATTAAACAGTATTATTATTGCATAGGCCTGTCCGGACAGGAGAAAGCTTTGGCAGGAAAATTTGACCCAGCTGCTGTGGCCCCCAATACACTTGTCATACACATTGTTTGATTCTCTGTGATACTGATACTCCCCCAACGGGAAGAGTGGCAGTGGTGGTTTGGGTGGTGGTGGGGGTGGGTATCATCAGTCTATGGGAATCTGGTTAACTGAATATTGTCAGAGAGGAGAAATTGATCAGATGAGAAAGAAAGGTGGAAGAAAAGGAAAAAAAAGGGGGGGGGGGGGGGGGGGGGAGGTGAGAGAGAGAAAAAATCCTGTAATATGTTTCTTTATAGTAGGATGGTTAGTCCTTTTAAGTGCATGTTAATTCTTTTTTGTGTATTATGACAAAGTGTTATCATCAGTTATACATTATGTTTTTTTTTTTTACTGCTTTAGATGTGCCCAACAGAGTGTTTTACCAGATGTCTAAATAGAGTTCTAAAAGTTTGTTTTGCAAAACAGGAAACTTTCCATCAACACCACCCAGCACAGGCCTAACAGTAACAGGGCCTCTGAAAATGGACCCAGTGTATCTATAATATATGCATGCAACCAAAGCTGCATTTAATTACATGTCTTGTGGTTACACAGTAATGGAATATTCAGTGAGGTTGGACTTGGTGTAAGCTGGTATTGAAAAAGGATGCTCTTTTAGGTAATAATAATACACACAGTGCACACACACACACCCCCGCATGCTCACGCACGCACACACACACACACACACACACACACACACACACACACACACACACAACACACACACAGGGATGACTTCAGCTGAACTGTATACAAATCTGTCATTACACCACTACCAGGCTTTGGGTAAGCACAGGCTCTTGGGGGGGGGGGGGGGGGAGATGGCCAGAGTAACATTTTAGTGTAATTTTGAGCAAGGTAAATTACATAAGACTGGCAAATGAAGAAGCCGAGAGTGATCAGGGTGACGGAGTTATTGCCATTGGGGGGTCTGGCAAAAAGAAAAGGGAAAAAAAAAAACCGGAGTGGGAGTGTGGGTGGCGTGAGTGGCTAACAATAGGGACCAGAGTCTCCGGGGAGAGGTTGAGGAATGAGATGGGGTTGGCGAGCCAGACAGGTGAACGAACAGCTAACTGTGGGATGACATGATTAAACGGCTGGTGGTTTCAATTACAGCGTCAGAGCAATGCCAAGACTTTATTGATCGTGATGGAAACAACAATGAACAATGGAACAATGTAGGACTAGAACTGGAAGGGTACATCATCGACCAGGGAAGCAGTGGGGAACTAACGAGTCTCTCTGTCTGTCTGTGCATCTGCCTGTCTCTGTTTTCTCTCCTTTAGGGCTCTCTCTCTCTCTTTTTGTCTCTCTTTTCCCACACCTTCCTCCCTGCACCCCTTTGTATAATATACAAGTGAGTGTGTGTGTGTGTGTGTGTGTGTGTGTGTGTGTGTGTGTGTGTGTGTGTGTGTGTGAATACAGCACTGTATTGAAACACACAAAAAATAGAAGGAATGCTAATTTGATATGTCAGTACAAAACATGTATGCAAAATAGCACTGCTTTGTACCTTCTGATATATCTTCTTTAAAGTTTTCGTTTTCATAATCTGTGTTTTAGAATAGTGTTTGTTTGTCCTGAGGTAACTATGTGGTTGATGGGTTAAAATGGTGGTTGTTTGTCCTGGGTGACTATGGTAGATGGGTTAAAATGGTGGTGGTTTGTCCTGGGTGACTGTAGTAAATGGGTTAAAATGGTGTTTGTTTGTCCTGGGTGACTATGGTAGATGGGTTAAAATGGTGTTTGTTCCAAGGTGACCGTTGTTTTTTTATGGTTGATGGGACCCTGAAGTCCAAGAACTAAATCATGCAACACTGTTGTATAATCACATTCCCAGCCACATGGTTGCTTTTTGTTTTGTTGGGTTTGTTTCATCTATTTAGAACACTTAAGATTTTACAAAATTGCAGCTCATGTGTTTGTGTATTACTATTCTGTTACTGTTAGGACTAGAAGTTTTAAAAGTGATTGCACTAGACATTGTTCAAAATGGTGTGACATCTAATGATCTGTAACACATAAGGTGGCGAAAGTGGTTCCTTGAGACAGTGGTTCCTGGAGACGGGTCATACAGCCACCACTGTAACTGGCGGTCTATACTACTACTAGAGCTCTGCTAGCAAACACATTGCTCCCTTTCCCATCTAGAACACACATTCACACACACACACACACACACACACACACACACACACACACACACACACACACACACACACACCATGCCACATGCACTCTGTCTCTGTGCTTTTGAGCATCTTATATGATCAATGCTTTTATGATTTAGTTTTGAGAAATAGTGCACACAGTGCTCTGATGTTTTCGCTTGAGCAGTGCAATTGCATGCCATGTGTGTAGAGTTAAGGTGACATTGAAAAACAGTGATTGCACTAGACCTGTTTTAAATGGGTGTGGCATCTGTAACTATAAGGTAGTGAAAATGGTTATGGAAACCAGTCAGAATATTACTGTAACTGGTCAGATACACCGCCATCTGTACTACCAGAGGTCTATTACTGTGTATTAAGTACTATTAGTACTGCTAGCAAACACTTTGGTCTCCCTGTTCCCTTCCCTGTCTAGAACCCCCCCCCCCCCCCCCCAACCACCACCACACATCACACACACAGACACACTTTCTCTCTCTGATGCATGTGTGTTTTTTGTTGTTGTTGTGTTTTTTGAGAACTGGTCAAGCAAAATAACAGTCTGTTAGTCTGACTGATTGCTGATTTTGTTTCCAGTATATGAGTATATGCTGAACTTAACTGGTAAAAGACCTTACATTTCAGGGATAGATTATTATATGTTATAGATGCTGATCTTAAGTGGTAAAAGACCTTAAATTACCAGTTAATGCAAATCCTGAAAAAGTGGGAGCTAGTTTTCCAAATTTGAATTTTGATGTAAAATCTCTGGGCTTTGTTTTTAATCTGAGTGTTTTTGTCAGTTTTCTTTTTTCTTTTCTTCTTCTCTTCTACCTGTTGGACAAAACATGTCTTGGGAAGGTCTAAAAAGTTTTTTTAGATTAACAAAAATTAAAAAAATCTTCAGTGTGTCAGACTGCTACTATTTGTAGTTGTATTAGTTAGTAATGCTATTACTATAAGTAGGGTGCTCAGACTGATAATATTGTGATGAAATTATGTGAATGTTAGATTGATTTTATATATATATTTTTAATGTTGCAAATTTGAAGAGGCTTGTCTTGAAATTCAATACAATTTTTACTCTTTTATTTAGTATTATATATGGGGGTGGGGTAGGGGGTATTGTTTGTTTTTTAATCCCAATGCCATCTTTTCCTCTCTTGTGTAATCCTGCAAATCCCTTTCTTCTGTGGGTGAAAAGGGGGTCCGGGAGAGAGAAAGATACTCTTTCAAGCTGTTTCCAGTGTGTAATACTAGATCTGTGTGGTACTCAGCTAGCAGTAGCACATTCTTTGAGAGCATAGCATTCCATTACTGCACACCCAGTTTTGTCAGCCTGCTTTAATATAAGTCATAGTTGACTCAGGGCTGGCTGGTGGCACTCCTTATCTTCTTGCTTGCTTCCTGATTCAGGGATTGGCTCAGTTTCTTACTCACCAGCAGGAACTTCACACTGTCCGACTGCCTTTTTCAGTCATTTTGTGAAGCCATTATTTGAAAAAGAAGTGGATGGTGGTGGTTTGTGTAGGGGGATGGGTGAGGTGTGTGTATGTTGGTAGGGGGGAGGGGGGGGGGGGTCTTACACCCCAGTAACTGGCTGGTTGTGCAGGTTGGGACCCAAGTCCCAGTTTTCAGGAAAGAGGCAGCAATACTTGGTGTTAGACTGTTAGAGTTTTGACTTGGATTAATCAGTTAATGTCACCAGCAGAAGGAGAGTTGGGGAGACTAGGGTTGTGAACAGGAATGTCCAGGCATAGAGTAAAAATGGGATGGGACTTGGAGTGGATGTCAAAATGGAATGCTCACTAAACTTGGTCTTTACTGCAGCGTTTTTTGTTGTTTTGTTTTTAACTTAAGAGTAAGATTGACATTTGAATTTTTTTAAATTATGAAGGGGTACACTAGATTTTGTTTTCATACTTAAATTCATTTCATTTACTTCAGAGAGGCATGTTTGTACAATTTTAGTAGTGCATTTGGCACAGTATCTGTAATTTAGTGTAATACACACACTGGTAACAACTGCACTCAAAAATTACAACTGTCATCGAGACTACCCCCAAAAATGAGTCAGTTTTCTGCATTGTCTTTCATGACATTATGCAGCAGTGCTCCCCATAAAATTTTAAGTGAGGGTTACCATGTCAATGACCCCCTGTCAAAAAAATCTAAGGGTCAGACAGCCTAAAACTGGGGGTCACAATGCTGAAGTGGCCTGTATGTTTATGAATATTCAGTAGCAACCGTTTTTGAATTAAAACAACAACAAAATGACACCACAAATGCTCCATCATTACTCTTTTCACATTTACAGTCATTTAGTACATAAAAAATAAGAAGAAAGAAAAAATGTTTCCCCTGAATTTGAGAGTCATTTTGGAAGTGTTCATTTTTTCAGATGCATAACAGGAAAAAAATCTGGCAAAGATGGGAGATCATGTCCCCCCCCCCCCCCCCCCCCCCCCCAACACACATGCACACTTTTTACTGTAGATATGGCTGACTCTCGGTTGCAAAATGGCCCTGTCCAGATCTCAGATTCTCACAGTTCCCCAGTGATTTTCACTTCCATCAGGTAGCCAAATAATCGCATGTAATTACCGGTTTTGCAACAGTTCTTTATTTTGCTGCCTTCATTGACTTTTATCAGAACAGCCATGGAACAGCCTCAGTTTCGTTCAAGTTTTTTCCAATGGAATACAGCACATCATTGAAGGAAGCAAGTACAAAAGTAATTGTTACAAAAACAGTAATTATAATAAATCATTTGGCTACCACTGTACCAGGGAGAAGAGTGGAGCAGTAGTAAAAATGAGGGAGGCCGTGTTCGCCTCTGCCAAAATTTAGTCCCATTACGTTAGCGACTATGGTTGCACTTGGATCTTTTTTCAGGTACTTTAATACTTCTCTCTCCTTCATCGATAATATTTTCATCAGACATTGCTGCTGAGCACTTCTTTGCATGTGTAAGCCAGGTAAAAGCAGCATATTTTCAGCCGAAGTGAAAACAAAGGTGTAGAAAGGAAGTGACAGCTTAGAAAGGAAGTGAATTCCCAACCAGTCCGCTTTGGAATACAACTGCTGGAAATGACATTTAAACCATTCAGCATCACGGACAGGAAGGTAGTTAGGCAAGCAGAGTTTTGCATTCTGAACCTTACCAATCTTGTTTCGTTGATGTGCTAAATAACCATCGACTATGTCAATCACTTTGAAAATATGCGTGCATCGAGATGACACATGGATCTCCAATGTGTGTGTCAAAAATTCAAATCTGTGCATAATAGACCCACAGTTGTGCATTATCGGGAGCACTGTGCAGAGCTGCGAAATGTGGTCAGTCCCACACAGCAACTAGTAATGCAGCCAAAAACTGACCTTGTTTGATGTCATGCACCCTGGCCTGGCAGCTGTTAAAGTTGACATGTTTTGACAACTGACTGCAGGGACAGAGACTTGCTTACTGGAAATGGTTGGGGTTTGAGCACTTGGTGTGAGACTGAGAGGGGCTTATTTTGTGTCAAAAACACTTCTCTTTTTCTGTGTATCTGTGACCCCTGAAGCACTAAAATAGTACACTGATTGAATTATTATGTAACATTGCCTATGTAGTCATTTTGATTGATTGATTTAGCCCTGTATGTAGTCAGTTAAACAGAGATTTACTCTCTTTTTCAGGTATGAGGCGCCTCTGCCACTGAAGATGGCACAGTTTAACATGCCTCTTCACGTGCAGACGCCAGAAGACGAGTACATTATGGATGACCATTACCATGACAATGGGATGACCAGTCCCCATGAGCTGGGCACATGGATGGACGACCAGAGCGATGGAGGGGGGAAGTTCCGGCTGAAGCGGCGGCGACGCTGTGGCCAGTGTGGCCCCTGTCAGGTGAAGGAAAACTGCGGCAAGTGTCAGTACTGCGTCCGCAAAGACATTCTCAAGCAGGCTTGCATCTACAGAAAGTGCGTCTACCTCCGCAAGCCTGTGCCTCGCTTCCGGCCGGACGCTGCTGGCAGCAGCAGCAGTAACAGCAGCGGTGGCGGCGCTGGGGGAGTGGGCGCCGGCGCTGTCAGCGGGGGGAGCAGCAGCAGTAACAGCACCAACAAGGGCTCTCCTCAGAAACCCTCGTCCACCCCATCGGCGGTGAGTAACCACCACAGCACCCACCCCACCCCTTCACCCTTCAACCCCTCGGCTATGGCGGCGGCGGCAGCAGCGGCTCAGTCAGCTGAGCTGAGCTCCTGTCAGATCACTCAGAACCCCTTCGGTCTGCCCATGAACAACGGCGTCATCGACCCGCTGCGGGCTAGTGCCCTGGATCAGCACCGCAGTGCTCTGTTTGACGCCACAGGCATGCTGGACCCCACCAGGACTTCGTACCTCTCCGGTGCCCGGGGGCTGGACTCAGGGAGAAGCCCAGCCCTGGACCTGGGCCGTAACAGCAGCACTGCCGATTCCGGGTTTGGCACCAACAGCTCCTTGACCACCTCGCCGGCCAGCAGTGTGACCAAAGACCGGCCCCTGCCCCACAGGGAACAGTTTCGATCCCCAATGGAACAGTGGGGGGCAATGCCTTACGGGTTTCCACGGGCCAACCCTTGGGCCCATCCTGCCCTTCAGCCCAACCCTGCTGCCGCCTACGGGTTCCAGCCCAGCGCAAACCATTATGCCAACCCATTTGGGTCGTCCTGCCGCCTGGGCATGACCGATCCGGCCGGCCACCTCGCGGGGCCCTCTCAACCCGCCTTCCATCACAACATGCCTTTTGCGCGCCCAGACTTTTCTGCACACGCCAACTTTCGTGCTTCAGCGCCTTCGATGCAGCCTACCATGACCCCGCCGTTCTACCCTCCTCCACCCCACATTCCTTCCAGTCTTCCCAACTTTCCTTCCTTTAACCAGCTTCCTTCCAGCGCCGGACCTCATGGCACCTACCCCATGGCTCACCCTCCCATGTACCCCAGCAACTTCTACTCCTCCTTCCGCCCACCCAACGAGCCGCAGATCTACCATGCCCACCTCACAACTCCTGATTCCCCTTTCTCGCGGCCATATGGATTCCTGTCTGGCTTCCCCTCATTCTTGGGCAAACACTTGTCCTTTGACAAAGGAGACAAGGACAGGCACAGTGAGGAAGATGATGAACTGAAGAAGAAATTCAGCATCTTCTGTATTCCTAGCTGCAAACGTGTTTGTGATTTGAACAGTGATGATTGTGCACCCATAGATCTTACTACCGAAGTGGCAGCAGAACGTACGTTTATGCAGAAAGATGTGATTGACCTGACGTCATTGAAAGAGAAAAATTCAAGCAACATGCTTCTGAAGGTGACTCCAGTGGGTTGCATCGACGAGGACCTTCAGCAGCAGATGAAACGAATCTCGAGAAGGGGAGAGTGTGATGTGATAAGCATCGATGACTTCAAAATGCAGGCCTTTATTCGCTCAGACGGGTTCAACAATCTTGAGATTGAAATAGACAGTCCCACTATTGAGGCTGCATTCAGCAAAGCCCAGCACCCTCTAAGCCCGGCAGAGACCTACAGCCCGAGTCCGAACAGCAAAACAATACAGGACCAGGAAGACATGAACAACAATAGCATCAGTGAGAAAGAGGGCAGTGATACTGAAACCAGCTGCAGTACTTCTGGCAGTAGTGCGTTAACTAAAAAGACAGCCAGAGTTTGGCACACAGAGCATGCAGGAGGATCGGACTGTGCTGAGCCCCAAGAAGATGGCCAAAGACCTTCAGATTCACAGAGCAGAAAGGGTAGCAGTTTTGCCTCATTATCTCACCTTCGAAGACGGACAGGTTCCCAGGGGGTGTTTTCGTGGGAGAGTGACGCAATATCCGTGGACCAAAGACACAATGACTCACGCTCACATGGTCGTGAGAATGTTTCCAGGACTTTGTTGGAAGATGTGGTTGTGTGTTTGATTCAGGAAGGGGAGGACGGGGTGACCGAACTGGAAGTGCCAGGTGTTCACGTACAGCTTGAGGAAGTTCCCCTCCATGATGACATCATCAGCTCATCCTCTGACCCTCAGGATCTCTTGCGTTTCATCTCCCAGCATGCAGTAGTACCACGTTCGCCAGACCTTGTGTTCGACTTTAACGGAGATCACTCAGATGACCTTGACTTTGATCCAGAAGATTTATCTTGACAATTGAAAGTGTTCTAACTAGTGTAATGTTACAGTTGTATAGTGTCAGGATGAACTAGAGCAGTTGAAAGACATCAGCGTAATAGTTTAGTTAACACTAGCAAATGACAATTACCAATACCATAATATAAAAAAGACTGTTACTGTGTAGGTCACTTTGAATTTGATGCTCACAATTTTTTCATGGTTTTTGAATAATTACATGGTTATGAATTATAACTGCAAATTACATTATTTGTGTAGTGTTGTACATTTAATTGTACTTAATACAGTTAATATATAATATGTGTACTTATTTTTCATTTCATGACGATTTATTAAGTAGCTTTAGTGTGGTTATCTTTTTTGTTGCTTAGCTTTTAGCAGTATCAACTTAATCATTTATAGGTGAATACACATTATTAGATTTTAAAGATCTGTATTTTGTTTTTAATCATCTTTGTGGCATGTCCAGTCGAGGATAAAAGAAATGGAAAACTAAATATTTGTTTAATGCTGCTGTGCCAAATTTAGCTATGGTACAGTAACTGAGAAATCTTACTCTCAGAGAGATTTTTTTGTTTGATAGCAAAAAGGCATTGAGGATTTTTGTGCATGGCTTATGAAAGGCTTCATAAATATTCCATCCACACTGCGGTTAACATGCTTTGCAGCTTGCACAAGTTTGCATGCTGAGCTGCCATGCCCGTCAGTCAGTAAGACCAACAGCAGAGTGGCAGCAGGCATGCGACAGGGGCCGGGGAGGTGAGGTGGTGGTGGTTTAGGGCTTGAAACTCAGTTGTGGAACTGATCTGTTGAGGAATGATTACTACTTCTACTCCACGTAAAATTCTGAACCAAGGTTCTCAGAGTGTTAGCACTGTTACTCATTAGACTTTTAGATCACATTAGACTCTTTTTCTTCTTCTTCTTTTTCTTGAAAACAGTTATTGTGGGGGGTACAAAGGAAGCCGACAACTCTTCTGATGCCAATTGGAAATTTTGCCTTTTGTTAGTTTAAGATTTAAAACAAAGATGAAAAAAAGTGGCGAGTTGGAAGTGGAAATTATTAAACTCTTGTAATGAAGATGGGCAAGGTGTGTAGGTGGGGTTATGACCTATGTTGAATCACCTTGTCTGTGGTCTGTCCCTGTACCCAGGCTTTGTCTGGAACTATCTGACCTTTTAAACAAATTAAAGCCAAACATGGTATGATGGTGACTCTTCATGAGCTGGAGTGTTGTGGGAAGATATTGGATTGCTGTCTTCAGCTTCAAGGACAAGGTCACAGTAAGGGGAGAGTTCATAGAAAGTAATATAAAAAAAGAAGAGACTTTTCCCTTTTCCCTATTGATACTTACCGTATGCTTACTTTTCCCTTTTGTTTGGCTGCCATACTTGGTGCGAACCAGAATATCCTGTAAAAGTGAAGATTGCTACCTTCAAGGTCAGGTGAGGGTTGACATTTTGAAACCTCGGTGCTGAACCACCTTCACAACTGAATTTGTTACGATGGGGCAGCATCATGACCTGAGCCAGAGTGTTGCGCAGAAAAGTTTGGAATGCTGCCTTTCTTTCAGGGTCAGGGTCACAGTGAGAGTTTATGTCCTGTGTTTGTCCATGACATCCTTTGGAACCACTGTCAGTAGCTAAACTTTGCTAAAACAAGATTCCTACGAAACTTGGTAATCGGGTGTGTTGTCACCAGGTGGCATCTTGTAAAACATTTTTTTTGTCACAGTCAGGGCCACAGGATGACATGATTCCCCCAAAGCCACAGCTTGTCCTTTATTTTCATGCTGTTGAACCTGCTCACTTCATACCTGGTATGCTTGTAGTGCATCACCTGCCATGCACTGATGCAGACTTGCTACTCGTGAAGAGTCTGGGATGCTGTTGACAGAGTGAAGGTCCAGGGCTTGGGTCGCACAAGAACATTTGTCTATCGTTCGTATCGTCTGAACTCCGTAACATTTTACCACCAGACTTTGTAAAGATCAGCTGGCCTGTGCATCATTGATAGACTGATCATGACAGAAAAGTTCAGGTTACAATCACAGTGTTCGTTTCTTTGAGTTCTCAGAAATGGCTGTTTGTCTCAGTTCTCTTGAATTGTTCACATTTTGGGGGCCCAACATTTTGTTTTTGTACATGTCTGTTTGATCAAGAAAATGTCACATAGCTCTTCTCGTCCACATTATCTTTTGTGAATAAACGTGGTAGGCTTTGTAGGTCTAGGCTGACAGCTTCAAATTTCAAGTGAAGATCACGATGAGGCCCAAAGCTTGAAAAAAGATTGTCCAGTATAATTATATTTTGAACTGCTGAACCTCTTTTATAGCCAAGCTGTTCTTGATTTGCTGGTTTAAGGTTACCAGTGGAATTTGTAGTGTGGGTTATAATAATTCATTATATATAATAACCCACACTACAAATTTCACTGGTAACCTTAAAGCGTTGAAGAAATCTACTCTGGAAAAAAAGAGAAAAAACACACACCAAAAAATCCAAAACAACCCCAGTAAAAATCGCACTTACACAAACATTTTTTTCTTTTTTTTTTATTATAACTTTTTTAATTTGACAGCATAACTACAAAATGTTTCATACTTGTTGCTTGAAAAAGGGATCTACCCCAAAATGCACACATTGTTTTGTACCGTCCAATTAAAAAAGAAAGGGTTGTTTTTAACCTTTTGCGTGTTTTGATCTTGCTGTTTTGAAGGGCAAGGTCACAGTGAAGGTAGGGATCTTGAAAAGAATGATTATATTCCTGCAGTATCTTCAGAAGCGCTAAACATTTTGCACCCAAACTTTCAGCGTTGGTGCATCACTGCCAGGCAGAAGGTTACGCAATGTTGGGGGTTTGTCCCAGGCCAGCCCCCAGCCCCCACCCCCCAGTGTTTCAGGGTCATAGGGAGGGCTGAAATCATTACCCATTGCTGGCCAAGCATCTGATTTATGAATTTCTCAATCTTTTGTGACCACATTCTACAAAGTGCCCAGAAAATGGGCACATGATAGTGATTCAGATAATAATAACAGACACGGTTGACTGGGCAGTAAAATCAGTTGCCTAACTACAGGAAGAGATTTGGGGGGGGGGGGGGGGGGGGGGGGATAATGCTTGACTGTATTTCTTCAGATTAGGGTCTTGAAAAGAATGATTGTGTTTCATGTAGGTCTTCTGAAGGACTAAACATTTTTGCAGTCAGGCTGTACGTCTTGGTGCATAGTTACCAGGCAGAATGTTTGGCAATCTATTGGGTTTTTTGTAGGGCCCCCAGTGAAGGTGGTATGTTACGCTGCACTTCTTCTTCAGCTGCATGATCGTTTCAGGCCATTTTGTAATCAGATCTGACGAGACGAGAGAAGCCAGTTATACTTATAGTGGAGCTATTATTTTTGTTGATTAATTTGATGTTTAATTGGTAATTCCTCCAGATTTGTACTACTTATTAAAAGATTTAACAGTATAATGCATACAGCATGTATGGTGTGAATTCTGTAAGCTAAGTAGCTCAATAAAATAGTTATGTATTTTTTTGGTTTTATTCCATGTGCACAAAGCTGTATTTGGTTACTGTGGTGTAGTGTAAATAACTAAGCTGAAGAAGTGATGGTTTTCAAGCCTTTTATTTTGGTGTTTTCTACAAAATGTATTTTTGAACTGTCATGCTGTGAATGTTGTTTTATTGTTGTTCTACAACTGTATCAGGGATCTTCATGCATTTTGGACTTCGGTACTGATGTGTTGGTTTCACTTAAACAGTGGGACAATCAAATTGTGGCTTGTACTAAGTAGCGCACTGTCAAGGTGTCTGTCCTCTGGTGGTGAAATTGGGTCTCACTCTCAGGCTGTTCTGACGAAAATGTGTTGCATGCAGTTGAACTTGTTAGCCAGGCTGAACTTGCGCTTTTTATTTTTTAACCATAGCAGTAGCGCTGGGAAATATGCATCTTTCTTTTGTGCTATTGATTGGCCCGGCCTCTTTATGCTGCTTTCTTTTGCTGAAAGATGGGATTTTGTTTTCATTGTAACATAATCAGTAACCAAGTGTTATTGATGTGCCCAGTGCAAAAGTGTTTGCACGCGTCACCTACTGCCAGGTATTGTCACAAAAGTTATAGATTTACAGTTTGGAACAATCAGCATCATATTTTTCTCTAAATACTCTTTCTGCAAAACGTGATGTGTGTGCAAGCAGCAACAGACTGACATTTCTGTTTGTGATTTGATCAATTCCCCTCCCCCCCCATCCCCCTCTCCTTCCTCCCTCATGCCCCCACCCCATGTTTTTTTGTGTGTGTGTCTTTTGTTTTTCATGTTCTGTCTGCCTGCTTATGTTGATTAGATCATTACATCAAATATGCATTCAGTTTAAGAGATAGCTGAAAGTTGCTTAGCTTAGTATGAATTGGGATACTCAGTTAGCAATTTGACACCATTCTTTAGGATCATTTGTGTGAAGTTCATAAAGGATCCACTCAGCTACAGATAATCAAAATGGGAATCTGGAGGCTAATAGTTGAAAAGCTGGTACCATTTTTACCATGATTTGTGTGAAATTCATAAGAAGCATAGTTGATGAAGTTTTGTAATCAGAGTTCTCAGATGGCACACATTTTACCTACCACTTAGCTTTTAGGCTACGGCTTGTGAGACTCGACCCAAAATGTGTCTTGAACAAGGGCAGTTTCTTTTAGCCATGATCTGCAGGCGAAAGCCCAGAGGTAAACCAGGTCAAGGAGAGGCTGGGAGCCAATGGTGAAGCGGTTGAAAGTGTCTGACTAACATGCAGTGGGCCAGGGGTTTCTTATGCTTGAAAGTTGACTGCCTCTGCCCAGCAAGTAACGTGCAAATGGCCAGGAACTTGGGGAACATGTGTACAAACGTGTGCACGCAACTGCAAAATTCCCTCAGCCTCTGCTGCCACAGTTTATTTTGCTGTCATTTTCAAATTATACATGTAAATGGCCTCAGATTCGGAATTGGTGACCTGCTCACTTGGGGGGGGGGGGGGGGGGGGGGTGCACACACGTCTAATTAAAATAAGTGTTCTTTTCAACCTTTTGTGTGTTTTGCCATGGAAATGGGTACCTAATTTATTTGAGGAAACTGACTAGTAAATGTGTAAACCGGTAAATCTTTATCCAGGTGGGATGTTAACATGTCAGTAATCTCACATTTGTGGCAAATGTATTGGATTCAAACCCCAGCGTTACCTTAGTGCCTCTTTTCCAGGAACGGTTGTTGTTTTTTCTTTAAGAAAAGAGATTATTATGATTTATGATTTAAAAAAAAGAATCATTCATAATCTTTCAACTGTGCTATTTGAGCTCTTCCACCACCATCTTGATACATACTTCTGACTGCAGTAGTCCCCATTTCAGGTCGCATAAGTTTGTGAAGTTTATGTGTACACCCACACTGCTAAAGTGTAAATTCATGCACATGCTCACACAGTCTTCATCCCTGATTGCCCACTGTACTACTTGAGTGGCTGCACACCTGCAACATGAGTACAGTCAGCTGTGACTGGATGGTGAGAATGTTGTGTACACATGTACAGTCCGCATTACCAGGGTCCTTCCCAGATTAAACATGTGAACACCTCCACCCGTCACTGAAGTGGCAAATGAATGCTAGCAACCTTCCTGCTAAGTAAGCATACAATCTTATGTCTTCACATTTATCTGCTTTCAGGTAGTACCAGTGGAGAATAAAGAAGTGCCTCTTTGTTTTGAGTATGATCAATTCTGTTGTGAATATCCATATTCCTTGAGTTCCACCACCCTGGTACTGTTTGGAGAGTGGAATTTGGTCTTTTGTATGGTGCATTCTGCATAAAGTAAAAGAGCACAAGCCAATTTGAAGCATGTATTGTATCAGTTGTTATGTGCAACAACCTGAACCATTTATGTGTACTCCAGAGTAGTTGCATGGTTTGCAATGTTTGAACATTGGTGAACATGTTCTGGTTTTTCCCAGGTGCTGCTTATAAATCTATTGTAACATTGCACATCCTACAGTATATACGTACAATATGTCTGAGGTGCGCCAATTGTGTAATTACTGTATTGTTTTGGGCAGTTTACACACTGAGTAATTACTGTATTGTTTTTGGGCTTTTTACACACTCTAGACTGCTAAATTTGGCTGCAACCATGCTGTTAGTACAGTCAGACCATTTAACAGTGTTGCTTTCTTTGAACTTTATACCTTAGCATTGTCCCCCCAGCATTTTTGTTGGGTTGTTTATTCTTGTTTCTGTTACAGTGTTAGCGGTTTTGTTGTTTTTGTTTTTTCGCTTTGGGGGTGATCTTGTGGACTTTACTGAATCTGTGGGCATGTTATAGTTTTGTAGTAGCTGCTAAGAAAATGAGATGCAAACCATACGCACAATGAATCAACACACAAGGGAGTTAATTAGTGCTCAAAATATTAACACAACAACAAAGACCTGAGTCGCCTACAGTAAATCACCTGGCATGCATGTAAATACAAAGTGTATAAACTCTACCAGAGTGAGAGTTGCTGTAGGGGACTCGGTTTTTGTTGTTGTTATTGTACTTGTGTTACATATTTTGAGCGCTAATTAACTCCCTTGAGTGTTGATTCTGCACAAGTGCTCTGGGCCTCGTTCTGTTTCAGATTTGTGACATATGCACAAGGGTACATTTGGTCCAGTTATTGACGCACACACAAAAAAAATGTGAGCATATGGAATGATCAGTGTTGGGGCAATTGGCTGGCCTGTTGATCAAGGGGCGTGTCAAAAACTTTAATGTTGCAGATGTTTTTTAAATTGACACCATAAAGCTTCATAATCATGATGAGCACCATCATTGAGCTTCACCTGTGCAATCCACGTTGTGACTGTGACCATATTTCAAGGCCATTGCAGTGTCAAACAGCTTTAACTGTAAAAAAAAATTTTTTTTAAATGTTCCTGTCTGATTAATTTTAATTGCATCTTTTTCTCATTAAGTGAGGCCTTTCAAACTTTGCATGATTATATAACCTTGCTTCAGGTTTACAGATTCACACCCAGTTTGATGACTGACTTTGTCTGAGATACTGCAAATTGTATATGTTTTAAAAAAGTAAAGTTAAGGTTCTTGTTCAGTGCAGTTTAAACATTGCATGGTTGCTACATACACTAGAAAGGTTATGCTTTGTGCATATTAAAGGAGATCATTAACACAATTTTTAAAACAACAACTTTCGACTGATTTTATGCTGCAGTGTGAATTGTCTGAGCATGTTGCTTTTGTTACAGCAGTTATTTTACCTCACTGTTTTTGACTGAGTCTGTGTATTTAATGGTCAGTGTGTACAGATCTGTTTACAGACCACAGGGTGAAAAATTTTGCCTGCTTCGGAAGACAGGTAGATAATTTATTTTTAATGTTCATTCCATATGATGATGAAGCTGACTCAGTCAATCATTTTTTTAATTTTAAATGCATAGTAGAATTCTAAACATTTAGTGAAAATACAGATAGCATGTTTTACGGATACTACAAATTTTGGTCTGCAGTGCATGATGGCAACTTCTGATGAGTTTTACAAAAAAATTGTGTCAGTGTTTATGATTTATTTTCAGGATAGGAAAGAATTTGAAAAACTACTGACAGATACATTTTCCCCATTTTGAATGCGAGTTGATTGAGCATTGCTTTTGTTTTCACATTTTCCAGTTTGTGTTTATTTTGAGAACGCTAATGCACATTTAAAAATAAGTTTGTTCCCATCTTTGTTTCAATTTATGCTGAAGCTTTTACAGTTTCCATACAGAGATTCTTTAAAAACAGTTTTTTTTATGTGTACCTCCTACCATTGAAACAGATTGTGTCGGGGGGAAAAACAACTACCTAGTAGTTGATCTATTTTAATAAGTTTGTGGTTTGATGAAGTAACCAGCTTTACATATCATTTTTTACCTGCATATTGAAATGGTGGAGAATTTTGTTGTCTCAGTAGGATTGATTGAGCAGCATGTATTAATTTTATTCCATGTTTTCTGAGCATGCTCCTCCACTTTCTGTTTCTCACACCTTGCCAAAGAACGGCTTGTGGTTTGTGAATAGAGACAGCCGGGCAAGCCCAAGTGCTTGCAGGCCTGGTTAGGTGATGAATTTGTGCTTTAGCATAACAGTCTAACACTACAGCGCTTGGGATTACAAGGACGGTAGCCTGGTTACGTGATGAATTTGCCAGGAACCAAAAACGTACACAGATGCATGCTGGAATAATCAGACAAGATTTCAAACATTTTGAAATGCAGCCTATTAGTACAGTTGCCGTTTGATTTTTGAAATGATGTTGAACATGTGATTCATTCGGCAGTGACCCTGTGCAGATCAGTGACGGGATGTTAAAATCCAAGAACTTTCCAGGTCTAGTCTTTTCTCTTGATAAAAATAATGGTTTGAAGACATCTGGAAATTGTAGGGATGGTTTGATTGTTGGTTTAAGATTAATAAAATATGTAATTATCTGTGGGTAACAAAATATTGGGCCAGCCACAGGTGAAAATGAGCATGCACTTGATGTTGGGCAAAACTGGTGTGGGCATTGAAATCCAACCAAAAACTGTCTCTATGCAAAAGCGGTTTGAATTTTTTACCTCAACAGTTTGGAAAGAAAATGTTTTATTTTTGCTTTTTAGTGTCACCTTTACTCAGAGTGAGCACAGAAAAAATGTTTTAGAAGCCTCGTAACTCATTTTAATTCAAGGCCTCACATACTCCCATTTTCTGCAGTCACATTTTAATAAAAATCCCATATGTAGGGATAAAGGTATATATATATATGTGCATGTATACATGTATATGTAGGTTATGTAAATAGACCTAGTGTATGGAATGTACACACACACACACACACACACACACACACACACACACACACACTTCAAGTTTAATGCTCATGCCATTTGTGCACACAGGCACACACACACACACACACACACTCCCTCTCGTGCAAGTTGTTAAGTGAAATCGAGGGTGTCTGGCTGTGACTTCTTTTTCTTCTTTTTTTATATTTAAAGGAGAGGGGATGGGTGCATTGGGTAGGGGGGAGGGGTTGGTGGTAAAAAAAAAAGGCGGGGGGGTTGGAGGGAGGAATGGGATCGGAATAATGAACTGGCGTGTGCAAAGGTCTTAAGCAAACAAAACTGATGTTTGGCTATTGATTGTGCTGGGAGAAACTTGTGCTCACATTTTCTTAGTGGCATGTTTGTTTAAAGTCCATAGAGCAGCAAGGTGTGTGTGTGTCTGTGTGCTTGATACACGATTTGCCCGCAGCTCACTCGCAGGCTCTGTGAAAAGGTGAACAATGCTTGTTTTATGAAATGTTTGCTGTCTGTAACATGGTATGTGATTGTATGTGAATCCTTGTGAAAGAAATACATATATATTATATATAAATCTGTAGTTTCTCAGGAATGAAGATAACTATTAAAGTGAACTGTACTTTGTTGTGCTTTCTTTTATTGCTGGTCTGACTCTACTTAGTGGGAGAGAAAAGTTTTGTGTTTATATATTATGTAAAAAGTTTGGTTATATGTTTTGTTTTTTGTGGACTTTGTCTGATATCTTTAATCATGCAAAAGCTTTTTTTTTTTTTTTTTTTTTTACATATTCATAAATATATATTCATGTCTGTATGATAAACCACTTCAGTTGTGCAGATGTTTTGATTTACATTGCAGTTATTCTTTGTGTTGAAAACTCTGAAGTTATGCATTTTACAGAGTTGCTTGCAGGGTGAAAGAGATTGTGCACAGTTGTTTTCTGCCAGTTGTGCATATGCTGCTGGGGGCTGTCACAATGCTTAAAGTAAAAATATATATCTAAAAAAAAAAAAAAAAAAAGGTGAGTGACATGATTATGCATATGACCTGGATACTATATAAACATTGGTAAAATAATTGTGAATTCAAGTAAAATCAAACTGGAAACAAGCTATTTCTCTTTCCAAGAATGGATGGTTAAAAAAGAAAAGAAAAAAAAAGCTGACTGCAGAAATGTTGTTTTCTCCTGTGACTGCAAGCATTTGAACATGATTTTGTACAACTGGTAAAATTTCTGTGAAAACCATGCAAACTGTTAACAGTGTTAACTAACCACTGAAGTTGTGAAACATAACCTATTAAATTGTTAACAGTGTTAACTAACCACTGACATTTTGAAACATTGTTGGCATCGCTTGAAATATTTATTAGGATATTGCTTTCTGGCTTTTGTTTGTCGGGGTGTTTGATGCCCACTTTTTGCTTTGTTGTGAAAGCAGCTGATCTGTGTTTAGGCAATCCAGGATGGGAGATGCTGTTTTCCCCCCCCTAAACTGCTTGAAAGAGTAAAACTGTCCTTTAAAATTGTAGTCCTTTGGGAACAACTTGATTCTGTTTTTCTTGGACACACTCTTCTTTTTATCTCTGATGAACAGTCTGAACTTCTGAAAATAGTACATATATATATTATATATAGTGACTGCACTTTTGAAGAAGAAGAAAAATGCATCAGCCTGTGTGACAAGGATCGGTGTTGACTGTTAGACCATCTGCGGTTAAGAACTTAAGTCGTCGTGTGTGTTTTTTCTCTCCAGTTGCTATCAAAGTAATATCAATCAGACTTGGCACAATGTTGACCTCAGTTGAGCTTTACCTGTTCGCACCCTTTATGACCCAGCATAATCAGGGTCAGGTTGACATTACAAGGGTCAAACTGAACGCAATTTTCTCAGCAAGGTTTGATCAGTCGAGATTTTGTGTTGACAATTGTTTATATGTTTACAAGGTCATGGACGTGGTGCATCTGGCATGTATCCAAGATAGGTAATTGACAGGTTTCCAGGTTGCAAAAACTAAATGCCTTGGACACCATTTTCTAACCTTGCATAGTACTAGTAGCCTCTCCTGTGCTTTTTCTGTTGACGCACATTTTGGGTGGTCATGGCATAATTTGAGGGTTGGTGGCCTGGGAAAGGTCAAATTGAAAGTTGCATTTCCTTAGTGAACACTTGTCTTGTCTGCGGGAACTTGTATGATGTTCAAGGCAATGGAGCATTTCATCCATGTCTGTGCAAAAACTTACACAAGCTTTGTCAGATATGAAGTGTGGCGTGGGCATGAATGATTCGCTCTTTTTGTTCATGCATTGCTTGCTTTCCCAGCAACTTACATTCTGTTTCACCAGGATAACGTGATTTGGGGGAACTTTGTGATTATTATCTTTACGGAAAATAGTCCAGTGTCTGCGCCCTAGTGCCATTCTGGGCATTTGTTGTGTACGCTCTTCACATACCTACAAAACAGTCGCTGCACGAAAAACAACCGAAAAAATGGCATCTTATTGAGAGTAAAAATGCCCAGAGGCTGGCAAGAGCATTTTGCACTCCATGGGGAGATGGCAATATTCACTAAACTAAAAGGTGCCAACAGTCTTGATGGGTTCTTTGTATAATCCATGCAGAGCAGCTTCTGCCGCCACAAAGCAAGCAAAATTTTAGAGAATGAGAAAATCTTCCGTTTCATGTTTTATCAGAGAGAGAGAGAGAGAGAGAGAATGAGAAAATCTTTCTTTTCATGTTTTATCACATATATATATATATAAATGTTGGCTTTTATTCATTAAGAAACATTCCTGCTAAGAAGGAAAGGGAAAAAATGTGTACCAATGTGCTAAACAGTGGTAATGTGTTCTTGTTCTTGTGTCGGAGAAATTTTCACACTGCAATAGCTGACCTTTCAGTGTTTTTAAGCTCCAGGATCAACAATTTTTATTGATGGAAATATATTTTATGTGTTCTACTTTTTAGTGTCTGTCATGTATCGTTGTTGCTACTAATTTTAACAAAAAGATTATTATTAATGGATGTTGAAATGTTGTATGACCTTCATATATGAATATGTATTATATGTGATTATCTTCGTAGTTCTGTCAGGTGCATTTCATGACCGATACAGATTGTGAAATCAAAAAGCTGGACCTTCTTTCGCTGTCAAAACTTATGCTGAGCTGTTTCCATTAAAAGAACATGGACTGTCTGTGTGAGTGTGTGTGTGTGTGTGTGTGCGTGTGATATGTAACCCTGACTTGCAAATAAAAATAGCAACAAAACCTATTATTATGCATTGCACATTTGGTGGTGCAGTGCATTCAAACTAACAAAAAAAAACATAAATTTATTAAACATATGCACCTGGCTGGCAAAAGATGCTAATTTTGATGGCAATCTAACATCCTTCACAGAAAGCAGTCCTGTTGACCCTTGCCAGCTCTGAAAGCCACAACGGAGGAAACAAGGCTGGACAGACCTGTACAACGTACAAGTAGCAAGAGCAGCAACTGTCATACTTGTAGGGTCTTAGACAAACACATCACAGACACCCGCCCCATGGCACCTTTCCAGGCAGAAAAAGAAATCTGTAAAAACTACAGGGCAAAGGCAAGCACCCACGGACCCCCCCCCCCCCCCCCCAAAAAAAAGGGCTCATACTGGTGACATGAAGCAGGAAAAGCTGAAGATGCTTCTACTGTACTTTGGTACATCCCAAAGACAAGGCACACAGGTACCCCCATCCACTCACACACACCTGGGCATCCTCACCAACACAGGAGGACATGTTACACAAAACCGGAAAAGGGCATACAGCCATTTTGTTACCTAACCTACACTTGTAGAGTGCTGGGCGTGTGCTCGTCTTTCACTCTTTGAGCCGCAGAGTGTGGCAGCTGCTACTCATAAAACACAGCTCTGAGGTGATCAAAAAACAAAAAAACTAATTAAATGCAGCCAAGAAACGACAGACTCAGACCAGAAATTTGCTGTGAAAACGGGAGCCAGTTTTCTGGCACTGGCTGAGTGAGTGATATATGTATATATATATACACACTACCTACTTTCATGCTTCAAAATTGCAAACACAAGCCGAGGAAGGAGTGTCCGGTCCCTGCTCAAAAATATTGTCAACCATCTTTGATACAGTCACTTTAGAGGAATAGCAGGCCAAACTTTTGTTTCTCCAGCAAAACGTCGAGGTAGTGGATGTACATACAGACACACACACACACAGGAGCAAAGCCATGATTTGAAAACCTTAAGAATAGGAGCCAGTGATACCCAGTAAAAGAAAAGGCCCAAAAGCAGGTTGGTAAGTAATTGGATTTTAATGTCCTGTCAACAGCAGTGCAAAATGTCACCTTGGAATGATCAAACTGTTGAAAGGAAATGCACATTTCAAAACTCTTATGTATATATCATGCAAACTCTTTTTCATATCAGTTCTGTTAAATTAACCCATAAACAAATATGCCTACACACATCAGACAAATTTTCAAAAAGCTAGTCCCTTGAATATAACTCTTCAAAGCTTTGTTAAAAAGGCATGTAAGGCTAGGAAAAGTTGGCATCATTGACCATTCAGTCCGATTTATCAATTGCCACACTTTTTTCTTTTTCTGAGAGAGAATGGACAAAAACAAACAAAAAACACTATTATATAAATGCTTAATGGCAAATACCAGTGCCACACAGCAGCAAGCTGCAATACCACCCATCAACTATAGTCTAGCTGCTCAAAAAGCCATCCAAAGAAGCCAGTCTCTTAGAGAAAAAAATACTGGAACGTTTTCTTGACAGGGGGAGGGAAAAAAAAGAAGAATGGACAATTAGCAGAAAAGTGACAAGATGCAAAGAGCAACAGGACTACATAAGAGAACAAGAGAGGAGATAATGACATAATAATGAAAATTTGTAAGTACCCTACCTATCAAATATTTTAAAAGCCCAAGGTACGTACAAAAGCAAGAATTGTGACAACATGCTACATGACACAATGCTATAACAAAAACAATTATACATCCATTCATTTCCTAGCACACACACACACACACAGGCATGCATTTACACAAACTGGCATGCATGCAGCACGCCCGCACCAATGTCAACAGGCAGGTTAATGGGGGGGGGGGGGGGGACAGCGAGGGTAGGGAGTACAATTGGCAGCTGAAACTAATCAAATGACAGCCCTGAGATTCCAGACAGGAGCAAGCATCACATCAGACACCCTTGGCCTCCCATTGGGGTGAGCAAGGTCTTCTTGGTTGTGCATGGGCGAGCATGAGCCAGTAGTTAAAAAACCAAAAAAGTCTTGCTCACACGTGCAGCTCAAGGGACCAACACATGCAGGTTATAATAAAGGTGGGGAGGGGGGGGCACAGAGAACACCAATTAGCACCAAAGTCAGACAAGATTATTTGCTGTAGGATGATGCTTATTCTGGATCTGCATCCTTCGCCACTTGCTGTACGTGATAGCCTTAGCTGGCGCCACCAGTCTCAACAGCCAGCTGGCGTACAGGAGCGTGTCTTTCTGAGAACTCTGATGCATCATACTCTGGCAGCTTACTGCAGTCTATTTGCTACGTAGCAACAGACTCTTGGATGGTTCGGTGGTGTTGCTTAATGTCCTCGGACGTCGGTTTGACATATTAGGGACAAGCTGAGACCAATGCCGAAGCATGGTTCAATATTGCTTTACGTCCACAGAAACCAGAAGGCTCATTAGCACAGGCAGCCTGGGACAGCCACCTCGACTCTTACACAGCTCCTGAACTATGTGACTCTTGGACAAAATTATAACAGGCTTAACTAACACATTGCCAAACTCTAAGCGACGGACGTGATCATCCAATCAGCACGCATAGACAAGACACACTGCTCTTTTGACCGACAGTTCAGAATCCTTTCCTTTTGGTGGATTCTTGCTCACCAGAGGGGCCAGGCTGATCATACATAAGAGACAGAAAACGTTCCTCCAAATATGGGGGCGGGGATAGCTCAGTGGTTAGAGCGCCGGACTCGTGATTGAAAGGTCGCGGGTTCGAATCCCTGCTGGAACGGCGGGAGAATTTTCTTCTCCATGGTCGACTTTCTGTGCTGACTCTTATTTTGGTATCCGTTCCACCCCCGTGTTACCACAGTAGCACGTAAAAAATCCTGGTCATTCTGCCAAAAGTGCAGGTGGCAGGTTACAGATAAACACGCATACACCTTACGTATGTGGCTTTTATTGAACCGTGCTTCGGCATTGGTCACAACTTGTCCCTAATATGTCAAATGACATCTGAGGACATTAAGCATCAACTCATCATCATCATCATCCTCCAAATATTTCAAACACGTGGGAACTGATCCACCTCACTCCTGTCAGGCTTTACATCGGTGGACGGAAATGCTCTCTCCTGGCAGGTGTTAATCATGCTGCATAACCAGAACAGACTTGCTCAAATGCATGGTTGATGCTCACACGCAAACAACATATACACAAACTCAGCAGCCCTCTGTCTTGTTAACTTCCACTCTAGTCTCTCAATACTGATAATCTTTCCTGCACAAAAAGACTACGCACATGCATTGCTTCAAGACTAATGGTCACGGAAATCCTATCCTGTACACATTGCAGTTTTTGAACGTATTTGTGAAATGGCAGTCCCGCACACATACTTCTCAATCCGTGTCTGTGTCTGTGTGTGATTAATGCCCAGACTGACACACACGCATTCATTTCAGCACTCTAACTTCTATGTTGTACTCTTATTTGACTGCCGAGTGTACAACATTTCCATCCAACAGCTTCAGTCGAGTCTGGCATTCAGGCAGATTCAAGGTAATCGTCGGTGGTCAAACTTCTCCAACACAACCAAGCTGTTCGAGTGTCAAGGAAAGTGAAGAAAGTGTGCTGCAGACTAAACACTGCTCAAACTGCTATCAATGGCGTACACATGATAAACTGATAAAGAACTGCAACAAAGATCATTTTATTTCTCTTCCAACATTATATATATAACTGTACAACATTTGAACTTTGGATATTTGAACTTTGAGCCTACAAGGCTACACACAAGTTTCAGTTTCAAACATTAGTATCACATGGCACTGCGGCCTTGAAACTAGGTCAAAGGGGGGATGAAAGTGGCAGTGAGGATGTAACATATAACTGTAAAGTTGAAGGGGACAGGGCTAAGGAATCAGATTCTCTGAGCTTAGCTGATCACGCTCTTGCATTTTTCTGTGGACCAGTAGGATAAGAAATGAACACCACCTTGTGATCATTGCTCTAACTGGCAGTACTAATGATACTGAAAATGTGGCTGCCTTACACTGAGAATGCGACTGCCAGTGACTACAACGGCAGCTCAGACTTCGCCAATCAGGCTCTCAGATTTTACATGTTGACTAGAAGGGCTCGAAATGAACTATTCGTTGCTGTCACTGCTAGTACTAATGACACTGAAACTGTGGCTGCAACAACAGTTCAGAAGCAGGACTTTGTAAATCAAAACACTATTGTCCTGCTAAAGTCTATTTTACAACAAATGCTCATATTTTGGCAGCAGCAAAAGCACTGTAAAGGGATTGTTTTGCATTCATGGGGATTGCAGAAAAGCTATGTCGGAGATGGATAAAAGCTGGATGTCTGTCAGTATCACTCATACTTTGTTTCGACAACGCAATTTGCTTACAAATACATGGGCACATGGTGATGCAAATCCATCAGTAAGTTTGACCCCTGCAGGGTATAAAGGATAAGTTCAGCTTCAACAGTAATTTATTCACGCACAAAATAAACATACAATGAAAACTTTACAAGCACACGAACAAGTTTGTGGCCTACAGACGGTGCACTCATCTACATCCATGCTGAATGTAATTTTGGCAGCAGAACTGTAAAAGATGAATAAAAGCAAAGCAACTGGTCCTGACCAAGTCTGTAACAGATTACTTATTGCTGCTCTTCTACGATTGCTGAACCTCTTTGATTCAAGGATACGGTTTGAGCTGTTCTGCAAAGTTCTTCATGTCATCGCCAATGGAGTCCTGGCCCAGCGGTGCCACTACACTCAATTCCACGATGTGTGACTGTGATATGGGCTCCAATGAGTTCTGCTCCGTCTTACCAGGCTGCTGCATCTGAAAACACAAAATAAGCACAAGTGAACTTTGGCACACTCAAATTATGTAATTAATACATATATCTATAATGAAACGCTCAGTGTATGAATTGTGATAGTACTGATTATGGACCCATCTCAACATGTCGTTCTGCTAACAGCAAAGTACCAAAAACAAGGTGTAGTCCACTGAAATTTTGTGCTGGTGTATTCTGCAAGTGACCCTGTCCTTTGTGGGAAATTCTGGTTGACTTCTTTGGGAAAGAGCAGTGAAAAAGCACCAAGCACTGTGAGTAGGCAATGCTATGTATTTACACAATGTAGTGGGAATTTCATGTCACCCCAGACAGTGGATCTGTGCAGCAATTGGAAACTTTTTTCACACTATGATTATGAATTATCACAACAATAACAGATACTCGTGTTAAGTATTATACAGAAAATAAGGACAGCAAACTTTCCCAGAAATATCACGTTTCAGAAACAAAAAGACCAGGCAACGTGAAGATGCCAAGTGCCAAGACTGCAAGTTCTACTCTGGGGGTTTGCTCCCCCAAGGCAAATTTAAATGCATCCATCCTTTTTAACAGGCAAGTTAAAATGAATTAAAATTAAAAATTGGCACAATCTGATAAAATCAGTACACACTAACACTAACTCTTCATAGGGCATGAATTTCTTACTATAACTTGTGTAAGAAAACAAAAACAAGGAATGGGTCTGAGTCTGGGTGAGAGTAGGGGTCGGGGGAGAGGGGGGTGACATGTCACATACTTGTACAAATTATGAGAGGTAGGTTGGTGTCAGCACTCTAACTATAATCTTATAAATATGTGTGTGTGTGTGTGTGTGCGTGTGCACGCGCAATCGTTACACAAGAGCAACAAAATAAATAAATCAAGACCATAAGAGTTAGCTCCCATTGCTTATTTCCAATCAGGAAGAGTTATATCCCATCCACCTGGACATACTGACATATCAGCTATTTCTTCTTCCACTGGTGTAGTTGAGCAGCCCCAAATCATATTAATTATTTTTGCTACTATTATGTGGCATCTGAGTGATTTCCATGCTGCTGGCCATTAGGTGGACACAGGCTCTTTAACCTGCACATGATCTTAGTGCTATCCATGTGAAGGTGAGAAAGACCTGCTGAGTGCCCCATCCTGAGATGAGAGGAGCTGTAAGCGCTTCACAATAGCAGCTATACGGCACTATTCTCTGCTTCCAGGCAGACACATTGCGCACCAGTTGTATACGACTCTGAATGAGCAACTGTAGCTTTAAAGTAAACATGGTGCTTAACGCCCACAGAAACCATAAGGCTTATCAGGGACAGGGAGAATGTGGGAAGGGGGTATGGAGGTGGGGGAAGAGGGAGAGTATATACCTATCACTACACTGTCACCACCAGAATGACTTCTGCATTAAGACGGGCAGCGATGAGAGCCGTTTTAATGTTTCATTAATTGTGAGGGACAGTCACAAGACCGTGTCCACAAACCACAACTTTTGAAGAGAAAGGAGAGCTGAAGCGGTATCAAACCGAGGTCCTTCTGCTTACCAGCCTACTGCCTTACCGCTAGGCCAAACCAGCTCACTGTAGCTTTACAGAATGCACATAATTATAATATCCACCAAAGTGGTGTACTTGCAGCGCTGTTTGATTGTTACACTGCTGGTGCCACATGAAACTGCTGCTGTCTCACCTCAGGTTCTGTGTACACCATACAACCATGCACCAGTTTACAGTGTCACTTTTTTCAAAGTGACTTACATAGGGTGCATGTATGTTTAACTGTAACCTGCCACCTGCACTTTTGGCAGGACAGACCTTTTACGTGGTGATGCAGCAACATGTGGGTGGAGAAAGTCGACAATGCCAGGACTTGAACCTGTGACCTTTTGGTCACAAGCCCAGCACTCTACCACTGAGCTCTCTCCACTCAATGGGAAGAAATGTCGCCTCAGGTCATCAGAACTGAAAAAGCCCATTCACCCTGTCTTGATTGGGAACTGACCCCATGCTAAACCACACATGGAATTTTGACTCAAACGCAACTGTAAAAGTATCATTACCTGTTGCTTGAAAACAGAGCTTTCACTGAAAATGTGCACACATACTGTCTAATTAAAATAAATTTTCTTTTTGAACCTTTTCATGTTTTGATCTTGTTTCAGAATGCAATCTGTCAACCTTTTTTCTTTTTCATAAAAAAATACAACAGAAGGTTGGGTAACTCACTCTGTAGATTTTGGACACCATCACTTTCATGCGTCCCTTGTGAAAAAAGTATCCTCGGGCAACATACTCATGGTCCAGCCTGCAACACACATGTATATATATATATATATACATTTCCTGAAGAAGACTAATAAAATGTGGACTGGAAAAAAATAAAAAAGGCAAAAGACAAATACAAAACCAACAACAAAACAATAACAACAACAAAAATGTAGACTGGAAAAGAAGAAAGACAAAAACAACAAAAATAAAAATGTGGACTGGAAAAAAAGAAATGCAAAAACAAAAACAATAACAAAAATGTCAAATGGAAAAAAGAAAGGCAAAAGACCAAACAAAAACAAAAACCACCTGCCTCCTTCCCTCCATATTTTACTTCAAAGTTAACCACTTTCAAAGTTGTTTTTTTGCAACAGCAAGTGTCCTCAAAATGCAAAATGGCTGAACTAGAAGTAGGACAGCAATATCAATGATTATTACAAACACAATATTTAAATTTTCAATAAATATGATTTCTATCCCTGATCCAGCATAGTGATACACGTTGCTAAATTGGTAATTATTCTTTTTTAATTACATGCATATATATATAAGCACATATTTTTTATATAAATTATATGCATATAAGCACATATCCACTGCCACTGACTTGAATCCGAGTTCATTGAGAAATTCCCGCACATTGTTGGAGCAAGCGACATCATAGCAGGCACGCACCAAGGTGTGTCGGTTCTTGTCTCCAACCTCTGCCTGCCCCAGGTAGCGGATGTGACTGAAACATTGCCATTTGATCCCATCGCTGCTCCAGTCTTTCAAATGAGATGACATCACTCATGCACCCACCTTGCATGATCTAGAGATCTATACATAAAATACATTGTTTCTGCTACCACAAAAAGGCTTGAATTATCTCCCTTGCCCTCGGTTAAATACAAATTTACGCAGGAACAAATGTTAAGCATCTGATTTTCTCCATGTGGATGATGAGGTAGTGTGACTCAGTGATGGCAGAAAAATTGGGATCAAGAAGTATTGGTTCAACTTTAAATCCAGACCCCCCCCCCCCCCCCCCCCCCCACACACACACATACCCACCCTTGTCCCTCCTACCCCCATCCCCCCAAAAGTGATGGGCTAAGTCAGTATGTGTCCAGATTATTATAAAAAGCTGAAAGAATGGCTCATATATATTAATATTAAACTTTTGAAATTTGATCAAATAATGACTTGAACTGTTTTGTGTTAATTAAGTAAACTCAAAGCAATTCCAAGTAATTATAGGATCAAATTTTAAAAGTCCTTTGACTCGTTTGAGTTTACTTAATTAACACAAATTAATAAACCCAAATAATTACCATTACCATCAGTTACTGTCCACGAGAACAATCAAAGCAAAACTCAATTTCTGCAATACATGATGTAGCTTGAGTTGAATGAAGGCAGACAAATCTCTGCAATAACTAGTTCCAACAACTTATTGTAACTTAGTTTGTGTTCAGCTTCAACTTACCATGGAGCTTCAGGATGATCTAAAGCTTGTCGAACTCGAAATAGTATGTACTGGCTTTGTTGGGTTGCTAAATTGTTTTCTGTTGAAAGAAGACGTAAAAGTCAGATCCAAACACACAATACAACACAAGTCAATTTATCACAACAACAACAAAAATCTAACATTTTATTTTTAACAATCTGTACCACTAACTTAACTAGGGGCACATATTCTGAGTTATTTCCTTTATCATTGATGTTACACAGCTCCCAAATAACCCTCTTCAAAAGGTTATGTCTTGTTCTCGAACTTGATGAACTACATTGGCAATGCCTAAATTCTGGTACAAACACCAACAGAAAAATGGGGAGAGCCCTAAAAATTGTATTATTAATATTATTATTAAAAAATTAAAATATATCTGTGGAGAGGACAGAAGATTTAAATCTTTCAACTGTATCAGCACAGACTACAATTGTCCGTGGGGAAAAGCTGTATCTGAAGATGGCTGCCTTGGTGGTTTCTACAGCATTTAGTAACTTGCACCTTGGCAGCTTTGTGTCAAGATTGAAGTTTTTTTGTTTGTTTGTTGCTGACTTCCCCTTTCGAAAGCAGCACTCCCAGTAAAACAAAATAATAAGAATATTACTCGGTACTTAGCACACCTAACCCGTGCTGGCCCTTATAAATTCTTTGAAAGTTACGTGATATAATGTCATAATGACCAGTTGTGCACTCTGCAACGTATGAATCCGGATCCAGTTAAACATGCAATGATACATGTATCCATATATAATATCGACAGTGTTAAATATAATCAGAAAATAATCAAATACTACAGGTTGATTGTGGTCGCTCAACAGAAGAAAGAGCTGAACTAAACTGAAGCTTTGGGCCAGATCTGGAGTTTGATCCTGGACAGGTGCGGGATGTGTAGACTAAATCCGATGCAAATAAGCCGCGAGTATAAATAAGAATGGAATACAGCTGAAGAATTACCATTTCTCTTTGGAACTTACTTAGTTGATATACTGCTTCATAGTCGTTAAAGGTCTCGGGTGTGGTGTCTGCGTTGTCACATAAACCACGCAGCCTGTGTAATAAAACTTCGCAATGTGCGTCCATAATGCTACCCTGTAAAAGGTATTCCTGGAAAGGCGCCACGGCCCGAAATGCTGCAGAAAACGACGTCCCTGAACTTTCCATTTTTGCTTAGCTTCAGACCACACATAAGAGTCCAGTGCTTTTAATGTGCTAGACGGATTCACGAAGGAACCATGCGCGTTCTGCAGTATTCTTCTACCCTCTGAAGAACACGAAGGACTCTTTGGGACTTATTTCGAGAAGAGCTCTGTTTTGTTTGTTTTGGCCAAGAAGATGAAAACTAAAAACTGGACTCGTTGGCGTAAAATGTCGATCAGTCTCAATTTGTAGTTTAGAAATGCTGTTCACTATTCTTCTCAGTGCGTTTATGTGATGCAAACTTGGTCATGTATGATCGTTTTGGATAATTATTTCATTTAGAGGTGTAAAAATAACACCAAAAACTATACAAAAACAAAGAGACTGAAAAACGAGGACTAAGAAACCGAGGGGAAGTTACTCAACGTGTGAAAACGCAGATGCACCGAACTGTCTTAAAGATCGATTTTGTTCGAACTCGGAATCTCCGTTAATTCGTACAATTATTTACACCCACGGATCCTTTGGGAATGTAACCTAGGTTAGAAGCAACGATTATTCATAGATCTGAATCACTGCTTTTTGAGAGATTCCAGTTTGTTCCAGAAACTTCTGCCAGCTCTGGCTGAACTGTGCGCTGCATGTGCAAGCAGACTGTTCATTTCAAACAGAAGTGAAAAAACAATCTGTTCTTTGCTTTTGTACAGGTACAGTATTTGAGGATTTTACAGATCAGATTGATTATTCATTATCTAATGACGAACAAAGACGAACGAAAGTTACTAGTTAGGAAGGAACTTGGGTTTTTAAAGCCCACTCAGAACGAAAGGAACGTTATACTCCCTGTGTGGTGACTGGTAGTGGTACATGAAATCAAAGTATTCTATAATTGTATAAATTATGAGAACTTCAGAGGAGACCGAAATAAAACTTAAACTAAAGTGAACCGTGGCCCATGTTGAAGATCACGGCACTTGCAGTGTGTAGTGGAAAGTTGTTTCCACTAGTCTTTGATTTTGAATTCGATTTGTAGGATGGTTTGTCTTTGAAACAATGACAGTTTTTAGAAATAGAAGTATTACAAAAAAATAAAAAAATAAAAATAAAATAAAGATCACGTCAGTTAACTGCATATAATTTGAACCATTGAAATAACTTAAGTGACTATTCCTCGGTACAGTGTTCTGGTGCCATAAAAGATACCTGGTCATGATAAAAATATGCCAAAATAAATGAACAAGAGCTAAATAGGGATAGCCTTGGTCATGTTGCCATGTAGAGGGACTTGTTCATTTGCCTAACAGTAACACCTATTTCTCTCCAACTCGCCAAATAGTCTAACATAACCATAAGCCATTCATATTTCATTTTTTGTGCAGGTGAACAGTGAGAAAGATAACAATGTCAGGTGGTGGGTCAGATGACCAAGGAAACGGGCGACAGCCAAAAGACATGAAGGGCTTGCTCAAGTTCTGTATGGAAAACACCAGAGCAGAAGATGCACCAGCTTCAGGAACCTTTAGAGAACTTTCACCAGAGGTAATGAGTGCCATGTGTATAATAGCTACAGTACAGTCTATGTACAGGCAATTTTTTTATATAGTTTATTGTCATGTCAGTCACCAAATTTAATTGGCATAGTCATCATAGTCATAGTGCAAAGTAGGCAGAGACTTGCAGCATTACTGGACTCCTTCTCAGCTGCACCAGTTCTTCTGAGCTGAGTTTGCAATCACTAAAGGCACAAAATGAAGACAGCAGCACATTTTTAGTCCTCAGTAATTGTCATTGAGAATTCACTAATTGAGATGATGATGACAACTTAGGGAGCATAAATATATCCAAGCTAAAAGTAAAACAGGATGTCCTTACTGTTTAAAAAAAAAAAAAAAGGCGGGGAGGAGGGGGTGGGGGGGGGGGGGGGCAGAAATGGCTGAAGTGTTTCCAAACCTGACTCTTGCATGATGTCTTCAGAATCTGGTGCCAGTCCCTACAGCTCCATGAACTTCCACTTGATCTGTACAGTATATAGCCATGTAGAAAATCTGCAGCAGTTTTTACTGTCAGATTTTATTCCCAATCCCATGGACAGACCACAGATGGCTGACATCACTGCAGGGCCAACTACACTCAATGAGCCCAGTCTTCAGCACTGTGGGAGAAGAACAGAAAAATCATGGTATTTGTCCACGTCACAGACATCGTGATTGACTGTTTTGTCTTGGTTGCGATTGCTGTCGATTGCCTTGTGTCCAAAACTGTGAGCCAGCTTTTTTTTTTTTTTTGCTTGTGGTTTGGGGACATTTTAAATGGATGATTCATTATGAGGTGACCCTGTGTCGTTGACAGGATGTTAAAATCCCTAAACTAACAAATTGACTGTCCTATTCTTCACCACTCTTGTCATTTCCAGTTCTCACCCTTATGTCTGCTAACCTTTTGCTTTCAGAGAAAAGAATGGCTGAGCAAGGCCTTGGACGGGATGACCTGTGACCCCGTCAAGGAAATGCAGGAACACATAAAAACTGTTGGTGTTTATTTAGGCAGTGAGCAGCCAACAGACGAGGCACGTGACAATGCCCTCACCAGTCTTGATATGCTGTTTGATTGGTGTGAGTGCATTGACATGGCCAGAGGTGAGATAAATAAATTTAATATTCAGGATATGGACCAGTGACTGTAGGAATTGTTGCTTTTTGGTTGATGTAAAAACAAAAATCAGTCCATGCACACATATATATATATATAATGCAAAATATGGGTGACATAAATGGCTACAGTGCTTAGACAATTACACATTTTGCTTGAAAATATCTGCCCCAAGGATCATGCATCAGACTTTGCCTGCAAGAGCAGACAACATAATTCCAGTACTTTATTTATGGTGAATAAATGAGATCAGAACACACAAAAGGTTAAAAAGAATGTTGTTTTTTAAATTTAATAGCACAATAAAAAAAATGAAAACAAATTCTTTCAACCTTCTGTGTGTTGATAAAAAAAAAAAAATGCTGTAACTGTAAGTGGCTGTCTTCTTTTATTTCAGTTTTTTCTTTTTTTTTAATAAAAGAATTGTGAGACAATTGGTTATAGCTCCATACATTATCAGGATTCAGATGAAAACATCATGGATAAAACTGAAACATGGCAAGTAGGTGGGAAAACTGTTGATGGCTTTGTCCTTAAATTCCAGATTTCCTCAACATCGGTGGCTTCTCCATCCTTCATGAGATGATGACACACAGCGAGAGCGAGTTCCGCGGGCACAGCTTCAAGCTGATTGGTGTTCTGGTTCAGAACAACCCAGTGTGTCAGCAGGCAGTGTTGGACTATGACCTCCTCCCCACCATGCTCAAGGTGCTGGAGACAGAGAGCGACCCCACTGTTCAGTACCAGGCTGTTCAGGCCATTTCTTGTGAGTGAAACCTTCTGCGTGTGTTGCCTTGAAACTCTCTGACAGTACTTTATGGGTGTTTGTGCAGATGTCAGTCTGTACAGTGTGTGTGTGTGTGTGTGTGTTTTACATAGTTATGCTTGAACCCATGTTGATGTCTACATTATGTGTTAGCTTTTTGTTAAATTGCTGATAACATTTTCCATCTTGGTGTACATTATGTGTGTTATACTTGTTCAGCGCTTTGAGCTGCAGGGTAGGCGCTTTACAAATTTCCATTATTTGGTTTTTGGTTTTTGGGCAGGTTTGGTGCGTGACTGCAGTTTAGAGGCAGTGGAACAACAGTTTGTGGCTCACAATGGATTTGGCATGTTGAAAAAGGTCCTGCAGACCCAAGGGCCGTTCAAGCGTGTGGTGAAGGTTGCCTTCTTTCTCCTGGTCATGTGTGAAAAGAATCCAAAACACAAAGGTAAGAAGGGGGTTGTGTGTTTGGACTGTTCTCCAGCCATCTGGAGTGCATGATGCAAAAGAAGTAAACCTGCTCTCATTGAACTTCCAAAACTGTTGTCATAGTCTTGCTTTTTGCTTGCAGTGATACATAGTACAGTAGGCACGGAAAGGCTTGTTTTTTTGTTTTGTTTTTTGTTTTGTTTTTAACATGCTTTCAGTAAAATCTTTTCAGTTAGTCAGCTTTTTGCTTGCAGTGATACATTGTACAGTAACAGGATGTGTGAAATAGGCTTAATTCTTTTTTTTAAACATGTATTCAGTCAAATCTTTTCAGTCAGTCTAACTTTTCAAATCACCAGCTCATTTATCTGGGCTCAAATAAGACAACTTTCATCTCCCCCCCACCACCTTATTTTTTTTTTTTTTATTGCTTTACTGTTGTGTTGACCAACTGTATGAGAGATTGTCATTTTGCTGAAGGTAGACTTGCTGATAATTTGCATGTTGTTGTCCAATTCTGCAACTGAGCTCTGAGCCTCTTTCCTCCCAAGCTTCACTCTGACCACTGTGTGGTACCTCATTCTGTTGACTTGTATTCAAACACATGATAATCAGGGTCCAATTCAGCATTCAGATGGTTGTAATTTACCTCCTTTGATGGCAACTGAAATCTTTTGTCATCCGTGAACAGGTGCCATTACACCATGACCATTCAAAGTTTTTTTTTTTTTTTTTTTTTGGGGGGGGGGGGGGGGGTGTGTGTTGCTGTTTTCTGTTGTGTTGTACCAGTTGCAGTGTGTGAGCTGGGCATTCCTGAGTTATTTTTGTTGTACCAGAGTCAGTGTGTGAGCTGGGCATTCCTGAGTTGATGCTGTTGTTTTTGTTGTACCAGACACAGTGTGTGAGCTGGGCATTCCTGAGCTACTGCTGCAGGAGCTGAAAAATGAGCATGAGCAGACGCACGAACAAGTCATGGCGGCTTTGCTGTGTTTGGCCAAGGAGCACCCACCCACACAACAGGCGCTGGCAAAACCTGAACTCAAGACAAAGCAGTTTCTGCAGCAGAGGATACAGTTTCTACGAGGCAAAGAGGAAAACAATGCAAGTCTTTGGTCTTTTATGTTTTCGTCTCCTTGGTCATGTTCTTATCTTTCTGTTTCATCCTGAGGTGACGCTGTGCAGTTAACAAGATGTTAAGATCCAATTACTAACTGGCTTACCTTTCGCTCTCTTCCCCGCTTGCTCACAAGTTATCATGATGTTTGTTGGATTAAGACATATTTCCAATAGCACATTCACATGTGAGTTAGAGAGCAAAAGAAACAAACCTGGACATTTTGTTTGTCTTCCTTCTGTGTTTTTTTTCTCCACCTGAACAAACTTAACCCCCACCCACCACCCCCCAAAAACTTTGTTTTTTTACCCAAATCTGGATGACACTGACAGCTGCTGAAATTGCTTTCAGTGGCAACATTTACACCCTTTGTTTGCTGAGGACACATGAAAGTTGTTCATATTGTTTGCCAGTTTTTGTTACCTTTGTGTCGGGAGACCATTACACTGTTTTCGCTTCTTCTCCATCTTCTGTTAGTGGCAGTCAGTATTCTGTTACTGTCATTTTAGGGGGTCTGCGCAGCGAAGGGGAAAACAAAAACTGGTGGTGGGGAGGGGTGGAGGTGGTGGGAGGGGGTCCATACTGTGGGTGTGATGACACTCTCGAAATTAAGGTGGCAAGGGAGGGAGACTACTGTTTCTGGAGGAAGCTTGTTCCAGCCCCTCACTGTGTGGGGTAAAGATTTGCTTAGGAAGCGTGAAAGCTGTTCACATTGTTCACCAGTTTGGGTGATGTGTCTGTTTCAGGAGGAGATGCAGTATGCACAGGAGCTTCTCCAGATCATCAGTCCTGACTGATTACAGTCATTCTCCTCCACACCTGTGCTGTGTCAGGAGTGTTGTGTGTGTGTGTGTGTGCATGCTGGTGTGTAAACAATAGTGAGAAAGTGAATAAGGCATGTAAACGATACTGAGAAAGTGAATAAAGCGTGCATGTTGATGTGGTAGTGTGAGTTGTGAGTGGGTGTGTGGGTGTATGGACTTGTTCAAATTAAAATTTGTTGACACATCTGTAAATTGTACTCTCATTTTTGAAGTTACAATCAGACTTTCCATTTTAAACAACAGGTTGAAGAAAGGTACACATTATGTTGAATGCTTTAGAGTCTAAGATGCAGTGTTGTGCATCAAGGCAAACCTGCCAAGTGCCATGTTTTGCATAGTCGCTTTTTTTCTCTCTGGTCGTGCGAAGCAGGGTGGTGGCATGGCTAAGACAATGTGATCTGGGTTTAAGCCCAAATTTCATTACCTTTGTACAAGTAGAAGAGCTCAGAATGAAATGAATAAAATAAGGATTAAACCATGCCTCATTGGTTTTATGTTGAATTTAGAAAATCGAGTTGTGTGACTGAGGATTAGCATGACTGGTAGTAGTAGTAGTAGTAGTAGTAACCGTCAACCACACAGGGTCACCCCAGGACAGTCGAACTCGGGTCAGAAGCAAATACACATTTCTAAACTCTTCTCACATATATATCAACCCTCTGTCAACTACAAAACAAAACACTTCGCAAACATAAAACATACAGAAACGTCAGACAAATTTTCAGAGTTATCCCTTCAATATTACCCCTGTTAAAACAGCACATAAGGTTAGGACATGGAAGCACAGAACACCATCAGTGTGTGTAATGATGGGCATCATGTAAATCTCTGATGATTGGCAAAAGTTCAGTTAGCTGCACAAGAAGATACATATTCCTCTTAGTCAACAATCCAGTTTCAGGACTTTGCAAACCTCCCAAGAAACAGTTCAAGTAGTCGGCAGCACTTGGCAATGGCTTTAGTAAGGATTTAACCCTCCAAAACTTCCGACTGCTTAAGCTTTTTTAAGCCTGTGATTATATCAGTGAGTTGTTTTATTTTTCCACTTAGTAATTAGTGCAAGGGCAGAAGTAATTTGTGTAACAATGTGAATGCTCACTGCGTATAGTTCAACAGTGCAATATGGCCTGCCTCTCACACACACACACACTCACACACACTCACACAAACACACACGTATCGTTCAGGAATGCATATTTATTCAAAATACAAATGTGATAAGCAGTGAGCAAAGTTGCACAGTGTTCAAGGGAGAAGTGCCAAGATAAAAATATAAAAAAAGATTATAAATGTGATGCACAACAGTACAGCAACACATTAAGATGATTAAAGTACCTGTAAACAAGACAGCACTGCAAATTTTATACAATTATGGAAACAAATCTTCAATGGTATGAGGCCCAGAGTGCACGAGCAGAACTAACAAGGGCACTTGAGTGCTATTACTTGCCTGTGTATGAAAACAAACTAGAGAGTTGTGTATGAAAACAAACTTCCAGAGTTTTTAAAATTCTGACCCCCCCTCCAATCCCAAGCTCCTCGACTGTTAACGTTGTCCCTGGCCTTGCTTAAGATGTAAAATAACCAACTCTACTGGAGTAATATTTTCCTTTTTTATCCCTTGCTTCACTAAAACTAACATGCTAACTTCTCATGATCAACTTGCACCGTGGCACCAAAAGCAGACTCGATGCTAAACAAGCAAGACCCGATGTTTTGCAGACCGTTGCAAAACACCAAACATTTTGCTATGCTATATTTGTAACATTTCCAGCTGGTGCTGTGGTACGAATTGATCGCAAATTGGTTACTTGGCAAGTCTGGCACTTACTTCATGTTTATCACCTAGTCAATCACAACTGTTGTATCAGATTAAAACAACACGGTTTCAGGTGAAAGTATTCCAACCGTGTGTGTAACTGAGCAGTAACTTGGTCTTGGAAAATGGTCTTGGAGTTGGGGAATTTGGTGTAACTGTATAATTTCTGGCATAATATCCTGAATTTTTATGAGGAAATATTCAAGGTATGAACCCCATGTTGGGGTCCTCTGTTGGGGATGTTCGTGTGCAGCATGCTGTACCCAAGGGAAACGATGACATTCATCAGTTCTCATCAGCTTGCAATTCTAATGAAACTTGTGTCTCAGTGCTGGCTTTTTCTGCTCCCCTGGCCTGGTAAATAGCAGACTAGTTGCTGTTTAAGGACCACACGGTGTTTAGGCCATACCAGCATGTGACGTGGGCGAAGGACTCTTGGCTCTCTTTTTTTTCATCGTAAAACCAAGTTTGAATTTGTTCACTGGCAGTGTCCCTGTGCTCCGAACATTTCTGTCATGACTGTAACTAGTGCTGGCTGTAACTAATGCTAGTGCTAGCCCTCGTAACCATAAGGCCAGGCTTGCACTACCTCACTTTCTTCACCCCGGTGGAGCACAGGCCACACTCAGGGAAAGTGCCTAGCTGTGATACACACGGAAATGAACTAGTGAGGGAAAAGATCAGCAGTGGTTTGGTCCAAATCAAAAGAAACAGGCATACAATTATACTGAAGCTCACACAGTACATCGCTTCGGAATGCACAGTTTTAATGTTGTGGGGCATTTTGGACCCATGCTTTGTGATATGGGATAATTGTGCTTCTGCCTCTATAAAGAGTATGGATCAGCTCTGACCCATGATGTAGGAACTGTGAGCTCAATATTACACTTTAAAAAAAATAATAATGTACATATGTGGAGAGGGACAAAAGTCTGCATGTGCACAATGACACACATGAATATCTGCAATTTCAAGATAATAGTGTAATTTAAAAAAAAAAAAAAAAGATATGTGCAATTTCATAATGACCCACAACTGGGAAGGTTAATCAGACTGGTGGGAAAGATGTCAGAGACGACTGTTTAACATTTACACAAAATCCTAGCTGTACACAAGCTGGTCTCTGTGGTGTCTGCACAACACACACTGTCACCACATCCATGAGGGACACCATCTCGGTCAATGACCAGTTTTACTGCAAGCAGCACACTTCTGATGTGGAAAACACACACCATACAAACATGATTTGCTCATCAACAACCACAAACAAAAAAGAAGAAATTGTCAAGCACCTCTCAACAACAAAAATGTCTGTATCAAAAAATACAGGTTCTATAAAGACATGCATAAAAAAAATGTAACAGTTTGGCCACTGAACTTGTGATCCAGTGTACATTATTCCCAACCCTGGGAGGAATGATATTGAACAAAACTGTTGGCAGATACACAAAGGATTTCAGTACCATGCATGACCACTGTCATTGTGTCAACCGTGTCAACTCAGTGTTTGTTTTGTGCTGCAATGGTTAGGAATGAAGCAAGAATTGCATGTTTCAAGGTGCATACAGATGCACAATCTGCACCTTTGCTAACATCATCACAACTCGTAACATACAATAAGAGATGAAGTTCTGTGCACCTGAGGGCAGACACATTTGAATCATTATTTTTTTTTTTACCATGAAACAGAAAGCTTACTTAACCTGAAACAACTTCCTTTTCACAAAGAAAAAATGAGAATGGAAACAAGAGCTCTTAGTCTCAGCATGTTCCGCATGAAAATGAGTGGTAACAAAGTGCTGCCCCAGCCCAAAGGGAAAGGATGCTGAGGTAACCAGACAGCAGATGATGAGCGAGTTACATACGCCTTCATCCTGGGCAACTGGCTCAGGATCACAAGACAGCACAGGCCCACACTGACCAACACCCCACAGGCTTGTGAGACGAGCGCCACACACTGTCTGCTAAACATCCACAGGTGTCTGTCTTCTGTGGGTGTGTCTCTGAGACAAGTGCCATGTACTGTCTGCTAAATGTCCACAGGTGTCTGTCTTCTGTGGGTGTGTCTCTGAGACAAGTGCCATGTACTGTCTGCTAAATGTCCACAGGTGTCTGTCTTCTGTGGGTGTGTCTCTGAGACAAGTGCCATGTACTGTCTGCTAAATGTCCACAGGTGTCTGTCTTCCATGGGTGCATCTCTGAGACAAGCGCCACATACTGTCTGCTAAATATCCACAGGTGTCTGTCTTCTGTGGGTGTGTCTCTGAGACAAGCGCCACATACTGTGCATAACGTCCACAGGTGTCTGTCTTCTGTGGGTGTGTCTCTGAGACAAGTGCCATGTACTGTCTGCTAAACGTCCACAGGTGTCTGTTTTCTGTGGGTGCGTCTCTGAGACAAGTGCCATGTACTGTCTGCTAAACGTCCACAGGTGTCTGTCTTCTGTGTGTGCGTCCCTGAGACAAGCGCCATATACTGTCTGAAAAACTTCCAGGGTCCGTCTTCTGTGGTGCTGTGGGCGCATATCCACGGCACAGTGGTTTTACACTTTTCGAGGAATTTAACTTCACAACCCTTTGGTTCACATCTTGGGTGGAGATGCTCAATGCAGACTTGGCAAAGGACAAGAAACAGGCTTTGGATCATGAGCGTACAACCAGTCTGAGAGAGGTAAACTTGATCACGAGTGGTGCTATATATACATACAGAAGTTTGTCTGTCATTCTGTCGAGAATAGTCCAAGTACATTTAAGAAAGTGTGCAAGCAAGGGCGAAAAGCTGCCAGATCAGAAATGCATGAAGGAAGATGATAGGCACTGATGTTAAATAGAGGCAAATGCCATCTGTTTTGCCAAAAGTGGAGATTGCACAAAACAACTTGAATTACAAGGACGGTTTGTGATTCATGAAAAGCACGCTTCATCTTGATTGAGAAAGAGAGAGTATTATACATAACTCTTTTTTCTTTTTTTTCAAATTTGCACAAACAAAACCTTTCTCACCATAATGAACATACCAGTTTACAACTGCATTCCATCCTTCATAGCCTTGACCATACATGACTAATATTTTGCCCGTGATTAACAGAGATACATAACATGCACATACCAAATACATATATGTCAAATCAAATATGAAGAAAAGTGCGACATTTTTTAAAGCAAAAATTGACCTGTTGACCTTATACAGTGAGGCAAAATGCCATGCAGTGCATGTAGTATGACAATCGATTCAGAACAAAATGAGAATTTCAGCACTTAAGACCCCATGTTGGCTATGCTGTGGTGGTGCAGATACAGTACACTGCGTTCATGATAACAGAAAAACACTTACAGTCCTGCACCACCATGATTGTTCTTTACACCTTTGAATCAGTACTGTCTCCTTTTTTCTTTTTTTTTCCCTTTCCCTTTATTAGAAATGAGATTCAAAAGTATAATGGAATTAAACAAATCACAGTCTTACTCACACCTGGGGGGGGGGGGGGGGGGGGGGAAGGGTTACAAAATATGTTACCCCAAAAATCTCATTGCAGAGATCAAAATAATTCAGCAAAATAGCATTTAGATATGTTCAAATGCGCCTTGAAAACTGTGCGAGCAGGAATGTTGCTCTTGTTGAATTCAACAAATTCCTCTAATGAGAAAGAATGTTTGCAAAAAAAAAAGAAAAAAAAAAGAAGAAGTTCTGCACACCCGGAATGTGAAACTGAATGCTTGGACTGTGGGACACTGCAAAGTACACGGTGGACACACAGACATAGCAACCACTACAACGACACAGCAACTGTATGAATCAATCCCCCAACACGCACCAAGATAATTAATCTCTCCACCAAGTCAAAAGTGCCTGATTAACCCTTTCTCTGCCCTTGTGGCATCACTCCACGTCCTTAACAAAGTGTTCTCTATCTGCCTGCCAGGTGGTGTGCAATGTCCTGCTCAAAGCTGACTTTTCAGGCAAACTCTTGAGAAGCAAAGCTGAAGAAAAATGAACATTTCTGCTTGGCCAAGTCCCTGTGTAAAACATTTAGCGAGTGAACGAGTGTGTGTGTGTGTGTGTGTGTATGTGTGTATGTGTGTGTTTGTGTGTATGTGTAGGAACTGCATCAACAGTACAAATTCATTGGCAGGAAAAGGGTTAACAGGGCCTTTCACTAAGAGACATGCACGTAAAGGCACGTGCACACACATACACATATTACATCTACACACATATTTTCCCTCATGGAGTTTACAGCACCTTCACATGTCTTTAAAAAAAATAAAAAATAAAAATAATCAAGTATACCGGTAATCTCTTTGCTGACTGAATGCATTACATTGAAATATTGCGATATTTTTTTGCAAAATACACAAAGCTGTTGCGACAAACGTTTATGGGTGGTCACAACTCCTGAAGCAATAAAGGCTAAACTACAATGTCATCACGCAAAAGCAATGTGGTCTTACATCTACACTGAACACAGAATATATAAATGTGAGAAATGTATTCAGCTGAATAACTAATACTGCTTATGCGAATACCTAAGTTACTTCAAAAACATACACTTCCTCTCTTTCATTCTGCTTAAGCATGTTGATATGAACGACATGAGCAGCTGTACAGAATCATATTTACACACAATTCTTTTGTACTCTGGTTAAAAAAAAAATTAAAATTCTAACTTACACTCTAAAATGTGACTTTAACAAATAACTTAAAATCTGGAGAATACTCAACTGCATTCAGTGGCATCTACATGGAACTGCATGTATTTCTTTTATGTCAGTGTGTGTGTGTGTGTGTGTGTGTGTGTGTGTGTGTGTGTGTGTGTGTGTGTGTGTGTGTGTGTGTGTGTGTGTGTGTGTGTGTGTGAGTGAGTAGGTACACACAAACCAATGTACTTCAGACTACCCAATTTTTACACAGTTAAAAAACAAAAAAACAATTACTGAACTTGCAGTTGTGTACTGTCCATTAATGCACATCTGTGGCTGGAACACCACTAAGACAATTCCTGTGAACATTTTTACATCCTGTATCCTTGTGTGGTCTGATATTCTGAGAAAAAGTGAACATGTGCTCAGAGCAGTGCAGGTGATATAAATAGTACAAGCCCAACTGAACAGGGAGAGAAAAGCAGGCTACGCAGTGCAACTTGGTTACCAATGCGAGGCACATGTTAATACTTCTAAAAACACAGCGCAATGGAACACATACAGAACATCACTGTTAAGAAGTGATTCTCACAACGATCAATCGAGGCAGGGTTTAGTAATCCATGGACCCAGGGCGTTGCGCACACATCAAACAATACTAATGCACCCACACATCACAACTCTCTACAAAGTAGCTTTGTACAAGAACGTTCACCATTCAAAGAGTTATCTTCGAAGCTACAACAGCACATAGCAACTGCACTTTGGAAACCACGAGTATGAGTTTGGCACTACAGTTACACACTGCAGATTACTGTGGTCCTCTTACAACTGTTCAACTTCTGTGCAGACAGTTTCTGTGCACACACTCATACACGCGAGCCATACTCTGAACTGCAGCAGTAGAGTCTGCAGTGAACAGATCGGGGATTTCATGCACACACAAACTGCATGCATATGACCGTCAGATGTGGAGAGGGGAGGTCCATGTACCCTCATACACACAGACTCTATGTGAATGAATGATACACATTCTCTACATGACAATAAAATGGTCCATATACACAGACTATACATAAACATCAACATGGAAGGGCCATGTACCATGTACCCATATACACAAACTCTACACATGACAACCAGAAAGGGGGGCAGAAGGGTGCAGGGGAGGGGCATACACAGACTACATAAATGATACACATGCTCTACACATGACAATAAAATGGTCCATATACATTAGACTGTATATACAAAGCATGGAAAGGCCATGCACCCATTTAGACAAACTACTGTTACTACACAACAACCAGGAAGGGCAGGGGGCTGTCAGACACACAGACTCTACATAAATGATACACATGACAATAAAATGGTCCATATACATAGACTGTATATACAAAGCATGGAAAGGCCATGCACCCATATAAACAAACTACACAACAACCAGGAAGGGCAGGGGGCTGTCAGACACACAGACTCTACATAAATGATACACATGACAATAAAATGGTCCATATACATAGACTGTATATACAAAGCATGGAAAGGCCATGCACCCATATAAACAAACTACACAACAACCAGGAAGAGCTGGGGGCTCTCAGACACACAGACTCTACATAAATGATACACATGACAGTAAACTGATCCCCATACACAGACCATACATAATTACCAGCACGGAGAGGGCATCCTGGCGAATAAATGACAAATGACAAATTAGTGCTGGCCCATACCACACGATCTAACAAAACCAAGCACTGTGTTGGAGGATGCACAGGGTTAAATGGGAACCAAACCAAAGGTGGAAGTTCCAGCCTTTGTCTTCCCTCTGTGTGCACACAATTGTTTGGTCAGAGATCTTTCTCTTACACCTCACTGTCTGGACCAGTCTCCCTTGCAAAGCTAGGTCATCAAACATGCTCACATCTTTCAAATCATCTTTGAAATCTCACTTCTTCAAACTATCCTGTTGACTGTCCGTGCATGTGTATGTATGTGTGCAGGCGCATGCATGCGTGCGTGCGTGTGGGTGGGTGTACGTGCATGTGTGTGTGTGTATGGATGCATGCACATATGTGCGTGTATGTGTGTATGTGCATGTGTGTGGCACGTTATGTAGGTTTGCTCTTTGCCAGTGATGAGAAGGAAAAAGTTGGCTTGTTATTTTCATACTTTTGCCAAACATGTCTGACTTGTTTTTGATGTCACTGACACAGACTGCTGGGCACAAAATGGCAGCACTCACAATCATGTGTTCACAGCTGTCAATCATCAACATTTAACAAACAGGTCTCCAAAACAAAATAATTTAAAAAAACATATGTCCACCAAATGGAACTCTTTCAACTCTTTCAGGAGAAAAATCAGAAAGGATTAAAAACATGTCCCAGTCATGACATATGGTAAGTAGACATACAGTTATGGCATATGTATGGTGTAAAATGAAGAATCAAGGCAAAGATTGGCTATATTTCTGTCCACAGAATACAATAAGATACTGATAACAATAACAGTCATCATGAATTAATAAGGGAACGTTAAGAACAGCAACAAACTGCCACTGTGACTCGTGCATGAACAGAGCACACCTCAAGAAATTTCACTTCAGGCAATGCAAGATACTGTGCATCCAGGTCTACGCAAATCAAAGCACCAACAAAAGCAAAATGACGATACCTCCCACTGAATTTAGTCTACAAATATACAGGCATATAACAGAACAAGTCTGAGAGTGAAAAACTGCTTTAACCTGATAGTCACTAAAGGCACGACAAACATGAAAAGCATTGCATAATACTACAAATTCAGAAAAAAGAAGAGCAGCTTAATAACAGAAAGAAAAAAAAAAGTGACAGGCAACCTTACAAATGAAAATACAAGTAAACGATACAAAAGCAAAAATATTCAGTGTCACTCGCATTCATAACAAGACACAGCAAATTTCATTTTTTCTTTTAAACTCCTTGTCTACTGGACAACTGGTCTTTGTCACAAAACTGGGTACACATGTATTCAACTCAGTGGAGGTTATCATGATGCCAAGTTTCAAAGACCTCATTTAAACAGGATCTGAAAAATGATAACAGATTTTTGCATTTTTGTTTAATTTATTGTTGTTTAAAAAGCTCTGGACTACCAGGTAATGACGCAGCTGATCTGTTAGGCACCTGTTTCTTCTCAGTTTCAAAACTTGTTTGAAACCAAAACTAGAAAACATTCCCAATGCACAGGAAAGACAAAAGTCTGACAAGAATATGCCAGAGAAAGAAAATAAGACCTGTATACACATATTATTTTTTGCTGTTGCTTTTTTTTCTCTCCAAGGTTATGTGTGCTCTTTTGTTCTCTTAGGAATGGCCTGCATCCCTCCAATCAACTGTTCCAAGACTTGCTTGAGACTCAAGTGTCTTAAGGAGCTGATACATAAGCAGTTTCGGCCATATGGTTGAGAAGGACCATTCTGGTCGGATGTGTCCATCTCAAATGTACCGGCTGCCACACGATACAGCTGAAACTGACAGGTTAAAGCAAGGGGACCATTCGGACCTGTCCATCTCAAATGTACCGGCTGCCACACAATACAGCTGAAACTGACAGGTTAAAGCAAGGGGACCATTCGGACCTGTCCATCTCAAATGTACCGGCTGCCACATGATACAGCTGAAACTGACAGGTTAAAGCAAGGGGACCATTCGGACCTGTCCGTCTCAAATGTACCGGCTGCCACACGATGCAGCTGAAACCAATGGGTTAAAGCAAGGGGGAGGTCAACGTATACAACCTTGCCACTACTTGAGAGTTACCATCCCTTGGGACCTCTGGCCCTTCCTTTCTTCACTTCAGTCCAAACCATGTGCGCTAACTGGCTGGCAAATGCAGGTCATACTCATTGGACGACAGCATGCTGCATTTGGAACAGGCTGAAATTGATGCTCTGAACCATTTCAACCATCCAGCCATGATGACATACGATCTGTGTGAGATCAGATTCAGACAGTCCTCCTCTACCATATTATGTCCAGAACGGTTCATGTATCAGTGCCTTCTGGCAAAACAAGTGCAGTTTGGTACCCATGTCTCAGACACTAAGCCTGTTATGTGATCAAATCTCCATGCTTGGGTCAAAATCTCTATGTCTGGTGCTAAGCACGAACCAGTCAAAACCTTTGAAAGCTTATCTAAAACAGGGATTATTATTATTATTTATTTTTTGTTTTTTGAAGGGGGGTAGTGTGTGGGGGGGGAGGGCTATTCAGTTATTCAGTGAGTAAAACTCCAAACTCCATCTTTGCAAGTTGCGTTACCCACAAAAATTCAGTAAACCCTAATATGGCAGCCCTTAAAGTTTTCCTTCTTATTTTTTATACAAAATTCCTCAAAGCTTTTATGGATTTAATAAGGCTTTGAAACCAAATGACCCAACAGCTCTGTCTACAGCCTCCGGCTTTCAGCTGTATCATACACATTGGCCCTAAACCTTCCCCCCCCCCCCCCCCCCCCTCCTACACACAAAAACTAAGTGAAACGCTGAAAATGAACTAAGCTGGCAACACTTATAACCCTTCGTCATCACGGAAGTCATCCTCTTCTTCATCCAGCTTGAAGGGGCGGTTACGTTTTCGGAAACTGTTCCGTCGAAAAGCGATGCAGCTGAAAGTCACTCCCAGCGCTGTGCCCAAAAGCAGGCAGCCAACACCAATGCCGGCAACCGTGTCTGTTAAAAAAAAAGACAGACAATCCATGTTATCATGATGAGCTATTCTGTATACAGCAGCCAAACATGTTATTACGTTGACCTATACAGATGCAAAGAAACACAAGCACCAATCTACCCTAATGTGTCAAGGTCTTACATGATGAACCATGTACACCAATCCTGATCAAAGTGAACAAATTTAGTTTAAAACCTCTTCCACTCTCGCATCCCCCAAAACACCTCTTCTGAATATAACACCCTCAAAACAAAAGTAAAAGCCTGTGACAAACTCATTTTCATCAAAACAAGAACCAGCAAATGCTCGGACAACTTGCAATCAACACTGGATGGTACTTGCAAATTATTACTGGAACTGGGAACTTTTTTTTCTTTCTCCACTTTCAGGTTGATCTTAAAAACAAATGTGAAGGGTAAATCTCTATGAAGGTCACCCATCACGCAAATATTGTGGATTTCGCTGAAGCAGTCCAAGTACAAGCCAACATCAAACTGTTTGCCACAAATATCCAGATGAGCACTCATTACAACGCCAACACTGTTCTCAAATTTGAGAAACAACAATGGAATAACTCAGCCAGCCTTATTTCCAACCACCGCCACAAAGAGTCACACATACTGTAATGTACCTGCATAGAAATGGCTGGTTTTGACAGGGCTGTAGACTGCCTTGTGCAGAATGTTGTGTGTGAGGAAGTCCCAGCCATCAATGGCAAAGAGAGACTTGCTTGCAGACATTCCTGGCGTCAGGTCCTCCCCATACCAAACTGACAGGCCTGCACACACACACACACACACACACACACACACACACACACACACACACACACACACACACACACACACACACACACACATACATTACCAACTGAATTCTGAATCACAGATGGAATGTACAATACTGTACATACCTAAGTAAAGCTCATAATTATGAGTCTAAAAAACCCACCAAACAAAAAGCCAACATGCATGTGTTCATAGTAGTACTCAGAAACACAACATACCGCCACCACTGCAGACAACTCCTACACACAATGCACATGAGAACAACACATATAAAACAGCTTGAAAAAAGGTCGAGAAATGTTGATCACAGGTCTCTTTGGTACCCACTGCTCTTGCAAGACTGTTCGGAAGCCGTGACGGCAAACTGCAGCTGAAATCTGGTCGAGCCTAACTGACCTTTACGTTTCTGTTGTTTGCCTGGTGTGTGTATGTGGAAAGCTATTGTCAGGTGAAAGCAGAAAGAGAAAAAGAGTTGCTCTTTTCATCACTGTGTAACTAAACTTCTGCTTCTTCTTAATCTGGCTTGACATCGGTTTCACTTGCCTGGTTTGCGTGGTACCCCCTACTTAAAACCAAACACTCTAATTCAAATGTTGCTTTTCATCCATTCAGACCATAAGGACTGTTAGGGACAGGGAGCCCACGATGTCCTCCTTGACTTTCACACAGCCCCTGAGCTCTGGTAATGGAAGATCTTCCAATGTTGCTTTACCTCAACAGACACCATAAGGACTAACTGACTGATAACTGAACAGAAAGGAATGATCCTGCACCACTGATGATGTGGAGCTTAATATGCATGTGAATGCTTCAGTGTTGCTTTACGTTCACAGAAACTACATTGCTCATTAAGATGGGGAGCCCAGGACGGCCACCTCGACTTTCACGCAGCTCCTGAACTCTGATAACTGAACAATCAAAGTAATTTGTTTCATTTATTTTCCACGGCCATTTGTTACACAGTGTGCTGGGAAAAAGAAGACTCTTTAGGATACAGCAAGTGAGTTTGCTCTAGTGTTGTTCTTTCCACTGACACCAAGATCATACTTTTGGGCCCAGATTTTACGTGCTGGTAAATAAAACAAATTAAAAACAGCCAAAAGAGCTATGTCAACATCAGGGGTTAGGCTGCAGTCAGGTCATGCTAGGGGAGGAAACTCACCTGGCAGCGAGCATGCTATGAAATAACCAACATGCAAATACCTCTCAGTTCAAGATCCTTCACCAGTCCATACTTTATACGCAGCGTAGTGAAGTTCTCAAACCACAGCTGTGCTGATTCATTCTGCAAGCAAATGTACATTCATCATTTTATGACAATTTCATAATAGTAGCCTGTTAACAAATAGGCCACACTTCACATCTTCATCTAAATCAAAATGAGTGTTCATGCTGGGGAACCCTGTTCTTCTTCTGATAACATCTTGATGATATAACAGTCTTAAATGAGAGATCAGACTTCAACCTTCCCCTTTAAGCATGATGTATACCACACTGTATATCAGTTCCCCTTTAAGAATGACACATACCAAATTGTGTATCAGTAGTTCCCCTTCAAAAATGATGCATGCCAAATTGTGTATCAGTTCCCCCTTAAGAATGACGCACACCCAACTGTATACTGGCAGTTCTCCTTTAAGAATGGTGCATACCACATTGTATATATCAGTTCCCCTTTAAAATGATGCACACCACATTGTATTTATACATCAGTTCCCCTTTAAAGGGTCGGCCTGCCTATAAATAGCGGGCCGGGAAATTTGAAACAAATTCTCTTCACCGTATGACACGGTCACATCGCTGCTGGTTTATCACAAATATCTGGAAATCAGACCATCGCTTAAATATGACGCTTGGCACAAACATTAAATTCACTCTCAGCTTTCTATCTGCTAAATCATTGTGGTGATGAAAGTGAATTTTGTCTTATTTCGAGACGCAAAAGCTTCGAAGCGAGGGCAATTTTGAATACAAATGGGCGGGGCTTATCTATTGACGGACAGTGGCCCTGTCAGAAAGGTAAATAAAAGCCACGTGTTCCATCTTCCATAGATCAGGTTCATAACAGCAAAAGATAAATGAGGCAGCAAAATGAAGAAACAAGTAACTGACCTTTACCACCACTTATGTCCAAGATATGGGACCGCCGACAGGATTTGGATACAGTTCTCGCACAAGTAACAACACACAGTCTGGCATTATTTCCCTTAGCACTTCCATAACACTTTCATCAACACCGTCACGTTCCATAACAGCCGACTTTTTCTGAAGATATGCTGGATGTCTCCAAGAATTGCGCATCTCAAGCATACTCCAAAACTTTCTGTACATCTTTTTCCTAATCCCAGAGTTTCGTCGATGGGCTGACTGCCCCATCCTAAGCCAGCTCTGACGGCTGGTGGTGACACATGGAACACAAAAACAAAACTCACACTCAGCACTCTCGCTTCCCCTGGAGTCTGGCAGAGGAAATGTAGGTCGCCAGTTCAGAGGCAGTGCCAAAGGTGACCTGGGAATATCGTCTAGCCGCGAAGATTGGGCAGTGCTTTCAGTTTTACACACATCGGTCATTTCAACATTCCAAGGCCAGCCATTACTTTCAAACAGCTGCTGAACTGCGTCTTTCTGTTCATGATTTATGCCCCTCAAAGTCAGATGAAAACTCATTTCAACCCAAAACCTGCTGATATACAAATATAACAGCACAATCGGTCTGCACAGATTCTCTGTTGGCAAACTGGAGCAGTAATAGCCTAGTCCCCCCAGCTTGGATTTGAAGTAGCCAACTGGCGTCGGAAGAGGAATTTCGGAGGTACAGACAGGGATGGTCACTTTTTTCTTTCGGTTTTTCAGCACTGGACAGAGGACTAAATGCACTGAAAGTAGAATAATTTGCTCACATGAAACTTAGTGGGGCCTCACTGACTACACATACTCTAACTCTGTGGCCCTGGCTGTCAACAGTTCTGCTTCGCGCCAGATAGCTGACGGTACCAGGGGTTCAGAAAGGGACACCCCATGTTTTTACTTTCCGGTATTCCATAGCTGCAGAAATCTAAAACAATGGACAATTTGGTCACATAAAACCTCGACAAGGCCTCTTTATCACGTGCCTGCGTGATGCCTTCTGTATCATTTTGGAGCTTTTCAATTAAAACTGGATCAAGGGGTGAAAGGATGTGAATATAAATGAAGCTATGAATGGCAAAAAGTAGTAAGTGCCAATGTATATGAGGCTACTTGCGACTTTGACCATGCAAGAGAGGTGGAAGGCTGCAAAAGGTAAAGGACAATCTTGACTGAAGTCACATCCTTTGGTCCCCGTTATTTCCCTGATGCCCATAATGATCTGACCCACTCAGTGAAGTTCACCCCTCCTCTCGTCCTCCCCCGTCCCCACCCTCACGTCAGCTGACTCTTGCGCTGACCAAAAAAATGTAAAAAAAATGAGCGGGAGATTGAAAAGTGAATTGCGCCTCAACGGGTCTTGTGTTAGGAAGCAAAAGAAAAGGGTTCTACACTGACGTTCTGTCTGATTTCAAGCGCACAGGCTTTTTTCTTGACATGGATGACATAAACCTTCCAAAAAGAAAATACACGAAAGACAATGAGGAAGCTGCCAAGCGGAGAGCAGCCCGACGACAAGGCCATGAAGCACCAAAAGGAAAACTTTTTTATTCATGTGAAACTATGGAAGAGATACAGGAAATCAACTTGCTGCTTCAAAGAGTAAAAACCTTTCTTGGTGGAGGGAATCCAAATTTGTGTACAAATAAACAACTTTTGTCTGAAGTGTTTCGATTTTACATTGCCAAGAACATTGAGGAATACGGTCCTGAGAGAAACAACACGGATTCCGCAGAACCTGCGCACTTCGTTGATTGCTCTTTTGCCCAGTGCACTGACTTGCCATCAACAAAGGAACAGCTGTTTGTCTGTGCGTCGTCATCAATTGACAACCTAGTCAAACGTACTCAGCTGCACTCCAAAGTCTGTGACCAGCCTCTAGAGACCAATGCAGTGACACTGTCTGGCCACGTAGGAGTGTTTCGTTTACAGTGTGCCAAAGACCACAGAATTTCTTGGCATTCATCACCATATCTTGGCGACAAATATCTGGTGAATTCTCGCATGGCACATGGCTACTTCATTTCCGGAATTCTTCCGAATCAATACGAAAGAATCATGACTGCAACGGGGATCGGCATAATAGGTAACACCTACCTCAATACTTTCTTTGAGTCCTACAGTGAGTGTGTCAAAGCCCTGGCCAAAGAGTCGACACGGGACGCTTTGCTTGAAGAAATTGTCACCTACGAAGACATGGATGGCATCAACATTCTGACAGATGCGCGCCATGCCACTCGCAAAAACTCCAAGTACACAGATGTCATTTGTCTTGGGGCTAACTCCCACAAAGTGTTGCATTACGAGACTGTGACAAGGGGTGATGATCCGTGCGCGCAGAGACACGAATCACTGGGCACCCTGAGAATATACGACCACCTTCAAAGTCAAGAAAATGGCAGTGCGCACATCCGTGTACACTGTCATGATCGAAACGTATCTGTAAATAAATGGATCAGAGACAACAGACCCAATACTGAGTCGACAAATGACACCTGGCATGCGGCCAAGAATGTGGCAAAGGAAGTGCGCTCGGTATGTGCCGGACCTCGTCACCTGGAGGGCAAGACCTGGCACCCACAACTTTCGGACAAAGCTGCCAGCGTGAAAACACATTTCTATTGGTGTATGAAAAACTGCGAGCAAGACCCTCTGAAACTGAAGTCTATGATCCTAAACATCATTGAACATTACAAAAACAACCACGTAGACTGCCATCCCTCTTCTCGCTGCAAAACTACGAACCATCTAAAACCATCATCAGTGATAGCAATGCTGAACTGTTGCTACGCAAGGTTCTGGAGAGAACGCTGATTTACAAATCGCCAGGAGATTTTGTTCATTGCATGGATACATATTTGGTCGAGTGTTTCAATAACAGTATGTTGCAATACCATGACAAGAGACTCGGCAGTCACTTTGGAGAAAAGCTCTACAAGTTTCGGACAGACTTGTCCGTTCTTGACTGGAACGACCATGTAAACAGCAGGCGAGTGACTTCAACGAAACATCAGCTTGATCAGAGAAATCCACGCCGTCAGAGTGTTATCAGGAGGCTGGAGGACAAGAAGTACTGTTTTGGGGGCACAGTGTGGCAGGAGTACACAGCAATTTATCTCCGATGAGGTACGTGGTCGGACATTTCCTGCATGTGTTTACTTACATTCTATTAACACGTGTTCAGCTGTTTATAGATAAGCCCCGCCCCTTTGCCCAAATTGAGATTGACGCGGGTGCGCATGCGCAAATTTTCACAACCGAAGGTATACCTTCGGGAACCGAGGCTTTAAGAATGATGCATACCACATTGTATATATCAGTACCCCTTTAAGAATGATGCATACCACATTGTATATATATATATCAATTCCTCTTAAGAATGGTGCATACCAAATTGTAATACAGCGCTTGGTTGATTTGGTCCATCTTGACCTGTGCCAGAGGGATGTTGGAGCTGTGGATGTAGGCCAGGCTCTGTCTCTGGCGGTTTTTCTCATCAAAACATCTTGCACCGGTCTTGCCCTTGATGATGCATTTGTCAGCCTGAAAGAAGAAAAAAAAGAGCAATTAATTTTTGGTGGAAACAACAACATGAATTGCCCACATTCATAGTTTGATTTTTCTGTCTGTTTCCTGAGCCATAAGAACATAAACACTCCCTCCCCCCAACCCTTCAACAATACAAACACACTCTCTTTCTTTGTCTGCATCATGCAACCCGCTCTCCCCTGTCTGTCCTGCATCGTACCATAAACACATCCCGTCCCAACCCGAAACCTCAAGCGCATGCTGTGCACAATCCAGCCTCACTTTCAGTCTGGTGACCCATCATGACCTAGCTCATTAAGAATGACCCCATGTCAACCTGGAACCCCAAACAGTTTTTGATTATGGGACTTCATGAGAATGGTCCATTTCCATTTTCTTACTGTTTAAACTAAGCGAGCAATGGAAGCAAGTTCCAAATGCTTACAGAAATAGCCTGGTCACATTTGTATGCGTAGCCATGCCATGGAATGCCAGCAATGATGGACTTTCGGATGTTGGGCTGGGCTTGCAGCTTGATGTAGCGGTCCACACCTGCAAACACACAACAATACATTTATCTGCAGTCTCTGTCAGCTTTTATTAAGACTGTCTCTGTGCCATTCAAAGCAGTTGTGAACACACAGGTGGCAAGACCAAAGGCAGTTGTGAACACACAGGTGGCAAGACCAAAGGTAGCTGTGGACACACAGCTGACAGACCAGAGGTAACTGTGGACACACAGCTGACAGACCAGAGGTACCTGTGGACACACAGCTGACAGACCAGAGGTACCTGTGGACACACAGGTGACAGACCAGAGGTACCTGTGGACACACAGGTGACAGACCAAAGGTAGCTGTGGATACACAGCTGACAGACCAAAGGTAGCTGTGGACACACAGCTGACAGACCAAAGATAGCTGTGGACACACATCTGACAGACCAAAGGAAGTTGTGGACATACAGCTGACAGACCAGAGGTAGCTGTGGACACACATCTGACAGACCAAAGGTAGTTGTGGACACACAGCTGACAGACCAAAGGAAGTTGTGAACACACAGGTGGCAAGACCAGAGGTAGCTGCGGACACACAGCTGACAGACCAAATGTAGTTATGGATATACAGCTGACAGACCAAAGGTAGCTGTGGACACACAGCTGACAGACCAGAGGTAGCTATGGACACACAGCTGACAGACCAAAGGTAGTTGTGGATATACAGCTTACAGACCAAAAGTAGTTATGGACATACAGCTGACAGACCAGAGGTAGTCATGAACACACAGCTGACAGACCAGAAGGAGTCATGGACACACAGCTGAGAGACCAGAGGTAGCTGTGGACACACAGCTGACAGACCGAAGGTAGTTGTGGACACACAGCTTACAGACCAAAGGTAGTTGTGGACATACAGCTAGCAGACCAAAGGTAGCTGTGAACACACAGCTGACAGACCAGAAGTAGTTGTAGATACACAGCAGACAGACGAAAGGTAGTTGTGAACAAACAGCTGACAGACCAGAGGCAGTTGTGGACAAACAGGTGACAGACCAAAGGTAACGGTGAACACACAGCTGACAGACCAAAGGTAGAACACACTGCTGACAAAGACAAAGCAAATGCTCAGTTTTTCAGCAGGTCTAGTGCGCTGTCCATGGGATATGAAAATAGAACCAAGAGCTCACCATACAGGAAGCACACACACACACACACACACACACACACACACACACACACACACACACACATTCAGACTCTCTGAAAAAAGGAGAGAAGACAAGAGTTCACCAGCTCTGAAACGAAAAAGAGAGAAGAGCTCGCCAGCTTGGAGAAGAAGAAAAAAAGAAAAAAAGAGAAACAAGAAAAACTCACCAGCTCTGAAAAGAAGAAGAAGAGAGAATAGAAGAGCTCACCATACAGGAAGCTTGCTATTGGGACAGTGGCCTGGGCCAGACACTGCCCCTCGGAGGGCACAGTGGGCATGTAGCTGTCAGGGCTCATCAGCAGGATGTGGCAGTAGCCCAGCAACTTCTTCACATCCCCGCAGTCAGAGTCACATGGAGGCTCCCAGGGCACGATGCAAAACACCTGTAATGTCAGTCAGGTCCAGTTCAGTAAATCAGCCAGGTCCAATTCAAACATTGGGTAAATAGTAATACATTAGTCAGGTCCAATTCAAACACTGGATAAATAGTAATACATCAGTCATGTCCATTTCAAACACTTGATAAATAGTAATACATCAGTCAGGTCCAATTCAAACACTGGATAAATAGTAATACATCAGTCACGTCCATTTCAAACACTTGATAAATAGTAATACATCAGTCAGGTCCAGCTGAAACACTGGATAAATAGTAATGCATTAGTCAGGTCCAATTGAAACACTGGGTAAATAGCAATGCATCAGTCAGGTCCAGTTCAAACACTGGACAAATAGTAATGCGTTAGTCAGGTCCAATTCAAACACTGGATGAATAGTAACACATCAGTCAAGTCCAATTCAAACACTGGGCAAACAGTAACATATTAGTCAGGTCCAATTCAAACACTGGGCAAACAGTAACACATCAGTCAAATCCAATTCAAACACTGGGTGAATAGCAATACATCAGCGCAAACCAAAGCCTGCAGACTGATTTGTCTTAACTCTTTGCTGCTGTACACTGCAGCACTGGGTTCTGTCCACTCTCACATACCATGCACAGACCTACAACAGTTTCAGGCACAGCAATGTATGTACTATTCTAGCTGACTGTGCCTTGGACATATATATACTGTAGTGCAATATCTGTGGTACTGAGTGCCTATAACAGAGTGGTGCACAGTGGACTCACCATGTTAGCTACACAGTCCACAAAGGGTTAACACAGATCTCGGGCCAAGCCCTTTCAAAATGCACAACACACCAACCTCTCTGTCATGAAGAGACTTGACCGTCTGCGTTGCATGTGACAAAATCTCTGTCATCTTGGTAAGTGCCAGAGATTTATTCAGACCTGGTGTGGTTTCCAGTTTGGTGAAGAAATCCAGCAGGTCAAAAACTATATGATCAGCCATAAGCAGCTGTTGGTAAGTTTTGATCATAGCCGCAAATTGTGTTTTCACTGATTGTGTATCATTGAGGATCTTGTCCATGTGTGCCGGAACATGTTCTGGAGAAGAAGAAAAAAGGAGCAAAATATCAATGCTGTGACAGTGACCATCTAGTTTCTGTTGTCATGTTGACCACCCGTGCTGCAATTAATACAATCCTTTGACTAGGCATAAAACACCAAGTTATTATAATATTATTATTATACAATCCTACTCATATTATCATAATAATCATATGTCACTACATCAGTTTTAGTAGCAAACATTTTCAATTTCAAAGTTATTTTTTAAAAGCTAACTGATACATACATTTCTTGCTCTAAACTGAAAAATGATCACAGTGGTCTAGTGTTTACTACTAGGACTTAAAATACAAACCATTCAAATCATCAAACTGTATGAATTGGTCTTGTCCATGTATGTAGTACTCATGCAACATTCAGAGAACTTGATGCAAGCTTGTTTGGTCATTATTCAAGAATCCTCTTTAACAGTGCTGGCTCTTTCTTTGTCACCCATAAAAAAAAACACGAAAATGTTCGTATTCTCACGAAAGTCCTGTGCTTCTTTGGAGTCAACTGGATCACAATATCCACACAGTTTTGGCCAACATACTGAAGCTGTCCCATGAGTATACATATATATATTACACTGTCTAAATTCTACGACTAACACAAGTTTCTATGCCTCACCTTTCAAACCATAGCGTTTTCCTTTGGAGTGTGCAACACAGGCAGTATAGCCTGTTTTCTTTGTGCTGGAGAAAAAGGTAGAAACCACCATAGTGATGGTGTCCCACTTCCAGGTCATGATTTTGGACTCACCATTGGTCACCACAACCACCTGAACATGGAAACATTAGAGTAGTGTTGCATGCATTTGTATTGTGTGTGTGTGTGTGTGTGTGTGTGTGTGTGTGTGTGTGTGTGTGTGTGTGTGTGTGTGTGTGTGTGTGTGTGTACATGCATATGCATGCATGTCTTTGTGTGTGCATGTATCTGTGTGCATGTGAGTGCACATGTGGTGGTATGTGTATATATATATATATGTGTGTGCGTATGTATGCATGTGTTTGTGAATGTGGTGAATGCATGCATCTGTACACATTTGTAAACACCCAAGGCTTTTACAAGTTGGGGCGCCATAAATAATCTTTTATTTGTATTAGTTTCATATTATCAGAATATATTATTGCTACGAATTTAAATGTATTCACTAAAATAAGTCCAGGCAAGACCATTAATGTTGATCACTTCCAGCAGTAGTCCCACCCTGGTGCCTGTGTGTGTGTGCATGTGTGTGTCTGTGTGTGTGCATGCATGTGCATTAACATATATCTGTGTATGCATGCATCTTGCTGTGTGTGTGTGTTTACGTATGTATGGGGGGAGGGGGAACAAAGACAGGACGAGAGGAGAACAAAATTATGACAACATTAAAATCAAGTACATAAAAAAAAATCTTCTTCTTCTTCTTCCTTTTTAAATTTTAAAAAAATGACCAAACCACTGTATATGAGTCAAAAAGAAATTTCAATTGTTATCACTATGTGCAAAATGTACTATTTTAACTTTATGTTTTTAATTATTATCAAAAATAAAAAAGTATTTATTTGACTTTCAGTTCTTGAAATGATTAATAATAATATGAAAGGCTAATATGAAAGACCACTGATTCTTAGAATCCAGAAATGAATTCTAGTTTTACTCTCACAGTTAGTACCTGAAACTGGTGAATTTTGAATAAAAGTCTGTGCAGTCATGTGACAGTAGGGCCCATCTGGGACTACAATAACAGAAAGTTTGTTAAAGATTTCCATGATGGACTCTGAATAGTCAGACTGAGGTGCTATAGTATTAGTATGCCCCGTGCAAATGTGATCAGATCAGAAACCAGAGTGAGATATATGAATGACTATATATATATGGGTTCTTCTTCACTGGTGGTCCTAATTGGTAGTCACTCACTTTGCAACAGTTTTGTTGTAAACCAGTTCCTTTTTTTCACACCAAATGGATAAAATTCCCTTTGTTATACACCCAAGAAGCAATGACAGCAATTTGGTGGAAAAAAATGTTTTGTTTATTTTTTATTAGCAAAATATACTCCCATGTCACGCAAAAATGGCGGCCAAAAATGGGAATGGTGATACCCTACTGCTTGTGTTGGAAGCTACTTCATACCAGACGAAAATATTCAGACATATCTAACTTATTTGCAAAGTTGCAACATGCAAAAGCGCCAGAAAGCTAATTTCAGGCCTGCTGAGTATGTCTGTGTACAATAATGATGGTTGAAAGTGAGCATTACGCATGTTTCATGACCCGTCACGTCATGAAACACGCGTTCACTTCCAACTTGCACAAGATCAACGATGCGAACCGGGGAAAACACTGTTGCTATAAATAACAAAGCACTATCGATGCCAAGATCTGAACACCAAAGTTGCCGTATTATTTCCTAAAATGCATTAAAAATGCAATGAAAACTTTGCGTCACGGGTGAAACGTCCATAACAGCAAAAACAAAAATTCGCAAAACAAATCCAACAAAGAAAAAAAAAATCAACTAACTGCGATTTTCAAACGTACCATGGGCATCTACACACATATTGATGACGTTGTGTCATGTGATACGCATGGAATTTGTGAAAGGGCACTTTTACCACTGCGCGTCACACCCTGACGCAGGAGAAACATGCGTCGCTGGGCTGTCATCGTTGTCTGCTAGCACACAATTTCACCCAATTTGGAGGCTACCAATGAAATTCCAAGCAGTTATAGTTACTTGATCATTTCAGACTAGTATTTTATACAGTAGCACTCTTTATTTATAAATACAGCGTTCAATGTGTTCGATGCACCCTCTTGCAGGCTCATCTCCGTTTCGTCACATGAAACATACGTCTCTTGCCGAATCATTATTTCATGGTTAGGAACCACAATTACCAAAAAGTAGGCATACGTAGGATCAAAAACAAACATGTTTAGTAATGGTTGCAGTCATTTCAAATTATTTCTCAGTCCATGAACAAGGAGAGAAGAATTGGTCAAAACATAACGTTCGTTTCTGGTGACATGGAACCGGACAGAAGTTGATTCCGTCACACAAAATGTGCATTGTATCATCGTGTTGCAGAACGTGCATTGAACTAATCTTCCCTACTTTGTTTTGATTTCTGTGTGAAACTGAGACTGTGCTATAGTATTAATGATGATGTAACTTTGAGATTCTTTTGATTTAAATTTACCACCTTCTTTAGGATTAGAAACGATACTAACTTAACGCGACATGGTGTGCTTGCAGAGTTTTTGTTTGGAATTTTTACTGTTGTTTCTTCTGTCCTGTTTTAGTAGGGACATGATGTGCTTGCAGAGGTTTTTTGTTTTTGTTCTGTTCAGTTTTAGTAAACTTTACTCATTTAAGCTGGAAAGAATTCAACATAATATTAATAATATTAATATACTGAGTAGACTAGAACTGTACTACTACTTGCGTGTTTTTTTTCTTATTCATGTTTTTTGTTTTGTTTTTGTTTGGTTCCTGAGGTGGGGTTGGGGGGGTGCATTAGCATTCATGAAAAAGACAGGGGTCTGAGGCAGCATACTATTAACTATATATATATGTACTAGTTTACTACATCTTGTTTTTCCATTTCCTCCAACTTTGATTGCTGTCTCTGAATGTGATGTGTTGTGGACTGCAACTTGTACTGTGATTTCACTTGTTGGCTCTGTTAAATCTAGATTGTACTTCTAGTCTACAAGGTTTCATCTGGAGAAGTGCAGATAAAGTTCCTGCGTGAAAATCAGAGCAGTTTCTCATTCCCTGCAACTGATGACATCCCTTGGGTGCCTGCTGATCAGCTTGCAAAACTAAGCCACTACAGACCGGTGTCAAATGCAGCTGGGTTTTTTGCAGAATAAAAGTCGCTTGAAGTTGTCATTGTTTTGCATGAGAACAGATGATTGATTAAATTTTCATGTTAAGTTTCAGTCAATTCATGTAAACATTACTAGTACTGCTCATCACTTTTTTCTTTTCTTTTTTTCTTCCTTTTTTCTTCTTCACATAAGCAAAACTTGTCAAACTAAAAAAAAAAAAAACTTGTCAAACTCAAAGCAAATGCTGACATACATGTAATGTGTACAAATACTCTGAAAAAATACATTTTCTACATGCTTTTAACAGTTTCCAACCTGAGTGATTATTGAATGTCATGTGAAACATGCGTCACATGTCACGCGAAACATGCGTTACAATTCAAAGAACATCTGAAGTTGAGGAAGTGTTCCAATATTACTTTGGAATATGTCCACAGCATCAAAAACTAATAAGAATAAATACTTGTTCATGATCCATGGTGTTTGTTTGATCTTGAAGGAAAAACTTTTCTTTCCATGTCACGCATGTTTCAGTGTCACAGTTTTGCGGGTAGGCTGTTCTACTCTCAAGTGGATGAACCCTCTTAAAAATTGCACTTAGTTACTCCTAATGATTGTTATTCAAAACTTTTCTATGAAATAATAAGGTTCTTGTTCTAAACATTACTTAATGATACTTTTATGTCACACCGAAACATGCGTTATGCTCTCCACTTGGACATGTTCAAAACCACCCTAACTTGCAGTCGGGGTCCTAACTGCTTTTCTTTTAATTGTGCCTTAAAATAGGATGTATGTGGAACACAACAAGCCTAATTGGGATAAGCTGCAAGCTATTTCAGTTTTGACCTCTGATTCCCCCAAACTAGGACCAGCACTGAAGAAGAACCCATATATATATATAATATATATTCCTTCATATCTCACTCTGGTTTCTGATCTGGTCATATATATATTACACACACACATACATGATCTATACTGAGCAAGCACATTTGGCAAACAAATTATGTAGGCCAAACATGTGGGTTTAGCTTCAAAATCCAGCTACTTTGCTTCATGGCAGAATAAGATTAGCATAGAGCTGTGGTTCCATGGAAAATACTCTAGTGGCATTAGTACTAAGCACAAGCAGTTTTTGCCCTGAACAAAGTCCACAAAGTCACTTCCCTGGCACATGCAATAAGCTTCAGGTTCACCTTACTAGTACCCCTGTGCTCTTCATACCTGTTTAAGTCTGCCACCATAATATTTATGAAGTGTTCACTCATGCAAGCTACACAGACCCAGTCAGTCCAAATACTTAAACTTTCATCATGATCGAGTACTGAAATTCAACTGTACTGTAAGCTGCTAAACATGCAAGCTTCTGAATCTGACACTGCTAGATGGTACAAACATGAGTGGGAGACCACAGCACATCAAGCTGAGAGCTGGGCTGCTGACGATGCCATCCCAAAACCATCAACAGTCTTTACAGGGAACACCACACTGGACTTGCTGCCACAATGCCATAATACTGATCACTCGTGCAAGCCAAACAGGGCCTAATCTAGTAGTAATCAGTCCAAAACATTTCAAATGTTCACCATGACCAAAACTCCTCTGTATTGTATGTTGCCAATCATGCAGGCTTCTGACAGGGGCAATGGTAGACTTTGGTACAACAGTGGAAGACTGCACAAGGCAGCTGGGGTTAGGAAGCAGGGTAGTTCCACTCAAATCAGACACATGGGTGCCCAGGCAGCAGCTAAAATCAAACCCCTTCTGTAGGGACACTGCCACTGGGGATGACAGGATGCGTGCAGGCCCAGCATGTAGGTTGTAACAACTTTGTATTTTAGGGCCACAAAACTTTCACTGAACCAACAACAACAACAACAACAAAAAGAGAAAAAAAGAAAAGAAAAACGGTTCAAACGGTCAAGGACCAGGTAAACACACAGTGCACTGGGTTACATGAATGTTAGAGTTTTTGTTACCAACTCAGTAACTAAGCCCAAGCTTGACAGCCTACCAGTAAAACTAGGGCAGACTGTGTGAATGCCTCTGCTCTGTACTCAGTTCTCATAGAGGAACAGATGGGATGGCTTCTTGGCACTTGTGGCAACCCCAAATTAATCAACCTCGCTAAGGTGGGATCCCCAACTAGTGTTTAACATACTTTAGGGACAAGCCAGTTGGCCCAAGGCGGTGTCAAATTAATCAACCATGCTACTTTGACCAAGGCCACCAAGCACTGAAGCAGAGTGCTTTGTAAACCTTGTGCTCAGTACTAAGCCTAAGGACTGCCCCCTCACCCTCTGGTGGACACACCTGCTAGCCCCTTCCAAACAAACTGGCCCCTTCCAAACAAGGAGAGAATCAGGACAACTTTGTTCCCTCTTCTAGTGCTACAGGGGTTCCACAGCAACATGACAAAGAAGGATGGCAAGTTCCTGGTTCAGTGTGCACTGTGTATGAAGGTTGGAGAGTGAATCGAATTCATGATCTCAGACTCAATCAAAACAATTTAAAGCAGCTGCACTGGCTTTTAAACTTAACAACAAATAAACTAAAATTACACAAAAAGTATAAGTATGTGTGTAAACCATACTATCAATCATCTGAGGATCTGTACCTCTGGTGAAGTTTATGTGCCTTGACCTTGTATAATTTACTCACATGCCAAACAAAAGCCTGCAGTTTGTTGTATCTGTGTGACATCATTTGAATGCTATTTGCCCTGATATAACCTTACTGGCTGACTGGGCATAAAACACCAAGTTATTTACTTGTGTTTATAGTCCAAACAGTGACCACAGTCAAAAATAACCAGCATGTGTGAAGCATAAATAGGACTATATGGTCAGCCTAAACACATCTAAAGTTATAAGCTTTCAATGTTTAAGCAGCCAGCCTAAATCACTAAATTCCATATAAAAATGGCAGCTCTGGGATGCTGCCTTTACGTAATTTACTGACAGACTACTTTTGATGAAAATCTCAAAATGAGAAGGGGTCACTGGGTCACCAACACCTCTACTACAATCTGTGAATGCTTCTCACATTTCAATGAAATGATGCCCTTGCCATGATGCAAAAGTAATAATGCACGTACATGCTATGTGTGATGACACAATGTCAGAAAGTCTACCAAGCCAGGTACTGAATTGTTTTAGTCTTGACAAAAATGACCACAATTATTAGCAATACTCTGTTCCATCAAAAACAGTCTGCATCAGATAGATTACTGGTTGTAAGCAGAACCAATTATGCCCAGGTTCACCTCCTGGAACAATGATTCAGTGAAGTTCTAGATTCTTGCAGACTTTACCATGCACATAGGCTGTCGCTAGCATCAGAATCAAGCACTGTACATGCAACTTGACAGTAAGCCTTTAATCTGGTCTTTGCCAGTCAAAGCTATTCTGGCTTTACTTTTAACACTGGTCACTGCATGGGTGGGCAAAGCTCAGTGAAGATACTTCCTGTCTTGCCAAGTGGACCCCATCCTGCTCTTGAAAGCCTGCAGGAATGAGGTGTCACTAGCCTTTCATAAACTATTCAAAGGCAACAATGGGGACGCTTTTGAGAGACAAAGTGCAGTGCATATTATATATATATGGGCTTGACCAAGTGCACAGTCTATCTATACCATCTTTAAATTTTGAACTGAAGTTCTGCTTGTTCTTGATGTTTACTGTGGAAGTCGCTTTACTTTTTCAGAGCCCTGAACTGCATCTTCAGCCTTCCCAGAATCAGGAGTAGCCACAATCACCATTTTGATTATTCTACTACTAGTACTATTGTCAGTATTAAAGTATTATTCAGTTCCTGTTTGTCTGCATTAAACTGGTGAGCATACTATTGCATAATTTACACAGCCTGGGTGCCATACATGTGTACATGCTAAACTTGAAACTGTCTCGCCGCCCCCCCCTGCCCCCTCTTGCATAAGCGACGGATAACATGACCTTCTACAAGCCAGTACTTGCAACAACACATTAGTCACCAGTGACACATCGGCCATACATGATGCATTTAATGAAAATTACCTCTTCCTTTGGTACACTGCTGGGTGCGTACGCGCATCCATTCTCAATACCAAAACTTCGGCACAGTTGAGAACAGGTAGTCGTTCTGCCCGTAGCAGCGTTATTGGCATTTCTCTGCTCGTCAGCATCATCAGCGCCGACTTCCCGGCAGGCGATAAAGAAGCAGACGACAAACGCGATCCAACACACTCGTCCCATCATGGCGACAGCGCACACACCGTTTTCTACTTTGACCTGGCAAGCAGATTTCTTAGAAGAAAGCCCGGTGCTGTGGGTTTCTACAGTCCACACAAATCTGTAGTTAATCCGGTCAAAACCTGACGACTTGACCCAGCTTGCGGATTGATCACAGCAATGAGATGGGGAATCGGAAATCGGCGTGCGACGGCCACTTCCTAGAGACCGTCAGATGTGCTCGCTTCTTTGAGCGTGACGTCATTGTCCTTACCTCGACAGGTGAGGACGTTCGGGTTCCGCGCACGCTCAACGGTATGGCGGCAAGTCGTTGATCGAAACGCTGATTCCGCTCCAGAGTCCTTCTCGATAAAGAAATCACGATAACTGGGTATAGATAACTTTAAAATTATTATCAACAGGTCAGCCTCTGTTGTGTGTGTGTGTGTTATACCTGATGTTAGTTATTAACTGGTTTTTAGCTATAATTGCAATTTGAACAAATTTGTTTGTGCATGTGTTGAAGTTTATTCACTGATTGGTACTGATGATTACTGAGTGACACACACAGTATGTTTCACTGAGTCAAAGCAAATTTCCGTTTCAGACTGGACAATAAATTATTATTTGAGGATGTACCTCTGGTGGAGTTAGTTACACGCACAGTCACTGAGGTGAGTTACCGTAAGCAGCTCGGGTCTTTGTTGTTGAACTTGTTACGTATTTTGAGTACTAATTAACTCCTTTGTGTTGATTAAATTGACTAAGTTTAGTTTTACACGACTTAGTCTGAGTCTGTAGCTCACCCCCCCACCCCCACCCCGCCCTCTGCCCCGGCCCCACCCCCCACACACACCAAGGGCGTCAGTCTTTAATGTGGGTGGCTTTCTTTAATGATTTTTTTTTCTAGTAATAACTTCTCAGTGTCTATTCCCTGCGTAATTTTTATGACAAATATTGGTCCATTTGATTTTTCATAATAAACTGATTTTAGCCACGGCCAGGACAATATTTCAAGTTATTCAGTCACTGAGTGCCCCATATGTTGAAGGACACGTCTTCCACATCAATACGGGCTCCTAAACTGATGGACCCGGTCTGCGTGGCAAAGCCGCCGCGGTCTTGGGGCAATAGCACTGGTAACATTGATATAAACAGTCAACAGCCACACCGGCACTGCCTCCAAAACTCAGTCTCAGTCACACACACACACACACTGATGCACACACACACACACACACACACACACACACACACACACACACACACACACACACACACACACACACACAGTGACACACACACACACACACACGACACACCGTAGTGACACACACACGCCGCTGGCACTGACACACACCTGGCCATGTCTGACGCACGACTGACTCGAAGTGTTGCTGTCTCCGAAGGCTGTGGCATTCTCGGCGGGGGAGGGGGTGGGGGGCACACCCCTATAGCCACACTCCGAGCATCGCTTTCCGGCACCTTCCTACCGGCAAAGGACGGATGTCGTAAACCAGTGCTTGGAGTTTGACTCCTAGCCAGTTTCTGCCTTCCAGGATGGGTAATACTATTTAAAAAGTATACCACTCTTAAACCAGCACTTCAGTCGCGAAAGTTTACACTGAGTTCAGCTGATGCAACCGGCCAATGCCAGTGTGCGTCATGCAGTGCGGCTGTGACATGACCGTCATGATACAAAACGTTTTAGACGCGAAATCACATCAGTGAAATTCCTGATCAGTTGTTGAAGGGTGGATTGTGGCCGGGGGTATGTGGTGTGTCAGTGTGTGTGTGTGTGTGTAGGGGGGAGGGGGGGATGGACATAGTGGTGTGTTCATAGGTCTCAACTGAATGAGTATGCTTGGCGGGTCCTGCCAACATACAACCAGAAAAGCTGATGTAGTAACTTCTTGTTGTTTTTTACACCCAGTCAACCAGGATGGTTATATCAAAAGCCGGTTCATGAGAAAAACTATTCCAAGTTTCCAAAAACTGACTGAAGCGGCTTACCAAAAATAAAACAATAAACTAACAATAAATAAAACGGGACGCCAGAGGGAAGAATCAAAGACAAACAAATAAAGGGGGCGGGGGAGGAAAAAAGCCGTGCGGAATAAGCGCAGGCCGCGAGAACGCCAGCCAGGTTCTTGCTGGGTCTGAAAAATCAGTACACGTTGTGTGTCAATGCGTCATTAGTGTGTCCGTGTGTGTGTGTGTGTGTGTGTGTGTGTGTGTGTGTGTGTGTGTGTGTGTGTGTGTGTGTGTGTGTGTGTTGCTTTTTCACCTCTGATTTGTTATTCCCGCCAGTTCCATTTCTACTATTTTGCTTCCTTCTAGCTCAGTTAAAACCGCGTGGTTCTCTGATCCTGTGTGGTGTATTTTTAACAAAACCAGAAAATCATTTTATAAAGTAGAGAGAGATGGGGGGGGGGGGGGGGGGAGAGATTTTTTTATTTTATTTTTTGCTCGCGCGAATAGCAAATCTTTACATGTAATAAAACGGGAAGTGGGGGGGGAACACTGGTTATCAGCACACGCAGACAAGACACAACCGTTCTGCCCAACCTCTGATCTAGGTCTAGATCTAGAATATCAAAACCATGCACTACTGATCGCCTGTAGTGTTGTTGTTTTTCAGTCTAAGCATGAAAAAAGCAGACCATGGAATTTACTGATCCTCTCAACACGACATCTGAGAACTCCAAGCTTCATTGCGTCTTTGTTTCAAAACTACTTCAAACATTATTTTGTAGATCTCTCTAAGTAGATCCCCCTCACCCCCACCTCCACTTTAATGTTTCTCTTCACCAGTGCTCATTGTCGCTTACCTGCCTTTCCCGCTATAGTGCAAGCAGAAACCTGCTCTCTGTCGTAGCCTTAGTGCAGTTCAAGTGTTTGATACGGCACATAAGACTGAAATATCACTGTAGTAGTGTTTTCAAATTTGCCGGCGCCGCCATACTTGCTCGGAGCATTTGGGGCAGTGGGCGGAGCTTCCTCTCTCCTGGCGAAACGTTAGTCACAGCATCGTCACATGGTGTCATTTGGACCAATGGAGCCTGGATGGCATTCGGCAGACCAATCAGAGCCTGGCTTCTTTCTGCGGCTGTCCAGATCCGGAGCGGCGATCGTGCATGCGACCCGGCGAGGGGGACTTCTTCTGAGAGGACCGGCCATCTAGTCCCCACTGAGACATGTACAGATTCTGATTATTTCTTTTCACGGACCAGCTCCCACTGGCAAACTACATATATCTACTGCTCCCTCATGCTACGTTCATGGGCGGCCTTGGCAGTGGCACCCATTGTCACCAGCTTAATACTGTCATCCGGCCCGGCTCGAAAAAATGTGCGTATAGATTTTATATCGATCTCGAGCATACACGATGGGTTTGAGTGGCGTATTCAGAAATTAATGAAACATGAGCTGTGTAAGACGAGCTGGCTACGACAAAATTTACTTGTGTGTTTCATATTTTGCGGTATACCAGGAATAAATCCCATTATGTAAACTATTTGTTATACAGGTTGGTAGATTAGGAATCGGAAGTCAAACTTTGAACCGTATGCAAACTTTTGTCCACCATCTTTTGAGGGTGTCCTTTCACCTTTTAGTTGAATCCGCGACAAAATAATGTTTCAATAGCTCCGACTCGCACCCTATTGTTATATCCACAGACTGATGTGTCCATCAAAAAAAATCAAATTTCAATGGTACACGTTAGCAAATCTAGAAGAAAAGAATGTACATTAAATTTTGCACTTTTAAAATTTGCTGGTGGCGTGTGCACGTCATACAACTTCTGACGTCAAACAGATGTTCTTTTCTGGCCATACCCTGCATGCTAGTCTGCAATCCTCGTCAGTTCTTTGGAACTCCGAGCAAAACCGAAGTCGGTAAGAAACTAAGATCCAAATCTGGATCTTGTTTTAGAACGCTAGCAGTGACACTAGATCAAAACACAAAATTTGTTGCTAGCACAAGAAGTAGAACAGGAAGTCATCCTGGTTTCAGATTTAAAAAAAAAAAAAAAAAATGAAGCCAGACATGTCACAGTTTCACGTTTTATATACACGTCTCAGAATGATTTGCTTGTTGTTGTTTTGTTTTTTTGTTTTTTTCTACACTTCGAATCGCCCTGATATAACCGCACCGGTTGACTGGGCGTAAAACACCAACTTATTTACTTACTGTACACTTCGACCTAAAATTACTGATTATGTATATTGATCATAAATCATTGACTTGAGTCGCCGGAAGGGGGTGGGACGGGGGGGGGGGGGGGGGGTTGTTTTTGTTTTTAAGTATGTACCTTTGGTGGAGTTCGGTGTACCTGGTGTTTACTCGTATGCTAAGTGATACAGATAGATAGTTACCGTTGGCGATTCAGGTCTTTATTGTTGTGTTCACGTGACGTCTTCCGAGTGCTGTTTTTCCCCATTAGTTAATTCTTTATGCAAACGAGTCGGGTGATGCTGATGACCACTTATGACTTGGTTCAAACGTTTGCTTCCTAGTCTGTTTGAAGCAACCAGGACTGAGAACAAATCCAGGACACTGATCAAATGTACTCTTTACTTGCACAACTGCAACAAACATTGAAACGTACGCATCGCTGACTAACAGTGTCTTCCACAATAATGATTCAGTCTAAATATATATCTAAATAACTAATAAATCCAGTACTTCTCAGTACTTTCGCTTTTTATCGTTAATCCAAACATAAATAATAAGACATGGAAAGGAAAGAAGAGGAAGCAGGTGCAAGGAGGAAAAAGAAGAATAAGAATGGGGAGGAGAAGAACAAGCAGAAGAGGATGCAAGAATAATATATTCCGTACCTGTGAGAACAAGTTTCAGGACCACACAAAGCCACATCTTTTTGACAGCAGCTCACAGATTCATTCTTACCCAGTTAGCATACAGCCGCACAGTTCAACACGGAGAAAGAGAGAACTCTCTCTATCTCTCTCTCTCAACCGGCTATGAAATAATCGGCTCAACCCCATTGTTACGGACTATCGTCTGCAACAATAAACCATCAAACTCTCTCTCAACCGGCTATGAAAAAAATCGGCTCAGCCCCATTGTTATGGACTATCGTCTGCAACAATAAACCATCAAAGTGTCAACTCTCTCTCTCTCTCTCTCTCTCTCTCTCTCTCTCTCTCTCTCTCTCTCTCTCTCTCTCTCTCTCTCTCTCTCTCACAGAATACTGCTAAGGAGAGAGGGGAGACAGTGAGGTTTTCCCGTCTTTGCCATTGCAGTTACTAGTCATTTTGAGACCTGCTTTATGCACCCATAGAACTCCGCCCAGTCCTTCCGATTGCTTGTGAGAGTGATCCATCCCCACCCCCTCCCCTCCCCCCCCTCCCCCATTCCCCCTTACTGTTCTTTATAAAATAAGCATTGAGTTGACTGTTTTCTTTTCCAGTACTAGTCATATGAATTGATCAGATGTTCTACTGCCGTATTTGCAGGTCGTATGCTCATAATGTATAACTGAGTGATGTATGTGTGCATATGGCGCTGTGAACACGCTATATTTTGTGTGGAAATGTGTATAAAATTTCACTCACTCATTTATGCCCATATGTATGTAAATGATGCCTGTAATTTTATGTTTACTTATCTGTAGCTTAACCTAAACTACAATCATTGCAGAATAAAGTTTTTGAGTTCACGTTTTCAAGTCTGAGTTCGAAATATCTCTCTCTCTCTCTCTCATGTGTACAATTACGCGTACAAGCTCTAGACCACGTTCCATTTCAGATCATAGTTTCCTTCAAAATGTCGTTTTTCTTTTTTCTCATGCCGTCAGTATTTGCATCGAAACACCGAGGAGTTTTCTCATTGTAAGCAATATTTGTGAAGACAGTGATCGAACGAACTGGGATGGTGGAGCGTCCGACTGAAAAGCCACCCGGCGCAATACAGACTATTCAAACCCCCGGAGTGGCAGTGTCAACTTTTCAATGCAGACTCTCTTGCAGTGTTTGTACAGCCCGTGTGTGTGCAGTCGCATTCATCAACATCAGTGTGCACGTTAACAATATTAACCACTGACTGGCAGACACAGCATTGTTTGGGCACACGAACATACTGCACTCACTGATGGGAATGAGTAGCGCTGCTCTTGCGGCTGCTGTGCTTTACCCAGGTAAGGCGACCCGAATCTTCTCGCAAGGACTCACAATGATGTGTGTGTGTGTGTGTGTGTGTGTGTGTGTGTGTGCGTGCGTGCGTGCGTGCGTGCGTGCGTGCGTGCGTGCGTGCGTGCGTGTGTTACTGCCAGTGCTGATGACTAATGCCACTTGAATCAACAGTTTTCGAACCGCAAATATTAGTTGTCATAACACGACCGCCATCTTTTACTCGTCTGCACAGCCCTTTCAGCCAGCCCATTGTTGGAAGGACGATCCGGGGCTGTCTTCACGTGAATGATGCCCTTTGACCTCAGGAACTGAGCAAACTCCTCTGATATGAAGTTTGTGCCATTATCACACAACAGCATGTCCGGAAGCCTATGCTGTGCAAAAACCTCTCAACTTCCGAATGGTCGCTGTTGACGTCGTCTGCTTCACGAAGGCAACTTCGAACCATCTGGAAAAGGCATTGACGACTACAAAAAGCATCAGTTTCACCTTTGAAGGGGCCAGCACAATCCACATGAATTCGCTTCCGCTGACTATATGGATGTAGCGGCGCAACAACAGGCGCATGCTGGTGTTCTCGACAGGTGGTACACTAATGGACCAGATTCTCAAGAGCACTGCCCATCCCAGGCCACCAGACATAACTCCTTGCAAGCCCCTTCATTCTGTTAATGCCAGGATGTGCAGCGTGCAACTCGCTCATCACCTGCTGACGACCTTGCTGAAGGATGACAACTCGAGCACCCCAAAGCACACAGCCATCTTGAACGCTCAGCCTTCCATCTTTCCGCACACGATAAGCAGCAAGGTCAGGGCTTTTGTCGTCCGAAGGCCACCGACGCAGGAGATACTCATGTACATGAGCCAACACATGATCACGCCTAGTCCACTCACTGATCTTCTTAGCCAAAAACACTGAACAGTCTTCCAACTCTTCAGTCATCAGGACTCTTTCTTCAGGATCAGTTAGCTCTGATATAACCCTTTGTGGTTGACTGGGCTCAAAGCACCAACTAACTAATCTTCAGGGTCAGCAGCTTCTGTAACATGCAGTGTCAACCTTGAAAAACAACCTGCATTCATGTGCACTTTGCCCGGTCGGTACTGCACTGTATACTCATAAGCTCTCATGGTGAGTGTCCATCTCTGGATACTTGCAGAGGCTATGGCAGGCTATAACACGTAAAAGATCCCGGTCATTCTGCCAAAAGTGCAGGTGGCAGGTTACAGCTAAACACGCATACACCTTACGTATGTGGCTTTGCATGAAGTGACGTGGTGTACACAGAACTCGCGCAGTTTCATGTGGCACCAGCCATGTCAGCGCTGTAAGTACACCACTTGGTGGATATTCAGAAATTGCGCTATGAAAAGCTAGTCACTCCTGCAGAATCACATGTGAGCGCAGTGAGTCCGCTCGAGAGCGGAGAACAGCGCTCTATAAGCAATCATGAATAATTTAAAAAAAAACTGCTTCTCACCAAACAAGGTCAGAAGGGGTTTGCGATCTGTCACAGTGGTGAACCGCCTGCCACACAGATACTTGTGAAACTTCTTTAGGCCGAAGATCACTGCAGCACCTTCTTTGTCCAGCTGATAGTTCTTCTCTGCCACATTCATAGTTCTGGAAACAAATCCAGCTGGATGTTCTGAACCATCTTCCATGATGTGTGACATCACAGCCCCCAGCCCATACTGTGAAGCATCCGTGTGCAGAATGAGTGGCTTGTTCGGGTCATAATGCACAAGAGCTTTGGCTGACAGGATCATCTTTTGGGTCTTCTCAAAACAGCACTGTTGCTCTAGACCCCAGATCCACTTGACTCTTTTGCAGTAGTTTGTGCGGGGGTGTAGTTCTTCTGACAGGTTTCTCAGAAAACGCCCATAATAGTTAAGGAGCCCCAGGTATCCTTCAACTGCAGGACGTTTTTCTTGCGGTTTTGCTTGAACCAAAGCCTCCACCTTCTCATCAGGCGGTTTGATCCCGAACCTGTTGATCCTGTGGCCAAGGAACACAACTTCCTCTGCACCAAAAGTACACTTCTTCTTCAGCCTCGCACCTGCTGTGACTCAGCTGCTGTATCTCCAGTCACCAGAATGCCATCAAAGTAAACAACAGTTGAAGGTATGCCTTGAAGCAAAGACTCCATAATCCTCTGGAACTGAGCTGATGCACTGGAAACACCATAGTGGAGGCGTTTGTACTGGAACAGACCTTTATGAGTGTTGTCACAAACTTCTACTCTCTGGCTCCAGTTCAATCTGGGAGTATGCGTGTGACAAGTACAATTTTTGCCGGTACACTGAACCTTTTCCTAACTTGGTAATCAGATTTTCAAATGTGGGGATTGGGTACTGTTCCAGCGTGGAGGCTTTGTTAACAGTCATCTTGTAATCACCACATAAATGCGAACTTGTCCACTGGGCTTCAGGACTGGATCGATGGGGGCAGCCAAATCTGAATACTTCACAGGTTCAGTTACTTGATTGTTCCAGCCTCTGTAGTTCCTCTTCTAATTTCCTTCTCGTGGCGTATGGAAGTGGCCATTGTTTGAAGAAAATTGGAGCTGTGTCTCCATCAACATTTACCTGTACTCCTTTGAGTTTACCTCACTCCTCCTGGAACAGTTTTGGGTGCCTGTCCAGAGTTGCTGTCACTGTATCAGTGTCTGATTCTCAGTTCACGAGATTGACTGTTAGAACCCCCAATTTGTCAATAAGGTCTCTGCCCAGCAGATTGTGCTGGTATTCAGTGACCATAATTCTTGCTTTTACGAGTCTGTCTCAGAACATCATGTTCACACCCATTGTTCCAAGCACTTGCACTGAATAACCTGTAAATGACCGTATTTTCACTTTGGATCTATGAAGTACACAACAACCACAGATCCTCTTTACTGTATCATTGCCCATGATAGTGTAAGGGGACCCTGTGTCAGTCTCGAACTCCACTGGTTCACCTTGAACTTCCAGTTCACACTCTTCTCTCCCCCTCTTACACTGTACATCACTGTGTGGACTTCATCATCACTATCATCTTGACCAGTGTTCTTCACCTTGGACTTCCATCCCACTTGGAAACATTTGACCTTCGCATGGCCTTTCCGGCCACAGTGAAACTAGTTCTTGTTACGGAAACCACATTCCCTCGGATCATGATCCGCTGAGCCACAACGAAAACAGCCTTTCACCGGTCTTCCATCTTGGTGTCTGCCACTTTTCTCCTTCCCCCTGAAACTGTCTTCGGCCCTGAAACTTGGACTCATTCTGGACTTTAGCACTAGGTGCTTGATCACCTGGTGAAATCTGCATCTCTTTAACATTCCTGCACGCTGCTTTATGAAATTCTGCAATCTGCCGGAAGGCACGATCAAGATTACCATCTGGAACAGACAGAATCTTCTCCTGGATGTGCTCATCATTAATCCCAGCAATAAATCTGTCACGCAATGCTCGCGTAACAAACTGTCCAAAATTGCAGGGACCAGCGAGTCGTCGCAACTCTGCCACTGAGTAACATCAGAACACCTCCCTCCTTCTTACGGCTTCTAGAGTAGAACAGAAGACTAGCACTAGCTCAGAAAGTGTGTGTGTGTGTGTGTGTGTGTGTGTGTGTGTGTGTGTGTGTGTGTGTGTGTGTGTGTGTGTGTGTGTGTGTGTGCGGGCCCGTGCGTGCGTGAGTGAGTGTCGTGTGTGTATCAGTGCGCGTGTGAATGAGTTGTACTGGTTACTCAGTGTCAGTCGTGTCAGTAGTACCAATGACTGAGGCGGCCGGCGTGCCAATGGCCGCGGCCACCGCAACGACTCGTTGATAGGGCACCTAAGTTTGATGATTTTCAGTTGTTGTTTTTTGGTGTGTGTGTGTGTGTGTGTCTGTGTCTGTGTGTCTGTGTCTGTGTGTGCGTGCGACGGTGCGTGCGTGCGTGCGTGCGTGCGTGTGTGTGTGTGTTACAGTGTGACGTTATTCGGCTGCTCTGCTAGTTCTACTAAATTTGTATACAACACTGAGATGTAAGAGCCGCTTTGTGCTTATGCATACCCGACCGCGTGACCCAGGACTCGGGCCGCCTGGTTGGCAGCGGCACTGCAGCCAGTAAACCATTCGGCTTATTATTTTCAAGTACTGTGTCATAACTTGAAACACACAAATGTCTCCCCATGACTGAAAACGACACTGAAAGTAAAATTAGCGTAACGTTCGATCTAGTCCCTAGCCGTATATTTATAACATCGGGATGATCCGGCAGTGGAATTATAGTCACATACTAGTCTCTGAGTCGGTCGCGCCGGCCGGCTGAATTGAGTCCGTACTGTTCCTGACATGCGGCGGCACCGAATAACTTAGCAACTTCGGGTCGAATGCGTGCTTTGTTTGTACACCAATATACCTTTTATTTTTTATTTTTTATGTTTTAATAATTTAACAGCATCTACAAGTGACGGTGAGTGTGTGCGGAGTGGGGGAGGGGTGGGGCCTGCGTGCAGGTGCATGAGTGTGTGTGTGTGTGTGTGCGCGCGCGCGCGCGTGCGTGCGTGTGTTTGTTTTTGTTGTTATTGACTGATTCTACTCTGCTTCAGTTATCTTAAAAGTAGGATCTTTTATCGTGGAAGATGGTTGCAGACGACGATGGCCCCCCTTGGAAACTGAGCAACAGATGGGACATAACTCAGTAGTCAGTTTAGACAGCCAATCACCATCCTTGTTTGCTACAGCTTTCATCCAATGACCTGCCCTGAAACAAATTCGTTACCCCCTTTGCAGGAAATTCAAATGTGACAAGTTTACTTCCGACTTCTAAAATAATAACAGCCAAATAATAATCGCAGGTACCATAATCGCACAGACGAGTTTAAAACGACGCAGCAAAATTGATTATGGATTCAGAGGTAAGACCGACCATTCCAAGGGTGACTAGCAACTGTATTGTCTTGAGTGTGCCACTGATTAGTCAAAACCCAGCGGTGGCCTACATTCTACTATTACCGAGTGGGCCTCCAATAGTGTGGAGGTTTACTTGCCCATACGGTTACTAAAGACTAGTGTACCACGATGTGTGAGTGACGTGTAACTTAAGTTGGTTAGGAGTAACACGGGTCAGTTGGGCTGATTTGTTAAAACCTGACTGAGTGACTGATACCTGATCAGGATCAAATTACAATCATTGTATCAAAATAAATCGTATTTAGAACAATAGAAGTTTTAAAAAGTGGTCAGTCCTCTACGAATTCTTCTTAAATAATCTTAACAAACAGTATTTTGCAGTCTGAGAGTGAGACAAATGACTGGCAGCTGAATTGCTGAAGACTTTCAGCTCTAATTTAAACATAAGAAAATGGGCCTAACACTAATATAGTAATAACAGTAACACCTCGGTTAATGTTATTTTTAAGTCATTAATTATTTATAATGCCACAACAACAAAACATTCTACACTGAATAATTATCTATAACTTACATAATATCAATTATCCTGTCTTTTCTTGTTTTGTGTCCACATGGCACACCAGAGTCAAACTCACTTTTCAGATTCAAACATTGTCCTTCAGCAGAAACTTGAAGCATTTTTGTGGTGCATCCATAATTTCCACATGCAGTTAGTGTTACTCGCTCACTTAGTGAGTCTCAGTTACAAGTTGCACTCCCAATTGCCAAAGACTGAAGAGTGAAACTGAAAAGTGAAATAAACCAAAACTCAAGTTGTGGTGGCTCACAAACCTGGCCCAGCCAGTCAACATGTTGCCATTTGACTGCTTTTAATTTTATATTTTATTATTTTTGTCAGACTCAGAGAAAGCCATTGGTGACAAGGAATGGGGTGAGCAAATTACCCCTGCCTGGTACTGGTAGTCGTTTGAAGCCACCCCAGAACTACAAGAGGGCACGCAGTCCGGATGAGGTAACATGCAATATATATACATAATTACATCAATACATGTGTGTTTGTGTGTGTGTGCATGTCTTCATCCATCTCAAGTCTAACTGTAAGCTATGTAAATTAAGCTTTGTGTAGTCAGCATGCTTAAATGTGTGTGGGTGCCCGTGTGTATGTGTGTGCGTGTGCACGTGCTTAGAAATAGAATAGTCTCTGGACAAGATTTTGAGCTTTACAAAGACTTCAGTTATTATTACAAATGGTGTGTCTGTGTGTAAATAATATAATAGTGTTTTATTAATACGATATTAATTATTATATTTTACATAATCCAAACACAAAAGGCTAAAATAGTAAAAAGAACACTTATTTAATATAACAACAGACAAGATGTACATTTTGGGGGCTGGCCCCTTTTTTAAACCAATTAAAGTGACAAAACAACAGCTGAACAGTGAAAAATGAAATGTAGGCAGTTTATCTGCTGTCCAGTGCTTGAAGGAATTTTGACATGACAATCAATTTAACATTTTTAAGTGTTTGACCTTGTTTCAGTTTTTTAGGATATTTTTGACAGAATCAGAGATCAACAATGTTTTTTGAGTTCTAAACAAATGAACAACAACATTTACAAAAAGACATGGATACTAAACAGTGTTATGCTGTCAGTATAATATTAATAACTTGATTGAATAATAGTTTTTTTTAATACTTTAGTTTAATGGTATTATCACTTAACAGTTTTGTTCATTGAAAATTTGATTGTTTATCGGGGGGGTGGGGGTGGGGGGTGTTGTTTTTGCTTCCAGTTCCACCTGAGTTTTGTCAATCCAGTGACCAGGGACTGGTCCTTCGGCTGCATGTATGGAGATAACTTGTGATTGCATGTAACACTAACAGACTTTTCTTTGTGACTTTGTAAATTTTGTTCCACTTCCAGACCCATGGACCAGTTTGTAGGGTGATGCGAGATTGTTGCATGTGACAGATGGAGGGGACTTGATGTAAATTTATAAGATAAAGTATGTGAAGTTACTGCTTTTTATATAAGTTATATATTGTTTATAATTTATATCTTATGGCTTTTGAGTTAAAATGGAGCATTTGCTCTTTTTGTTGTTGTTGTTGACATTTTTGTCACCTATCTTTTACTTTGGACATCATTTTATTTCTTCTGATCCAGGATGCTGAAATGGAACAACAGCTCCTCCCCACCCCTCCCCTCACCCGCAACCTCTCTAGTCTCTCTTATTTTCAACCAGTTTAAACCCACTGATGATGAAGTATTTTGTGACAGTCAGTTTCACCTGGTCACAAGAAGTCCCGGTCAGATGAACCCGAAGAAGGCAGAAAAGCTCACTCTTCTGCAGCCCTGACTTCAAAACTGCCATCCTCGTCCACCATTCCAGAGTCCCGAACAGCCAGCAAGGCAGTGCACAGGACTGCCTCAGCTGGAACCCTGAAGCGATCAGCTACCTCCAGCAGCCTCAGCAGCAAGTCAGGTGTGGAGCTGTTCTTCCCAGAGAATGGGGTCTGGTTCCAAGGGCAAGGAGGGTGGAGGGGAGAGTATTATTTATTCATTTGTAATGCAGTGTTAACAGTAAAGCATACAATGCAAATACTATAATGACATATTACAAGCACTGTAAAATACTGTACTAGAACTGTTTTACACCAGGTACACTAGTCGTTGTGTGGCTGCATGAGCAGTATGTGTCACTGTGTCTGTGTGCATTGGTAATTTTCTGTTTCGGTTGGAAAATGCAATGGTCAATTTTTTGTACCAGCCCTCGTGTGGAAAGCAAGAAATCTGCAGGTTTCCCAGTGAGTGATTATACGCATGTGTCATGCCTGTTTCCAACATATGTCAACATTTACCGAGAAAGCAGTTGCCATTGACGCCATCGGTTTAATCCGCTGTATTCATGGTTTACACAATTACTGCTCCACTTGCAGGCCCTGGTGCCGCTCGTGCTACTGCAGGCAAAAGGCCGCCCCATAATACCAGGTCTGCAACAACAGTAGCTGCACCCAAACCTGCCACGTCTGCTACCAACAGCACTCGCACAGGTAGACTTTCATGTGCTACACTTACTTAGGTTAAAAATGTTAGTCTTTACTCATCGTTGGTTGGTTTTCTTCAGTTGAAAAGCACTTTGCACAAAATCAAACCTGAGACTTGTATAGTGTACTGTGTGTTGCATGCTGTGGACCTTCAAACAAAGCCTATAGGTGAATTTTCAAAGGAAATTTGATGATGCTCTGGCTTTAATGTTCTCATAAGAACATATCTGCAGCATTTAGGTTCATTGTTTGTTAAAGTTTATATCACACACAGGGCAAAATTTCTAAATTAAACAATAAAAAAGTTTTTTTTTTAAAGGGGTATTAAGAATGAAAATGTGTGTGTGTGTGTGTGTAAAACTCTTTAAATCTAAGGCAAGCTGATTTAGGATTTTATTACTATTACTAGTGTTAGACTCAAAAGGGCCGATTTTGTCAGTCTGTGTATAAAATTACAAATGGTCTGTTATTGTTACATTTCACCTTCAGTTCATAAATGCTTTATATGTTGATGTTGATGCAGGACAAGTCCTAAAATACAAGCTCTTAAACTTCAGATAGTTAAAGCTGTTTCATTTGAAAGCTCATAAAATTGGGAACTTGCCAGCTTTTTGTTCCATTTTCAGCCATTTGATTAGATAACTCTACCCCCCCCCCCCCCCCCCTTTTTTTTTTCCTTCAGTGTCACCGGAGGACAAAGCCTGTAATTGTCATTTACCATGTGAACGGACCTGTAAAAAAATATGTATCTGAGTATGCAGATGTGTCAACTCATAATGCTTGCAGATAATAATAAATGGATGCCTAACACAGGAGGCATGAAGGAGAGGCGTGTTGCTTGTGGAAGCCTGTCTTACTTTTCCTCCAGCAGTGTTAGTCCAGACTGCTACATTTCAAACTGTATCAAAGGCTGAAAGTGAAACTGCACGCTGACTGTACTCTGCATTGAAAGATTGACAACCACAAATAAACTGATAGTTAAGAAAGATTTTTTGGACCTTCTGAAAACTGGAACTGGAAGAACTTTTGGGACAGGCTCATGTTTTTTTCTTTTTGCTTTAAGATCTTCTGAGCTGAAAACTGGAAGAACTTGCAGCACAGTCTCATGTTTTTAATTTTAAATGAGTTCCAATCAAGATAAAATGGATGGGATGGGTAGACACAGTGTGTCCAATGGATAGTGAGCAGAGGAGGCACAGAGTAAGTGCATTCTCCGAGCCTCGCTTTCTGGCACCCTTCCTCCAAACTGTGGCTTAATTGGTTAATTACACCATTGAATTTAAATGGGTACTCCATACATCTGTCTACTGAAATCACCCCTATAAGTCTCATGCGGTCAGTGCCACCTGTAACATTTGCGAAAGGTTTGAGTGCTAAGACTAAGAGCAAGACTGAAACTGACATAGCATTGAGCACATGTGTAAACATTGAGTATGTCCACTCAGGGTAAAAAAAAGAAAAGAAGGAAAAGCATTCCATCTTCATTCAAAAAGTTTTGCTGTTATGTCCACTCAGGGTAAAAAAAGGAAAAGCATTCCATCTTCATTCAAAAAGTTTTGCTGTTATGTCCACTCAGGGTAAAAAAGAAGAAGAAAAAAGAATTCCATCTCATTTCAAACAATTTTGGTGTTGTCTGTGCTGGCATCAGCATTGTGATGGTTATACGAGCAATGCAGCCTGATATGATTTGAGTTGTCTGTGTGGTTGCAAACTTGCTGTCTTTTGAGCACCAACAAAAAAACTGTCCAGTTAGCTGACAATTTTCAGAGATCTGTGGCATAGTGTTGTTGTCAGCTTGTGTTTGTTTTTGCCCAGGTACCATGAGACCAGTACAGCAACTGGCAGCCAGCAAGGTGGCACTAACAGTACCAAAGACTGCTGTGGCAGGTATTACAATCAAAGTGTTCAGCTTACCTACTGGTTATTTGCTTCAAACCTGATAGCATGGTTAAAGCTGCAACTAACGAATATTAAAAACTTATGTTGAATAGAAAATGTTTTCCAGCTGATGACACTCCTTGTTTTCCATCGCCCTGATATAACTGTAATGGCTGACTGGGTGTGAAACACCAAATTACTTACTTGTTGCTTACCTTTTTCCCCCACAGGCAGTGTTTGTCCACTACAGTGAGAACTGTATGTGTCATGATGTCATGCATCTGTTGGCATGTCCGTGATGTTTGTTGGCATTAGTACTGTTACCTCTTTTGCTAGTTTTAAGGGAATGAAAGTGCTAAAATTTCATTCTGTTTTTGTGTTCAGTGTGATGAAGAAATATTTTAAACTATGGTTCCTTTTCGCAAATCAACATAATGAGTGCAGAAACCTCCAGTTTTGACTGGTTGGGAGATTAGTACAAAAGCTTCTGAAATTCATTGCTTTAAGCTTATCAAACTGATGTGGATGTTTCTGTCCCGTCCCAAATAAGCCTTATGGTTTCTGTGGACATTAAGCGCCATGTTTACTTACTTTGGTATGTTTCATTTGATAGCAGCTGGAATCAAGAAGCGCCCAGCATGGGATCTGAAAGGCCGCCTGCAAGACATGGAGGCCATTCTGGGTCAGCGGGAAGCGGACAGTTATGGTCTTCAGTCACAGCTGGAGTCGTACAACCAGCGCATTGCACAGCTGGAGTCCCAGAAACAGCAGCTGCACGGTGACGTTGCCAAGCGCTCTGAGCAGGCCGAGATGGTCAGCCAGATGAACAAAGACCTGCAAGAGCAGCTGAGGTGGGGAAAGATTTCCCGTTGATGTGCTTTATAATAATAATAATAACAGTCATTTCTAAAGCGTAAATTCTTAAAAAGCCCTCAACGCTTTAGAAAGAACATGATGTGAGTTAAGGTACATGTACAAAAATCAAACAAAGCAAGAATTAAACATAAATTTCTCTCTCTCTCTCTCTCTCTCTCTCTCTCTCTCTCTCTCTCTCTCATGCACACACACACACACACACACACACACCAGAAACTTCAGCTTTGCTTTAAAATTTGTTCTTTCTCCATTGATTAGTGGGTTTCCTTGCTACAAGGCTTAGGGTCAAATTCTGTCATATACTGTGCTTTCAAGACACTCGTGCTGAATGTGGGGGCCTCATTCCATTTTATTTTTTTTACGCTTCATGTAAATATTATTTAACTCTTGTTTTGTGTCCAGTGATTTGCAGTCATAATAAACCCACAACCATTTTGAGACTTTTTGGAGCAAATGGTTGAAGATTAAGCATTTATTTTAGGATGTATGTATGGATGGCACAAACAAACTGAGCAAAAGTGAGAAGCTCCCCTTTACCACTTTCACCTGAAGTACACACAGACTTGACATGCTTCAGCTCTTCACTTTTCCTGCTTTACACTGGTATATAGCTGCGCTCATATTTTACAGAGAGGTTCAGAATGAGATGGAGTCAGTTCGCCGGAAACTTCAACAAGAAATCGAAGATCTGAATTTCTCCAAGTCATCCCTGGAGCGCCAGAATGCGACCCTAGATGGGGAGCTCACTGCCTCCAGGACAGAAGTTGCAGGCCTGAAGTCCTCAGTGGCACAACTGTCCTCGTCACAGGCCAAAGTCATCTCCGAGCTGGAAAGTACAAAGGTTGGTATGCAGCATGAATCAGACTGTCGCTACTGTTTGCCCTGTTGGTCACCCTGATATAACCATCATGGTCACTTATTTGCCCTGTTAGGTTGTGCTTAAAACCGGTTTTCAGGCAGAAAACAGCTTCACTGAGGAATTTTCATTTGGGTTGTTTCGAGCTGAGCGTTAACATTTTCAATCCTGTGATTTTTAACCCCAGTTAGGCATAAATTATTATCGTTTCTTTTTCCTTCTTAGCTGAGCTTGGAGAATGCGTTCCGTGACATTCACGCCCGTGATGAGGAGATTCGCCAGCTGAAGGACACCCTGGCCCAGCGCGAGGCCACCATCGAGGAAAAAAACAAAACAATCAATGAACACGAGGCTGCCCGGCGAAAACTTCACAACACCATTCAGGAACTGAAGGTTGGTGGATGCTCTTTGGCTGATTGCCTGTATGTTGAAACAATGTTATTTTGGGTGAAGATTTGTTACTCGTGAACAAGTTCTGGCATTGTCTTCAAGGAGAGAATGTGTTTAAGTTCTGGCATTGTCTTCAAGGATGGAATGTGTTTAAGTTCTGGCATTATCTTCAAGGATGGAATGTGTAGAGTTCTGGCATTGTCTTCAAGGACTGAATGTGTTTACGTTCTGGCATTGTCTTCAAGGATGGAATGTGTAAAAGTTCTGGCACTGTCTACAAGGACAGAATATGTTTGCCCTTTAGTCTTGAGGCCAAAAGCTAGCAGAACTCTTTTCAGTCTTTTCCCAATCTGTGTTTTTCAATGTTCCCAGGGTAACATTCGCGTCTTCTGCCGTGTGCGTCCACTGCTGGGGGAGGAGCTCGCGCACTCGGATGGTGTCATTCATCACATGAACTTCCCTGACCTTGACGGCAGGGTGATGGAGCTCGACCGGCTCACGGAGATGTCCATGAATGAGGTCAGTTTTTACTTGATGAGTTGATCATGCAGAAGTGTATGATACTTTCATTTCCAAAAAGCATACAATATTTTCATTTCCAAAAAGCATACAATATTTTCATTTCCAAAACCGCAGTTGTCTTTAGTGGGGTACGCTGAACTCACTGAGATTCCCATCATTGTTATCATTCAGCAAAAGAAACTTTGAACAGGGATGAAAAATTGGGTTTTATGAGGGTTTTTTTTCTCACGCCTGGCATTGGCACTGTGTGCAGAGCACTCTCTACAACAACCGGCGAGCCAACAACAAGTACGAGTTTTGCTTCGATCGCGTCTTCCAGCCAGAGGCCACTCAGGAGGAAGTGTTTGAGGAGATCTCACAGCTTGTGCAGGTTGGTTGCTTTGTTGCAAGCATGACCTAAAACTATGTTGATCATTTATGTTCTTGCTTTTTCATCTTGTCAGGCTGTCTTATTAATAAAACTGTATGTGTCATAATGCCCTTGCTTTGTCATCTCTTCAGGCTTCCAGTTGGTCTGTGGGAGGTGGTTGTCGTTCTCTATCAGCGTCCAATTTGTGTGTGTGTGCTTTTTGTTTGTTTTTGTTTCTGGGCTTTGCTACAAGTACAAGGGCTATTTCCTTGCTTTCAAATTTTTGTAATGGCTATATGACACTGTGTCTTCTGATGGAGAAGTAGCACATAAATTATTTCAACATTTCCATCACAAGAAACTGGTGTTCTTTTACAGTGAAGTAGCAGCTCAAGCGTTTAACCAGTGTGAAATAATTCACAGGCTGAATTCAAATGTGGACAAAATTTGACCGTAAGGACTAAGGCAGGGCATACAATTCCCCACTTTAAATTTTAACTTGTTTCTGAACTCTAGCTGTCAGCTTTGTTTCAGGGTATTCTTGTTTAATTAAAAAACAAAACAAAAAAACTTGTTTTCCAGAGTGCCCTAGATGGTTACAACGTGTGCATCTTCGCTTACGGCCAGACGGGCTCAGGAAAAACATACACCATGGAAGGAGGAATGGATGCTGAATCAGAGGGCATGATTCCTCGGGCTGTCCAGCAGATTTTCAAGACAGCAAGGGAACTCCAAGAAAGAGGATGGGAGGTTTGTGTCATTCAGATGTGGACACTGAATAATAATAATAATTTTGTTCCTTTTTTTCATCCTCCCAACAAGGGTGTGTATGTATGCATGTATGTGCACGTATATGCAAGCGTTTCTGTTGGCAGTTGTATTTGAAACAGCTGTGGTCTGACATTTATAACACTGAATTGCTATTATCAAAATCAGAGAGAGTGTGATTAACTCTTTAAATTTGAAATTTGCTGTCAAACTGGGTCTGTTGGGGGTTGTTGGATGTTCTTGTTTTGACAAAACATTTATTTGTTTGAGATCTATGTATGTATGTATGCACAGTGATGCAGTGGATCTAAATATAGTAACATGAAGCTGAAAGGCATTGGGTTCTCAACTGCATGCCTTACATAATTTCCTTAATCTGCCATTAAAATTTAAGATTATTTTATATATTTTTATTGCTGTTTACTTCTGCTTGGTTATTTTTTTTTAAATGGAGTCCCGTCCCCCCCCCCCCCCCCCCCTTCTGTTATGCCATGCTTATTTTTTTTATTTGGTAACGGTCACATTCAGTAAGTGTGGTTTGAGTCGGAGGCTGTATGTATTGCCATGTAATCTTGCCATCTCTCCCACCACCTCAAACCTCCCCCCCCCTTCTCCCCATCCCCCCACCATCCCAACAGTTTCAGCATTTTTGTCAGCAATTATTCTGTGAATAAAAAATTCAGTCTCTTATTGCAGACATTGTCAGAGCTCAGTTGCTGTGTACAGAGGGAGGTGGGCCTGGGCTCTCATTCACTATCCCATTTTCCCCCTGTCCCTAATAAACCATAGTTTCTGTAGACACAAAGCACCGTGAAAGAAGGAAGCAGACTTTGAAAAAATGAACAACTGTTCTGTTTGTTTTGCTGCAGTACACATTCACAGCTTCATTTTTGGAGATCTACAACGAAACGATCGGTGACTTGCTGAGCAGCGGGAGAGAGGAGAATGTGAAGTATGAAATCCGGATGACGGGCAAGGACAACATCATGAACGTCACGAACCTGACCCAAGTCCCGGTGACCAGCGAAGGACAGGTCAGCGAGCAGTTTCCTCCCACATCCAGTGGTGATCTCCAGTTGCTTCTTGACTGATATGCAAGCTTGTCCTCAGGTTTAGGGGTGGTGGGGTTTGAATTCTGTCTAGTAAGGATGTGTGTATTCACTCCACATTGTACACTGTCTTAGGCTGATCACATTTTGCAGCCTTGATTTAGCTCCTTTCTTCCTTCTTCTTTTCAGCTGGGTAGGACAATGGAGGGGGATGCTCGAAAATTAGAAAAGTGTATTCATGGGGGAGCTACTCTCTACATTTCTGAAATCAAAGGCGATGATAGTTCCTTTTGATTTGAAACAGCAGGCATGGTGGTGATTCCTCCCTCTACGCTGAATGGAAATGGATTTTGCAGCGTAGTTTCCAGCATGGAGTTACAGGTTTTCTATGGTTTTCTTTCCTCATAAAACCAAGTAACATGCATGATTGTGACAACGTGTTTGTTTTTGTTTCAACGATTCAGATTGCCAAGTTGCTAAAGCAAGCCAGTGAGAACCGTGCTGTTGCAGCAACGAAGTGCAACGAACGGTCATCACGCAGTCACTCTGTCTTCACGATGCGCCTGTGTGGCACCAACCATGCCACCAGTGAGACTTGTCAGGGTCAGTGCTTTCTTCTCTCCAAAAGCTGGTCATTATAAACACATTTTTTGTTTGTGTGTATGCAGCTTGCAAGTGAGTGCAACAAAGGGATGTTAGTTATTGCTGAGTGTGAGCACAACTTTACTGTTCCCACAAGGAAATTGTTTTATTCAGTAGCAGAAAACAAAACACAAAACACCTCATACATTAAGGGTTGCTTAGGACATTGCCAGCAACCCCCAAGATCACACACACACACACACCTAACTGAGTAGTAGCGCTACAGTCACTTGCACACAAAATAAAATCAGTAAATTGCACCTCAAATGCAGGTTACACACATTTGCACACGGGCATGCACTCATTCACACACTTACAAATGCACACACATTTGAAGTCATGTGCACTACTCATTTAAAACACATCAACAGCAAGTAAATACTTGTATCTCTGTTCTTGTGTAGATGTTTGCCCATTTTGATCAGACCCCTCAAGGACCGCATGTTCGCAAGCAACACAATAAAAGTGGCAACTGTGATCAGTCAGTGTTTAATCTTGTGTCTGTTCACAGCAAAGTGACATTAGACGGTTGTTGTGAGCCAAGTCTTTTACGCCAGGTGATCAGTCAGTGTTTTATTTTACATCTGTTCACAGCAAAGTGATATTAGACAATGGTTGTGAGTCTAGTCTTTTACATCACCTGCTCAAAATCCTCCTCTGTCCTCTGGAGTTTGCTGGAGAGCTTCATCTTTCTGACATGCCTGCGTTTATTTATTGGTTTGTTGTCTGTTGACTGGGCCAACAGGAACTCTGAACCTGGTCGACCTTGCTGGCAGTGAGCGCCTGAAGGACTCCGGATCAGAAGGAAAGAGGCTGAAGGAGACCCAAGCTATCAACAAAAGTTTGAGTCACCTTGGCAACGTCATCATGGCTCTCGGCAACAAGGTGGGTCCGGCGTTTGGCTCGTAAAAAGACTGCAAGTTCATTCCAGCAAAAAACTGATGATAAATTGGTGCAGTAGATTTTTACAAGAGACCCCTATCCCTTACAGGGATTGCAAACTTATCAGCAAAACAGGGCTGGCATGGTTTCCCCAGCGATGCCGATGATCACTCACAATTGTACCGTTTTGCAAGGGTCCTTCATCCCCATACAGAGGCAAGCAAGTTCGTTTCAGCAAAACTGGTGATCACCCACATTTGTACTTTTTGCAAGACTCCCACACCCCTGTTAGAGACTGCAAGTCCATCTCAGCAAAACAGAAAGCCTGCAAATCTAATAATCACCCTCAACTTTCTTTATCTTTCACAGGAGATCCAGATCCCCAGCAGAGATATGGAGTTCATTTTAGCAAAACTGATGATCACCCGCACTTGGACCTTTTGCAGGGGCCCCACATCCCCTACAAAGACTGCCAGATCACCCGCACTTGTACCTTTTGCAGGGGCCCCTCATCCCCTACAAAGGCTGCCAGCTCACCCGCATTTGTACCTTTTGCAGGGGCCCCTCATCCCCTACAAAGACTGCCAGATCACCCGCATTTGTACCTTTTGCAGGGGCCCCACATCCCCTACAAAGGCTGCCAGCCCATCTCAGCTAAAGAGCAAGACTGCTAATCTGTTGATCACCAACAACTTTACCTTTTACCACATCCCCTCCAGTCACGGCACCTGGATCTCAGCAAAACTGATCACCTGCACTTGCACAAGTCATACTTTTTGCAAGAGACCCGCATCCCCTACAGAAGACTGCAAGTTTGTCTCCACAGAACAGATTGCAAGTCTACCTCAACAGAGCTGAAACTTCAGCTTTTTGCGGGAGATCCAGATCCCCTGCAGCGCTCGCAAGTGTGTCTCAGCAAAACTGGCCACCCACATTTGTACCTTTTGCAGGAGTCTACCATTTCAGGTCTTTACTCGAAACCTTGTTTTCCTGATTTTCTGTCATTCATACACAAGCTTTTCATGTCTTTGCCTCCTGTTCTTCCATCTCCATCACTGATGAGCTTACACATGCCGGTGGGCTTGTGCATTGTAAGTTTGTTGCTGGTGAGAGTGCAGGTGAATTGGAATGTTTTGGTCTGCAATGATTGCGCGGTGGTATTTGTTGAATACTGTGTACAACTGACTGGCTTTACTGGAAGGTTAAGCACTCTAGATTCTCGGAGACCCACATCGCCTGCAAGTTTTCTCTCTGTAAAACAGACTGCAAGTCTATGTACCTTGGCAAAACGTATGATCACCCACAACTTTAGCTTTTGCAGGAGATTCAGATCCGGTACAGGGCCCACAAACTTATCAAACTGGTGATTGCCTGCGATGTGCCTTTTGCAGGAGACCCACATCCCCTACCGAGACAGCAAGCTGACCTACTTGCTCCAGAACTCCCTAGGAGGAAACAGCAAGACGCTCATGTTCGTCAACGTCTCGCCCAGGGAAGAAAACTTCTCAGAGACCCTCAACTCACTACGGTTTGCAACAAAGGTAAAACTGCCAATCATGCTACTACAACTAGTATGATCATACTCAGGGGACCTACCATATTTCTTGTACTGTCCTGTTATAAAAGATGTTCTTTTGTGCATTTTTAACTGAGAAATCTTGGAATGTCTCTTTTTGTGGAGCGAGTTCCCTGGAGCCCTGCAAAGCTACTGCCGCTAGACCTTGCCTGCACCCAGTGTGCTGTTTCACTGAAAACCACCTGTAGTTTCACCTGAGGTCCATGCATGGTAAATAAGACTTGGGATCTTCTCTAGAGAAAAAAATCTTTCACTTAAGGATCACTTGGTTGTATTTAGATTTTTTAAATATTTTGTTTCTTCTGATTTCAGGTGAACCAGTGCCAGATTGGCACAGCACAAAAACGATCTAAATGAATGGCAGCGACGGAACCAGCATCAGAACTTTGTGTGATGAAAAAACACGTGCACTTGACCAGAGAGGCGCAGAACGATCCAAATGAATGGCAGAGAGGGAAACAGCATCAACGTCAGACCCTTGTGTGAGGAACAGTTGGATGTGGCTGACTGGTGCTCTGCTAGGTTGTCGGTGTATTTTGACCAGTGCACTTGCTTGCTAGTCTGTCAGTCCTCTCAGCCCGGCTCTTCAAATCAGCCCTGTCAAGTTCTTTGTGTTCCACTGTTGTGAGAACTTGCTTGTTTAAACTTTATCATGGCTCCTACACGCACACAATACTACACTGTAATAGAGCAGCCCATGAGTTGCAACTGTTGTTACTGTCAAGAACAAAACTATTCTTTTTGTAAACGTCCTTTACTTGGATACACATCTGAGAAGGGTTGAGCTCATTAGCAAAAGCCTCCCTCCCCTCCCGCCAACCGTCAGGTCCACTCCAGGCTTCAAACAGCATTTATTTTGTCAAAATTTAGCTCTGGAGCCTTACTCCAAACAGAGCATTACTTCTCCGAGAACAGTGGAATACAGCAGAACTCCTTTCTGACTGTGCTCAGTAGTGCCATCATTACTTCTTCACAGAAATGTGTCCTAAAGGGAGGAAAAAAACAAGTGAGAACAAAAGCCACACATGCTGGTGGAACATCTCAGGCGCTTTACTTTCAGCAAAATCATTTCTAAGAGAAAATCTGAGGTGCTGCTGCTGTATGCACTGATGATGCAAACGCATTGAGAATCTCTAGTCCTAAAAATGCGAGAACAAATACTGAATTTGTTGCACAACATATCTGAATGGAGGGAATGTATGCTACTGACCACTTTATCAGATCAGTTCCGGTACAAAAAACTGAAGAATCAATTGCTACAGGTGCACATATATCTGAATGAAGAGAATATATTGTGTGAATAAGATACTGGGGTGTTGCCACACATGGTACCTTTCACCACAGAATGCATTTGTAAATGTTTGGGTGACCACCAATGTGTTCAGCTTGGGAATGCAACAACCACAATATGAAGGGGGTGGGGGGGGGGGGGGGGGGGTCAGCTCAATCAATGCTATCAGGGAAGAAGCAGCTGCTTCAGGAACTAGAACTGCTGCCAAGCCCAGTTTATCTGAAATTTGTGGACACTGCCCTCCCTGTGCCAACAAAGCATACTCAGATATTGTAACAGAACATGGTTGCAAACCCCATTTGGATTTGTTGACGCCTTTCTGGCGTCGGTGAGTGCCTCTGTACGTATGACTGACTGCTCACTCTTCTCCTTACACACTCCTCTTGCATGCTTTGATGTCGAACGCCTCTACTTCCCTTAAACTGCCATGTCAATATGCAGCCTTTTACAATGTACCTGACACCGTCTTTTCTTGGGTGCTGTGGAAAACTGCATCTTACCAAAAATGCTTTTTGAGAAACCTGTACTTCTATTTCCAGTCTTCACTCTCCATTTCCACTCCTCTCTCCACACCCATCCTTGGGTCTCATGCCTCCACTACCCCCCCCCCACCCCCCTTGACATGTTTCATCAGGACCATTTACACTGTAGCCAGTGCGTTCCACCCTGCTTTTGTGGGATGTTGCACTTACATCTGCATCTGAATGAGAAGTTAGATGCCATTATTGCATCACCTGTCTGCTATGCTTCCAGACCACAAATCTCGTGTTCTGGAAGACAGATGATGCACAGTGGTATGTGAACCAAGCTCAGCCCTACTCCTGAGCTGAGCGTTGCTTGCATTTGTCCTGGGTGTAAAGGTCAAAGGTGTAAATGCACCTTCCCACTCTCAGCCTGGAAATTTCCACTGGTGTAAATGGCCCCGGTATTTTGGCAGCCTGTGTACATACTACACCTTGGAATCAGTATGCCAAGCTCTCTCTCTCCCTCTGTGTTCAGTAGCTAAATAATGATACGCTGTTGTGGTTGTGTGTACATGTCACAACGCTGAAATGCTTGTTTGGTTTGCTTTTATCTTCATGCATTTATTACATACATGTGTCTATTACTGAATTTTATATTGCATCTGTAAATAGGCAAATGCGAACAGAACTAGAAAAGAAAGTTGAACAATTGCACATGAACACACAAGACAGAAAAATAAACATTTCTTCTAACGCAACAAGCAGACCCTCCATTCTGGAGAAGTGGCTCGAAATGTAACAATTCCTTACCATTGCTTGTATAGTGGGTATCTGCCTGTATAGCGGGTTGTTTTTGGTGGAAGTGTGACTGAACTTTATGAAGAAATATTAATCTGCTATGTGAAAACGCATTTCTCTATTCAAATCTGTAATACCAAAATGTCTTATTACTGTTGTACAGCAACGCCAAATTTGTCAAAACATCGTAGGGCAGCTGTGGTAGACGTACCTAGTCTATCTCAAACAGCTGTTGCCTACATTTGTTTTGTAATCAACACAACAACATGCGAGTACTGACGCAATTTTCAGATCCATATGATGTGCTTCTATTGCATGACAGTTTTTTGTTTTGGAAGATTCAAGTTTTTCCTGTCAACTATATTTGTTACACAAAGGGCAGCAGTTGCATCAACATTTTTAAGACCTGATTCCTTGTAACAACCTTTTATATTTGCTTAAAAAGAATTGTAAAGAAATGTAACCCACAAATTAGAAAGGAAACTACTTCTTTTTAATACAAGGTAACAAAACATTTACATTGTTTTCAGTGCCATGTAGATCTAGATTGTAGGCATATTTTATAATACATGTTGTCTCTCCATTAAAAAAGAAAGCAAGAACCAAACTATGGTTTCTTTTTATTTGTATGACAAATATTCCATCATTCTTTTTATTTGCATGACAATATTCCATTATCCAACATAACATTTGACATCAAAATAAGCACATGACCATTATATCACTCTCAAACAAGTACATGCCACACACACACACTCATTTACCTTTTCTGGTAGAAATAATTGCACTTCTCTGTCTCTCTCTCCCTCTCCCCCTCTCTCTCTCCTCACTCTCTCTCTCTCTCTCTCAGTGTTCATTTGCTTGGTCTCCATCCATACAGGATCCAGTGGTACAGACTATGCACCACATCCTGTTGCGTGGCTGCAAACAAAAATATTAACATTACCATCACAAGATTGGCAGCATTATGTAGAATGAACATGGTCCATTTGATGAAATATTACCATGCAGACACAAAAATTGGTGATGGAAAACATGCTTGAATTGAGTACAGTTATGTGTCACTGATGCTTGAATTGAGTACAGTTATGTGTCACTGATTTCAGACAGGGTCGTGTTACCCCGACACTACCTGTTTTTGATTGCCACTGTCTTCCATGTCTGAAATCAGTCTTGGAGGTGGTGTGCTGGGACAGCAAATCCATATTGTGCGAGCTTGCATAGTTCACGTTCAACTTGACAAAGGACAACAATGAAGCATCGCAGCTTAAAATTATGTCTACAGTCTGTGGCTGACTGTCCTTCAGTTCTGAGCTGCACTTGGCTGTGAAATGCTCGTCCGCTCTCTCACTGTCTTTCTGTGTAATTTGCACATAAGGAGTGCATTGTGGGGGGGGGGAAAAAAAGAAGGCAATGTGCACTTATTATCAACCTGGGTGTGTTGTGGCTTTGGTCCATCAACCTGAGCTCAATGGTCAGTTCGAAATTTTAAGCAGGACATTTTTGAAGTGGATACTTCCTTGCATTTCAAAGTTCCAGGATTTTTAAGTTAACTTCCTGTCTCAACCGCATAGGGTTGCCCCAGGGCAAAAGCATTTCATTGGCCAACTTCCTAGAATACATATCTGAACCAAAAACCAACAGACAGTAATTATAAGTCATTTCTATAGCACCATTTCTCACTGAAAAGGTACACACCACACTTCACCAGATCTACAAAAATGTACATAAAACCTCAAAAAATACTATTTAATCATAATTATCGTATTCCTTGCACACCACATGCACACAAACATACAAACACAAATACAGGAGCACAGAGGGAATGAAACTGGAAGGGAGTGGGGCAAAAAAGGAGGAAGAAAGAATTTAAATCACTCGTGTTGTTTGTAATGGTGAGTTTTTAATGCAGTTTTGAAACAGTAAAACAGACTGCCACTTGACAGTGAAAATTTGAACTTGGAATTTTATTTCCTGCAACCATCTAAACCTTTACGTACAAAACTAAGGGCATTACTTTACTTTGGACAAAACTGAGAATAAGTGTCATTTCAACTGCAAATTTCACCTACCCTTTGTTTCTCAGTATTGCTTTTGCCCAGCAGGAAAGAGCAGAACCTACATTTCGACTGCAAGTTTCGTCTGCGCTTTGTCAGTACTGCTTTGGCCCAGCAGCAAAGAGCAGAACCTACACTTTGACTGCAAGTTTTGCCTGCACTTTGTCAGTATTGCTTTGGCCCAGCAGGAAAGAGCAGAACCTACACTCTGACTGCAAGTTTTGACTGCGCTTTGTCAGTATTGCTTTTGCCCAGCAGCAAAGAGCAGAACCTACACTTTGACTGCAAGTTTTGCCTGCACTTTGTCAGTATTGCTTTGGCCCAGCAGGAAAGAGCAGAACTACACTCTGACTGCAAGTTTTGACTGCGCTTTGTCAGTATTGCTTTGGCCCAGCAGCAAAGAGCAGAACCTACACTTTGACTGCAAGTTTTGCCTGCACTTTGTCAGTATTGCTTTGGCCCAGCAGGAAAGAGCAGAACTACACTCTGACTGCAAGTTTTGACTGCGCTTTGTCAGTATTGCTTTGGCCCAGCAGCAAAGAGCAGAACCTACACTTTGACTGCAAGTTTTGCCTGCACTTTGTCAGTATTGCTTTGGCCCAGCAGGAAAGAGCAGAACTACACTCTGACTGCAAGTTTTGACTGCGCTTTGTCAGTATTGCTTTGGCCCAGCAGGAAAGAGCAGAACCTACACTTTGACTGCAAGTTTTGCCTGCACTTTGTCAGTATTGCATTGGCCCAGCAGGAAAGAGCAGAACCTACACTCTGACTGCAAGTTTTGCCAGTGCTTTGTCAGTATTGCTTTTGCCCAGCAGGAATTTGAGGGAAGAACAGAACCTACATTTTGACTGCCCAGCACTAAAAAAGCAGAACCTTCATTTTGCCTGCTAGTTTTGCCTGCACTTTTTCTTGGTATTGCTTTTGCCCAGCAGGTTAGTAATTGGAGTTTAATGTCTTGTCAGCCGCACAGGGTCACCTCAGGACAATCAAACTCGTAAGCAAACACACACTTGGGACAAGATCCATACAAAAAAGCCCAACTCTTCACCAAAAATGGTGGAGTAAAATTCAGGAGAATGGACCATTAACAGAAAAATGACAAGACAGAAAGAGCAAGAGGACTAGACAGAAAAACAGGAGACAGGAAAGGGGAATCAAACAACAGCCCTGAGACTCCAGACAGGGGGACATTCTCAGCCTCCCTTCGGAGTTGTCCAGCAAGAAAGAGTGGAACCTACCGTCCAGGCCCAGCTTGTCCAGGAGGTGGTGTGTGCTTTGCCGTTTCTCCATGACCGGCAGGAGGCTGGCAGACTCCACGCAGGGCAGGTTGATGCTGTGGTGTATGTACAGCTGGTTTTTAAACGTGGCGTACACAAAGCATGGCACGTTACCCTTGCCTGGCACGCTGTAGTACCCTGGAGAACAATTACACTGTGTACATCAAAAAGGATTGTTTAGGAAAATCTGGAAAGTGATTTGGGATGTGTGGCTGTAATTTTGGCACAGGATTTTGTTTTAAAAATCTGGTTTGGACAAAGTGTGGAAGAAGTCTTAAATTTCATCACTCAAAGTTTGTATGAACCTTGTATTAAGAAAGAAGAAGCATAGTTTACAACAAAACAATTTACCCCTCACCACTTTAAAAAAAAAATTAAAGATATAATGCACTGAATTTTGTCACTCAAAGTTTGTGAACCCTGTAATTCAAAAAAGCCTTGTACACACACACACACAAATTGATCCCTTTTTACTGCTCCTTTTTGTTTTTACGTTATGTTATCCTTCCAATTTCACAGAATAAAAATCTCACCAGTTGTAAAAGCGGCCACGTTCTCCTTAAAATGATAGCGCACCACTTCCCTGCTGTGGTTGACGATGTAAGTCTGTCCATCCCAGGAACAGCAGACAACCTCTTCCTGGCCATTGCCCTGTCCACACACATCAAAGCTGACAGAATGCAGCTGCCTGAAAGTGGAACCCTGACAAATTCCAGCCACATTCCCTGTGAACCTGGTTGTGTACACAGAGGGAGAAGTAGTTGAGTTGGCAAAAGTACACCTGCTTCTGAGCAAGCCACTGGGTAAAACTGAATCAAATACCACGGTTTTCTTGTATTTTTCCGACACCTCATTGGCCAAAACTTGTATCAAAACTATTCAGCGGACAATGAAATCAGTATCACTCTCAACAAGTGAGCACTCACTTGGTCAGAGGAGGTCCTTTCCTTATGCTGTGCTGTCTAGAACACTCTCCCTTGCAAAGTTAGGTCATCAAACGCACTCTTAACTTTCAAATCATCTCTGAAATCTCACCTCTTCAAGCTGTCCTACTGACAGAGTGCAAGCGTGTGTTTTGATTCTTTGTGCTTTGTTTTGTAATGAGCTATGTGCTCCAACCTGGAGAAACAGCACACAAAAGAATACATTGTTATTATCATTATTATTATCATGAAGTATTACAGTAACATTACTCTTATCATTAGGTATTACAGTATATCTCTCATATTAACATCCTTTCTTGGTAGACGAAGTCACACACACACACACACACACACACACACACACACACTGTCTTTCTCCTTTTTCCCCCCTTCTCTTTCTGGGTCTCTGTCCATAGTGCATCCAGCTGTACAGACTCTGGACCACACTGTGTATGTACAACAGCAACACCTTAACTAGTACAGCAGAGAATTCGTGAGAAAACCCCACACCTGCTGGGTTCACCACTACGCATGTTTCACCACCCAGTCCTAATGCCTCTCTGTGTGTCTGTGAGTCCCCAGACAAAGTACTCACAGTGACGTCCAACTTGTCCAGGACAAAGAGACGATGATCCACTTGCAGCGACCACAGGATCTTGTCCTTCTCTACCAGCACCAGGGTACCTACAAACAGAACATATGTTTACAGACAGACACACACGCACGCACGCATGACGGGCCATGTTTCAAGACAACAACAACAAGGCAGTCCACACAATGATGGGCCATGTTTCAAGACAAGAAGAAAAAGGCAGTTCACACAAAGATGAGCCAAATTTTAAGACAAGCAGAAGGCAGTCCACACAAAGATGAGCCATGTTTCAAGACAACAAGAAGAAGGCAGTCCACACAAAGATGGGCTGTTTCAAGACAACAAGAAGAAAGCAGTCCACACAAAATGGGTCATGTTTCAAGACAACAAGAAAAAGGCAGTCCACACAAAGATGGGCCATGTTTCAAGACAAGAAAAAGGCAGTCCACACAAAGATGGGCCATGTTTCAAGACAAGAAGAAAAAGGCAGTCCACACAAAGATGTGCCAGGTTTCAAGACAACAAGAAAAAGGCAGTACACGCAAAGATGGTCCAGGTTTCAAGACAACAAGGGGAAATCCACACATAGATGGACCACGTTCCAAGGATGCACAGTACATATGAACCGTTAATGAAGAACGACAACCACGCTGATGAATTCAGAAAGGTGCCCACCATCAAGAGAAGCCAAGGCATGGTAGGTGGAGGCGCAGCCTTTGCCCCTCTTTATGCCCCCTACAATCACTGTGCTCACATCCTTGTTCCGCACACGGCTGTGACCCAAGGGGTGAAACATGAGCGATGCACACCTGGTCTCCTCACTGAAACACAACACCCATCATTAAAGGCAACCCTGAGCAAAAACACATGCTGGCCCAAAAAACTGAGAATTTGTTCTTCTTCTTCTAAACATGTCCATCTGCATGTATTATGTGGTTGTTCTATCAATATTTATGCAACAGAAGTACTTTCTTGTTTGGAATTTGGGAGCATGGATAGCTCAGTGGTTAGACTGCTAGGCTCATGATCAAAAGGGTCTCGGATTTGAGTCCCAGCAGGAGAATCTACTTCTCCAGGGTCAACTTTCTGTGCTGACTCTTATTTCTGTATCAACCCCCCACCCCCATTACCACAAAAGCACATACAAGATTCTAGTCATTCAGCCAAAAGTGCAGGTGGCAGGTTACGACTAAACACACATGCACCTTATGTAAATAGCTTTGCATGAAGTGATGTGACATGAGCATGGTTGTAGAGAATACACTGAACACGCCAAGATGGCAGCAGTTTCACATGGCATCAGCCATGTAACAACCAAACTGCATTGTAAACACACCACTTTGGTGGATATTAAAAACTACACTATAAAAAAACCAGCCACTCATTCTGACAGTCACAATGAGCCTGCTTGAGAGCGGAGAATAGCGCTACGTAAAAGCAATCAACAACAACAGCCCCTGTATTCGTGCAGGGGAGACTGACCCCTCTATGGGAGTTGTGGCGTCCGGTCTTGCAGGTGAACGAGGCAGCAGCGTGACGTAGGTGCGACCAGGTTGAGACACCAGCAACTCTGGCGTTCCATCGGCATTGCGATCCATCGTCACTGCACCAATCTGCAGCCCAAAACATTCTACACAACAAGGAAAGAAATGCATACATGCAATACTGAACTGACTGGCTATCGTGGCTTGATTCCTGTGGCAAACCAGACTTTGATGAGTTGAACTGCAAACTCTTTTCACTACGAAGCATAAGCCGGTGCAACTAAGCCATTCACATGGTTTGTTTTGATAACTTGGACATCAGCAGCCATTCACAGGGTCTGTTTTGATAACTTGGGTATCAGCAGCCATTCACAGGGTCTGTTTTGATAACTTGGACATCAGTAGCCATTCACAGGATCTGTTTCAATAACTTGGACACGAGCAGCCATTAACAAGGTCTGTTTTAATAACCTGGACATCAGCAGCCATTCACAGGGTCTGTTTTGATAACCTGGACATCAGCAGCCACATTTCAAATGTGGACCAAACTTACGCTGTGCCCACCACCACAACATCTTTAGCAGCAAGGAAAGGAAATCAGGTCCCATATTACTGTTCAAAATTCAACAATTGGAACTAGATTTTTTTCTTCTTCGCTCTGCATATATAATCATGTAACCAAGTGCATCTGCATGATGTGTTTGTTCTGTTATACTGTGTAAGCCACTCTGTCTGTCACTGTCTCTATCTTTTATTCTTTTGTGTGTGTGGGAGGAACATGACGTCATTTAATTGTATTTCTTGATGATGATGAGTTGATGCTTAATGTCCTCAGATATCAGTTGACATATTAGGGACAAGTTGTGACCAATGCCGAAGCACGGTTCAATAAATCTTTATGTCCATGGAAACCAGAAGGCTCGTTAGGACAGACAGCCCAGGACATCCACCTCGACTCTCACACAGCTCCTGAACTATGGTTGTATTTCTTCTTTTACATGTCATTTTTATATTCAACATCACTCCAAGATGTAAGGGGGCAGGGCAAGAAGAACTGAGAGGCCACACCAACTGCCTCTCATTGATGTCATCCAAAAAGGAGTAAAACTGAGGAATCTCTGTCTGCGGCTTGTTTGCTGTTGCCTACATCCAACCCACTACTTCCGTCATACAATCAACCTTTCACAATCGCGTATAAATTTGAAACTGCTGCATCAGGAGGCACACCAGGGTCGCAAACCTTGCTCCTTAAAAGAGTAAAAACCTCGAGTCTGTGTGTGAGCAGCCCACCTGTCCAGCAAGCTGCCATTTGTCCACAAGCTGTAGGCGGCCAGCAAAGGGCAGACTGCTCCAGGCCTCATGCTCGGCCGCTGCCTGCCAGCGAAAGGTGCGCACCACACGGTCGGAATAGGTCACTGCCATCTCCACCAGGCCATCACCATCTGCAGAGCAAAAAAGGCTCATGCTCATTCTTGCTGAGCATAACAAGTTAAAAAACATCAGTGAGCTTCACAAATTGGAGGTCTTAAAATTTTTACAAGCACTGTCTAGTCACAAGATTAAAACAAATGGGTTTTTTTTCTCTCTCTCTCTTTTCCAGGCACTCCCACTGTCCCAGACATGCATTAGCGTGAATTTAACAGCATTTTCTGCTTCTGCTGAATGGACCCAAATCAGAAGTTGACTGCTCTGCTACCATATTATATAACAGATATCACACGCACACCCACATGCATGCACTAAGATGAGCTCAAACACATAAACGCATGAACACAAGCATGCACACACACACACACACACACACACACACACACACACACACACACACACACACACACACACACACACACACACCATTCATCTCTGAGTGATGGATTTATTCAACTTATAAGCAATGCTTTCCACCTGTATCGCTAAGCAGCATGGCGCGACAGTTGGCTGGCAGATTCTGAGTGTATGCTGGGTACACGACATGACTGTCACAAGAGTACGATGCATGACCTTCTTCGTCTCCTCTTGGATCTTCCTGCAACACACCATAGCAGACCTCTTGTTTTTTCTTTTCTCTTCTCTCATGCTTGTTTGTTTTCACTGATTAAAATTCCACCCCAAAACCTTCTTCCTCCTGCCTTCTCTAACACTAACATGGCTTTGTTTTCCTTGCACTTCTTAGAGCATTCGCCCTTATGTAACCACAACGGTTGACTGGGTGTAAAACAACAAGTTACTTACTTGTTTCTTAGTGCTGGTCTGAAACAGACCAAGGCTGACAGCACTTGTGGAAAATCAACAAACAAAGGGAGTCAATCAGTGCTCAAAAGACATCACATGACTTTTTAGTATTGTTCAGGGTTTCCAGCCCAACGTTTGCTGTTCTTTCAGAGCTGTCACTGGGTTCTGCAAGTACACGGCTGAAACTGCCTCAAACTGATGTCCATGAAAATGTACAGTCTCTGCTCACCTCTGTTGATATGGCTTTGATGTCAAAGACATAGCAGCATCCTTCCGCAGTCAGGCAAACCAGAAAATTCTGTGGATAAAAGCCAGAAAAGGCTGTTTTTTGGTTGTTGTTTGTTTTTTAAAGCAGCTTAGCACAGAGTTTACCAAACATTCTGTGGGGAAACAGCCTGTAAAAAATGAAAACAGCTTCACGTATAATTAAGTTTCCATCACTGTTTGGTTTGTTCTTTAAATGTTGATTTCTTCAAACAGATACTCTATCATATAATGTTGGCTATCCCCCCCCCCCCCCCCCCCCAATGATCTGGTGGTAACCATTTTAGTCAATGCTTCAGGAAGGAACACTGCCCTTATGTGACAGCTCAGTGGTCACAGTGGTAGAATTTGTCTTTGCAATGTCACTTGTCAAGGTATTGTGAAACTGATCAAATGTTTGTCACTACAGACTCTTTCAGCTTCATGTGCCTAGTCATAATGAAATGGAAGCCAGTGTCTCCTGCTGTATCGTTCTACAATCTTCCACTTGAACATAATGTATACCTCTGTTAAGTGTGGTCAGAATACAGGCATGAGTTAATAATAATAATAACAATACAAGTGCAAAATCCTGTCCAGAAATTATACCATTCTAAGGGCACACACACACATACACACACACACACACACACACACACACACACACACACACACTCACACACACACACACACACACACACACACACACACACACACACACACACATGCAGAGGTGCCTGCATGCACAAGTGTAATACTACACACAATCTGTAAACAACTTAAACAAACAACAAACAGAGGCCAACACTGAAATAGTCCTTATAATGTCAGAATGTTCCATCTAATTCTCTCAGGTACTCACCTCAGATCTTCAAAAGTACACATGTAAATTATATGTAAGTAATTCATAAAGTCATAATCCTTTACAGACAAAACACCCAAGCATAAGCTTAATTAATTACTGATACTAAAAAATTATACATTATTTATTAATCATATCCAAAGGGAAATGAAACAGACCTTGCCAATGTTGAAAATGTCACCAATGCGAACGCATGTAATCTGAAACAATATATATATATAAATATGTACAATGCTATACTAAAACATACTAAAATTTCCCCTTTCAAGATGGTCTGCACTGGATTAAAAACTCTTGCTGTGATGTAGCCATTTTGAGCCTTTCAGCTTCACACATAATATATAATAATAATGAAAGATTTATGAAGTGCAAACTTCTGACATAAAAACAGAGCTTGGCGTGCTGTACAAAATTCAAACATAAAGTACACACACTTTGACAGTTTGAGACAACTCAAGTGGAAAATACAATAACTATGACTACAGCCGTGTACAGGCAATTCAAATTACAAGAAACTAACAGGCAAGACCTACATTACAAACACATACACATGTACATACAAACGCACCTGCATACTCACACACACATGCACACACACACATACACAACGCATACACACATCACACCTGCATACTCACACACACATGCACACACACACATACACAACGCATACACACATCAGTCAACTGAAACAGTTTAAGAAGAAGTTAGAGAATTGCTACATATTTTACTGAACCCAGTGAATTAAAGCACCAAATAAGGTTGCTGATGGAAGGAAATGAAAGACTGAAACAAGGCAGAATATGTATTAAATTTATAAAACACATGATGGTGGGAATTTTAACTGTCATTCCCAGGAAGTTTCATATGTATTATATTATATAATGCATATATTTCTCTTTTGTTTCTTGTCTAGCTAAACAGTTTAGTGCCATGATTGTAATCTGTGTTATCTGTGATGAACAAAGAACAGGACAGTAGTACTAGTAGTACAGTGAGGTGGGGGGGGGGGGGGGGGAGGGAAAACAAGCTGGATTACATCAAAATATTTTGATGGCAATAAATTACTACCATGAAATAAACAAAACCCAACCAAAATCTAGTCGCTGTACCATTCCAAGGTTGCTTGCTCTTTTCGTTGGCATACTGCTGTCGCCTTTAAAGATAGCTAGGTCTCCATCAATGTTGCCCACGGCCAGTTCATTCTCCTGAAAATTAGTCATAAAGCTTATATAATCAATGAGTGTCTCAATCAAAGATCTGGACAGAGACCCAAATTTGCTAACTAGTCTAACAGACAAACTTCGTTATGATAAGTTTACAGGATGGAAATTACAGCCTTCTCAAGTAAACGAAACAAATTTACTTATTCAGTAACAAATTAAGAATTTGAATTAAGCTGGAGCATAAAGCGGCCGCAGTGCCTACAGATGTCAGCCAGTACAAAAATAGTTTACGACTTTATAATCCGCTGTGATAAGTAGTCTAACAGACTTCACTAGTAATAGTAATGCTATAGTCTATAGTTCTAATAAGTAATATCAGTAGTGTTTCTGGTAATATAAAAACTACGTTACCCCATCATTATCCACGTCTCCCAGATCCATGGACTGTGTGACCACATTGCCTGTGAACTGTAGCTCTATGTTGTAGACAAACGATACATTTCTCCACATCATGGTGACCGCACACGCGAGAGAAGTGTCGAGACTGTGCAGAGAAGTTGAAATTGTTGTGTCTGGGGAACCATTGTTCAAGGGAAAGCACTGATGAGGTCAAGGGAAAGCACTCTGGTGTACTTTCGCTTTCAAAAAGAAACTAGTGATCCTCAGCTTCTGCATTCTCTTTTTCTGTTGTTATGGTGCAATGGTGTGAATCTGGTATTAGTCCCAGTCTTTCTTTGCGGTCTTTTAATAATGTATTCCTTGTGTGTTGATGGCCATTTGGCAATAATCTTTTTTTGCGTGTGCATGCCCAACAGTTTCACGTTTTTGTCCATCTTGGTTCCATGCATGTGTGCATGCCAGCGACTGACCAGTACATGCATGTGTGCGCGTGTACGTATGTGTATGAAATGCTTTGAGGATTTGGCAATAGTTTTGTTTGCTTGTGTGTGTATGTGTGTATGTGAGAGAGAGAGAGAGAGAGAGAGAGAGAGAGAGAGAGAGAGAGAGAGAGAGAGAGAGAGAGAGAGAGAGAGAGAGAGAGAGAGAGAGAGAGAGAGAGAGAGAGAGAGAGAACGTATGTGTGAGTGTGCACACACATATGTTTATTTTCACGAGTTTGCTGTTTTACAGATTTTCTTTCTGGGTGAACACAGCACAGTAGCTTCTTTCAAGGTGCTTTCTGACTTGCTGTTTTGTACTAATTGTGCATTTAGTCCCAAACCTTTGCATATGCATGCCTTCTTCAGCATTTCATACTAAATTAAGTGTGCCTTAGAAAAGAAGATCTTTAACTGGAAATTTCATTTTGAATTTCTACACACTGGATCAAGTCATATTCACAGTGAAAAAATTAAGTTTTATTGTTTTTTCAAGCTCCCCTCTGACCTCAAATATACGTGAAGGGCACCAAAAGTGGTAGGAGTATATGAAGTCTGATGGTAGCTATCATCCTATCAAGGTCTACAAAACTTCTAAGATACTGTTAAGTTCAATGGAAGTTATTACCATGCAGTGTTTTAAAGATCTCACTTTTGCAGTATCAGGAAAAGTGAAACTAAGTTTTGGTCATTGAGACTGCATAGTTAATTTTTTTAATTTTTATTTTATTTTAACAAAAGTCAAAAACATCATTTGTTTGGCACAATCAGCAGTCACAGATACACTGTCTTTGAGACATGTAAATGGACACACACACACACACACACACACACACACACACACACACACACACACACACACACACACATGTGCGCACCTGCACACAAGAGTATCTGCTCATGTATCTTTATGACAAAAATTGACAGGAATTTTCAGACCACTCTGAAAGGTTGAAAAGGGTACAATGACAGACCTTTTTTCTTGTTTTTTTCAACAGAGAAGGGTACAATGACAGACCTTTTTTCTTGTTTTTTCAACAGAGAAGGGTACAATGACAGACTTTTTATTTATTTTTTTGTAACAGAAAACAGTTTCATGAATGAATACATAAGGCATGGTTGAGGCACTACGCCTTAAAATGGTGAAGCAAATAACAAAGTAAGTAACAAAGAGTCACAATACTTTATTTTATTGCCTTACAAAACAACAGCTTGTAAACCACATGCAAATGACAATAAGGGCAAAATGTTTGATTACAGAGCAGGATTAAAGTCTGAAGTGGAAAAAACAATGTCACAATGTGGAGAGAGACAGACAGACAGACAGAGACAGACAGACAGAGAGAGAGAGAGGCTGACTGACTGAAATTTATTACACAAGGATAAAAGTCTTTAGGCATGAATGCCTGTCTGGCAACCTGTCCTCAATATGTATTACAAGCACTCAAGCAGCAAGTAATGTGAATATAAATTTAGACAAACTGATAGTGATTATAATGATTTACAATTACAAGAAAGAAAGACAGAGAGAGGACCCCATTCTATGAATCTACATACTGCCAGATAGTGTGGTAATGCAGCATTGTAACAGTGGTTTAGTCTTGTCTAGCTTCTCTTTTTTTCCATTTGTATGCTTAAGCAATCTCAGAGAGAAATAAAACAGTTTTATAAAGAATGTATAATACCATGAACACTTCACACACACACACACACACACACACACACACACACACACACACACACACACACACACACACACACACACACACACACACACACTCAATTTCTTGTGGTTTTGTTTTTAGGCTAACATCACAAAGTAAGACAAACATCTGTGATCCACAAAACACTAAAAGAGAAAACACTACAATATTAACAAACCCACATGCCATGCTATGCTAGTAAAATAACACAGACCATCCAAAAAATCAAAGACTATTCAACAATCCACCAAGAAAACCAATTAGGAAGAAGTGGGAAACCAATTAGGTAGAAGTGTAAACAAAGTCATGTGACAGAGAAATCACAATAATGATTGTCACTAACACACATACACATCTGACAAGAACTGGCTGAAAAAAATCATGTGGAAGTTGTCTGGAGTTAAGAATTAGTAACAAGTGTGTTATTAGTTGATAATACACATTTACATCTAGTATTAGTCTCACTGTTCTTGCTTGATTGGATTTTATTATCTTGTTTCACTTCAACTTGACTGAACTTATACTGTAATAGACAGCATGCTTCTTGCATTTACTCACATAATGAAACTTGGAAGCAACATCAAAACAAAAAACAAAAAATAATACCATAATGTATAACACACACACAATCATCAAGTATAAATTATAGATGCATCTTAGAATCAATGAATCATTTATTTTTCACTCAATGAACAGTCAAATCATACTGAGATTACCATGGTTCCAGAAAGAAAATAGAACAGAACAGAGCAGGTTCCACAAACAGAAGTGTCTTGTGCACTTAGTGAGGCCAACAAATACCAAGCACTATGCTGGCAAGACTTAGAAACAGAGCATAAATCCCTGTGATATATTGTGGAGAGCTGGAAACAGAACACTACAGCCTATGCTACATTGGTGACAGATAGAAACAGACTGATATAGGTTATTTTGCAAGGGCACCTAATGTGCTGACCTTGAGAAGACACAATGTACATTGGTGACAGATAGAAACAGACTGATATAGGTTATTTTGCAAGGGCACCTAATGTGCTGACCTTGAGAAGACACAATGATACACCCAGGCAAATTGCCTTGCCCAAGTAATCACTGCAAGGTTACTATTTGCATGTATATCTTTTCTTCCAATCAGCTGCCAGTTTGTTAGTTCTGCAAACAACTTGTTCCCATCAACACCACAAAAGAAATAAAAGCAAAAACATGACACCAACAGAGTTAGCTCCCAAACTAAAGAATAAAACCAACAAAAGCAGAGAATTTTGCCACCACATTTAAATGGAATCAATAACCAAAGCAGCTATCTCGGTCAGCTATCATCGTTTGTGTAGTTCCTTCTTTTTTAAATTAAAACTTTAAATCTGATTTGAGAATGATTGAGTCATCCTTAAATTCATCTTCTGATTTTACTCAAAGGTAACTATCGTTCCGATGAATTACTGTTTGTGACTTTTAAGTGATTGACCTCTGATGGATCTGAGATGAGGCCACTATTTTGTTTTGGGGTTCCTGCAGTTATAAGGCTTGTGATCCACCATCACCATGCTTTCTGGATACAAGTTCCAATGCTTGTATAGTTGGTAGGGTCTTAGAAGCAAGATGGAGTTGGAAAAAAAATTAAATGAAAAAATGAAGAAAAAAAGTTTTTGGGATGTGATGTTTTAATACTAAACATTTATAAAAGACATCAACAGCCACAGAAGCTTTCTGGATACAAGTTCCAATGCTTGTAACTACAGTCGGTTGGGTCTTGAAAGCAAGGTGAAGCTGAAAAGTCAAAAAAAAGTCTTCGGGACGTTTTGAGTACCATACACTGATAGAAGACAACACCAGCCACAGAAGCTGTAATGTGTTGTATTACTTTGACGGCCCTCCCATCTATTCTCTCCCCTTTGGTACTAAAGTCTGAGATCTGGAAGTTAAATCACTTGCAAGGGAGCTTCTTTGATCATTGGAACATAGTTCCCACATGAAGTATTGTACACCACTATGCCACAGGGAAAGCAGGAAGACAAAATACAAACGAGCCGGTACCAGCTGGCATAACAGAACAGAGGAAAAGGACCAAACATAACATGACAACACAGGCTGCCCATGTCAGAACATACTGTTTTACATGTTTGCTCAAAATGCAACAAAGAACATTTTACATGTACATGTTGTACCCTGACGCAAGAACTACCTATTCACTCCTGACTTCACTCACGTCATAGAAGGGGAAAATGTGTTAAAAGTCATTCTTATTGTCTTAAAAAAAAAAAAAAACTGGGGGGCAGGGGTGGAACAGTGTGCTTGTAGATCCAGTGACAGTAATTTAAATCATCACATTTCTAATTTTGCAAGTAACGTTACACAGATTCCAGGTTCATATTATTTAAATTCATGTTGTTGTTTTTACCTGGAATAACATTTTTTTTAAAGTCTTTCTCTCAATTTCAGCCATGTGAGGGGAATTTATATTACCAGTGCAGATAAGCATTAGTTTTCTCTGTATGGCCTCTTGCAACAGGGCAAAAGAAAGAAAGAAAGAAAGAAAGAAAGCAAGCTATATGACAATGGCAGATCCACTACGTATGAAATTTTAATGTGTGTTTAATATATTTTTGGCTGCTGTTTAATTTTCCTTCCCAGACAGATGTTGAATGTTTTGTCAACTGCAAGCATAGCTTTCTTTAAAAATGGGAATGGGTGGGGGAGTACGTGTTCTTTGTGAAATAAATATGCAGGAATGTGTACATAAACCAAAATTCCTACAGTGAGAACTGTTTTCAGGGGGATCATATTTCCATTGGATAAACTTGCAGAAAATAAAAAGGTCTTTTGGGTTCTTTAACTGCCCCAGCTGCTTTCTCTTAAAATGTGTTTTACTGCTGTTACTTTCATCCACAAATCACTCTTACACTTTAAATCCACATACCACAATACATGTATTCTCTCTATCCAACAACACTGCTAAGAACATATATATAAATTCTCATTTAATATGAAGGAATAAGGGAAAACAAGGAAAAAACAAACACATTAATCTCACACATTCACACTTTATCCTGCAAAAGAGAGAAAGAAAATAACATTATAATGATGGACGGATTAATCTAATTCAGCATGCAAAGAAGAAAAGAGAGAGAGAGAGATTCAGATGAAGACTGAAGAGAAAGAGAAGACAAGACAGATCTGAGAAAGAGAAGACAAGACAGATCTATAAGAGATGAAGACAGCAAAAACAACACAGACAACCACATATTTACTTGTTCTTTATTTAACAACTTCCTACATTGCATAAATAAAGAACATGCTAAGACATACTACCAACATCAGTAGTTGGTTGCTTGTCTGTTGGCAAATTTATTTTAGCTACAGACAGCAGAAAATAAATAACTGAATGTGTTTTGTGTAACTGTTCTTTTCTTCATGGACATGAATTAATTCAAATTTTTGTATATATTTGAAAAGTATGAGTATCAACAAAAACAGTGCTGAAACTGAATAAGCACACAAATTAAGAAGAAAAAAAACCCCATGAACATTTAACTATGAACTTCCCCATACTGTAATGATTTGGCCAAAGTGAATAATGAAATATTCTGTCATAAAACAAAAACGGTTTTAAAAAGAAAGCCTAAAAAAAAAATATAAAAAAGGAAAAAAATAAGAAGTTTGCAATCAAACTCTGGACTTATTCAAAATTTGAAGCAACTTGTTATGAATACAATTTTAATCAACACCAACAACAGAACACAAAATATATGACGTATACCTTTAAAGTTTAATCAACTGCAAACTGAGAATCCTACAACCTAAAAACATTGATCAAAAACATGTGATGAGATCTCAAGAACTTTCCCACTAAATTTGTTCAATGTTACAGTTTCAGTCAAAAAGGCAGCATTGTAACCATTAGTACATATGCACAGGATATGTTTATAAATACTTTTATGCATAATTCTGGGGTCTTTTAACTTGTATGATGAACTCATTGATCACAAAACCAGGCAATATACATTAACAAGTATGTGTCTGCAATACCAGCATGCCTGTGTGTCAAATGGAACCTTACAATTTGCATCATGTAAAAATGAGCCTTTTTTCTTTTTTTCTTTTTTTAAACACAAAAAGCACACACAAAATATATGACAGGAAAAAGGGTACAATGCTTTTCATTTCCACTGAACACACTATTTGCACACATATGCATCAGCATTCTTTCTCATGTTGCAGCAATACTTGAAGTCTTGAAGTAGCATAATCAATGTTCAAAAGTACTGTCTAGAGCCATACAAAAACAAAGAACATTCTCAAAAAGCCTGTTCAGAGTTCCAGTCACAAACTGACTTTGTGCACACACACACACACACACACACACACACACACACACACACACACACACACACACACACACACACACACACACTCACACACTGTGACTGAACTGAACAGATCACATGTACCCACACCACCATCACCACATGGCAAGGAAAAACTTTTATACCATAGAGTTAGACTCGCCAACTTTGTCAGCAACCTGAAACAGACAGAGATCAAACACTCGTACTTTCAAATCTCCCCCAAAACATAAATGTCCTCATTTAAACTTGCATTTTTTATTGGTGGTTGACTTAACTCCAAACATTCTCACCCTTTAGCTAACTGTGCTACAATTATGGTAAATTAGATAATTATAGGTCAGTTACAACACTGTGCACAGTTACCATCTCAAACTGAACTGAACTGATGTAAACATTCCGATGAGAAGGGCAAAACAGCTAATGAAATGGAAACATGTTGGTAAGATATAAATTTATTTATAACAGCCGAACACTTGAACTGATGATTGTGGCTATTCTCAGTGGAAGAGGAAGAAGACAATAGCACATAAAAGATCCTGGTCATTCTGCTAAGTGTGCAGGTGGCAGGTTACAGCTAAACACACATACACCTTATGTATGTGGCTTTGCATGAAGTGACATGGTGCATAGTTGTATGGTGTATACAGAACTTGTGCTGAGATGGCAGCAGTTTTATGTGGCACCAGCCATGCCAGCGCTGTAAATACACCACTTTGCTGGATATTCAGAAACGCACCATAAAAAGCTAGTCAATCATGTAGAATCACATCACACAGAGTTCAGGAGCTGTGCGAAAGCCAAGGTAGCTGTCCTGGGCTTTCCATCCTAATAAGCCTTACAGTTTCTGAGGACGTAAAGCAACAGTGAAATATGCTTCGGCATTGGTCACAGTTTGTCCCTAAAATGTCAACCGACATCCGAGGACATGAAGCTCTACATCAACATCATTGTAGAATCACATGCAAGCACACTGAGTCTGCTTGAGAGTGGAGAATAGTGCTATATAAAAGCAATTATTAACATTATCAAGACTTTTTTTTTTAACGTTAAGCACCATCATGACCATGTTTACTTACTTACTATCAAGACAGAAAGCCAGGACCACTTTATTAATATATTTACATAAATGGAAGTATACGAACTGTATTAATATTACTTTTCAGTAGCTGAATGTTATACACAAGACGGAAGATCTTAACAAAATATATATATAAAAAAAGAAGTAAAAGCCCTTTTTTTCATGCACACAAATAAACAGCTGTGTCATTTTCAAACTGACATATAGTGGTAACATTACACGTGTGAAAGCCCTTTTTTTCATGCACACAGATAAACAGCTGTATCATTTTCAAACTGGCGCAGAGTGGAAACATTACAGGCTGTGGTTAAATGTGTTTTCTGGGGACAGATGGTTTTATATCATCAAGTTGCAACAATTCTCATAACTTACTGATCGTATTCCAGGCAGATTTAGTATCGTTCCTATGACTGGCACTCGTCTCAAGAAGTTCACTGCCACTGGGAAGAAACCGCTGCAAAAGTAATGTGGCAACATAGTCATTTTTGTAAAGGAACAGCATAATTTACACAGATTACCTGACTGGACATCTGAGAAAGAAGAAAAAAATGTAGACACAAAAATTCAAGCTCTGAATGTGTGAACAGATAATTATTTTTACAGATGACTAGATGACTGTACCTAGAGAAATAATCTCAACTCACATTCATTACTCCTGACATTCACAATTCTTCATGTCGTGTTCAAACCTTACACTTAAAAATGCCTTTTAAATTAAATTATTATTTTAGCTTACTCATGCTACTGTCTTAAATTCCCTCCCTGCAAATGACTTTTACTTCCATTACAACTGCATTCTAAAAATATTAATGGAAACAGTACAGGTTAGGTTAACCAAACAGATTCACTCAGACAACTTTGCTCTACACTAAAGTGTTAAGAATGAGAATCCAAGCAGATGTAACATGATGATCTATAAATATGACTGAGTAATTTTGTATCGCTGGCATCATGGTAATAATTCTGTTGATACATGCTCTTTGAACATAACCATACATTTTGCTTACTTATTTGTTTTTTAATTTTGGATAACACAGATTAACAACTCTATAGCTATTCATCATTATTTCTGCTTGCACTGTTTTTTTGTTTTTTTTTATTGGTTCTGCTACTGTGGAACACTGCAAAAGTACCATCCACATGTATGCAAACAGCAACACACCCTGACCTCCAAAGCTGCATTCTGTAGAAAGCTAAAAGTAGTAAAACAAAGAACATACTAACTACTAGCAATAGTACACATCTGTTTTGATCCGGAGGTCAATCAGTCCCCCCCCCCACCCACCCCCCTGGATGGCAAAATCAAAACTCTTTGCACAGCATACCAATTTGGCCCACACAAGCTTTTTTCAATGCCCAGTCAACCGTGAAAGGTCATATTAGGACAAAATACCATTCATCCATCACAAGTAAAATTGTGACTTTCTGTTCATGTGACACATCACCTGAAGTCAGAAGAGGATTGGGTAGCAATGAAGTTGAATGAACCAGGATGGTACAAATCAAAAAGGATAAGAATTAAGATACAACCATTTATTGTCCAAGCTAAAATCATACACAGGAATTTGTCTCTTGTCTGAAAAAAAAAAAGGTGTAGAATTCCTAGCAGTAGATGAAGAAGAGATGGGCCCATAACAGAAGTGAATGGATACCTACCCCTACCACCAAGCCACCTACCCCTAAGCCCAGCTTTGCTTTGTCATAAGAAGTACACAGAAAATGTTTTATTTTTTAGTGTGTGCTGATGGGCAGCATTTCAGGAGTGCATAGTACTTTACGAATTAGACTAGTAGAGGAGTACTCACCTAAACAGCAAGAAGAATCCATACATTTCCACAATCATCCCAACCACGGGCCATCCCAGCAACACAATAAGCATGCCTCCAGCAAAAAATCCTGTAGCCTTAGCTTTGTGCTTCTGGAAGAAAAATCTAAATGTCCTCTCCAGACCTATGACGAACGCCAGACCACTGATGAAGAGAATCTGAAATCAAGATCATAGTGCAGCATCAACAGCACCCTTCAAAACGATGACTCTTTTCTACAAAGGGGTGGAGGGGTATGGGAGACAGACAGACTGACAGAAAGCCAAACAGACTGACAAAAAAAGGGAAAGATATGTGAGAGAAAAAGAGGAGAGCTCTAGACCATCCTTACCATATTCATTTTTCTCTAATACTGCTACTTCCGACATCATTTATAAAATGCCACTGAAAACTGTAAAGTGATGCACACATAATATTGCAGTGAAGTAATATATTCTGGCGAGTAGAGTAACAAAAAATCAATGGTTAAAATATCTGCAGTTAACTTAACCAACATTGTGATTTGTGCATGGCTGTAAACACAATATTTAACTAATCAGTCTGAGTTAGTTAATATATAGTTATATATAGAGAATTTCCAATTGTTTCAGGTATAACTAGCTGACAAGAAATGTGAACATTTAAAACCTGTAATTAGTAGTGTAAATTACATCCAGTAGTCACATTCAAATTCAAAACAACTCTGAAAAAAGAAGTTGTGCATATTTTATTTTATTTGCTTTTTATCTCTTCTCTTATATATATAATACATTTTCATTGCTGATAACATTTCCATCTTGATGTACATTATGTGTGTCATATTATGTTTGTTCAGTGCTTTGACTGCAGGGTAGGCACTTTACACATTTTCATTATTATTATTATATATTAGAAATTACTATTTTGCTGGTGGTGGTGTTGTATACTTCATTGCCTGATCTGATTTTTTTTTCTTTTCTTCCTCTCCAAATTCCATCAAAAAAACCTTCTCACAAATTTATTTGTTGATGTTAAGTGAATCTCAAGAATGACCCCTGAAGCTCCAGAAAGATCTGATTTCAACCAATGGGTGCAAGATTGTAATATCTGAGGATTACTTCCTGAAACAGACTTGATCACACAACCTCTCATCCCAAGTCCTATGTATTATCAGCTGAGTCACACCACCTGCTACTCGTGCAGTAAATCAAATAAATGGCATAAACATTAAAAGAAAATTTCACTTACGTTTCCAATTGCCAGTAAACCCTTGTCAAAGAAGAGCATCATTCCAAGGAAGAGGAATGCTATGCCAAACCCAGCCAAACCCACCCCAATCTCTGAAATTGAAAAGGGTAATTCTGCCAAAGTGCCATAAAATCAAATTTAATGTGGTAATTTGGTACACATTTAAGCTATTTTACCTGTCATGATAACTTAACTTGCTACTATAGCTACTGAAAAACTATGCAAGGTAAGACTAAGAGGTGTTGAAGCATGGTAACCATATAAATATATAAATATAATAAAGCAATGAGTAAGTGGTATGTTTCTGGCTGGAAAGACAACAACAATTATACAAGTTACAACCCATCACATTCCCTTACAAATGTATCATCACTGAGGCCTTATAAAAAAAAAAAAAAAAAAATTGTATGCCGCACTTTAAATTAGACCATACACTCTTTGCAGAATGTTTTGGACAAGGCAATGGCATTACTGTGACTATGCAAACACCTTTGTTATTTTGCTTGACTGGTTCTTTTTTCTTTTTTAAACAACAACAAAAACACAGCACAGTGTTCATCATGTGGTGTGTACCTGTCAGTGTGTGTGTGTGTGTGTGTGTGTGTGCGCGCGCGCATGTGTGAGTGCGTGCGCACACATGCATGTGTGCGTGGGTTTCAGATGGAAAAGGGAGCTGGATATAAACTTGCTAGTACCAGTAAAAGTTCACGGGAGCGGGGATAGCTCAGTGGTTAGAGCACCGGACTTGTGATTGAAAGATCGCGGGTTCGAATCCCTGCTGGAACGGCGGGAGAATTTTCTTCTCCAGGGTCGACTTTCTGTGCTGACTCTTATTTCGGTATCCGTTCCACCCCCGTGTTACCACAGTAGCACGTAAAAAATCCCGGTCATTCTGCCAAAAGCGCAGGTGGCAGGTTACAGCTAAACACGCATACACCTTACGTATGTGGATTTTATTGAACCGTGCTTCGGTATTGGTCACAACTTGTCCCTAATATGTCAAATGACATCTGAGGACATTAAGCATCAACTCATCAAAAGTTCAGTTAAATTACTAATTAGTACAGTTCTAGTAGTACTATATAGTAGTTAGTAGTATAGACGACCGCCAAGTTACAGTGATTATCTGACCGGTTTCCGTGAATCATTTCCGTCATCTTACATATGTCACACCAGGTTGAAAAATGTCTAGCGCGATCACTGTATTAGACTATTAGTGTTACACTAGTTACAGATCTAGAGTACCAGACGAAAGAATACAGACGTCTGCTATCTTCAGTGACGTGTCAAAAAAAGTACAACAGCATGCCAAATTAAATCCTTATAAAAAGTACAAGGAATCAGACGTATACTCACTCTGAAAGTCCGTTATCTGCATCATCTTGATAGATTATTTCAATAAAAACAAAATGAACAGTTGACAGCAATCATCAGATCATATTCTGTTGTCACCACGCTGGAGATTTTCGCCGGAAGCTACACGCTAACTTAATAATTGAGATATCGACCATTTAAGAATAGGCCAGTTTGGGAAATCATTGACAAAAACAAACAAAAAAACTAAACAAAACAGCAACAACAAAACAACCACACACAAAAATAAGGGGCGAAAAATAAAGAAAGAAAGAAAAGGAGACAAAGGAGAAGTACAAAGAAAAAATACTAGGTTAATCAAGCCTAAAATTTAGACGCTGAACTGAAACCGGCACTCAAAACCATGGAAGCTCAAAACCTTCTATAATGACTGACAATGTGTACGTACAAGTTTAAACAGTATAAAGGTACAATGTACAAACAGCACAGATAATGATGGACACAATAAGCATGTATTCTCAAATAGTCACGATTGTGTGGAATCATTTAAAAACACAATCTTCTTTGTGTTGTCCGATTTGAACATACGTTCTACTGTTGTAGTTTCGGTTTCTATTTCTTCGTTCGCCGGGCAGCAACAACCATACGATTCTAAAACAGACCAATGCCGCAAATTACGTTAATTAACAATAGAGCCATCTAGTTATGTAACGTGTTGTCGGCCTATGTGTCAAATTCCAAATTTGTGACAAATCTGTGGACTTTGTTAGTGACGTGCAGAAGTACGAAACTTAGAATGATATTCAGCTATTGAAAAATGGCGGCTCCTATGACTGTCCTGCCAGCGCTACAGCTATTGTCGTGTTTCTTGCTGTTCATGTCTATGAACCGACAGTATGTTTGTGCACAAGACGATGAAGAAATTCCAAAAATCGGTAAGAATATTTTTGCGCTGATCATGATTTTAACTGGGCAACGTCTTTTGCTGTTGATGTTGCCTACGATCTCCCGCTGATCCAGCTGTCTAAAGTACTCATATGATATAACATGATTGATATGATATGGTGATCAGACTTACTTAGGCTAAAAGCCTTTATCTGGTCTCAACCAGCCTCAGCTATTCTGTCCAAACTTTCGACACTGAGGTCACTTCGTTGGTGGGCAAAACTCAGTGAAGAAATTAATTTTCTTGCCAAGTGGAGTCCAACCTGTTCTTAATCTTAAAAGCCTGCAGGAATGGGTCGTCGACAAACGAGTTCCAACATCTAAACTTTTTGAGCTTACATTTGTGCACAGCTTTTGCAAGTTCCATATTCAGATACTGGCATGATGTGATGTAGGTTCATGGCCAGTCACTGATCCATTTCAGCATTTGGTGACCACGCTCAGTCGTGCTTAAAGGACAAGTCCAAGGTTAGGAGTGATTTTTGATACGATTTCCGTTAAAGCTCGCTGAGAACGATGATGTAGGTGAAACTGTGATCTGAGGGTTATAAATGCATGAAAAAAAGGCATTTTCTATCGTACTGAAAGCGTCGCCATGACGCCCAAATCACGTGACCATATATGCCTACTAGTAGTAGTACTATGTCACTCTGGGGAGTCACTGCAAAATGGCCAACTCGAGCTCCGAAGATGAAACTGATACTTTGCCCGAGAGACCCACAAGGATACAGCCATATCAGTTTGAGCCTGCCAGGCAGGATTTTGAAAGAGTACCGGTATTCCATGGGTTTTGCGAAATCGCACTCACTGAAGTGCTCGCTACACAAATGGGTGTGATGCGGCGCAGCAAGAAAGTCAGATCGTTTGAATTGTATGAATTTAATCCACTTTCGCCTCACTGCGGGTCGATTGCGTGGGAGCTCGTGCATTGTTATACCTGGGGTTGTCTGTGAATTGTTACAGTTCGCGGCAACACAGTTGGCCAGCATAGTTAACTTTTTTGTTGACCACACGCATACACAGTTTACTGAACAATCTAAGATGGCAACCGCACTGACTCCCCAGACTGACATCACTTCTGGGAAGTCATGTGACTGATGGACAACCCGAGACTGTAGTCTTGGCCAGCCTACAGAAAATAAAATCGATTAAAAACCCAGTCAAACATTTTTTTTAATATATTTTATTTCATTAAATCTGAAACTAGTGACTCATTTGTCAGTCATTTTGATGGTCATTTTGCATACTTAAAAACCTTGGACTTTGACTTTTGAGTGAGTACTCTTGCTCTGTGCCACTGACTCTCTAGTGGTGATGATTTGACTACCAGGTAGTGAGGGACTTTCTTAGTGTTTGAATCAACACTTACAGTTACAAGTGCAGCCAAAACTACACATAGATTGTTGCACATATTTACTTGTAAAGTAGCTTCACTTTTATCCACACCATTTGCAACATAAAAGTATGTTTGACATCCACACACACACACACACACACACACACACACACACACACACACACACACACACACACACACACACACACACATGCACACACAAACACACACACACACACACACACACACACACACACACACACATACACACACACACTTAAAGTTAAATCACTGTTTAGTTTTAGTTTTAGTTTTTTTAAGAGTGCTGTTCTTTGGACTCACCCATAGGGAAAAACATATGCTGAGGATTTTCACTTTTAAATTTCAGGTATCATAGGTGGAGGCATTGGGGGAACGTCAGCTGCTTATTATCTGAGACAGCTGTTTGGAGAGAAGCTGCAAGTGGACATAATAGAGGGAGAAAGGGTCGGTGGTCGCCTGGCGCTAATCAACATTGATGGACAGGACTATGAAGCTGGTGGTGCCATTATTCATCCTAAGAACCAGTACATGGTCAACTTCACCAAGCAGTTTGGTGAGTGAATTTCTTTCCATTTGCAGTGGACCTAGAGGTATAGTATTGGTTAGCTTAATTGCTGCATGTCAGCAGCTTGACTGAGTTACACATCTGTTATTGTGTCATACACAACACTTACACTTACAGTGTCATACCCATACAAATGATTGGAAAGTCAAATGTTCCATCTTCAGGCTGTTGTCTAGCTGATTTGCAAGTCTTCATCTGTTTGGGGTTTCAATTCCCCCCCCCCCCCCCCCCACCCCCACCCCCCCACCCACCCCCCGATCCCCCTTTTTGTTTACTATGGTGTTGAACAGAATTGCATTTCACTGTTCAGCTTTGAGGGGGATGGGGTGTGTGGGGTGTGTGTGTGTGCGCACACGTGTGCGTGCATGCATGTGTATGTTTGTGGGGGGAGGAGGGGGTTATGCCTCCTTTCTGTTTTCCGGGTCTTTTCATAATACAGACTTGGCCAAGATCAGAAAATCAGCCATGTGTAGCTTTAAGACTTCTGTTCTCTTTTTTTCCTCTTTTGTTACATATGTACTTAAATACAAGTTATAGGACTTCATCTCATGCTTTGTTTTTCGGAGACAGGTCTGGAAAGAAGGGAGGCTCGGGGAGATGGCACACTGGGACTGTACAGCAGCAAAGAGGGGCTGTTCTTTCAGACAAGCTCTTGGAGCCCCGTCACCCTGGCCAAGATGTTCTGGCGCTATGGGTGGGACATCAAGCGAATTCAGGATTGGGTCGCTGAAATGATGGACTACTTTAGCAAGTAGGGCCATTTACTTTCTCTGTTGCTGTTTTGGATGATCTTGTTGTTTTAGGTGTCCCCCCACCCCACCTCACCCCACACCGCCTTTTTTTTTAATTATATTTTTTTTATTAAAAAACAAACAAACAAAAACTCTTACATTCTTTGTCAGTTTGTTGTTGGATTTGCTCATAAACATGCTTCATTTATTGTTTTGCAAGAAGAACTTTTTTTCAAGCCAAACAAAGACTATATGCAAGTATTATTCACATTATGATTAAATATGTATAATATTATTTCAAGACTACCAAATTACAGTACCACTTTACAGTGAAGTGACAAATTATACACTTTCACAAAGAATGTAGTTCTCAACTAGAATTATGCTGCATACATTTGTTCATTGCCGTCATCAAGTAAAACAATCCAAACACAAGAGAAAAGAGAGAAAAAAAACACAGTCTGCACCTATTAATAAACAAATAATGATATTTATAACAATTATAGTGTTTTTTTTGGTCTGAGTAATCTTTCTTGTCGTTTTTCCTCTGTATACATTTTGTGAAATTTGAACTTTCAAATTCTACTCTGTATAGTGTATACATTTTTGTAAGTGTGTGAACATAGGCCACGATGCAGTGAGAAGATAGGTACTGCAAACAATGTCAACTCTGTTCTAAAACCAGTAGAGTAATTATGGTCTGGTGTCACAGTACTTGGAGACCCAGTATTCCCTGTAGTGTTACCAGCACTTGTGCTAAGTTGCAGGTTGATGCTGTACTGTTTATTATCCTAGTAGAATGTTACATTAAAATTTACTATTAAGGAGACAGTCCACTCAACTTGTTATTAGCATTGCACTGCTGTTTCACTTGTTTTCCCCCCAGAATTTATGATTTCCAAAGCCAAGGCATGGCTTTTACAACAGTTGAAGATCTGCTGCGTGCTATGGACGAACAGTTTGTCAACTACACACGCATCAGTGCCAGGACCATGTTCAAAGACGCAGGATTGTCTGACCTCTTTATTGATGAACTCGTCACAGGGGCCCTGAGAGACAACTATGGCCAAACACCTGATGTTCATGGTTTTGTAGGTGGGTTTACGGATTACTTTGTAATGCAACGTAAAGGAATCTAAAGTGGCTACACCAAATATGAAACCAGAAGTGCACAATACAAAACAGTGGGGTAAAAAACAAACAAAAAATAACTGTTTTTCAAGTGTGCAAAATTGAGAAAACAATGAAAGTGTTAAAACTGTAGTTAATCATGTATTGATATAAACAAGTATACTACAAATGTAACACTTAGTTAATGTTTTTCTCATCACTTCCAACACACTTATATGTTTTTGGTAAACAAACAGGGTGCCTGAGGTTTTGGTAAATAAACAGGGTGCCTGAGGTTTTGGTAAATAAACAGGGTGACTAAGGTTTTGGTAAACAAACAGGGTGCCTGAGGTTTTGGTAAATAAAAAGGGTGCCTGAGGTTTTGGTAAATAAACAGGGTACCAGAGGTTTTGGTAAATAAACAGGGTACCTGAGGTTTTGGTAAACAAACAGGGTACCTGAGGTTTTGGTAAACAGGGTGCATGAGGTTTTGGTAAACAAGCAGGGTTCCTGAGATTTTGGTAAACAGGGTACATGAGGTTTGGATAAATAAACGGGGTACCTGAGGTTTCAGGAAATAAACAGGACATGCTGCTTTGCCAGAGGTTTTGCACGAAGCAGTCCTTTCCAGACATTAGAAGTGATAAGCCTGTCTCTGTTTTGCAGGTGCTGTGTCCATGGCCGGGGTAGAGCCTGGATTATGGGCAGTCCAAGGAGGCAACAAAAACATCGCTGAGAAACTTCTCAAAGCCTCGCATGCCAAACTCATCAAGGGCAAAGTGACCCACGTTTTTCAAGTGAAAAGTGAGGGGGGCACCATTTCATACGAAGTGCAGTATGACAAGGCGGAAGCAAAACCAGGAGATGAGGACAGAACGGGCAACAGAGAGTATGACATCCTCATCATGGCCACGCCTGTGCAGTCTGGTACCAAGCTAAAAGTATGTGTATCACTTGATCCACCCGTGTGCAATTTTTTTTTTTTTTTAATCCCATAATCAGCATTGCATATCCATAACAATTTGTCAAAGGGTTTTCATACTCCATGCATACAGTTTTAAAGGGTACTTATACCCCAGGTGAAATTTCTGGTTTGAAAAAATCATGAGTCGCATAAAAATATCAAAGGGTTTTCATACCCCCAGCATACAGTTTTAAAGGGTACTTATACCCTAGGTGAAATTCCTGGTTTGAAAAATCACGAGTTGCATTTTCTCATTCCAGATTTGACTCAGCATTTGCTGTTCTGAGTTCATGTGTCAATAGCAACTGTGTGCTGTTTTACCTTTCAGATAAAGTTTGAGGATTTTGCCAGCGTGCTTCATCTACCCAGCCTCCCGTACCATTCCCTGGAGGCAGTGTTTGTTCACGGTCGTCCCAACGTGACCCATTTCGGTGTAGAAAACCTGGACGGCTTTCCTGCCAACATTATGACGACGGACACAGGGGTGGTTTTTAACAAACTGTCCAAACAGAGTCCTGTGGTGAAGAAGGAGCACTTAGCTGGAAAACCTGATGCTGTGGAAGGCTATGGGGTGTGGAAGGGTTTCTTCAACAAAGTCCCCTCGGAAATGGAGGTAAGGGACTGGATAAGTCATATGATGGAGTAAAGTTCTCACCATTTAACTGTTGTTTAAGTGTTGTTTTGTAGCTTGAAGAAGGGGATTACCCTGAAAATGTGCATGTTGTGATCTATCCTTATAAATAAACAACGTTCTTTTGAACCTTTTATGCGTTTGGATGGAGTGAATAAATGTGGGGGGAGGATCCCCACAACAGCATGTCAACACTTGGAACATGATTTTTCATGTGTAATTTGGCATTAGTACCAGTTATGAAATTTCATTAAGTTTCATTGTACGATGTGTGTCAAAGTTTTTCTTTTTTAAGTCCATGCTTTCATGTACATGGTCATAATGGGCTCAATTTTCACTCTACCTCCATGAGACTGTTCACCAAGAACAGTATATTTTTGTCAATACTGCTATAGGCTTATAAAAAATGTCAGGAAGCAACAAAGTTATACTCTGCCTGGCTGAATGTTGGGAGTGTGAGAACACACCATATGCTATTTAGAGAGGAAACCTTATGTTCTGTACGCTAGAGGGGAGGAGTCACCCAGCGTTCCAAGAGGCAGCATTGTTTTCTTGCACATAGTCAGTGTGACTACGCTTATGCTGTTTTAAAACTTCTATGAAAAAAGTACAGGTGTAGGCCAGCACACCCACGATGCAAGTGCGGGTATATTTATGAAATGCTTACATAAAAACTGTAGGTGTAGTCACAGTCACATACACAATTGTATACACTCAGGTTTCCAAGTCTGTTTTGTGTCTGTCCAAAGGAACAACTTTTGTTTGTTTGGTTCCTCGCCCCCATGAGAGAATGGTTTTTTGTTGTTGTTGTTGTCCCATTTACAGTACTCCACATAGCCACTATTTCATTAATTTCAGCTCTGCATTCAAAATGGATTGTTTTTAAAAAACACACCAAAAGAACCTGTGTGCATACAGTAGTATTTAAAAGTTCACTCACCTCATACCTTTGTTTTTCTGTTTCAGCTGAAGTTGTTATTTGACAGCCGCAAGGATCTGCGTATAGTCAACTGGCTGGCGTACCCTGATTACACTCCCAACATGGAGCTACCTTCCTTTGTGCTGCATGATCGCCTGTACTTTATAAACGCTGTGGAAGCGGCAGCAAGTGCGATGGAAATGTCTGTCATAGGTGCCAGAAACGTAGCGATTCTTGCCTTTAATCAGTGGTTTGGTCACTTTGATAAAATTGATGAATTAGTGTTTCCTCCAGCGGACGATGGTGTGAATAGGAGGCCTGATGAATTGTAAGTTTAGCCACTTAGTTTTTTTCAAATGTGGATGAAATGTTTGGATGCTGATGGGTGGAGTTTGTGTGGTTACGTGGAATTTGTGTGGTTACATGGCATTACGTGGAATTTGCGTGGTTACATGAAATGTGTGTGGTTACACGCTTTGTTGACTTTAGTCTCAGCATTTTTTACAAGTGTGTCATTTGAAGCCTTTCATTTCAGACTTTTGTTTTGAGTACATACACTTTTAGAATACTTAGAGTAATACAGTTTTAGAGTGCATACCCTTTTAGAGTACATACACAAACATGTTTGTTGCTGTCTGTTTTTATTTTGTGTATACACACTTTTAGAGTACCTAGAGTACATACACTTTTTGAGTGCATACACTTTTAGAGTTCATACACAGACATGTTTTGTTTCTGTCTTCCTTGAGGAATTTTATATTACCTGTTGAAAAAAGCAACATTTTCCTTTTTGTCAGTCTATCATTTATTTTATGGGTTCTGTGACTGTGAAATTGATGTAGATTACTTATGCTGAAAAGTAAGCATTAACACATATATATATGCCTTTGAACATGGTGACATTTATTTATTATTCCATAATTTAAGAGGTATGTATGTGAAATACATGAGTTTTGCTGTTATGAGGTACAGTGCAGTATGTTTTTACATGAACTGAAGGGACCGGATTATTTTGCTATGTGTATACATATATACTGTTTATGCATTTAAAATGTGTGTATGTGCTTTATATTCTATAGTATTTTGTTCAAGACTGAATCAAGTGTAATAATTCAGGTAAACAGTTAATTTGTTGCAAATGTGTGTGTTCCTTGATCTTAGGAATATGTCCATTTGTTTTTTTGCATTTAATATCAGTGATGGGAGTGGTTTTCACATTTGGTAATTGGACATGCAATATGAATTGTCATTGTGCTCAGCCTGTTTTTCACTGTTGCCATAGATTTAATTTATAATGGATGCATTTATTATAAGTTACACATTTGTTGCTGTTGTTTCCAATTCCAGTGCAGTCCTGTGTATCATTGACTGACAGAATGTTAGTCTATGTAACCATTAGTGTGAGGGTCTGTGTAACCATTAGTGTTATACTGGAAGCTCAGTGGTGGGGATAGCTCAGTGGTTAGAGCGCTGGACTTGTGATTGAAAGGTTGTGGGTTCGAATCCCTGCAGGAGTGGCGTGAGAATTTTATCTTCTCCATGGTCAACTTCTCTGCTGACTCTTATTTCGGTATCCGTTCCACCCCCATGTTACCGCAGTAGCACGTAAAAGAACCCAGTCATTCTGCCAAAAGTGCAGGTGGCAGGCTACAGCTAAACATGCGTACACCTTTCATATGTGGCTTTGCATAAAGTGACATGGTGCATGGTTGTATGGTGTACACAGAACTTGCGCCAAGACAGCTGCAGTTTCATGTGGCACCAGCCATGCTAGCGCTGTAAATACACCACTTCGGTGGACATAAAAAAAGAAGAAGAAAGAAGCTATGAAAAGCTAGTCACTCATGTAAAACTACATGCAAGCACAGTGAATCTGTTCAAAAGAGTGTAGAATAACGCTATATAAGCAATCATCAATCAATCAATCAAAAAGAAAAAAACAAGCAAAAATGAACAGTGATATATTCTTGGACACTGTAAGTGCGAGAAATATCAACTTTGTATGCTGATAATGCTCCTATACTTTCCCTGTTCATGCTAGTTTCACTGACTGTGGTCATATCCAAGAGTCAAAAAGGTGGTGTGAATGAAACACTTTGAACTGAAACTGAAAATTGTTGTATTTGTCAACAGGGTCTCATCTGCTCAGTTTTAAACTTTGTGCAGCTGTTTTTCACATGAACAAGATCACACACACATGGTGTAGTCGAGGGAGTTGCCAGACACTGAGGTTGTCTACAGTGAGGAATCTCGGTGACAAGAGATGGTGACTAAGGGTGTTCTTCACACCTTAACATACAGTGGGGTCTTCGTGACTAAGGAGATGGTGACTATGGGTGTTCTTCATGCCTTAATCTACAGTGGGAGTCTTGGTGACTAAGGAGATGGTGGCTAAGGGTGTTCTTCAGGTCTTATCTACAGTGGGGAGTCTTGGTGACAAGAGATGGTGACTAAGGGTGTTCTTCACACCTTAATCTACAGTGAGTCTTGGTGACTAAGGAGATGGTGATTAGGGGTATTCTTCAGGTCTTATCTACAGTGAGAATCTTGGTGACTTAGGAGATGATGACTGGGTGTTCTTCACACCTTAATCTACAGTGGGAGTCTCTGTGACTAAGATGGTGACTACGGGTGTTCTTCACGCCTTAATCTACAGTGAGAGTCTTGGTGACTAAGGAGATGATGACTAAGGGTGTTCTTCAGGTCTTATCTCCAATGGGAGTCTTGGTGACTAAGGGTGTTTTCAGGGCTTATGTACAGCGGGAGTCTCAGTGACTAAAGAGACGCTAAGGGTGTTCTTCGGGTCTTATCTACAGTGGGAGTCTTGGTGACTACAGGTGTTTTTCAGGGCCTAGCTACAATTGGGAGTCACAGTGATTAAGGAGGCGGTGATTAAGGGTATTATTCTTCAGGGGTTATATATGGTGTCTTGGTGATAAAGGAGATGATGATAAGTGTTCTTCAGGGGCATGGAGGACAGAGGTTATTAACAGTAGGAGTTTCTCAGTGACTATGGAGATGGTGACCAAGGTTGTTCTTTAGGGAGTGGGGAGTGGGTGTCTGTTTTAAATGTGAGTCATAATTATGAACATTTCCTTTGTTGTCGTTTAAAACAAGCAATATAATTTATTTTATTTTTTATTTTTATTTTTTTAATAAGTCTTACTGCCAAAACCTTTGATGGGTGTTTTTTGTTGTTGTGTGTGTGTGCTTTTTTTAAGGGATAGTGTGGTATTGAATAACACACCGCACCCCCCTCCCCGCCCTTTTTGTTTTGTTTTGTTTCTGTGGCATGTTACCACCCGTTTGTATTATGGTGTCATTTTACTTATTTTTCACCATATGGATAATATGAACATTATGTTTTGATGCCTTTACATTTCGATAAAAAAAAAAGATCTAACATTATGCATTTGAAACAGCACTAGTCTTTTCACACCCTCTTTTTTTCCCATCCGCGATTGTGAAAAAAATGGGTGTGTAGAGTGATTTACAAAACACACACACACACACACACACACACACACACACACACACACACACACACACACACACACACACACACACACACACACACACTGTTAAGTGATAAAGAAAATGAAGAGATTGGTCAAGATGTTTAAAAATTAGTTTTTGAGCAGGTATTTTATGAGGACAGTTTTAAAAGAGGAAGCAGAATCAGTTCAAGTCAATCTCTTTATTTGCTTATTTAACAAAACCTTTCATAAATGGTAATAAAAATCAAGTAGACATTTAATGATTTATTCACAGTTACTTGTCATTTAGTGTTACTTTCCTCTCAGAACACAGAAGCACACATATGAATGAAACTGAAAAGTAAACATCATTAACAAAATGTAAAACCACAAAACTACATCAGTCACTGTTCGTCATAGTTCGTCGAAGTGTCCGAAGTATGTTTGGGCGAACAAACATTTGCCCAGTTAAGAACGGGCTTTATCTTCAACTAACACCCCCCACTCTTCTCCCAGCAAAGTTCGCGATAAGGTCCTTGTCAAGGTCTCACTGTGTGACATAATTCATGGCTGGTACTCGTTCTCAATACATGCAGTGTTAGTAAGTCTCTTCTGCGATAGCAGTCTGACGGGACCTGAAAGACCAGCTTGTGTCAGAAACTCGGTGCAGACCAGTTTTGGTAAAATTACTAAGAACTACACTGCTGTTCTTTTTACCCGTACACACGCACGCATGCGCACTCTCACTCTCTCTAGGACTAGTTGTTAGACATGTTTTTGACTGAACCTAAACTACAATCCTTGTAAAATAAAGTTTTGAAGTTTGAGTTCGAATTCTCTCTCTCTCTCTCACACACACACACACACACACACACACACACACACACACACACACACACACACACACACACTGTGATACACACACACACACACACACACACACACACACACTCTCATAGAGAGAGAGAGGGAGAGTTTAGTTTAGTAACAGAATTAACTGTGCTTGTTTTTATGGGCACAGGAAGGGAGTGAAGTGACGTTACCACTGTGAGAGTGCATTCCAGAAAAGCAATGTCCCTCTCTCTCTCTGTGGCATGTGTGTGTGTGTGTGTGTGTGTGTGTGTGTGTGCATGCATGTGTGTTTGTGTGTGTGTCATGGTGTGTGTGTGTGTGTGTGAGAGAGAGAGAGAGAGTGAGCCCCTCCCTCCCACCCCCACCCCCTCCACTCTCCTCCAGTTATGACAGTTATAACCCCCAACCCCTCGTTGCAGTCGAGGGAAGAAGAACGGAGTGAAGATGACAGCAGCAGTGGCAAAGACGGTCGCCCTTCCTGGAACTGGAGACCAAATGCCGACTGTGGCTCTTGGAACGTGGACCGTCTGGGAAGTAGGTGATGATAATGATGTGGGGCTTCATGTCCTCGGATGTCAGGTTGACAAACTGTAACATACTCTTAAAACTAAAGATGAGTGGGGGGGAGGGGGAGAAGTCGCTTCAGCTTCAGTACATGTAATCATGTCCAGGGGGCAGCAAGGCACCTACTGTTGGATAAAAAAAGACATTTTGTCGTTAGGAATGCATTTTACTGCGGATAAAAAAACAACGACCCCCTGCTCACAGCTGTAGATGGGCCTGTAGTTAGGGCAGCATACATTTAGAATTGTTAAGCCCTCCATCTTTTGTTAAAGGAAGAAACCTTAAAATGCTGGTTATGGTTGGGACATTCTGCTCCCCAGCCACGCAGCCGGTGAGCGACACAGTCGGTCGCCATTGCAGTTTCAACATGCGTGACATGTTCTGGGCGACAACGACGCACCTGCTACTGTTAAAAAATCCATTGTTTTGGATAGACATATATTTACAGCCGGTTAAAAAGTAGACAAAATGTCTCACGCCTTAAAACATAGTCATTTGTTAAAATAAATAAGCGTTTGTTTGAACTTTTTTGTGATTGGATTTTGAAATTTCCGATTGTTCTAAAAGTAAAACTGATGTTTCGTTTGATTTATTTCGTTTATTTTGGGGTAGCATCAGTTTGCCACTGTTTTGGAAGGCCATTCAACGTCATTAAGCACGTTTTTTCAAATTCTATAGCTGTTAGATCATCTACTAACCAGTACGGTGGATTCAGCTAAGGTAAGTAAACATGGTGCTTAACATCCACAGAAACTGTAAGGCTTATTAGGGATGGGAGAAGGGGGGAAGGGGGTATGGAGGTGGGGGAAGAGGGAGAGAGATATACGGCCTATCGCTACGCTGTCACCACCAGAATGACTCTCCTGCATTAAGGTGGGCAGCGATGAGAGCCATTTTAATGTTTCAGTAGCAAGTGATGGACAAAGTCACAAGAAAGTGTCCACAAAACACACACAACCTTTTTGAAGAGAAAGGAGAGCCGATTCAGTTAAGGCATGGCGGAAAATAATTTATATGTCAGTGAAAGTTCTACGAAGAAGTTAATCTGAAATTGGAAGAACTTGAAAAAAAAGATGAAAAAAAGAGGAAAGCATTCCCGAGACTGAATGGCATTTCATACATCATGTGCAACTAAAAATTGTGGGGGTAAAAAATGGATATTATCAAAATGAAAGCAATAATTTAGTATGCACTAAGAGTTTAATAATATAAATTTAACCAAAATAGACTTTTATTTTTAGGTGAGTTATAATTATTCACGGTCATATTCATTAGCAGAAAATTAAGGGGCAAGAAAAAAAGTTAGCAGCGCCCAATAGGGGACTCGAACCCCTGACCCTCAGATTAAAAGTCTGATGCTCTACCGACTGAGCTAACCGGGCTGCCCGAATTGTTCCGGAAATTCTAAGTATAAAACAGTACACAACAAACAAACATGTCGGTTTATTCTATGTATGCTACGAGTAAACTGTTGCATTTCCTTTTCTAACAGTCAAAAGCAGAAATTTGCAAGTGCGTGAAGGCCGCCATTGATGCTGGTTACCGCCATATCGATTGCGCTTGGGCGTACGAGAACGAGGACGAAGTGGGCAAAGCCATAGCCGAGAAGATTGCAGACGGCACGATCAAAAGAGAAGACATTTTTGTCACCACAAAGGTACGTTGTTTTTGTAAAATGATTGTTTCAGATTTATGGCCCTTCAGATTCGTATTGATGTAAACATGACGGCTGTTGCTTGCCGGTAAGCATGGGCAGAGAATGTTGAAGGTGGAAGGAGCACAGCAGAAGCTAACTGCACGAATGATCAAGGGGAGAGAACTTTCTTTCGCTGTTGCATGTTTTGCCGCGATATTTTGAAAGATGATATATTTATGACCCAAATTAACCAGTAAACTATGGTTTGGGTCATAAATATATCATCTTTCAAAATATCTTTCATCTTTCAAAAGATGATATATTTATGACCCAAATTAACCAATCTACTAGTTAATTTGGGTCATAAATATATCATCTTTTGAAATATCGCGGCCAAACATGCAACAGCGAAAGAAAGTTATCTCCCCTTAATCATACGTGCAGTTAGCTATTATTATGTATGGGGGGGGGGGGGGGGGGGGGGGGGGGAGGTGTGTCGGTGTGTCTGTATATAAAATGTTTTAAACAGCCTCGTAGATTCACTGAATCCAGTCATCTAGTTTCGTTGTGAGTCGGTGACGCTTAGCGGCCGCGGCCGGACACTGGCCGGAAAACACCCGTAGTGTTTGTAACAGCCGTAGTTAACTTGAAGATACTATAATTATGCTGGTCCTCTTTTGATAGTTCAGGAGCTGTGTGAGAGTCGAGGTGGACGTCCTGGGCTGTCCGTCCTAACGAGCCTTCTGGTTTCCGTGGACGTAAAGATTTATTGCACCGTGCTTCAGTTCGGCATTGGTCACAACTGACTTGTCCCTAATAGTGATGTCTCATGACATCTGAGGACATTAAGCATCAACTCATCATCATCATGCTGGTCCTCTGGGGGCGGGGATAGCTCAGTGGTTAGAGCGCCGGACTCGTGACTGAAAGGTCGCGGGTTCGAATCCCTGCTGAATTTTCTTCTCCAGGGTCGACTTTCTGTGCTGACTCTTATTTCGGTATCCGCGTTCCACCCCCCGTGTTACCACAGTAGCACGTAAAAAATCCCGGTCATTCTGCCAAAAGTGCATGTGGCAGGTTACAGCTAAACACGCATACACCTTACGTATGTGGCTTTTATTGAACCGTGCTTCGGCATTGGTCACAACTTGTCCCTAATATGTCAAATGACATCTGAGGACATTAAGCATCATCATCATGCTGGTCCTCATAGTTCAGGAGCTGTGTGAGAGTGCAGGTGGCCGTCCTGGGCTGTCCGACCTAACGAGCCTTCTGGTTTCCGTGGACGTAAAGATTTACTGAACCGTGCTTCGGCACTGGTCACAACTTGCCCCTAATGATATGTCAACTGACAGCTGAGGACATTAAGCATCACTTCATCATCATCATGCTGGTCAATTCTGGCACCGCTGACTGAACATCTGACACAACAGTAACTGAAAACATGGGCACATGCATGACTGACTTTGACTTTTTAACTGAAATGGTGCCATTTTTGGCTTAGTATTTTCACTCAAATACAGTATGATCAGTGCTTGTTTTGCTTTCTTTTCATTTTTGAAAAGTTGCATTAAAATGCTGGTCGGATTGGGAAGTTTGGATGATCCTGCTCCAAATCTTGTTTTGTAACTTCTTTTTTGTCTCTCTATCCCCCCACCCCCACCCCCTTCTTTTTTTCCTCTCCAT
>OY757548.1:12426464-12436015 GCA_963584105.1 Alviniconcha strummeri | reverse complement strand
CGCATACACCTTACGTATTTGGCTTTTATTGAACCGTGCTTCGGCATTGGTCACAACTTGTCCCTAATATGTCAAATGACATCTGAGGACATTAAGCATCAACTCATCAAACATGTCGGTCTCATCGGTTTATTCTACGTATGCTACGAGTAAACTGCTGCACTTCCTTTTCTAACAGTCAAAAGCAGAAATCTGCAAGTGCGTGAAGGCCGCCATTGATGCTGGTTACCGCCATATCGATTGCGCTTGGGCGTACGAGAACGAGGACGAAGTGGGCAAAGCCATAGCCGAGAAGATTGCAGACGGCACGATCAAAAGAGAAGACATTTTTGTCACCACAAAGGTACGTTGTTGTTTTTGTAAAATGATTGAGTGTTGAATAGTCAACAAGGGTTCAAGGGAGATAACCTTATACTTTTGTTGTAATTTTTGCGACCTGTGCACTGTGACCTTGTCACGTGAGGTTATGAATACAAGCTCTCATCTCCATCATGGCTGCGTCGTGTTGTTTATGTATGTCAGTGTCACCAACATCGCCCAAGAGCATACACACGCTCAGCCATCCAGACGAAACAGATTGTTTCAGATTTATGGCCCTTCAGATTCGTATTGATATAAACATGACGGCTGTTGCTTGCCGGTAAGCATGGGCAGAGAATGTTGAAGATGGAAGGAGCACAACAGAAGCTAACTGCACGAATGATCAAGGGGAGAGAACTTTCTTTCGCTGTTGCATGTTTTGCCGCGATATTTTGAAAGATGATATATTTATGATCCAAATTAACGAGTCCCAGCAGGAGCGGCGGGAGAGTTTTCTCAGTCCTCCATGGCCAAGTTTCAGTCTTATTTCGGTATCCGTTCCACCCCCGTGTTACCGCCTCAGCAGCGCGTAAAAGATCCCGGTCATCTGCCAAAACTGCAAGTGGCAGGTTACAGCTAAGCATGCATCCACCCTACGTATGTGGCTTTGCATGACGTGACGTGACATGGGAGTGCATGGTTGTATGGTGTACACGGAACGCGCCGAGATGGCAGCAGTTTTAGGTGGCACCAGCCATGTAGCAACCAAAGAGCGCTGTAAGTTTACTCAGTAGTTAATTTGGGTCATAAATATATCATCTTTCAAAGTATCTTTCATCTTTCAAAAGATGATATATTTATGATCCAAGTTAACTAATTTACTAGTTAATTTGGGTCATAAATATATCATCTTTTGAAATATCGCGGCAAAACATGCAACATCGAAGAAAGTTATCTCCCCTTAATCATGCGTGCAGTTAGCTATTATTATGTATGTATGGGGGGGGGGGGGGGGGGGATGTGTGGGTGTGTCGGTGTGTCTGTATATATATAATGTAAAATGTTTTAAACAGCCTCGTAGATTCACTGAATCTAGTTTCGTTGTGAGTCAGTGACGCTTAGCGGCCGCGGCCGGACACTGGCCGGAAAACACCCGTAGTCACGGTGTTTGTAATAGCCGTAGTTAACTTGAAGATACTATAATTATGCTGGTCAATTCTGGCACCGCTGACTGAACACATCCGACACAACGTACAGCAACTGAAAACATGGGCACATGCATGACTGACCACATCCCTCAGTGAAATGTCACTTTGACTTTTTAACTGAAATGGTGCCATTTTCGGCTTATGCTAAATGCAGTATTTTCACTCAAATACAGTATGATCAGTGCTTGTTTTACTTTCTTTTCATTTTTGAAAAGTTGCACTAAAATGCTGGTCGGATTGGGAAGTTTGGATGATCCTGCTCCAAATCATGTTTTGTGTCTTCTTTTTGTTGTTGTTGTCTCTCTATCCCCCCCACCCCCCATCTTTTTTTCCTCTCCATTCAGTCTTTGCCAATACACTGACATTTTCAGCGTAATCTCCCCCCCCCCACACCCCCCCCCCCAACCCCCCAACCCCCGCCATCCCCATTCGAGTCATTTTTTTCTTCTTCTTTTTCTTGTGTTTAGTCTCTTTTTTTTTTCGTAGTCTTTTTTTCTTTATCCTTTTTTGTTGTTGTTCTTGTTATGTTCCCCACTTCTTTTTTTCTTTTCTTTTTCTTTCCTGTAATTAAAATTTTGTCTGACATTTATTCTGTTTGATTTTTTTTTTGTTTGTTGTTTATTCCACTTTTTTCTTTCTTTCTATAACCACACTAGGTCTATCTGAAAAGATTTGATCTGTTGAGTCAGTTTATTCAAGGCTGGACCTTGGGGGGTGGAGGGTGGGGGGGTTGGAGGGGGGAGGGATCCAGGGATTTCAGAACCCCCCTCCTCCCTTCACCCCCCCCCCCCTTTTTTTCTTCTTCTCTTCTGTCAAAAAATAACAAACAATGTTTGCAAGTGTAAAGAGTGGTTGCTGTCTCTCTGTGTCACTCCGTGTGTGTGTGTGTGTGTGTGTGTGTGTGTGTGTGTGTGTGTGTGTGTGTGTGTGTGTGTGTGTGTGTGTGTGTGTGTGTGTGTGTGTGTGTGAGTGAGAGAGAGAGAGAGAGAGAGAGAGAGAGAGAGAGAGAGAGAGAGAGAGAGAGTGTATCCATATAATTATGTAAATTGTTTCGGTAGGACTGTCATTCTGACCTCAACGTACGTATTGAATATTGTATTTAGGTTAATATGAATGATGTGAGCACGCAGGGCATTCATGATCACATGAGACATGTACATTATTAATGATGTTTTACACATGTAAAACATGGGTTTGTGAACAATCTCAAGTTAAACAAAAAGCAAGGAGAAAAAAGAAAAAGAAGAAAAGAAAACTTATAAGAGACCAAGAGAGGCCACCAGTGTATCGCACAGGTGCTAGAATTCTACTGGGCCATGCCTCTTCACTGAGGACTCCCCCCCCCCCCCCCAGCACTCCTCCCCATCCCCATCCCCCTCCACTTTCCCATCTACTAGGTCCAGCCTTGTTATTTGTCTACTCGAGTACATCCTAGTCGTGTCACGCAGGAAAGGTGTATGTATCATAATTATTCTGAACCGTGTCAGTAGCGGAATTATGTGTACATAATGAGCGTTCTTTGAAAATCCTTCAGGTCTGGAACAATCACCATTCTCGGGAACGTGTACAGCTGAATGTGCAGAAGTCCCTGAAGAAGCTACAACTCTCCTATGCCGACCTCGTCCTCGTGCACTGGCCTACAGCCTTCCAGGTCAGTGGAACCATGTCATCAAGGTCGCCGGCCAGTCTCCGGCAATGCCTCGCGGTTAGAACGGGGAGCGAGGATAGTTCAGTGGTTTGCCGAGCGCCAGGTTCGTGATCGAAAGGTCGCGTGTTCGAGTCCCAGCACTGAGGAGCGGCAGGATAGGTTTCTCAGTCCTCCATGGCCAGCTTTATGTGCTGATTCAGTCTTATTTCCATATCCGTTCCACCCGCGTGTTACCGCCTCAGTAGCGCGTAAAAGATCCCGGTCATCTGCCAAAACTGCAGGTGGCAGTTTACAGTTAAACAGGCATACACCCTACGTATGTGGCTTTGCATGAAGTGACGTGACATGGCAGTGCATAGTTGTATGGTGTACACGGAACGCGCCGAGATGGCAGCAGTTTTAGGTGGCACCAGCCATGTAGCAACCAAAGAGCGCTGTAAGTACGCCACTTCGGTGGATATTCAAAACGCGCTGTATTGAAAAGCTACTGAGTCACTCACTTGGAATCACATGCGACAAGAGCGCAGTGAGTCTGCTCGAGAGCGGAGAATAGCGCTATATATATGATAACAACATGTCATCGTGACCCGTCCCTAATAAGCCTTATGGTTTCTGTGGACGTTAAACGCCATGTTTACTTACTATGTCATCGTGGCATTCGACTGAGGCTCAAACAGTGGATGACAATGAATTACCGAAAATCTTTAAGCTTCGAAGCTTTTCATGGCCACACTCATTGGCTGGTGTATTAAGACATGTTATATTTGAAGATGTGTACCACTGGTGGAGTTGATGTACCTTGTAAAAACTGACTCGCATGCCAGGTGAGAGTTACCGTAGGCGACTCAGGTCTTTGTTGCTGTGTTTGTGTGACGTCTTTCGAGCACTAATTAACTCCCTTGTTTGCTTAGGTTATGACTGGAAACTGACAACGCTTACACCACAGAGTTCAGGAGCTGTGTGAAAGTCGAGGTGGTCGTCCTGGCCTTTCTGTCTTAACGAGCCTTATGGTTTCCGTGGACGTAGAGCGGTATTGAACCTTGCTCGCGCATTGGTCTCAGCTTGTCCCTAATATGTCAACCGACATCCGAGGACATTAAGCAACACAAGAGCAGCATTGCTTACACTTGCTGTCACTGGCCAGCCATATATACTCTCATTAAGAGGCCCCTATCTATATCCGCTGAACTCCCTGGATTATGTCATTCTTGAACAATTTAAAGACTGCCAATCTGAGTGCGTCCTCGGTTATTTGGTGTTTTTATAATCCACCAAACTCGGACATGGAGTACAGGATCTTTAACTTGCGGATGTGATCTTTTTTTTTATATATATGCTTATACACATGCACGGTCATGTACCAGTGACATCGCTAACGACCTTTTGTAGAGTTGTCTGCGTTGCATTTGAATGAGGGAATGAGGGGAAGAAAAAAACGTGGTGGGAGCAAAGCCAAGCACGTAACGGCCAGCCATCAACGTGCTGATGACGCTCGATCATACTTCAGTAACAGAGGGAGTGTCACGTTCTTGCTCTGCTCTCTGTTTAAATCATGTTAATCCTAATTCCACATTAGGGGTCAGAGATAATTTCAGTACAGCAACTAGCCTAGTTTTATCTGAGCTGTGTGGCGGTGTGCAGGATGGCGACGTCTGTTTTCCCAAGGGAGACGATGGAAAGATCATCTTCGCCCCCCACGACCTCCTGGACACTTGGAAGGTGAGAGTCAGTGCCCCGTTTTCCATCCACTGAACTCCCTGTATATCCTCCCCCCCCCCCCCCTCCATCCACTGAACTTCCTGTAGAGTTCCCCATCCCACTCCATCCACTGAACTCCCTGTAGAGTCCCCTCCCTCCATCCACTGAACTCCCTCTAGAGTCCTCCCCTCCATCCACTGAACTCCCTGGTAGAGTTCACCCCCCCCCCTCTATCCACTGAACTCCCTGTAGAGTCCCCCCCCCCCCACACCATCCGCTGAACTCCCTGTAGAGTTCCCCCCTCCATCCACTGAACTCCCTGTAGAGTCCCCCCCCCCCCACTCCGCTGAACTCCCTGTAGAGTCCCCCCCTCCATCCACTGAACTCCCTGTAGAGTTCCCCCCCCCCACTCACTGAACTCCCTGTATAGCCCCCCTCCCCATTCACTGAACTTATATAGCCCCCCTCACTATTCACTGAACTCCCTGTAGTCCCCCCCTCAATTCACTTAACTGCCTGTCGAGTGACACCCCCCCCCCCCCCCTCCACTGAACTCCTGTACAGTGTGTGTGTGCTGATTTTTGTTTGTTTGGTTGTTGTTTTTTGAAAGGGGAGGGGGGGGGGGGTCGGGGCGGTTTTCATTGAGTGTGATTTGTGATTATTTTGTGATGTGTGATTTGAACAAGCATCCAGAATAACTCGTCATCTTACTGAGGTTGGATGTGTCACTTATTCATTCCTTTATGTATTCGTTCATTTATTTATTCATTTATGATCCACCCACCTGTCCATCTATTTACGTATCTACTCATTCAGACAAACATCGTAGTATCGCCATACATCAGTCAACTTGTTTACTCACAAACGTCCTGAGAACTATCGCTGACGTGCAATGAATCCGAAGATTACTAAACGGATTCGTGGCCTGTCCAGTCCTTAGTTACTGTTTCCCCAGGGAATGGAAGACTGTGTCAGAGCTGGTCTGGTACGCAACATTGGTGTATCCAACTTCAACAGCCTGCAGATACAGCGAGTTCTGGATGTGGCCACCGTCAAACCGTGCAATCTGCAGGTAAGATTTCTGCGTTTGTGCTGGCAGATTTCTGCGCAGCTTAGCACACTCCGAGCATCGCTTTCCGGCACCTTCCTCCAAACTTTGCCGGAGTCGGTTACCCCATTGAAGGGGCACTCTTTATCTAAACTCTAGCAGAGCTGGTTACCCCATTGACGGCGGAACTCTTTATCTAAACTCTAGCAGAGTTGGTTACCCCATTGAAGGGCACTCTTTATCTAAACTCTAGTAGAGTTGGTTACCTTGTTGAATGGGGCACTTTTTATCTAAACTGCCAGAGTTGTTTACCCCATTGAAGGGGCACTCTTTGAATTTAAACTCTGCCAGAGTTGGTTACCGTTGAAGGGGGCAGTCTTTATTTAAACTCTGCCAGAGTTGGTTACTCCACTGAAGGGGCACTCTATGTCCACGCAGCTGTCCACCGACGCTGTCAGCGCCCTCCGAAAGGTTTGGGTACTAGTAAGACTGTGGAAGCAACACAGCGTCAAAGCACGCACGTAACCAGGAGGCGCGTCCACACCGTCTCCATTCAAACGAATTTCGTTTGATTTGGTTTGATTTGTGGGCGGTTATTAAAGAAACGCCTGACGTAATTTGAGTTGTTTACTACAAACTTACTGCCATTCGGGCACCAGCCAAAAACTGTCCGTTAGCTGACAGTTTTTCTAGACCCGTGGGGTAATCAACTATAGCAGTGGTTGGAGGAAGGATGTAAACCAGTGCTTGGAGTCTGGGCACATAGTAGCCTACCTGAGTAGCTGACATATCCCACTTACTATCAAGCAGTGAATTCTAATGGTAAACGTGTTGGCATATCATAGCACATGATATGTGTGTGTGTGTGTGTGTGTGTGTGTGTGTGTGTGTGTGTGTGTGTGTGTGTGTGTGTGTGTGTGTGTGTGTGTGTGTGTGTGTGTGTGTGTGTGTATGTGTGTAGGGGTGATGGTTATTAGATGTGTGCACGTGTGCGTGTGCGTGTGTGTGTGTGTGTGTGTGTGTGTGTGTGTGTGTGTGTGTGTGTGTGTGTGTGTGTATGTGTGTGTGTGTGTGCGCGTGCGTGTCAGTGTGTGTGTGCGCGCGTCCGCGCGCGTGTATGTGTGTGTGTGTGTGTGTGTGTGTGTGTGTGTGTGTGTGTGTGTGTGTGTGTGTGTGTGTGTGTGTGTGTGTGTGTGTGTGTGTGGAAGCGGGTGGAAGGGGGTGGAGGGCTCTGGTTGCGGGATGGGTGAGAACTATGATAGGATGAGAATATTAATAATTATACTTGTGCCTGTTATACATCAATCATATTAATGTGTGCGATATTGCTTATTTTACGATATATTCGTATAAGTAATGTACAGGCTATTTAATAATGCTTGCGGTATTAAGCTGACCTGCATTTTGTTTAGCTGTGCTCTTAAACTGAATGTTTTATACGCGTACAGGCTATTTAATAATGCTTGCGGTATTAAGCTGACCAGCATTTTGTTTAGCTGTGCTCTTAAACTGAATGTTTTATACGCGTACAGGCTATTTAATAATGCTTGCAGTATTAAGCTAACCTGCATTTTGTTTAGTTGTGCTCTTAAATCGAATGTTTTATACGCGTACAGGCTATTTAATAATGCTTGCGGTATTAAGCTGACCTGCATTTTGTTTAGCTGTGCTCTTAAACTGTGAATCTTTTATACGCGTACGTCGTTGTTTGTTTGTTATTCATGCGTGGCAAATTTGACTGTTACTGTCGTCTGTCAGGTGGAGATAAACCCTACCCACACCAACGAGAAACTCATCCAGTTTGCTAAGAGCAAGAACATCCAGGTGTCCAGCTACGCTCCACTGGGCGCACCAGGCAGGCCATGGTACGTGCTTATTTCTCTCTCTCTATATATATATATTTGTGAACAATACCTTTATATGCCTAATATTGTGTGTAATAAGCCTTATGGTTTCTGTGGACGTTAAGCACCATGTTTACTTACTTACGTTTATATGCCTTGGTGGAGTTTCAAGGTGTCTGGTGCGTTTCAATGGTTTCCCTATTTTCAGGAAGGAGGGTGGTGACCCCAGCGCCATCAAGGATCCCGTGGTGACTGGCATTGCCAGCAGGAAGGGCAAGTCACCCGCACAGGTGAGGTGACGCGCGTGCGTGCGTGTGTGTGTTTGTGTTGTGTTGTGTGTGATGTGTTTGTGTGTGTGTGTGTGTGTGTGTGTGTGTGTGTGTGTGTGTGTGTGTGTGTGCGCGCGTGCGTGAGTGTTTGTTCGTGCGTGCGTGTGTGCGCGCGCGTGCGTGCGTGCGTGCGTACATGCGTGCGTGTCTATGCCTCTAGCTTTGTTGTAGCTCTTGTTGAGTGTTGCTTTACGTCCACAGAAACCATGAGGCTTATTAGCCACGGGAAGCCCAGGACTGCCACCTCGACTTTCACACAGCTCCTGAGCTCTGTTTTCGCAGCTTTCAAACGTTGACTTTTTATACAATCAGGACCAGAAATCGAGTGAAAAAACTGATGTGTCTATTTTCTGTTCCCTACTGATGTGTGTCTTTTTTCTGTTCCCTGTTTTGTGTTTCCTGTTCCCTATTTTCTGTGTCCCTATTTTCTGTTCCACTTCAATCCACGGAGCCCGTGATGTGGCTTTTCTTCGGTACCCCTTTAACTACGCACACATCTGATGGCGACAATTGTGACGATGACATGATGCAGATACCGTACGATGATGATGGCGGCGATGACAATGATGGCAGTAAGACATGTTAATGAAGACACTGATGACAGAGATGACTCATGATAATGACGGCGGCAATGATTAAAACGGTATTTCGATGACGATGTGACGATGTAGATGATGATGACAGTCGGGGATAGTGATGTTGATGACGTGAGATCCTGGCGGTGATGATTGTGTGGCATGCAGGTGATTCTGAGGTGGCATCTCCAGCAAGGGCTGTGTATTTGTGTCAAAAGTGTGAACGTTGACCGCATCCGTCAAAACCTGGACGTAAGAGTTTACTCTCTCTCTCTCTCTCTCTCTCTCTCTCTCTCTCTCTCTCTCTCTCTCTCTCTCTCTCTCTCTCTCTCTTTCCTTCTCTTTCTCTCTCGCTCTTTCCCCCTCTCTCTCTTCCTCTGTCTCTCTCTTTCTCTCTGTCTCATTGTGTGTCTTTCTGTCTCTCTCTCTCTCTGTGTCTCTGTCTCTCACTCTCTCTGTCTCTCTCTGTCTGTGTCTGTCTGTCTGTCTGTCTGTCTCTCTCTCGCCCCCCCCCCCCCCGCTCCCCCCCTCCCCACGCCTGCTCACCAACTCAATCAATCAGTCCGAATCACCCACCCAGTCACTCGCTGAATCACTCACCCATCCACTCATTCACTCACTCACTCCCTCACTCACCCACCAACACACTCATTCACTCACTCATTCATTCATTTATATTACGCATTTAATCAATCGGTCACTAATCAATCGATCAACTGAATGAGTCATCGCAAACCCATTCAGCCCATTTAATCACCCAGTCAGACAAGCAAGCAAGCAAGCAACCGAGCATTCTAACAATCAATCAGTCAGAAATATGCTGGTCATGCAGTCATCACACCCAGTCAATGAAATCAGCTAACCTCTGGATTTCAATTTGCTTTTGTTTTGTCAGTTGTTT
>OY757548.1:12403964-12411464 GCA_963584105.1 Alviniconcha strummeri | reverse complement strand
ACATGTTAGCCCGACATCTGAGGACTTTAAGCCCCACATCATTATCAGGAACCCAAACCATCAGAGCTCAGGAGCTGCGTGAAAGTCGAGATGGCTGTCCTGGGCTCCCCGTCCCTAATAGTCTGTATGGTCTCTGTGGACGTAAAGCAACGTTGGAAGAAGAAGGAACCCAAATCATCAGAGCTCAGGAGCCGTGTGAAAGTCGAGGTGGACGTCCTGGGCTCCCGTCCCTAACTGTCCTTATGGTCTCTGTGGACGTAAAGCAACACTGAAGAAGAAAAAATAACCCAAAGTTATGCAAGTTTTCCTTTCTTAAAGTCTGGAGGACGAAGTTAAAATGAATTACATCCTTCACAAATCAACGCGACAGGATTTTTTTGCCCCCCCCCCCCCCCCCCTCCATCTCTCTCTCTAAGACAAGATAAGGCTCTTAGTTTTATTATTTTTGTCATTTTGAGCGTCTTATAACTATTATAAGCTTACTTCGTTGACGCTTCAAGAACAATACTCTGTTATTGTCTATTGATCTGTTGCCATGATAGTATTATGTTTAAACCAGTCACTGAGCCGCTGTTTCCCCATCGCCCTGATATAACCGTAATGGTTGACTGGGCGTAATACACCAAGTTACGCTGTTTTGGCATTTTTGTTAATTTCCCTTTTCAGTGTCCCAAACTTGTTTTCGTTTTAAACCAATTTTTTTTGTCCATTTTGCGGGTTCGTATTTACTGTTTCGAATGCCATTCAGCCTCGAGAATCAATGTTTTTCCTATCTCAGAATGACCTTTGCAGAACATTCAGACGTACGTTTTCCCCATCGTGTCCTTCAGACTCCGCCATTTGCATTGTGTACGATGCCACTGAAAAACTGGTGAACTATCGTGCTTCGGGACGGATGCTAGCATAAAACGTGCGTTCGATAACTCAACACAGCCGTAAAGTTAGAAAATCTCTGCCGCTGCGTGAGGCTGAACGGTTTCTAAGCAGCAAGTGCGACCCCAAAAATAACAACAATGGAAGTGAGATGGGCCATAATTCAGGAGACTTGAACAGGAAATTACCCGTGTGCGCGCTCTCTCTCTCTCTTTCTCTGTATGTCCCTCTGTCTGTCTGTCTGTCTCTGTGTGTCTGCTTGTCTGTCTGTCTGTCTGTCTGTCTGTCTGTCTGTCTGTCTGTCTGTCTGTCTCTGTCTCTGTCTCTGTCTCTGTCTCTCTCTCTCTCTCTCTCTCTCTCTCTCTCTCTCTCTCTCTCTCTCTCTCTCTCTCTCTCTCTCTCTCTCTCTCTCTCTCTCTCTCTCTCTCTCTCTCTCTCTCTCTCACACTCTTCTTATCATTATTTGTTTGTTTTTGCTTGTTTGCTTTATTTATTTTTTATTAACAAAATCATTTGTTTCTGTGTTTTTTGTGTGTGTTTTTTCCTCCCTTTTTTTCTTTTTCTTCTCTTTTTCTTCTTCTTTGATTTGTTTACACAAAAAGGTTCTTTTGAAACTTTTTGTGTTTGGATCTTGTTTTAGAACGCTAGCAATCATTCTGTTTTTAAGATTACTGAGAATGATGACCTCTGAGCAGAAACCGCCCTCCCGAGCCCCACCCCACCTCTTACAAAAAATAAAAAAAAAAAAAAAAAAATTTTTAAAATGGGTACGACCGTCGCCGGCAAAGAGTCTGTAGACTGAGCTTGGAAGAGTCCAACTCACGCACGTAACAGGCAAAACGGGATTACTATTTACGACTTTAGAGGTAGACGGCCTTTCTCTCTCCCTCTCTCTCTTCTGTTTTTAGGTGCACCGACTCACTCTGCACGCACATGTGTCCACACACCACGCCCAGGCCACGGTATTAGTCAGTCGCTCGACACAGCATTTCCTTCCTAGACGATGATATCGGCTCCTCGGCCCAGCTGTCCACCGCGACACATGCTGTAGTAGCATACCTCTGAGCTATGGTGGTTCCCGCAGCTGCAGCCGACGAGGTGGCAGTGGCTTTCTTTCTTTCTTTCTTTCTTTTTCATTTTTGGGTAAGATGGTGAAGGCTCTGATTTCGGACATGAGTATTTCAGAAGCAGCATATTCACGCTTTCAGAAAGGCATGATTAAACTGAAACTGAAAACGTCCTGGTAGATAAATAATGAACACACAAGGGAGTTAATCAGAGGGGAAAAAAGACGTCACACAAACACAGTAACAAAAGACCTGAGTCACCTACAGTAACACTCAGCCTGGCATGCGAGTAAAAACAAGGTAAACTCCACCAGAGGTACATCCTCTGATGTACTAATATGTATTCCTTCATAGCATGTCAGTTCAGTCAACCATGACGGATGTAATTATCAGAGCGAGGAAAACATTCCGGGCTCATCCTATGGAATGCATTTGTCCATGTACAAGTGCATATATAATAGGTAGTGACCCCCAGGGTATTCAGCTAAGGCCGGAACGCTTCAACCAGCAACAAAGAAGTAACACAATACTGACAAATTGAGTCATTCAGATCCAGACTCACGGCAGAACGCCGATGTGTTTAGTACAGAACATGTACATATTTTCAGGACAATTCCCCTTTTCAGTTCGCCCTGATATAACCATACCGGTTGACTGGGCGTAAAACACCAACTTGCCTACCTACTTACCCCCTTTTCAAACGACAGACGGATAAACGATGATATCCCAAAACTGTCTGCTATGTTATTCGGTTTCAGTTATTAGTGCTGGCATGCATGAAGACGTGTGGAAGAATGCTAACACGGGGCTCGGTGACGCCTATCAGCTTCTGCAGTGAACTCATGTTTCAGATTGTCTTTCCTCGGCAATTACCTTGTGTAGGGGGTGTTGTAGTGGACTTTGATAATTGTATTACTTCGGGCTTCACTGCACAGGGCTGGTGGCCACTTAGATCCCAAAATGCTTACCTGTCTTTTGTGTATTGATCTTTTTTCTGTGTTGTGTAAGTTGTTATATGAGCACTCACTCAAGTCAAATACACCATTTCAATTTGAATTTCCTCAGCAGTTCAAATTTTTTAATTCGGCTCGAAAACTTCGCTGACGGTCAGTATCCTGCTGAGTGAATGTAAAACCGATTTAGGATCCAATGCGGAATGTTTGGCCAACCCGCACAGGACCAGTCACTTTCTTCAAGTCGCACGGTGTTTTCTCAAAATAGTTATTATTTGTCATTAATTCAAGCGGTCGGAACTGGAGAAACTATGAGAAAGCTTTATCATTATATCGTCGCATCTATGATTTCACGAAACCTAGTCAGTCTGAGTTTATTCTTCAAACTCTCTTTTGTCATCCGCCCTCGGCAAACAGGTCGTGTAGAAAACGACTTCCGGAAGTCCATCAGCGGGAATTTTGTGTTCGCTTTAGCCGTGTGTTTGAGCGGAAATTAAGGTCATGATATCGCTCTAGCAACGCACTCCGACCGACTGTGTTGACTCTGTTCGTCGATCCCCGCTAGTTCCGGTAAGACTTGAGTGAACTATGAGACGTTTCTGCTCAGTCGGCAAAACGTTTTCCGTCAGTAAAGACGGGCAACATATATTGAGACCTGTGTGCGCCCAGTACCAACCCTTGTACTGAAGTAATCATGTTCAAAATTAGCGCGAAGGGAGTTAATTAGCGCTCGAAAAACGTCACACAAACACCGTCATGAGCGCGAGTGTTCTTGGCCTCGTTCTGTTTCAGATTGTAATCACGTTCAAGTTCAGTGTTACTTTACGTCCACGGAGACCATAAAGACGATAAAGTTAGGGACGGGGAGCCCAGGACGGCTACCTCGACTTTCACACATCTCCTGAGCTCTGAAGTATTCATAAGTAAGTAAACATGGTGCTTAACGTCCACCGAAACCATAAGGCTTATTAGGAACGAGGAGAATTTGGGAAGGGGATATGGAGGTGGGGGAAGAGGAAGAGTATATTTATCGCTACATTGTCACCACCAGAATGACTCCTGCATTAAGACAGGCAGCGATGAGAGCAATTTTAATGTTAAATTAACTGTAAGGGACAAAGTCACAAGACAGCGTCCACAGACCACAAGAGAAAGGAGAGCCTAAGCGGATTCGAACCGCGGTCCCTCTGTTTATCAGCCTAACGCCTTGCCGCTAGGCCAAACCGGCTCACCAAGTATTCATAGTAAGTAAGTAAGTAAACATGGTGCCTACCGTCCACAGAAACCATAAGGCTTATTAGGGACGGGGAGAAGGGGGGAAAGGGGGCATGGAGGTGGGAGGAAAGGGAGACTATATACCTATCGCTACACTGTCACCACCAGAATGATTCCTGCATTAAGATGGGCAGCGATGAGAGCCATTTTAATGTTTCAGTAGGAAGTGCTGGACAAAGTCACAAGACAGTGTCCACAAACCACAACCTTTTTGATGAGAAAGGAGAGCCGAAGCGGTATCGAACCGAGGTCCTTCCGCTTACCAGCCTAACGCCTTACCGCTGGGCCAAACCGGCTCACAAGTATTCATGATACAGCAGACGTTTTTATACTGCTTCTTGGCACCGCTATTATGAACGTCGCTGTCACCGCCACAGCCAATCTTCGACTAGTTCGCGTTCGAAAATGCACACACTGACGCTAACATTGCATGCATACACACATACCGACGTAACTTGCCATTAAATCAATTAATAAAATCAACCAATCGATCAATAAACCAGAAACGAACGTGTACTTAAACAACCATGAACCTGGGCAGGTTATTTATTTTTCGTCGTGCTTGAATAAACATCTCCACCAACAAGCAGAGTAGATCAAAATTAAGGTCTCCAAATGCCACTGATATCATCATCGCTGTGTGTGCTCTGTGTGTGCTCTGTGTGGTGTGTGTGTATGTGTGTATGTGTGTATGTGTGTGTGTGTGTGTGTGTGTGTGTGTGTGTGTGTGTGTGTGTGTGTGTGAGTGCGTGCGTGTGTGTGTGTGTGTGTGTGTGTGTGTGTGTGTGTGTGTGTGTGTGTGTGTGTGTGTGTGTGTGTGTGTGTGTGTGTGTGTGTGTGTGTGTGTGTGTGTGTGTGTGTGTGTGTGTGTGTGTGTGTGTGTGTGCCGGTTTAACCGTTTGTGCGTTTTGATCTGGGCAAGTTCAACGGGTGCCACTCCTTTTTTTTCTCTTTTTTGTTGTTGTTCTGACTCAGTGAAAGCTTGCGTATGTTTGACAGTATTTAATTAATTTTAGCGTTTTTTTGTTTTGTTTCGTTTTTAACTTTTTATGTGTTTTGAACTGAGCAAGTTCAGTGGGTGCCTTTCTGTTTTTCTCTTTTGTTGTTGTTGTTGTTGTTGTTGTTGTTGTTGTTGTTGTTGTTGACAAAAAAACCAAACAAACAAAAAGCCGAAACCGTCCTTCGCGAACAAAGAGATGAACGAACGAGTAAATGGCTGGATCACAGCAACAAAACTACGAACAGATGCCGGAGGGCAGCCGGCCGTCGATCTCGATGGCCGTTGGAGAGGAGCCCAAGACTTTGAATGAGGGACTTCATTTCCACTCCACTCCGCCCAGCAGCAGCAGCGTCACTGAGAGAGTAGCAGGGTCCCTGTCGCTCCCTCGGCTCGTAGCCGTGCCCCGGACCAATCAGCCCTCTTCAAATTGATTGTGGGGACTGCGTGGCTTGCCTGCCAATTGCCATAACGACGGAGTGTTTGGGCAGCAAGCAGACCCACTCCTGACGTGAAGGGACAGCTCAGTCTGGTCAGAGGAAGGGTATATATATATATAGTAATAGTGTCGTGGTGTCTCTGGTCTGGGAATGAGAGCCAGTCTGGCCTTGCGGTAAGGCGTTAGGTTGGTAAGTAGCGGGACGGACTTCGGTTCGAATCCGCTTCGGCTTTCCTTTCTCATCAAAAGTTGTGGTTTGTGTGGACACTGTCTTTTGACTTGTCCCTCACAGTTAATGAAACATTAAATGTCTCTCATCGCTGCCCACCTTAATGCAGAAGTCATCCCGGTGGTGGACAGTGTAGCGATAGGAATACAATCTCCCTCTTCCCCCCCCCCCCTTTCCATACCCCTTTCCCCCTCCTCCCCCTTCTCCCGTTCCTAATAAGCCTTGTGGTTTCTGTGGACGTTAAGCACCATGTTTACTTACTGGTCTGGGGACGCAGTATAAACAGCGTGGAGTGTCCCTTCGTAAGTTGTTGTCTGGGTCCAGCTCTTCTTCTTCGGCACAAATATTTTTTATGTATGTCTAGGGTGCTCGTGTGTGTGTGTGTATGTGCATGCGTGCGTGCATGCGTGTGTGAGTGGTGTGTGTGTGTGTGTGTGTGTGTGTGTGTGTGTGTGTGTTGTGTGTGTGTGTGTGTGTGTGTGTGTGTAAGCGCGTAATGTAAGCGCGTGTGTTTGTGTGTGAGTGTGTTATTCCCCCCTCCCACCCTTCTCCCTTACTGTTCTTTATAAGATAAGCTTTCATTGCTTCTGTTTTCTCTCGATATTAGTCATATGAACTGATCAGATGTTCTGCTGCTTCATTTGCTCATAATATGCTCACCGTATGCTCATAATATGTAACTGAATGATGTATGGAATGTGTTCATCTGGCGCTGTGAGCATGGTATGTTTTGTGTAAGGGGGATCCATGTGTGTGTGTGTGTGTGTGTGTGTGTGTGTGTGTGTGTGTGTGTGTGTGTGTGTGTGTGTGTGTGTGTGTGTGTGTGTGTGTGTATGTGTGTGTGTGTGTGTGTGTGTGTGTGTGTGTGTGTGTCTGTGTGTGTCTGTGTGTGTGAGGGAGAGAGTGGGGAGCGGAAGGTGAGCGTGGGTGTGTATCTGTGTAAAATGTGCTCCGCACTCGGTTTACCCACTCTTAGGTAGACTATGAATACATGAATTCATAATTTCGATTGTAACTGTACAATTTAAAAAATAAAATTGGCCATTAAAGATATAACCACCTAAGCACGCCGCAGGATCGGCAGCCATTGCATGCTGAGACGTCTGCCGTAAATTTTAATAAACTGGTAGGCACTGCTTCACAATGTCACTTTTTAGCTGAACCCCTGAGAGATCTTTGAAGCGATGACTTTTTTGACTGAAGCCCCTTCCATTCAGTGGCAGACGCCAACACTGGGCTACAAAGTTCAGTTTAATCATTTCCAGCTAGGTTATGACTCAACGCTTTGTGTGTGTTGTTTGTTGCGTGGTCTCCACTATAGCCCTTCCTTGTACACTTTCGTTTTGGTTTTTCCTAAAAGCTGACTTGGCTGAAGGGTCAATACCGTGTAGTCAATAGCTTCCTCCCACCCACCTACTCCGTCCGTCCCCCCTCCCGCCCCGCCCCTCCCCTCTCCTTCCTTCCCCTCGCAGTCATGTTTTTCCGCAAAGGCCAGTTTTTTGTGTGTTTTTTTGTTTTTTGAGTCGTGCTTCGACGATGTGATGGCATTAGGTCAGGGCATTACGGAGTTCTTGTTCTTTTTTCGCCAGGAATAATACCAGTACTATTTGTATGACTGGGCGTTTCCAAAGCCTTTTCTTCTTCTTGAGTCTGAGCGAATTTTTCAG
>OY757548.1:12377434-12403764 GCA_963584105.1 Alviniconcha strummeri | reverse complement strand
GGAGATAATTTCGTGTGTCGCTACAGCTGCCAGTGATTGGGTATTTTAATGTGCGTACAGGTGTTGATACGTGTGCACACGGGGGCTGTAGGAACACCGTCAAGACAGTCTGCACCGAAAGCTGATTATATTATTGCATAAGCTGCACAACATGTATAAGTGCCATTGAATATGTTGCAGCGGCAATAAATATCCCATGGAAGAATCCTTTTTCTTTGTGCAACAAAGTACTCGGTTGGCAAAGAACAAAGAGAAGAAAACAAGCGCCTGTATACGTGCCTACGTGTGTGTATGTGCGCGCGCGCGCGCGCGCGCGCGAGAGAGAGAGAGAGGAGAGAGAGAGAGAGAGAGAGAGAGAGAGAGAGAGAGAGAGAGAGAGAGAGAGAGATTCAACGATTCCCAACTGATCCAGAGAAACATGCAGGAAAAAAACTTACTGTTCATACTCTCTTCTGCCTGGCTTTCAGAAACAACACTAAATCGAGGGCTCTTGTATACGACAATATGCACGCCGTCTTACTTCATTTTGCATTGGCCCAGAAACAGCTGGAAGCTGCCCTAATGATCCATTGAGGAATACAGAAGCTGCTCTCATGATCTATTCAGCGGCACTGAACAGTTTTCTATAGCTGCAAGCAGTTCTTCGATGCCTGGTCCATTCCACTACCGTTTACAACGTCAGTAGAATTGACTTTATTATTATTTTAAATTAAGCAGATGGCAACAAAGAAACCATTATGGCAGACGAGAATCTTGTCAGAAGCAAACTAAGCGCGTAAATTTGTGTGCCTAGTGTAACGTGGTGTGAAATAAAACGTTCCTACGCCGCTCTTTCAGCAGTGAGCAATGCAACCCACTAATAATAAGAAAAGAAAATGGGGTGGGGGGGGGGGGGTGGGGGGGAGAAGGAAAACAGCAGCTTTAGCCATGCTTTCAAGCCACCACCATCATTGTTTGGCGATGCCTAACTAGCTTCCGTGGCTGTCACAAGACCGGCGCACGTTTACTCACCAGCGTGGTCCGTCTTACTCACCAGCGAGGTCTATTTTACTCATCAGCGAGGTTTGATCTTACTCACCAGCGAGGTCTGATCTTACTCACCAGCGAGGTTCGAACCTGCTCACCAGCAAGGTCTGATCTTAGTCACCAGCGAGGTCTGATCTTACTCACCAGCGAGGTCAGATCTTACTCACCAGCGAGGTTTGATCTTACTCACCAGCGAGGTCTGATCTTACTCACCAGCGAGGTCGAACTTACCAGCAAGGTCTGATCTTAGTCACCAGCGAGGTCTGATCCTACTCACCAGCGAGGTCTGATCTTACTCACCAGCGAGGTTCGAACTTACTCACCAGCAAGGTCTGATCTTAGTCACTAGCGAGGTCTGATCTTACTCACCAGCGAGGTTCGAACTTACTCACCAGCAAGGTCTGATCTTACTCACCAGCGAGGTTTGATCTGAACTCTGTCGCCAGAACAAACCACTGGACAAAAGTCCCTGTGACTCACTCGCTTGCAGTCAGTTTTTGTCAGCACTGCGCACAGACTCCAAGCACTGGTTTCCGGCATCCTTCCTCCAGAGCAAGGTGCCGGAGAGCGAGGCTTGGAGTCAGAGTGTGGTCTGCGCACTCATTCACACACGCGGCGCAGTTTGCGGCTACGATATGGGAGTGGGGTGTAGAAAAAAGACAAGAACCAGACAGAGTGGAGTACAGAAAAAGACAAGAGCCAGAGTGGAGTACAGAAAAAGGACAAGAGCCAGACTGGAGAACAGAAAAAGACAAGAGCCAGACAGACTGGAGTACAGAAAAAGACAAGAGCCAGAGTGGAGCACAGAAAAAGACAAGAGCCAGACAGAGTGGAGTACAGAAAAAGACAAGAGCCAGACAGAGTGGAGTACAGAAAATGACAAGAGCCAGACAGAGAGGAGTACAAAAAAAGACAAGAGCCAGAGTGGAGAACAGAAAAAGACAAGAGCCAGAGTGGAGAACAGAAAAAGACAAGAGCCAGACAGAGTGGAGTACAGAAAAAGACAAGAGCCAGAGTGGAGAACAAGAAAAAGACGAGAGCCAGACAGCGTGGAGAACAGAAAAAGACAAGAGCTAGACAGAGTGGAGAACAGAAAAAGACAAGAGCCAGAGTGGAGAACAGAAAAAAGACGAGAGCCAGACAGCGTGGAGAACAGAAAAAGACAAGAGCTAGACAGAGTGGAGAACAGAAAAAGACAAGAGCCAGAGTGGAGTACAGAAAAAGACTAGAGCCAGACAGGTATTATATGCATAAACGACCCCCGAAAAAGGTTTATTCTGCAAAAAAGCTATACACACGATACACTTTTCTGTCCAATTTATATTCTGACCGCCAGGAACAACATTCACTTAAACACGCAAAATGTATACAAACTTTTTTTGTGTTTCCCCTTTTTTTCCCCTGGATAATTATGTACATGTGAATAAAAACACGGGACGTGGAAAGCACGACAAATCGAAATGCAAGCACAGTCTGGTGTCTTGACAGGAGAAGGTACCTAGTTTCCACTTGACTGGAACTGCATGCACCAACGGGTTTTTTACCACTCGACCCACTTCACACAAACACAATCACACACCTACAGTGTGGTCAGCAACACTGTCCAGTTTACTCTCGAAGGAAAGAACAGCAAATGCTCAATCGACTCACGGTCAAGTACCTGGACAGTAACATCAAAATATATGCACAGCCAAACGCACAAAAAGAAAACTTCAAGGGAGGTATCATAACAGAAGGCGAGCGCACAAAATAATCTCCCTTGTTACGATTTGTTGTTACTATATTTAGCTTACTACCACACAGTACTATGCAAATTACTGTACTTGCTACTACAGTTTCTTTGTTATTTCATCTTACCAAAGACAGCCTGACATCTTGTTTGTTACTGTATCGGTTTCAAATTTGCTCTGACCCTAAAAAATGTCAGTCACTGAAACTAGAATAAATGGGGGGGGAGGGGGGGGGGGGGGGGGGGGGGGGGCGCGGGGGGAACTTTTTGTCATCTAAAATTGGAAAGATCCTACTTTGTACTTTGATGCCAAACGAGAAAACTCCCAGGCAGTTTTCCGAAAGGTCGGCCAGCAGATGAAGAATGATGATTACATAGATTCACATTCTGATGCAAGTAAACAAAAATATTCACTGCCATATATCAAGAGGGTGGAGAGGAGACAGCGACTAAAATATTTCTTTATCACATCTTGAAATATATCACCACTGTTAGGTAAGAGAGAGAGAGAGAGAGAGAGAGAGAGAGAGAGAGAGAGAGAGAGAGAGAGAGAGAGAGAGAGTTTAAATTATTACTAGCAAAAAATATTTTCTTTCAGCAGTGCTGCTTAAAAATGAAGTTGGTGATCTGCTGGATAGTCTGTGATGAAAATGACATGGGCAATTTCTTCTTTGAGATAACAAGGGAACAAACAAATGCACACAATAAAACCATGTGAAGTACAACCACATTAAACTAAAATGGAAAGAGAGAAGAAAAAAAAAGAAAAAAGAAAAAAAGAGAGAGAGAAAAAGAAGAAGTTATGTACACAATAAAAAAAAAAAAAAAAAATTAAAGCAAACAAAATACTTCAAAGCCTTGTTTGACCCCCCCCCCCCCCCGAGTCACAAAGTCCTTCCAACATTATGCACACGCAGCAAAGTAGGACCGGAGCAACGCAGCCACCTCTGCATCTAAACGGTCAGTTCAGAAAAGCAGACATGTCCCAGAAGACACCATGCTATCAAGTTCACTATTTTCTGCCAGTCTTTTCCCAGGCAGGGAGGTCTTCAAACAAAAACTGTTTTTCCAGCCTAGGCTCTCCCTCTGAAAGGTTGCTGCCTCCATTGGTTCGGTTCCCACTCACCCTCCCAAGTCAAAAGCTTTCTTCTCTTCTCTGTGGGATGGGATACTGTGAGGATTGTAATAATAATAACGTAATTTAGAATGTGCTCATCAATGTCCAGAGTGCTCAGAGGATAGGTGTTAAACCTACAGACAGTACTCTGTACCCTGGTAGGAGCGAGTCACTCACACAGTATATGCCTGCAGGGTGATGCCTAAAAACCCACAAAGCATCCCATTTGGGCAGAGGATGGGTCTGACACTGCCTAGATGTATCAGTTACCTGCAGTCCATGCCAGTCTCAAAGACAGAGTGGACAGCTAACAGAATACAGCACTATCCAGATACCAGGGAGTCACTTTACCTGCAGTCTATGCCTGAGGAGTGAAGTCTCAAAGACAGAGTGGACAGCTGACAGGATACAGCACTACCCAGATACCAGGGAGTACCTGCAAACAGTCTATGCCTCAGAGGAGAGAACTCTCAAGTGTCCTTTCAGAGTGAACTCTCAAAGGGTCCTTTCAGAGTGAACTCTCGAAGTGTCCTGTCAGAGTGAACTTTCAAAGGGTCCTTTCAGAGTGAACTCTCAAGGGGTCCTTTCAGAGTGAACTCTCAAAGGGTCCTTTCAGAGTAAACCCCAAAGTGTCCTTTCAGAGTGAATTCTCAAAAGGTTCTTTCTGAGTGAACTCTCAAAGTGTCCTTTCAGAGTGAACTCTCAAGTGTCCTTTCAGAGTAAACCCTCAAAGTGTCCTTTCAGAGTGAACTCTCAAATGTCCTTTACACTACCATCATCATGCACCGAGCATCGCCTTCAGGCACCTTCCTCCAAACTCTGCCTGTACTGGTTATGCCACTGGAGGGGCACTCTTATCAGGCCAATTTATCATAACCTTGCACCTAACAACTTCAAGTTTTGAGGAGAACACAAAAAAGTGCAATTACCTGTTTATCATTTAGCCAAAAATAGTCATTTGTTAACATGTTTTTTTTCTTCTTCAGGTTTCAGAATGCTACGGGAAATATTGTATTTGACAGATGTTGGGCCAGTGGAAAAGTCTTATTTTACTACCTGCAGACTAGGCAGTTTCTGAAGAACATCTGCAAAAAGGTACTCCTGCTAACAGTGCCAGCACTACTTTTGTTTGCTCCTGCCTCAAGCACACAGTTCTGCCTCTTGATTGTCTTTGTATTCATGACAGAATAATTAAGGTCATAGCTAGAGGAAAGATGACGGAAAATGGCAAATGACAATGGGCACAAGAATGACGAAACAAAACAAAATCCAGCAAAGAAACTGAAATACCCATGTATGCGAAGTTATCACATTTCATTCACACCTCCTAAAGGCATTACAAAGCATCAAATCATATAAAATTAAAATTAAATAAAACAATGACGTGCAACCAATTTGTACACAATCAACTCCTGTCATATTTGACTTCACTTTCTTTCATTCCGCTGTTGACGAGTAGGTGAATATTCAAAATGAAAGGAGAAAGAAGACGGGAAGGGGTTACAGGAGGAAAGGAACATTGCATATCTGTATTTCTCCTTTGGTTCCAGATCAGCTTCTTTAAACTGTAAACTCGTTTTTATTATGCAGTTACAGCCATAATATTTACAAAGCATCAGTGCAAGGGAACAAGACTGCTAAATCACAAAGCTTGACACAAAGCTTGACACAGTGTCATTATAATATGGGGATTCTTTGCTTCAATTTTATTAACTTGGTGTGACAGGTGGGCATTCTTTACAAATGTGTAAATGGTTTTTAGGAAAATGGCTATTTTAATAGGAAAAGAAAAAGCTAATATTCAGTTTCTGCATACATATGGTACTGAAGAACAGTAAATGCTCCAGTGACTCACACTGGAAACAAAACAAATGGTTTTTAATGCCCAGCCAACTGTGACGTGGTGTCAGGGTGAAACACATTTTGTCAGAATACAATGTGTAACAATTTTACAGTTTGAATTTGATGAAATAAAAGCTGATTCAGAATCTTTTTCACATTTACACATCAATGCCACTGTGATCTTGGAACAAGGTCAAGGTCATTAAATTAGTATTATTCAAGGTCATTAAAACTAGCATGAATGGGTCAGTTCAACAGAGATCAACAAAAATTATGCACAGTTTGGAAGACCTTGCTTGAAACAATGCTAGTTTTGTGAAGGCAAATTTGCAAGCGGCACTATGTGCGCAATCTTCTCCATGCAATAAAAGAAGAAGAAGAAAAAAAGAAAAAGAAAAAACTAGAACAGATTTGATTCATAGACACTTTTGCCAAATACAACTTTCTGTTTGACATTCTAATGATGTTGTGACCTTCAAATAGGGTCATGGTCATAGGAAGTAGTGTGGCCCTGCAAAGCTCAGGAGGTATTTCAAACTATGTGAAAAATATCCAGTGTTAGTGTTTGTGCCATGGCTGGCCTGCCTAAATTGGCCTTAAATGCAAATTCACTTTTCAGGCACTTTCAGCTGTGCTGCAACTATCAGAAATTTGATGTCAAGATCACTCTGCCTACAAGCAATAAATGAAACGAGAAACTAAACACTTTTGCAATCTGCATGTTTGCAACTTGTTTACAGGTTTTATTTTTGGATAAGATCCAAAGAAAACAAGGGGTTTTGAACAGATATTAACTGATACCCCATGTTGTCTGAAAGTATGCCAGACTCCTTTGACTGAAACAATCAGATAAAGGGGGTAAAGCTGATACCCCATGTTCTCTGAAAGTAAGTCAGATCCCTTGATTCAAACAATAGATCCCTTTGATTCAAACAATCAGAGAAGGGCGGGGAGGAGGGGGGGGGAGAGACAGAGAGAGAGAAGGTGGCTGTAGGAACTAGAGCATTGCATGCCAAAAAGGAAGGTACTTTCAAAGTTTGAAAATAAGAACACAGAAGTCCCTCCATGATGATATTCAAAAATGCACTGCCCATAATCACATGAACAATGCATTAAAAATTCTGAGGGAATACTGAATTTTTTTTGCTCCGCACTGATGATTACACAGATACATCAACAACAACAACAATAGATGTTTGAAACATCAGTTGCTGACATGCTCAAGTGACTCATGTCTAAAGGCCCCAACCACCCCAATAGAAAAAACAAAACAAGCACCCCATACACAAAAACTAACTGGACGCAGACATAAAAAGCACTGACCCTGGAAGAGGCTACTCAGTCCCGAAAGAACTCACGCATATTCACACACAGAAAGGAAAATTTGCCAAAGAAGTGAATAAACCATTTATTCTGAAGAGCTAATCTCCGGTAAACAATTTATGCACATCACAATATCAGCCCAGATTTTCATCTTTTAACTTCAATAATAGTCACCTGGGACTCTTTCTGCATTATACAATCATTGTAATCCACCTGTTTCCACTATCTGTGCCACACCGAGACTAAAATAAAACCACCAGCCTAGAAATGGTATCAAAATTCCCATCTCTCTGACATCATCACAGGCCCAGCCTCTCTGGAACACTCGGTTGCCTTACATTTCACCCAGCAATAAAACTGGAGATGTTTTGCTTGCTTGTTCTGCATTAATTTGTCTGCTTGTATGCAACAATCAGAGAGATGTAAACCCGGTAAGAAAAGAATATGCCCAGAAACACCTTTCTGATGCAATAAACCACGCTCACTAAATAGTTGGAATGAAAGTGTAAAGCTCAGTGGAAGCTTTTGTCCCTCAAAAAAAAAAAAAAAAAAAAAAAAAAACCCACCTGTAAAAGGGTTCTGCTGAAACAATAACTGAAACAGTGAAAACATTTCATGACTCCAGAAACCTCAAAGACATGCAGTGTTCATGAGAAGTGACTGAGAGAGCCCCCCCCCCCTCCACCTCCCCCCCGTGTCTCCTTTCTTTTGTGGGAGAGCTTAAAATTGACTAGATAAGAAATTCCTGAGAAAATGCAGCTTGCCATTTAACCATCTACACATGTGTGACCTTAAAACAAGGTCACGGTCACACACAACTGGTATGGACAAGTGCAAGTACAGTACAAGTGCCGAGTTTTAAAAACACCACTTAAAAGTACTTCAGAGAAATCCATTAAAAAAAAAAAAGTCAAAATTTTTTTGAGTAAGCGTCAACATCAAAATGGCATTATATGCCATGCCATGAACGTAAAAACTACACAAAGTTTGAACTCTTACCAGCTTGCTGAACGTTTCAACCTTCAGTTTAAAAGGTGCAACACAACATGATTAAAACTTGACATTTGCCGCCATCACAAAAAGTCCACCATAGGCAACAATTTTGGTCCCCCACCCCACTCCCATTAAGGGGTTAGTTTCTTCCGGACTATCAGCCCAACACTGATCATGACATACTAACAATTTTGTCACATAGTATGATTTTTATTTCAATCTGAAGACTCTCTGTGGGTTGTCCAAGGGTAAAGTGGTTTGGGGGTGGGTGGGGATTTACTTCCAGTTTCAAGAGCACTTTAAATAGTTACGTAGCAAAGACTTGCATGGATTACAGTGCAAATGAACATCATTTTTATTATTTATTAGCACACATACTTTCTTCATGCAGTGCACCTGCTTTCGTCAATGAAACTGGGGATGTGGGTGTGAGAATTCTAATGACTGAACAGAAGCCAAATTAAACTTAACCACCTAAATCTGCAACTACCCAAACTGTTAAAAAAACAAAAACAAAACAAAAAAAACAAGAGTAATTTACAAGCAGAATCCTGTTACCATGTTATTTGCTTAGAAACTTTGAAGAAGAAGGCTGGGTGGCGGGGGGGGGGGGGGGGGGGGGGGGGGGGAAGAAAGGAGAGAAAGAAAGAAGATGAAAAAAAAAAGGGGAGCAAAATGTGAAAGGTGATACAAGCAACACTAAAAGCAGCAGGAAAGTAGCTGACACAAATCAACTGGAATCAGCACCAGTGCTGTGGAAGGGGTACCAAAGGTGGGGTGGCACTGAGGCCAGACAATTTACAACCTGAGATAAGCTAGAGCATAAAAAGAATTCAGACAGTGCCAGGCAGTTCCTGCAAACTACTTTATGCTCACAGTAATCGCTTGCTGATTAAAGCTCAAGTGAAATTATGCCCAATTTAGCCTTGGTTGGCTCGGTCAGTCTGAGTGCAATGTACACACCTGACAACTGAAGATGCTGGTATTTGAAACAGATGGTTAATAATCCTTTCACTGCCATGCTTGCCGTGCTGTCACTTGGAAAATGACCGCTAAAAGTACCAAATTTGAAATCATTAAGGCATTTTTCTCCTTCACATGAGCATGCAAAAGGATTTCTGTCAAAATGCACATAACTGAAAGTACATTTTTGTTACAGGGGAATCAAATATATTGTTTGAAGGGGTGTATGTGTGCACTTTTCAGCCCAGGAATGTTACAGGCTGGGGCACTGAAGGGGTTAAGGTCCACATCACCAGAGTGTGTGTGTGTGTGTGTGTGTGTGTGTGTGTGTGTGTGTGTGTGTGTGTGTGTGTGTGTGTGTGTGGTGTGTGTGTGAGAGAGAGAGAGCATCATTCTAGCCAGCTGAACACAGCCACACTTCCGTATCTCACACCTGGTATCTAACTCCTTGCTATTTCTGCAATGTACTTCAGTTCCAACATTTCAACTCGACAGACCCTGACCAAAAACACTAGCACTGCATGTATAATAATGAAGCTGACCAGTCCTGAAAATCGTTTCCAAGAGGCAGAGTGAAATGCACAGATACCACCTGATTAAAACTGACACCACATGCACAATCACATGCTTGGATTTTAAAGAGGCCAACAATGATGCCTGCCACGTGAAAACAGAATATGTATGCACTGTTGTTGTCTCTTTTTTTTCAAATGCGCTGTGTACACTAACAGTTGTACATTGTTCCAAGGAAATTTCTTGATTTTTTTTTCTTCAAATGCACTGTGTACATTAACATTATTCCAAGAAAATGTCTTCAGTTTATTTTTTCAAATGCACCGTGTACCCTGTCTAACAAACATTGTGCCAAGAAAATTTCTTAGTTTCTTTTTTTCAAATACACTGCGTACAGTAACTCATTCAAACACTGTTCTCAGAAAACTTCTTCAACTGGCTTGAACATACAACTCTTGTAGATTTGTCTTGGGTAAAGAGAAAAGATGTGTCAGTTTGTGAAGGAAGCAGAATTCACTATCTGCAATATACAGCCATTATTGTATTCACAGTTTTACTTGTGTAAAACAGAACAAATCTGAAACAGAATGAGGCCCATGCAGAATCAGCACCCAAGGGAGTTAATTAGTGCTCGAAATACATAACACAAGGCCAACAAAGACCCGAGTTGCCTGTGGTAACTCTCACCTGGCATGCGTGTAAATACAAGGTACATAAATTCCACCAGAAGTACAGCCTCAAATTCTGAATGGGTATTCATTCCATCATTTGAGGATGTACCTCTGGTGGAGTTTATGTACCTTGTATTTGCATGCATGCCAGGTACCGTAGGCGACTCAGGTCTTTGTTGTTGTACTTATGTACTTTGGGCACTCATTAACTCTCTTGTGTGTTGATTGTGTAAAATAGAATTATGGACCACTTATGGGTTAACTTTATTTCTCTTTCAATACTTGCACCTATGTTGTGTAATCTGCCATTATTGCATTCACAGTGTATCTGTGTAAAATAGAATTACGGAACAGTTACGGGTTAATTCTATTCCCCTTTCAGTACTTACACCTATGTTGTGTAATCTTACTGCATTCCTGTTTTAGCCACTGACTGTTTTCATGCCTAACCCAATAAATAGGCGCTAAAGGAAGAAACCATCTGAAGGCTAAATCAAAATCCACTCCTTCAGCATTATGACACACACACTGCATGATTTTGCCAACGTACATCCAAAATGTCTGTCGTGTGTTCAGCCCCAAAAAAGAGTAATGCAGGCCCTTGGTGGGTATTCCGTCATTGAGGTCACTCACCCTCTCTCTGGAAACTGGCATGTTAACCAGACCCGCCAGCATGATTGAAGGACTCGGGCTGGGAACCGCAAATTAAAAAAAGAAAATTGCCCACAAAACAGAAATATTTTTAATGATTTAAACTACCATAACATGCCTCTTCACCTGACACAAAAAGCTACAACCATCACAGTTTCCTGCAAGAACACCCAAGTTTGTCAGGAGGGAAAAACAAAGAGAGAAAATAAAAACCACACTCTCAAACTAGTCTGTTCACCCTTTGTCCAAATGAAACCCTAAGATCAAATATATTATTACAGTAGCTGCACAGTCAACACAATACCCCCCCGCACCCCCCCCCCCCAACTCCCTCTGCCCAATAATATACTTGACTCCTCATCAAACAATACCCCCACCCCCCCCCCACCCCCACCCCAAATAATACACAACTGCTGCTGAAAATGGATGACAAACCTAATGCACCACACACTCAGTAAAACCAAGTCCAACAAGGTAGCTAGTAATGCTACACATCACTCCGTTCTGTTTCTCATCATGTAATGGGGGAACGCGAAAAACTGGGGAGAGTAGATACGCCACTTAGTCACATTTCCTTGTGATTGGCTTGAACAATACATCACTACATTATGAATCTGAGGTCATTACACCACAAAACAATCACTGATTAATTTTGAAGTGATTCAAACAAGATTTATTGCAAAAAATTAACAAATAATTTAGCAACACATGAATCAAGTAGAACTAAAATCTGTCATCACCTGTATATATTATATATACAAGCCTCAAGCCAAAGCATGCTTACTGTGCCAAAAATCAGGTTGAATATATGGATTTGGATACACAATGAATAGATGCCCTCTGAATCTACCATAAGCATAAATGCATAAAATACTTTTTCATCACTCTCTTATACATTCAACTCCAACTACCAGTGTCATTCACAACATTGCATACTCACATGTATAAACACACACTTGCTGAAAACAATTCTTTACCAAAAAAAAAAAAAAATCCATTACATGTCAATCATAATCAACAGGGCAGGAAAAAAATCAAAACAAATTCTTAAAGTCTAATAAAACACACAACTCCTATCCTAAACACACATGTAATCATAGCATTACACATTGATATTTATTTGTAAAAACCACATATTATAAGAACTGCAGTTTGCTGATTAAAAAAGACTGCTCAATCACAAAAGACAATGCAACACACTCTACCATCTAGCTATGTACATACAAACTGTTCTCCAGCTACAAACAAAGAGAATTAATTACACCAGTCTACATGCCGTGCAGGCTTCAGCTTGGCTGGACAATTACAGCCACCAAGCCTGTTGCTTATTTACATACAGACGGCCTGGCAGCGACATACATGGATACATAACGCTGCCGGGCAGCGACGTACACTGATAAACACACAGCCTGACAGTGACATACACCGATAAACACACAGCCCGACAGTAGTAACATGCATCGATAAATATTGCCCCACAGCAAGGCTGCAGATGTGCTTGATTCAAGAACTGTGTCTATATATATATAATTTTAAAAAATATGCAAAAAAATCAAATGGTTTGCTGCCACTGTTATACACAAATGTGGTTCTTTCTTTTGCAATGCTCCTACAGTTCAGGGAAACGGACCTGAGAGTTCATGAAGTTACTCCAGAACTCCCCCCCTGCCCCCCAGTTTTGGGCAACTACTTCTCTACACATCAACAGTGCTGTACTGAACAGACCAAAAACCACAGTGTTCTCTCTCTCTCTCTCACAACATTCATTCTCACACTCTATAATTATATCACTCCCAAACCGTTTCCCTGGGAAAGGTTTGCTGAACACAGCCAATTCTCAGTCCAACGCCTTGTTGGCTCCTTGAACTGAAACAACAACTAACTGTGCCAATGGTCACAGCATGGGCGACAAGCGTGCATACCCCCCCCCCCCCCCCCTTCTACACATACCTTCCTTCTGAAATACAGAAAGCAATGTTTCCATGACCCATTATTTTCTTACACATTATGTCACTGTGCTTGTTACAGCAGAATGCCTTTAATGCTGGTGTGATCACCATGACATCTCAACAGAACTTTGCAGCACAAGACTGAGGAACACCAGGAAACAGAAGAGAAGGGGCGGGGCATCAAACTAACTGAATCTGCCATTTGAAGAACATCTCCTTTACATGGAAACTGAAGTGAAGATTGAACCGGGCATGAAAATGAAGTAAATGTGCACATCTTTCCATCTGCAGGCTTCGCCTGGTTGTTGTACCACCAATATTTACACTGAAGAAATACCTTTCTGCTTCAGATTGGAATTCCTCCTCAGGGTGCATCCGTGCTGGTATCCTCTTTACCAAACAGAAAAAGGTCGCCTCATCATTTGATACTCCGCTAGACAGTCCAGCCTTGTTCATGACCTCACTGCTGCTGGGCACAAAAGGGCAGCGCCTTCGGTTGTTTTCATGACTTTCATGTTGAGTTTTTAACAAATGGGACCAGAAACTGTACAAAAATAAAACCCAATTTTTCCCTTCATTCCACTCCTATCAACACATCTCATGAAGCTGCTTCACTGTGTCTCCCCTGTAAAAGAGTCTGTCCATCCTAAGAGGGATAGTCTGCCCTAAGGGGGATAGTTCCTAAGAGGGATAGTCTGTCCTAAAAGGGATAGTATGTCCTAAGAGGGATAGTCTGTCCAAAGGAGAGTCTGTCCTAAGAGGGATAGTCTGTCCTAAGAGGGATAGTCTGTCCTAAGGATAGTCTGTCCAAAAAAGAGTCTGTCCTAAGAGGGATAGACTGTCCTAAGAGGGATAGACTGTCCTAAGAGGGATAGTCGGTCTGAACAGGGACCCCCTCCACTAACAATCCACCTGCTGTAGGAAAAACAACTACAGGATCCCCCCCCCACCCCCATGTTCACGTACATTTTGCTATGCTTCTGACCCGGCATCAGTGAATCCCCAAACTCCCCCCTGGCCAATACACACTGAGCCTCACACTGTAGAAGCACTGCAACTGTTAACAGCTTTACGCTGTAGTGTTACAACAGTAAGTAATCTGGAGAGAGAGAGAGAGAGAGAGAGAGAGAGAGAGAGGCCTTCACTTATGAAACAGTTGGTCTGGAGAATCGAGGCCTTCACAGTACTCTCAGCTCAAAAACTCGGCGTGGCCAGAAAGTGGCCTGCCGGGAGCACACCTTGAGCTTGCTAGCCCATAGCCTTGCCCGTCATGCACACCTTGACCTTGCTATCCCATATAATCTTGCCTGTCATGCATACCTTGACCTTGCTAGCCCATAGCATTGCCTGTCATGCTCACCTTGACCTTGCTAGCCCACATAATCTTGCCTGTCATGTGCACCTTGACCGGTCATGCACACTGTGACCCTGCTCATCTACTTGCCGGTCAAGCCCTCCTTGGCCTTGCCTGTCACACATGCTGTGACCTTGCTCGTCTACTGCCTCTGGTCACACACACCTTGATCTTGCTCGCCTACTGCCTCGCCTGTCACGCACACTATGACCTTGTTTGCCTATTGCCTTGCTTGTTATGCACAACAGTCTTTTTCTATTTGTAGTCTGCCTTCAGCCACTGAAGCCCATGCTATTATGTTTGCACATTTTCTACACACATGACCAAAAAACTAACAAAAAACACTACCCACCAAAAACACACACCCCTCCCTCCACACACACACACACAAAAACAATCTGTCAGCAAAGTTATATCTCAGAAGTCATCAACAGTTTCCGTAAACATGATCATTGCCACAAAAGCAACTGTAGATCTACACGGTTATCGAACAACTGTGCACGTGTTTTTCACACCAAGAATATTATGTCGTCTCTCTCTCTCTCTCCGCTGTCTAACTGCTCACTACCACAGACATGGACGAAGGAAGAAAGAAGGCAGAACTGTCTAGACTGGCCAAGGGGATGTAAGCGTTCAGGTCTGATTACAACAGAGCGCGTCAGATGAAATGCCATGCCCCAGCATCATCGTTCCAGCAAAGCTTTGAAGTCTTCAAAGATCTGTAAAAGGAAAGCAAAGGGCGTCAATAAACAGACCTGTTCAACACAACTGGGTAGAAAATGAGCAACACTTTAACCTTATGCATACAGAAGAGTCTCTGTCTGCCTGTCTGTGTGAATGGCATGTCATGGCTTGGCATTTGACCCCCCCCCCCCCCCCCCCAAGCTATTGTGGTGAAACTCTTGTGTGAAGATTGCTTCGGATCTTGTGTACCAGGTGTATGCGTAACAACGCCTCTGGCTAATCAAGGCAGTAATGCCGAAGACTAGTGAAGTGAACAAGTCACTCTGCAAGGCAAAGGGAGGGTAACAGCATTGCAATTGGGGCCCAGTTTCTCTGGCAGCTCTGTGGTTTGACGTTCAGCATTCTGGACTCTCATGCCAGTGACTGCCAGATGCACTGGTGTCAAACTGAAGAATGATGCTTGCTAACACCTGGGATCCCCCCCCCCCCCCCCCCCAACACATGCAAACATGTACCAGCAATGAAGGTGAACAAACTGCAGCCAAAGAAAGCACTGACCTTGAGAACCCAGCCTCTGTTCTGTAAACACTGGTCCAGTATGCTCTCCTCTTTGATATTCTGAGACCTATTGCTTTCCCGCACCATGTGAACCTGAAGGGGCAAACATAATTATACACGTCAATACCAGGGTGCACTCGCAGCGTGGGGTCCAACTCCATGCACACAACCATGCAGGCTTTTGGCACTTCATAAAGAGAACAAAGCTGGTGAAGAGAATGAAGAGAAGGTAGGGGTGGGGGGTGGGGGATTGGGGGTGGGGGGTTCTGGTAAAGTGAGTGATGTGCTTGGTGGAGAAAATGATGAAGAGGTGGTGTGGGCAAGACTAATGAGTTAAAAAAGACCCACAAAGAAACAACAAGAAGAAGAAATTTTCCACTGCTGCCATGAAAAGGAAACATCTTTGGGTGACAGACACATCATTTCACTAACTCGCACCAACCTCTACTTCAAAACATCTCTGGTCACATGCCTAGCATCTTTAAAACTCACTGCATTAACACAAACTCCACAAAGGCAAAGTACACAGCAACATGAACAACTTCCTTGTCCTATCTGGTACCATGCCCTCCTTATATCTGGGAACATACTGTGTTTTTTTTGTTCCTCAAACTTAATGTTATGAATTTTAAACTGTATCCACAGCAAAAACCTGATCCACTCATCACTCGAGGTGGACCAGGCAAGAGCCCAGCTAGGGGCTTGCTAGAGTCAATCAAGGGCTTGCTAGAGTCAATCAAGGTGCTTGCTAGAGTCGATCAAGGGGCTTACTAGAGTCAATCAAGGGACTTACTATCAATCAGGGGGCTTGCTAGAGTTGAGCAAAGGGCTTGCTAGAGTCAATCAAGGGGCTTGCCAGAGTCAATCAAGGGGCTTGCTAGAATCAATCAAGGGGTTTGCTAGAACTGAGCAAAGGGCTTGCTAGAATCAAGGGCTTACTAGAATCAGTCAAGAGGCTTGCTAGAGTCAATCAAGGGACTTGCTACAGCTGAGCAAAGGGCTTGCTAAAATCAATCAAGGGGCTTGCTAGAGTCAACCAAGGGGCTTGCCAGAGTTGAGCAAAGGGCTTCAGGGGCTTGCTAGAGTCAACCAAGGGGCTTGCTAGAGCTGAGCAAAGGGCTTGCTAGACTCAATCAAGGGGCTTGCTAGAGTTGAGCAAAGGGCTTGCCAGAATCAATCAAGGGGCTTGCTAGAGTTGAGCAATGGGCTTGCTAGAGTCAATCAAGGGGCTTGCTAAAATCAATCAAGGGGCTTGCTAGAGTTGAGCAATGGGCTTGATGGAATCAATCAGGGGGCTTGCTAGAATCAATCAAGGGGCTTGCTAGAGCTGAGCAAGGGCTTGCTAGAATCAACCAAGTGGCTTGCCAGAGCCCAGCAAGGGGCTTGCTAGAGACAAGGGGCCTCTCCTGTGTGAGAAAGGAGGCATGTACACCCACCTTGGCCCTGCACCGCTGGTACAGGCGATACTTGAAGTGATGGAGGTTGTGGTACTGCGTGACGAAGGGGGATGCTGTCTTGCCCACCAGGAACTCCTGAAACATTAAACCAGGCCCATCCCAAATAATCATACAAGCAGGAGCCACCCACATTACTCCTGAAAAAAAGAAGATTTATGACTACTAGTTCACTTAAATTTCAGTTTATAGTACAGAACACGGAAAATGTTATTGTGTCATGAGACAAATTTGTCTTCAGACAGGCCTGTAGAAACAAGTTATATCACACAGTACTTAGTGACTAGGAGCCCACTTAAGGACTAGCAGCCAAGAATCCTTTACTGCTAAGTACTCCACATGAATGAATGTTCATATTTCAGTGAGCAATACATCTCAGACACACAGCAGTTTAAATGTACAAACCTGCACTGAAGCCACGTGCAGGAGGACTTTAGAACACTTCCACTTCTGACTGGACCCAGCTCCAAGACATTCTCAGTATAGCAAACAAACTGCTTATGAAGAACACTTCCATTCCTGACCAGACCCAGATCAATGACACTGACAGTTTAGAAAACAAACTGCTTATGAAGAACACTTCCATTCCTGACCAGACCCAGCTCAACAACACTGACAGTTTAGAAAACAAACTGCTTATGAAGAACACTTCCATTTCTGAGTGGACCCAGCTCAACGACACTGACAGTTTAGAAAACAAACTGATTATGAGGAACACTTCCATTTCTGACTGGACTCAGCTCAAAGACACTGACAGTTTAGAAAACAAACTGATTATGAGGAACACTTCCATTTCTGACTGGACTCAGCTCAAAGACACTGACAGCTTAGAAAACAAACTGATTATGAAGAACACCTCCATTTCTGAGTGGACCCAGCTCAAAGACATTGACAGTTTAGCAAACAAACTGATTATGAGGAACACTTCCATTTCTGACTGGACCCAGCTCAAAGACATTGACAGTTTAGCAAACAAACTGATTATGAGGAACACTTCCATTTCTGACCAGACCCAGCTTAAAGACAGTTTAGCAAACAAACTGATTAAGATAAAAAAAGAAAAGAAAAAAAAGAAAGAAGTTACCTGTGAGGAGTTATCGGAGGTGGGCAGGTCTGTCAGCAGGAATCGGTCGTAGGCAGCGCCGTGGAACAACACAGACTTGATGGTAGGAGGGGAAGAATTCTCACATGCCTGGCAAAGTCAGGGAAGTCAAAAGTTTAAATGAAAATCATATTGACATAAACACACATCCTGAATAAACTAGTCAAAAAGTAAAACGAAAATCATAGATACAAAACACACTAAATAAACTAGTCAAAAGGTCAAACAAAAATCATATACTTAATAAATTGCTTTGTTTCTTAATGCTGATGCTGATACACTGATTCCTGAAGAACCTCCTGAATTAAGCCCCCATATTCTCTCTTGCTGAGCCTTTCCATTCTGAAGCATGCAGTCAAGCCATAAAAAAAAAAATCTTTTAAAATTACAAATACCTATGGCAAGGGAGGCAACTTGCTGTACTGCAAATGTTTCAAGTTTTGCTTTGAACAGTGGTGTTAATGCATAGCATTTGTGTGTGTCAGACCTGTTTACCCCCCAAATTCACAAGTGTAGTGTGGGTAGTCTAAATGTGTAATCAGGAGGTACGATGTGTAGTCATAGTTCATCAGTTGAAACTTGACCGATTTATCATTCACACATTCAGATTCTCATTGAGTCATTCTCACTTGAGCCAAATAACACAGATACTTAATAAAACAACAAATAAAATTATTTTGCTGTAGTGTAACTGTAAGTGTAGTTTTGTTGTTGTTGTTTTTCTTCTTTCTTTTCTTCTTTCTCAGTTACAAATTTAGACAAGATTATCAGTTTGTGCAACACACAAAGCACATGCACGCACACTCTCTCTCTGTTTCTATGCGCTTGAATTTATATATTTTTGAGAATCAGAAGACCACAGTACCTAAAAATGTAAGTCATAAACATAAGGCGACAGCATGGCACTGCTAGCACGGTCTCAGCCACACACAAGTGGTGTAGATCGTTCAGGTCTCTTGCTGGGCCGTGCACATGTGAATGTGGGAAAATTCAAAGCCAACAGCTTGACTCAGAATGAGAATGCAGTTGTACAGATCAGTCTGCCAGTCACCCAAAGTGATGTGTAGACCCCCCCTCCCCTGTGTACCCCCCCCCCAGCCTCTGTGTACAAACCCCCCCGGCCGCAAGCGCCCTACTCCTAGTACAATTTTTCTGGACCTCACAACAGTGTGAGCAACAAATGTTCTCATTGGCTGATCCCCGACAAAGTAGCCAATCACAACGCACGTTCTTTGTAATTATGATTAAAAAGGCTCAAGGGAGATAACTCTACAGACTGGTGCTATCAATGTTTGTAAGTGCCGAAAAACCATATGTTTGCTGCATTAAAATGAGAGGGAGAAGGGCAGGGAAAGGAAGAGACAGACTTGAAGCTGGAAAAACAAACAAAAAACTTTCCAGTCGATTTGAACTCCTTGTAGGACTTGCTCTCAACAGGTTGCTTACAGTCAAATCGACTGCCATGAAAGTCTGATTTGCAAATGGTGCAAAGAACAAGTTCGCTGCCTTTCCTCGAACTCGAAGGAACCAAACACGGATAAGCTTTGTGATAAGCTGGGAGAAATTTCTGGGATGGAACTTTCTTCCTTTTAATCGCAGTAGCAGAAGAGCCTTTGGAGGCTAACACTTAGTTTCTTCTGAAGAAGTTTCATACGCTCACTTCTTCGACTCGGACATTTTCTCCCAATTGAAGTGAGTTTCGGCTGCGTTCAGAACCTATGTTTGAGCCAAAACCAGCTTCGCTATTGCAAGACTTGATGCGCACGTATCATAAGCTGGCCCACATACCTTTTGAACACGGCGGCCGTGTCAAAAAATAGGATTGCATCAAAAAAGAGGACCGAATCACACTTGTCGGTATTGCGTAGCCGAAACGAAGTCATTTGCGTAGTTCGTGTAATGCAAGCGTAGATGTGTAGTTTGGGCTTCAAATGTGTAGTTTTCTACGCCAATTGCATAGACTAAACAGGTCTGGTGTGTGCACATACAGACAATTTGGGTGCTAAAATTCCAGCCTTTCACTCCTGTATTTACTGGCCACTGATGTATTTTGACTGAGCAGTGTACTTGACTGTATGTGGGTATTTGTATGTGTGTGTGCACGTGTGTGCATTTGTATGTGTGTGTGTGCGTGTGTGCATTATTTACATTCAAAGTGCAGTTTTTTGACTGTTTGTGTTTGTGTGCATTTTGTGTGTAATCATGATGTCCTGAATAATCTTTTACAGAGAGGATGTTTTGTTGTGTTTACTGCTGCCAAATGAGTTTCCCCACAGGGACAATAAAGCTGTATTCTATGGTGTTCACACTTTACCTGACAGGACTGCTTGAGGTTGGGCCTGTTGATCTCCCGCATCTGCGGCTTCGTTCTCATACATTCCTGAAAGACCAGCCACTCAGTCAGAATCAAGCTTCTGGGTAACAACCAATCAGAAACTGGAACTGCATAACAACCAATCAAAAACTGGAACTGCATAACAACCAATCAGAAAATGGAATCATCAACAGCTTTTCATGGGATGGACTGCAGCATGTGACAACCTACATCAACCATAGCTGCACTATGTGCAACACTAATTGGGAACAACTGGGACCTGGTTCAGTTGCATGTTCAACATATAAACCGCAAAAACTATGGTTCCAGTCCAGTCCAATGGGAAACAAAGGTTGAACTCATCAGTGCAGGCATCTACATGAAGACCTATTTCCAATTTCATTTATTAAACTAAGATCCTAAGTGTTCAGTATACTAATTCCATACTTAGATGGCAATCTATAGTTTGCTTTCAACCATACAGTGCTTTAAGCCATTTTGGGTGAGGACTGATCCTAGATATACATGAAAATCTACAGAAAAAATCCACAATTAAAACATGAGCACCTGGCTGCATACAAGTACTGTGGGTGTATATATATATATGATTTAGTTTTCAGACATATCTGACCATGAAAACAGTCCCAGGGTGACTAAAAATATATCTGAATAAGTCACACCAGCATAAAATTTTAGCTACATAAGAGCTCAGAGAAAGCACAATTCTCCTACTTCCTGTGATTATTTTGTGACAGGGAAAGGGTCCTCCAGTAAGATGCCAACCAAGTCTACAAACATACATACTTGGTATGAAACTTCAAAGCAAGAAATTTGTGAGAGAGAAAAAACAAAAAACTAAAAAGAAAACAAAAGTACTGACCCTAAACTTTGGTTTCCATTGTACAATCTTGTCAATCTGTTCCAGCTTGTGGTCAATCATCTTGTCAATCTTCTCTAAGGGCACCAGGTAGAAATACTCTGAAATGAGAAGCTATCATCAAGACAGCAGCCATGGAAAAAAGAAAAGAAAAGAGGCTCATGCACAAAAAGCCTGCAATGACGTGAAAAACAAAATGATACAAAATTTAAATGGCTGACAGTAAAAGCTTCACAAACTTAAAAGTAACCAATACTTGCTGTTTAAAATAAAAATACTCTGAAAACTGACAAGACCTCATCACTGCTTCTCTAAGTAAGTCCTTTACTACTTCTTGATAATGTACAGTGCTGTGAGCTTGTAAATGTTCATGGGGTATCGCAGTATATATAAGAGTTCTTATTACTTTATAACAGCTAATGTGACTGCTGGAGCAAGGCCATGATAACAGCCCAAACTCAGATGTGGCTGTCCTTCCCTCATCCCTAATGCCATTTCATGGTTATAATTTATATCAGCCAAAGTATGAAGCTATCTGGCTAGTTATTCCCAAAGGCAGGAAATTACTGGCATTTAAGTTTCACAGAAGTCAACATTCACAAACTTTCAAAGACCTCCACTGATTCATTCATCTTTCACAGACTTTCAAGGCCTTGAAAAAGGCGTATCTCCAACCGCCAAATTTTTAATGACCTTCAACGACTGCAGGAGCCCTGCCATGAAGATTTTGGAGAACTGGCATTGTTTGTTCAGAATTCTGGAACCCAAAACTAATGATGCAACACCCCCCTCCCGCCAAAAAAACAACAACCCCACTTGCCACCAACATCCCCACCCACCAGCACATCACCATAGAGAGAACAGCTACCTTGCGACTTTCTGATGGCAGCCAGGAAGCTGGACTCCAGTGACTGGCTGAGGAAGATCTGGAGGTAGACGTTGAAGTGATCCACTAGAGGGTCGTCCTCATACTGCACCTCCAGGCTGTGGAACAGCACAAGAACACCCAGCACTTTAGCAGTGCAGTGAACAGATGCAGGCATTAAACCACACACAACATGCCGCCGTTTGGCTGGAATGAAGAAAACGATTAAGGAGAAGAAGACGGGGGAGGATGCAGAGGATGGAGGATGAAGGAGAAGAAAAAAGAAATCTGGGCTACTGAAGTTACTACCAACTGCTACTCCTTCAGCAACACACCAAGACGCAGGAACCAGTGTAGTATTAGGTGCAGTGACATGATGGTACAAAATAGTATGACATCAGCAATGACAGTGTTCTTAACCACCTTAACTCAGGCACAAGTGCAGCCTATTAATGTGCATCTATAGGTGAAAAGGAGCATAATCAACAGACCATGAACAGCAAGAAAACAGTCCACTGTTCACTGAGTTGTACCCCCCCCCCCCCCCCCCCCCCCAGGCTGTACAGACTGTACCTGCCAGCAGTGGTCTGCTGTTCACTGAGTTGCATGCACCGCCACCTGGTGTTCAGACCATACCTGACATCAGCAGGTGGCTACGGTTCTTTTCTAGAGTTATACACTGTTCTGTTCTGCAGTAGAGTTATACACTATTCTGTTCTGCAGTAGAGTTATACACTGTTCTGTTCTACAGAAAAGGTGTATACTGTTCTGTTCTACAGTTGACTTATGCACTGTTCTGCTCTGTCCTATAGTAGAGTTATACTCTGTTCTGTTCTATAGTAGAGTTATACACTGTTCTGCAGTAGAGTTATACACTGTTCTGTTCTGCAGTAGAGTTATACACTGTTCTGTTCTACAGAAGAGTTATACACTGTTCTTTTCCACTGCTGAGTGTATACATTGTTCTGCTCTGTCCTACAGTAGAGTTATACACTGTTCTGTTCTGCAGTAGAGTTATACACTGTTCTGTTCTACAGTAGAGTTGTACACTGTTCTGTTCTACAGTAGCGTTACACATCACCTGGGGTTCAGAACATACCTGCCATCAGCGGGTGGTTTGGGCCTGTACTCCTCCATCACCTCCACCACCTCGCCATGCGGCTTGTTGGTGATCACCAGCACTCGGATCGGAATGTACCCCGCCCGCATAGATGGCACCCACGAGGAATACTGATGAAAAATGAAAACACTGTGATACTCTTTAAAGAAAAGGTCTGCAATCTCCAACAAAATGAGGCCCAAGTGGCATCAGCAAACAAATTATCTGAAGTGAGTTTCCTCAAAAGTGTAGAACAGCATTATATAAAAGTGATCAACAACAACAACAGCCAAGGACGACTGCTACGGTGCTAGCATTTTAATACAAGAGCCAAACACTTACGTTTTGTGTTGTAATATTAAATTAGCATTCTTTTTAACTATTTATGTGTTTGGACCAACAGGCATAGCACCTGTCTGAGGCCACATGCATTACTGCGGACACAGTAATAACAGAGATCTGAAACACCTCAATTAACCGAGTTCCATCTCCTTATGTAAAAATCTGATGTCTGCTAATATGGAGGATATACATGCTACTGGGAAACAGTCTTTATGATTCATGACCTTGGCAAATTAACTGCATGCTGAGGGAAAACAAAAAAATAAAATAAAATGCATCAGCATCCAAAGTGAAAAATGGCAAAGAAGAGAGCTCAAAGTCAAACATGACCAAGTCTTTGATGATGATGATACAAAGCTTAATGTCCTTGGATGCTGGGTTGACATATCAGGGACAAACTGTGATCAATGTGTGTGCATGGTTCAACGTTAGTTTACGTCCACAGAAACCATAAGGCTCATTAGGACGGGGAGCCCAGGATGGCCACCTCGACTATCACACAGCTCCTGAACTCTGACCAAGTCTTTAAACAAACACAAGACTTTAACTGTGTTACCCACATTATTATTATTATAGTGACAGCACCAACCAGATGACAAGTAAACAGGAACCACTCACCGTGGACACTGCTTTATGATGTATGCGTCCGTTCTCAATGATCATTTCAAACTTGCGCATCATCCGGCCTTGCTCTAACCTCCAGATGGGGTAGCTCTCATAATTATGCAGATCCTTCTTTTCCAGCAAGAACCGGCCCACCTGCAAACACCAAACAAACACCTTCAAAACATGAACTACAGCAAGGGGACGGCCACTGCGTTTAGGCTGTGGTAAAGTCCTTCTGCACAGTTATGCAGATCCTTCTTTTACAGCAAGAACCGGCCCACCTGCAAACACCAAACACACAACTTCAAAACATGAACTACAGCAAGGGGACTGCCACTGCGTTTAGGCTGTGGTTCAGCGCTTGCTTCTGCACAAACCTGAAGGGACCAGGAAAGAGTTTTTTGTTTATCAGCTGTCAGACCTTTCAGCATTCCGCCGGTCAGAAGGAAAGCAGTACCCAGGACCTGAAAGGAATTTCTGGTGATCCATTCTTCTGACTGTCCATGCTGTCGGTGTTTCTCTTCACCATGCTGTACTGTTGTTCCCTAGGTTTGATCATTACCAGCTTATGCATTTAAAAAAAAAAAAAAAAAGTGGGGGGGGGGGGGGGGGGGGGGGAACTGTTAATTAATAATGACTACCATAATAATATTAATAACAGCTCAATCGTATCACATTCACATCTTTCAAATCATATAACGTTTTATAACAACTCATAAGCATATCAATTATCACAAACATTCACATCTTTCAAATCTCACCTCTTCAAGTGATCATGTGTGTGTGTGTGTGTGTGTGTGTGAGAGAGAGAGAGTGCATGCATGCACGTTTGTTTTGACTTTGTTTAGCTTCTTTCCTTTGTAATGGGCAAATATGCTCCAATTTGAAGAAACAGCACCTACAAGTACATTACAGTTATTATTATACCCAGAAGACAGGGAATAACAGAGATCGCTCAAGGGCAATAAATAATGAGGCTGCCAGCCAAAGGGATGCAACTCTTGGCTGGCAGGTTAATTGCGGTTTAGCAGTTTCTATTCTTTTCTGTCTGTGGTAATTTTAGGGCTGACCATCAGAGATTTTTTTTGGAACTCCATCTGACTTACCCTCCTCTCAGAAAACAGTACGTTTACCTGCACTTTCAAAATTCTTATTTCTGTGTGGCAAAAGCTAGACATCATGCAGCAACCAGGTGGAAAAAATATGATGCAAAACTTACATTTGCCTAACTCCAAATGTTGCCTCAGCAGTACTCGTGTACAGCAAACATCAACAGTAAGTAAGCAGCCCGTTGAGAAACTCACCTGAAAGTTTTCGTCCTCAATGCTGTCAGCCTGCTCCTCTGCAGGCAACGTATGCACCGTTCTGCTGCTCCCGTTGGTGCTGGACTTGGGCGGTGACACGGCGTCGGCACGTGCCACCTTCGCAGGAGGCGCTGACGACCCATCCCTCTGTGAGTCTCCTGAGTGCTTGTGGCTTCCCTTCGATCCCCTGTGAGCTCGTCTATGGAACGACGGGACTAAGTGATAGAGTTCGGCATGAATGCATAGCATAACCACTCAAGACACCAATTTTGCCATGGAAGACGCCGTGATGGAGCATATTTTGTAATTCAATGCAGATGCACTCTCCGATCAGAAGGAGCAATGCCAGGCTAAACAACAACAGCCTACCAACTGTGTAACTAACTCATTTCACTTGATTCATGTTGTTGCTACCATCCCCTCCATGCTTTTGCATGTTCATACTGCAACTCACACTCTGAGCACTGCTTTCCGGCACCTTCCCCCAAACTGCCTGAAATGGTTACGCCAGTGAGCTGTCCACTGATGCGGTCAGTGCCCTCCGAAAGGTCTAGGTACTAATAAGACTGTAGAAGCAACATAGCGCCCATGCACCCACATAAACATGAGGCACCCGCCCCAGGTAAAAATCAATAAAAAATCCATCTCAGTTCAAACAATTTTGGTTTTATTTGTGCTGGCGTAAGCAACATGATCAGTTATGTAAAAAATGTCTGAGATAATCTGAGCTGTCTGTTACAAACTTACTGCCGACTGAACATCACTGAAAAACTGTATGTTAGGCGAGTGTTTCGAGACCTGTGGCGTAATCAACTATGGCAGTGGCTGGAGGACGGAAGCTGTAAACCAGTGCTTGGAGTTTGACCAGAGCAACTTTGTTGTTGACAACTTAATATCTGGTGGAAATATCTCTTATCATCAACCATGCCTGTCAAGCTTCATTGAGTAGCAATCCCGACTGTTTAACACAATAACAATAACAGCTCTGCAAATG
>OY757548.1:12322434-12374934 GCA_963584105.1 Alviniconcha strummeri | reverse complement strand
TGCCACCATGATGGCCTTTGGGTTTGAACTCCTCGTCAGAGTCGTTGTCACCACCGCTTGAGTCTGACTCACGATATTTCTCTGTTAAAAAAAATAAGTAAATAAAATAAATAAAAGGAGACACAGTAACATCACAGTAAAAATAAATTCCAACCACAATCATTAAATGCCTTTGCCAGAGCCAATGTTGCTAGGGTCAGACTCCTGGTTATGGCATTTTTCTGTAAAAAACAGAACAGATTATTAGAGAGAGATAGACGCAGAAAAGTCAACAAAATCAAATCTGCCTGAGCTAAAAAGCCACTACTGACTTGTTTCAGGTGCTTGATTCCTTGAATTTACACGTGCCTGACTAATCAAATTAACTAAAAAAATAACCCATGACAACAGTGTTACACCTACAGTCCTATCTTAACAAAGTTAGTGCACTATGTGATGTGCATTTTAATTTTATAAATATAAGTGTCATTAACAGTTCATCAGGACATATTGTGTTATTAGAACTCTACATAATCAGACATTTAAATGCTGGGTCTTGCCCATTCCATGCAATAGAAGAGTTTGTGCATAGCTCTAATTTGTCTAAGCCACCACCTCTTTCCTCACACTCACAGGCTTGAACTTTTTATCATCATGTGGTACTGTGTTGTCTGCTAAAATGCACGATAATCTGAGACTGATTCAGCATTAAATATTCAAAAGATTTAATTTGCCTCATTTGACTGTGTCTGTGGCCGATATCTGTATTTTATCAACAAAGAATGTATGCAAATACTTTGAAGGTTCTGTTCACAAGCAGCCAACCTTTTACTCAGTTGCTATGCTCTAGCCTAGCTTGTGAGGAAGACATACCGCTTTCAATTCATGGCATCATGCAGGGTATTAATTGTGAAGTTTTTATTGGCTGAAGACTGAAGTGCTCTGGTGATTGCCAGCTGGGAACCCTCCACAAGTACAAGTGCCTAAAGTGGCATACAGGACAAGCATACAGCATGTTTGTGAGTGTGAGCGTTTTTATTCCCTTAAAACTGAACTGTTTGGCAATTTGCTTTCCATTTGCTTACTCCCACTTAATTTGTAACTAAGTTACATGCATGTATGTCATGAGACACAACTGATGAGACAGAATGATAATATGTGATGCTTTATAATTATATAAAATTAAATCTCACCAAAAGAATGTGTACAGAATGTAGTGTCTGGCTTCCAATAGTTCCATGCTAAGCTGTTTACAAGCAGCTGCTGTGTTACAATGAATTACACAAATACTGGACCCTCTGCTGCAGGTCAGTAGATGGCAGCTAAAGTGAAAAATGAATACCATTACCACACATTACAGGGAACATTTTAACCCCATGTTGTAATACTTGTATACATGTAGGCAAGACTAGCTGATCAGTCAGTGCTCCATCCTGAGATACCCTTCTGTGGTTGACAGAACCCAGTTACTAACTCAGCTGACCAGTTGTGGTACTGTGTGGTACTTGCATACTGGTAGGCAGGACTAGTCTATTAACAGTACTATTTCAGCTTTTAATTTTTTTTTTTTAATGAAGACAGAATGGCTTAACATTTGTTAATTTTGAAACTGAGCACAGTTACTATGAAGTATCATTTCTGAAGCTGTTAATCTTGCAACTGAACACATTAACCACCATTTCTGAAGTTGTTATAATAATGTTAATTACGTAAGTGTTTTAAATCATCATGATTTATCTTGTAACTTGAGCACATTTACCATAATTGTTGAAGCCACTAATCTCGCAACTGAGCACATTTAGTAAGTTGTAATTTTGCCTGAAAATGGGTGGTGTTTTCTGCAAATTTATGAATTTTATCAAACTTTTCCTCCGTCAGAGCAGTGTACTGTGTAATCTGCAAGTGCAATGCAGTGTCATCACCATTTTTGGCTGAAAGTAGTCAAACTGCAAAAATGTCAAATGAGACCAAGTCTGAAATGGAAAAAAAATAATCATACAATTCAAGGTGGGAGACCATCCTTGGGCTAGTATTAGTACTAGTAGTAGTAATAATTCCCTCAGGCTTTTTTTCTTCTTTTTTTCTTTCTCTTTTTCGTAGTCAGTAGAAAATGTTCAACTTCTGCAATCCTGTGTAGTGTATGAGAGCTGCAGCTCTCAGTTCCACTTCCAGCTGGTACAAGTTTCAATGCTGGGTGAGAATGGGCAGCTGTCTTTCACTATTTTCAGCCCAATGACCCACATCAAAGCAACCAGTTATGCCATGCAATCCAGTTGGCCTCCCCACCAGTCACAGTCTTGTACTAAGGGAGGATCCCATCTATGGCCGAAAGAAAAGAATGTTAAGCTAAGATTAAAAACGCCCTAGTTCACAGATTAGACATGTTTTTGTTGATGGTGCCACTGGTAGTGGTACCACTGCATAGAATTAGATGGTGCCATTGGTACCACGGCACATAATTAGAAATTAGAACAGAGGGAAATGTCACAACTGTGCAAAGTCACTGTCTAGTGTACAAAATAATAATATTAATGGAAGTATTTCTACAGTGCAAAACCTTGTCTGAAGACTATTCTGAGCACATTCGTAGCATTGTCATACACACACACACATACACACACAGGCATCCGCACACATAACTGTATAACTGTACACAGCCAACTTAAAGTAACAGATGAGCCTGTGACAAAAGGTGCTCCCGCTTAACCCGGGTATGTTTGTATACTCCTATTTATTTTCGTCTTACTACAGTTACACGAAACTGTGGTTGCTTTTATTCAGTATGCATTGATGAGTAGTTAAAGTAAAAATTGGCAGCTCTGGTCACCAAGAAGAGGATTAAAAACAAAAATAATTGATGAAAATCGATGAAAAGCGGCTTCCGGAAAGTGGGACAACGTGGGTTGTTTGACTTCAGCTCAAAACCGCAACTAACCAGCTGAACTATTCTTCACAACTTCTACACCATTTGACTACTGAATAAACTAAATTTAGTATCCAGTCGAATTGCAAGCCATGCATGACGTTTCATAACCAAAAAAACGAAATTGAAAATACACTGGCCATTCGTAACGGACTGTGTCCAAATTTCCCGTAAGTTTAAAGATCGTCTGCTACCGTCCGCCACTGCATTCACTGCGGACCTTCGCTTCTCTTATTTGCATATCAATCGCGCACCGAAAGCAGTCGATGTTTTTACTGGGGGCATTTCCGTGTTTCATTTTTTTTACCCAGACGTAAAAAATCTGAAACTTTGTCCATTTGTTACGAACGACCTTTTGCAAATTTTATCGGCATCGCAAACATTTAATTACTGCTGACCGCTTCTAAAACTACTACTGGCCTTCCTGTTGACATCACATGGCCGCTTGTCGCTGACAATGGTTTCGTCGAAGGGGTGGCGGTGAGTATTCTGTGTCCAGTTATTTTGTTTTGTTACGAACGTCCTAAATGTTACGAACGACCCACATAAGTGTCGAATTTCTGTCCTCATCAGATATTTTCCCAAACAAATGCTTTCTTAGCCACTAGTAAGTGATATAAATGGCACTGGTAGTGTGCTTTGTTTACTTCATCGTATTATGGCGGGAAGGGGGCAATTTCAGACTGTGGACACAGTTTGTGACTGTGTCTGTGTTACGTGTGTCCAGATGTCTTTTCTTACGTTAGTCTGCAGTCCGTCTATGTCTGTAATTATTGCTGATTTAGGTAAGCGGTCGATTTAAAAGTTGAAATGGCTCACAGCTTACCCTTAAAGTGGTTGTTTACAAACTTTTACGTCCGACTGGAGGCTTGTGCATATTAAACAAGTACTCTGTAAACTTTGTAGCAGGTGAACGTGACATGGGCACAGTGCTACCGCCCGTCCCCCTTTCCTTTGTTTTGCAGTCTTAATTTTGTTTCCTTTCCGCATTAAATGTAATAGTTGACTTGCCACTGTAAATTTATTTTTATTTTTATTGATTAACTGTGCATGAAGGCCGACTTTGGGGGCCGGTGGAAGGGGGAGGGGGGGGGTGAAGATTGTCTTACAATTTATTATAAACATTTTCACTGCTCTTGTATAAATAAAGACCTTTGGTATGTAAGGGCACTTTAGGATTGTTACAGTCCAAAGTACATGTATCATTTTTCTGTTTTCCTTTTTTACATACTGAAAAATTTAATACAGGTATTTGTCTTAAAGATGCCATACTTTGTGACCTGATCGCATTTTTAATGTGTTGTTTTTCTTTTAGTTTTAGTAAGCATACATTAGATGACGTCTGTCTGTCCCTGGTATTCAAGTCTGTATTAAATTCTGTTACTTTTGATAACTGTGGCAGGTTCTGGAAGTGTGCCAAGCAGAAAATCATGTATGGATCCAGTTCTTCACACACAAAAAGGAAGCATGTTCTTCAGGCTCTCACCACCGGACTTATTGGGATTTCTTGATTGCAAACAGAAAAAAAGTTTCCCTGACACTGAGTGCAAAGTGAGGCAGCAGTTTTTCACTGACAGTGATTGACAGGTTTAGTTTGAAAGGATGTCGTTTTGTGTGTGTGTGTGTTTTTTTATTTTTATTTTTTATAAATTGTCCTAAAGTTTTAATGTGATCTGCATGTTCAGAAAGTCGCACCTTTAACCTGTCATATCATACTGTTACTGTGCCTAGATTCACTACAGTTGTGTGCTGTTTGTTCAGTCTGGGTGAAATAGTATCTTGGTTTTCATAGACTGTTTCCACTGCCATAGTGTTACGTTCGTCCACTTAAACAAGTTGGAATGTGTGAATATGCCTCCTGCCTTGCATTTTTTTTGCATTTATCATTACAGTGTATACTATGAAATAAAGTGTTCCTTGTTTGAAAACTTTACTGAAGTTGTTCTGTATTTGAAATGATTATTTGTAGAACTAGATTCTTGAGCGCAAAATTTGGACACAGTGATTACATAATACTTACATTTAAAGCAGAATTTGTTTGTCCTGCCTGCTCTGATTTTATTACTAGCAGCTACTTAAATGCACCAGAAGCATTAAAATTGCATACAAATGGTTTTTCTCTGTATTATTATGACATTCACTGTGTCCATTGTTACAAACGTCCACACCTGACCTGACCCCAGTTTTGATGCCATACAGCACACACTTGGATCAAAACCATTTTTTTTATGATGGAAATAGTTACTTGAAACATACCACTTTCTAATGGTAAGACTGAAAATAGCTTACTGGGAGTTTGATTTTGAGGCAGTGTATCCCACTTTAGATCATGACCTTTTGTCACAGGCTCAGATAACAAACACTGAATATTTATTAATTTATATCTTTAATTTTGTTGTTGTTTATTTTGTTTTGGGGGACTATGTTTTTTTGTTTTCAAATTTTGGAAGTCTGTGTCAGTGCTCCCCTTTTTTGTGAGAGTACTTTAACATGAATGAGAGCATCAAAAAATCAAATCTGGTGTGCACAGGTAAACACAAAGGCTGCTCCAAGCTGGGAGTAAAGTACTGTTGCACCAGCTACTACTTACGGAAATCTCAACTTTCTGCTGAGATAATTGCATTATAATATATATCAATCATGTTGCCAGTATGGCACCCTGGTGGTCACTGCTTTTAAATAAAATAAATATCAATGTCTTGTATTGTTGTAAAGGCTGAATGCTGACACTGTGACAGTTTACTGAATCCAGTACAAATTTACGTAAACTTAATTTTTTAAGCATGACTGGATCATTTCTGTTCAAACATGGCACTTCATTGTTTGGCTGTCCTTGTCCTAGACATGCACTCCTACTCCTAAAACTGTGTAAACTGCAATCAAAAAAAAAAAAAAAAAAAAAATGTGGTAGGCTTACTGGATTTGGGTCACTGTTCATGGTTGACTTAACTGCACTGGCTGATTCTTCAGACTCAAAGTGCTTGTGCTTTTAGTTTGGTGTACTGATTAACCGTGCCTTTAGGCATTTAGCACTGTTGTGATAATGAACACACAATGTTCACGTTTAGTGATTTACTCACATTAACTGGAGTGAAACAATGAAAGGCCACAGCCAGTAAACATCTTAGTCACTGTTCATTCAACAGCAGTTTCAACAATCTTCTGAACTGTATTGTCAACCATGCAAATGGCACAATGGGCTGATACTACACACATTACTAGTGATAGTCTGTGAAAAATCAATGTCACTGTAGACATATTTTAAAGGGGTATTTTCACTCCTTATTATGGATTTTAATGAGTAACTTCATGCACAAAATTAAAGTCTAAAGGGTGAATTTGAGGACCTAGTGTGTGAATATGCAGGCTGGGAGTTTTCAGGAGCCCTGGGAGGTTTCTGTGGGAGAGAAAGGAAAAGGCCATTCCATGCAGAAGGGCCAAAGACAGAAAAGGTGTGGGAACCAACACTGTGGAAAGTCTAGAAAGACTATAAGGAATGGGGAGGGTGCAAAGCTGAAGACAGCCACAGGGATAAGAGGGAGCAGTGTGTCTGATAGTAATACAAAAAGAGGGAGCAATGTGTCTGATACAGTGATAGTAATACATTTCATGATTTAGACTGGTGTGCACAGAGTGTTTATAATTATATTGATCTGGAGCTGTGTACTGTAGCAAATATGTGTGTATAAGTTATAACTGACATATGAAAATAAGACTCAAGCGGAATACAGATTAAACATCCAATGAATTTTTTAAGCATCACTGCGACCATGACAACTTCAATCCAATCTTTTTACAAGACACTCAGACTTATGATACACCATCAAATTACATTCTGGTTGCAAACGGATCAGCAGCTCTAAGATACATAGCAGAAATGATCATATTTTGATTATATCCTATGAGCTCTCAATCCTACTGTCGCTGTGATGCATGACTGTGGAGTTGGAGATAGCAAAACAATGTTCACAATATACTGTGGGGACAAACACTCAATCAAGTTCTGAACTTTTGCTGTGACCCTGACCTTGAACTAGGCAGCAAAGCAATCTTTCCACAAGACATTCTGGCTTATGATGATGTACCATCAATTATCAAACAAAGTTGGGTAGCATGTTACTACCAAAAAGGATCAGAAGTTCAAAAGCTATAATAAAATTAGAACTACAGAAAGTTATATTTTTACTATGATCCTTAAGTGTAGCCTTGACCTTGAACTAAGTTGAAGACAGTAACTGGTACCCAGTTTTTCAGCATGAGACTCTGTCTCTGGCTTTTGACGATGTACCACCATACCAAGTTTAATTCCTTTAATGTTAAATTTGTAGCTATTTGAAGCCACATAACTCATAAGCAGGGTGCATATGTAACTGAACTAGTGTAACCTGCCACTGCATTTTTGGCAGAATGACTGGGATCTTTTAACAGTTTTATGTACTACTGCGGTAACACAGGGGTGGAACAAATACCAAAATAAGAGTCAGTACACAAAGTTGACCACGGAGAAGAAAATTCTCCTGTAACTCCTTTGGGGATTCAAACCCTGAGACCTTTCAATCACAAGTCATGAGCAATCCCTGCTCCCCTGCTTCACATAGTAATCTGCATGCTACCCATGCTCCCCTGCTTCACTTTGTATTTAATTTGCACACTAAAATTACTGTACACTGTATGTATCTTTCATGTGGCAGGGTGATTCAGACATCAACAGTATGGTTCATAAATGGAAAAGTGCAAGCCATGAGCAAAAAACTGGCTTGGAGGCGGACAACATTAAAAGATTGCTTCTTAGCCTATACAAAGGTAATGCTGGTACTTACTTTTCTTCTTGGTTTTCTCCTTGGCAGCATCTTTGGCACGGCGTCCAATGGACTCTCTGGGAGGCGGGGGTGTGGGTTCCCTTGTGGACTTGGACTTTGCACCATCCCCCCGCCCCCGCCCTGAAACCACAGCCCGCCCCCGAGGGGGCCGGCCCTTCGATTTATGCTGTTTCTTGAGCGTGTTTTGCAATGTGATCTTCACAGTCAAGTCTTTTGTGCGCTGCACGGAGTAGCCTGTCTCCTGCACTTCAGAGTCATACGAGTCGGAACTGTTGCCCAGAGTAGAGATAGCGTTTTTCACAGCAGCACCCACATTTGAGTCCTCCTCATCCTCAGAAAATGACAGTGGGGTAGATGAGGCGGCGGGCTCTGGGGGGCGAGGGGGTGGGGGAGGTCGGCGCGGCTCAGGGATGTACTTGGGGAGCTGGGGCTTCTCCCCGATGGTGGCTGTGGTCACGCTTGACAGTGTCTCTTGCTTTTTGCCCATTAAGAAATTCAGGAAGGAGTCCTGAAAGCCAGGGCCCGTTTTGTTAGGTGTTGGGAGCACCTTGGATTCTGGTTTATCTGAAGCGGCAGCAGCATTGTTGGGGCTGGGGTTAGCATGCAGGGGTGGTGCATGCCTTATTAAAGGCCGGTCTTTGTCAGCCAGTTCCGGGGGAGGGCGGGCAAAGTTGCACAGTTCATCGTCCTCATCCACAGGGTTTGTGCATGTGGCTGAGGGCTTGGACGGGGGGACCACCGGAGGGGGTTCCATCTCCACCACAGGGTTTTCCAGTGCTGCCCCTGTCCCTGCATGCGACTCAGACTTGTTGCTAGCCGAAGTGTCAAACAAACTGGAGAAGGCTGCCTCATCGATGGTGGATCCCTCCGCTGTTTGGTATGCAAACGGGGCCGGGAAGACGGGCATGCCGGCTGCCACGTGCATCGCCTCAGAGTAGACGTTTCCAGGGATGAGTCGCACAGGCTGCCCAGACACAAGCTGCTCCATGTAGGGCTGCGAGGTGAAGGCCTGCAGGTCAAACTGAGCCGTCTGCTGCGGTATCATCTCCTGCTCCTCCTGGTACGCTCCACTCAGCATTGCTGGTGCCTCTGGGTTGTTGGCACCTTTCAGAGGGGAGCTGGCCACCCGTGAGTTGTTCATAGGCAGGAGGGAGGGATTGTCCACGTTCTGGGGCTGTGAACGAGGCGACTGGTCACTGATGGGAGACACCTGATTATTCCCCACACTGGACAGCACCTGGTAACCCCCCTCGCTGCTGATGCTTTCCCCCATGCCTGCACGCATGCGCATCATGTTCTGGGGTGATGGGGAGGAGGTGGAGTTTCCAAACTGTGCCTGCATCAGGGACTGGTTATCCTGGTGCTGCTGAAACTGCTGCACAGAACGCGACGGCGGTGTCTGGAAATTGTTGTTGCCACTGGAAAACCCTTGGGATGAGCTGAGGAACCCTGGCTGCTGGCTGTTGCCGAAGGACTGCGGTGGCGGCACGTTCTTCAGAATCTCCGCCTTGGGTTTTTTGCGGCTTCGTTGCTTCTTGGGTTTGGTGGTTGTGGAGGAATCTGCCATGGCCTGCACAGGGGGTGCTGCTGCCTTCACCGTGGAGCTGGGCATGACGTTCTGAGGACTGCCCATGGACGACATTGGGGCCTGAGGGCTTCCCACACTAATAGGGGAATGCTGGTGTGGGCTGTTGACCCCTGCGTTGATCTGCTGCACCTGGGACTTGGAACCCCGGCCCCTGCTTGTGGGCTGGGGCATCATGAGTGAGTGGAGGTGTGGGGGAACCTCCTTCGGCTCTGGCAGAGCAAGCCCCGGGGGCCCACTCTGGGCACTGCTGCCACGCGATTTAGACCCACTTTGTGGATGGTGGCTGACAGTCCCAATGGCATTTAGATCAGCAAATGAGACAGTGGTAGGGAAGGCGGTCTCCCCCGGCTGATTCTCCGACAACGGTGTGGCAGGGCTAACTGGGTCATAGTTAATATCTGCGGCGGTCAGCTGGGAAGCAGCAAAGCTTGTGGTGTTGGATGGAGCGGAGGTGGTGTAAGCAGTTGTCGCCAAAGAATAGTACAGCTGGTTTTGTGACTGGGAGCCTGATGAGAGGTCTTCAATCTCATGCGATGACATGCTGTGAAACTCCATCTGCGGCTGAGGGGTCTGGGAAGGAGCAGGGGTTGAGTGGCCATGCTGGCGAGCGATGCCCGTCATGTTGTAAAGGGAATGAAGCTGGGAAGCTGATGATATTGGTACCTCTGACCTCCCAGAGCGTGACGGTACTTCTGCAATGATGCCGTCCGCTGAGAAAGGGTTGCGCTGAATGGCACTGTGACGTGACGCTGAGCTGTGGGCGGGAGGGGGCTGGGATGAACGATGCCCACCTGATGACATTGGCAATGCATTGGACAGATCCACACTGGTGATTGCGCCAAAGGGATTGGATGATGGAGGAGGCATAAAATTTGACAACCCCCACCCTTTGGAGCTACTCTCCAGTGAAGGGCTCTGGGAGACGACTGACGGAGATGAATATGTGTGAGGGGGATCCTTGTGCTCCTCAAACAGTGACGACTTTGACGGGCTGAACACTGCTGTGGTCGCCGTGGAAAACCGAGCGCTGGAGACAGGAATCTGCTGGTCATTTCGGACAGACTCGAACACCAGTGGGTTCTGGCTGAGGTTCATGCCAGCCTTGTGCAGCGACTGGGCGTTGAAGCTGCCTGCGAGGGGAGACATGGACTCGATGATCTGTGACATGGCTGTCGAGTGGAGGGGATGGTGAGCAGCAGCATAATTGACCGCTGGGATGGTGCCCAGGGCACGCTGGGGCAATGGAGCATGGGGCTGTAGGCTGTGAGTTAGGCTCAGACCTGCAACCCAGTTCAAATATTTCATCAACCGCAGATTCGCCTTGGCTTTGGGGCCTTGTCACAAGACAATGATGCCAGCAAAAACACAACCGCTATGTTAAAATGCTGTTATGCACTACACAGTTACTGGGAGATGTGCTACATAGGTACAGGAAGATTATCTTCAGCTATTATAAGTTCCTGGCATAACAGCATCCATCCTGGAAATGGGGAAAAATCATTGGAAGATTGCATGTGGCTGCCCATGTGGCAGGGTGATTAAAACATTAAAAAAACAGTCACACACACGACACAATCCTCTCATGCTATCAAACACCTTTGCCAAAGTACAACTGCTTATAAGGTATACAGGTGACTCCCAGAATGTTCAGAGTCAACGCAACAAAAAGCTGCCCATACCAATCAGCCACCCCTCTGTCCATAAAAAGCAGCAGCTGACAGGTGGCAAACTATACTGGTCACACAAACATAGAAAGGTACATTTCCCTGACAAAGGTGGCATTATTTTTATTTTCTGTTTTTAGTACCCACTTTAGCAGCTCTTGTCCTGGAAATATCATTGCAGCATTATTGTGTTAATTAAGCAGAAGCGGTGTTAAGCATAGTATAGGCACAAAGCACTCTGGTAATGAAGTTTCATGTCAACAGGTTTAAGCCAGGGATTGACACAGATAAAGAGACCGACTCATTAATGGACCACAGGTGAGAATGAAGTTTCATGTCAACAGGTTTAAGCCAGGGATTGACACAGATAAAGAGACCGACTCATTAATGGACCACAGGTGAGAATGAAGTTCCATGTCAACAGGTTAAGCCAGGGATTGACACAGATAAAGAGACCGACTCATTAATGGACCACAGGTGAGAATGAAGTTTCATGTCAACAGGTTAAGCCAGGGATTGACACAGATAAAGAGACCGACTCATTAATGGACCACAGGTGAGAATGAAGTTTCATGTCAACAGGTTAAGCCAGGGATTGACACAGATAAAGAGACCGACTCATTAATGGGCCACAGGTGAGCCTATGGTAAAAGTTGGCATGTGCTCTTCAAACAGGATTGGAAAGTACACTGGTGCAGACCCATACCCCACACTATTAACAAACATGTACTGATGTAGGTCTGAAACTATGATACTGATAATGTGTGCAATTTTTACAAGCTGGTCATGGTCAAGCAAGTGAGCTGAAGCCTGAAGCTTTTAATTTTATCCAATTTTCTGCCATTTGATATCAAAGTATTATTATTATATATATAACATTAACAGTAACATACTAACAACATCTGCAACACAGATACCTAGAATCAAGCCTGGAAAATTTAAACTCAGTTCCTGGGAGCGAGTCTGTCAAGTCCTTGATTTTTTTTTTTTTTTTAACTCAGTAAGGTCACAAAACCTTGGTCAGCACCAAGGTTTTGCGAGTAAATAAAGGTTATGATCATGTAAAAGTGTGCACAAAACTATAAAAGATATATTAAAAAACGCACGTGCACACTGTATGTCTACAGTTGTGGATTTGATTCTGTCAAATTATGATCCAGAACAGAAGTATAAAACAAAACAAAGAAAAAGCTTGATCTTACTTGAACTGAGTCCAGCCTGCTCCAAGAGAGGGAAGGCAGAATGCGGCGTTGACAAACTCCCTGGAGCCAGACGGCTGTACTGATTGTAGTTCCAGTGGTTGGGATCCATTTTTTTTTTATCAACAATGACAATTTACACTAGTTATTGTCAGTGTGATGAGCAAACTGAAAAAAATAAAAATAAAAATACTGAAAAGTGACGCAAGCAATACCAATAAATACCAGTCCGACAATTTACCATGGGGATGGGATGAGGCCTTAACACTACAGTGACACATGAGCATGCAAAGGTCACACTGTTGGAGGCAACAACCAAAAGGTTCATCATTTCACAAGTAACATTATTTCGCCATAGCCTGTCCTGTCCTGTCCCCATGTGTCACTGTAAAGTGTCTATTACAGTGAACATCTATTACTTATTACAAACCATCCTGGAGACCTGGCATATATATGTAGCCTAGATTCAGATGATGAAAATGGTGGTGAGTTATCCAAAGTTGTCCAACATGCCCTGTTTCACTCTTTGTCTCATCATGTCCAAGAGAGGTGGTATCAAGTTCTTTTTCAGTTTTATCATACATCATCCAGTGAGGCTTTCCAGTTTTTTCTTCTTCTGAATACCTCAGTCAAATATATCTGCTGACCATTACAAAATTCCCAAAACAGCCCCCAAAGGCCATTTTTCCAAAACTGTTCATACCTGGATGGGCACAGATTTTATCCCTGGACCCCCCCCCCCCTCCCGCCCCCCATTAAAGACAGCATCGACCCTGAATATGAAGTCCACCTGATACAAAGCAGTGCACTGCAGGAACACTCCTGGAAAGAACTGCAGTCAAGCAGCTTGGAAAATGGAGTTCTACTCCCCATTACCTTGCAATGGGATTGCACAAGGCTTGACACCACACTCAGCAGTTGTCTACAATGTGCGCTTCTAAATGTTGTTGGAATCCCTACTGTCAGGGCAAAAAATCTCCATGGGAATTTCAGTGAACACCAAGGGCCTGACAGATCTGAACCAAGCTGAGACACTTGCAGCCACGAAGAAATGAGGGCATGGGATTGGGAGTTTCTGGGAGCATGGGTTCCATCTTGAACTGAACCAAACAATGACTGAAGGAGCTATCAAAACCACCTTTTTAACACTTTGTTGCATGCACTGGATATTTTTGTTTATATTACTAATACTAGTAATAGTAGTACTATTACTAAATGTATTAATACTATTGTTTTTTGACTGGTCAAACAGTTTTCCAGCCACAGTTGGTGGTGGAAAAAAGATGGCAAAGATACTGCATCATACAGTAAGTAAGTAAGTTGGTGTTTTACGCCCAGTCAACCAGTGCGGTTATATCATACAGTACTATTACTATACAACACATTGTGTTCAGATGAGCTGAAAAGACATGATGGTGTGAAGTGAGTTTTATTTTTAAGCAAATCACACACTTTAGTTTTGCTTTTAGAAACATGGCCATGAGCATTCTTTCACTCTTGCCAAGCTACTAATGCAGGCTGGACTTTCAATAGATTTATTCTGCACAGAAAAACAAACGCATGTCAAAATCATTAAGAGGACAAAGAAATTATAACTCAAGAAATGTTCAATGAGCCTAACCAGCAATTATCTGGTCAATGCACAGGATGGGAGCTTGCAAAAATTATATTGGGTGATTGTATGCTAGACTGCTACAGTACTACTGACCAAATCCTGACAAAACAGAACTTATCTGGTCAATGCACAGGATGGGAGCTTGCAAAAATTATATTGGGTGATCACTGATTGTATGCTAGACTGCTACAGTACTACTGACAAAACCCTGACAAAACAGAAGTTTTTGTCAGAAGAGCACCACAGCAAAACAAACCACAGCATGTCTCTTGTGCTTCACGGATCACTGCCTGTATGCATGTGAGGGGCAGGGTGTGGAAGCTGGGGGAGTTTTGGGGTGGGGGGTGGGGGTGGTGGTGGTGGCAGTTTATGTATCAAACATTCAATTAAAAAACTAAGCCATAACTAAGCTTGTGCTGACATCAATAAAGCAGGATCAATATTTCTGAACAAACAGCCTGTTCCATAAACAATTACATGTCAACAGGTCCCCCCTCGCCCATTTTTTTCAAAAGTAATCAATGTTAACTGTTATTAATATTATCCTATCCATCTAAAATTGGTGAGAGAAAAAAAGAAGGAAAAAAGTTTGAGTTGAACTTGAAGTTATTTTTGGGTGGGAAATACAGACAAAGAAAATCTATGTGCTTTGTAACTGTACACAGAAGAACAGAAGAAACAAAGAAAAAGGTATAATAAAAAGAAGGAAGCAAGGGAGACAGAGGAATAATACAGGTCACACTGACATGACCAGTTTGCATAACACCTTAGGCTTAGAGTTAGATGATCTTACACCTGTAGAGTAAGATTACCATGCATCATCACTACAACAACTCTATCACTAGTATCAGTCTATAACATAATTTATATAAGCTTATAATTTCAAAGCTAATGATAAAGAATCTGGAATTAGTGAGCTTTGCTTCAAAGCATACATCCTTCATTTTTGTCTATTTAAATACACATGTAGTGAACACAAAAATCCAATGTTTTCACTGCAATGAAAATATGACCCAAACAATTCAAACAAGCATAGCAAGCATGCTATTGCTATTAAAATTTAAATAGTATTTTTATGTCCTGCACGCAAATGAATATTGCAAAACTAGTAATGCGACAACAACAAACAAGAGTAAAAGAAAACTGAAAAGGATTAAGGAAGGAGTTACTCCTTCCTTAATCCTTCTTAGTTTTCTTTTCCTCTTGTTTATTTTTTTTCAGTGGGTTCCACTTTTCCTACATTAAATTGCATTAATTTCAAGAATGCATGCTTGTTATATAACCAGAGGTCGCAAATGTAAAATAAAAGTTTAAAAGTGTTACTGTTACAGTAACACTTTTAAACTTTTATTTTACTTTTAGTTTTACCACAAACGAAAAAAAAGATGTGCAGATTTATCAAAGGGGGGGAGAGAAAACTAAAATGTTCTACTACAAAACCCTGAAGTGAAAATGAGAGATTATTGGACAGAACCAGTACCTAATGAGGTCATTGTCAGTTATCTGGTCAATGCACAGGATGGGAGCTTGCAAAAATTATATTGGGTGATTGTATGCTAGACTGCTACAGTACTACTGACAAAATCCTGACAAAACAGAACTTATCTGGTCAATGCACAGGATGGAAGCTTGCAAAAATTATATTGGGTGATCACTGATTGTATGCTAGACTGCTACAGTACTACTGACAAAACCCTGACAAAACAGAAGTTTTTGTCAGACGAGCACCACAGCAAAACAAACCACAGCATGTCTCTTGTGCTTCACGGATCACTGCCTGTATGCATGTGAGGGGAAGGGTGTGGAAGCTGGGGGAGTTTTGGGGTGGGGGGTGGGGGTGGTGGTGGTGGCAGTTTATGTATCAAACATTCAATTAAAAAACTAAGCCATAAGGCAACTGGGACTGGCAAAAACACAGAGGGTGCTTGACTCTAGACTGGGAATGGGATAGCAAAGTATGAGTGGGAAGAAAATGGCACCTGGTTGGAGACTGGAAATTACACTGTACAATCACGGTTTCATAAAATTTAAAAAAGGAAGAAAAAGAAGATGAGAAACTGTAAGAAGAAAAAAAGTATCTGTGGAGCTCTTTGCAGCTCTGAAACATTGCTTTAAAAAGAAAAAGATAAAGAGTTATTCTTGGAATCCTCTCACTGTGGAGTCTCATAACTGAGCTGCCAGCTGGGCTGACACTAATGACAGTGAACAACACATCTCTCTTTGGCCAGCACACACACAATTTGCCAACACTAAAATCAAGATCTCTCACAAATAATCATCCAGACAGTAATTATACATAATATTAGTGGTATAATTTTCAAGATTAGAAGCTTGAACGGCAAAACTACAGAACTGTGTACTGGATGATAATAATGCAAATGCCACACCTACTTGTTTTCAATTAGACTATGAGACACACACGTGACAACTGACATAGATACCTGCAAACAATTACTGCCAGGCACAATGACAGTTAACAAGAAACTGATTTTGAATATACGTCATAAAACAAGATCGAAAATGTTGCTGTTTCTGAAATAAACCGAGAAAAATACTACGCAACTGCAGAAAAGCTTGTTGAACCTTGCTCGCATGCTTTACTTGCAGAGCATAGATCGCGTGCTGGTTGTTTACATTAGCACTGCAGCATGAACACAATAGCAATGCGGTCCATTCATACGGCTAAGTAACGCGGAATATGAGGATTACAATAAGCGTGGACGCAAACCTTGTAATAATCATTTATCTTTGGCATGTATGGGTGACAAAACTGCATAATACAGAAATTCATTCTCCGGACGTACGCAGGGCACACTAGGCGGAGGTCCAATCAAAACAACTGTCAAATCAAGTGCAGAAAGCAGCGAAATTTGGGATAAACTTTCAACTCTGTACATCCTAAGTATTCTTCTTACCTTAAGCAACTGATTGAGACGACCAAGTCCGCAGAATTGGCGCATTATTTATCAGTTTCTTTCCAAGATGACGAGAAGCCCATTTCACTTACCGCCATCTTGAAAATCTTTTACCCAACATGCACTGCGGCAAAAATGGCACGCAAAATGGGAGATGGACGGTCATGCTGCATCACATTATCGAGCGTTTCAGCACGGCTGAGCGTTAATTAGATAGTTGTGCAGTCAACATAAATCATCGAGTACCTAAGTTTTGATCTGAATTTCAGTTGAGACCACCAGATTTGACATTTCAAGTTTTCACACACCATCGAACACCGGGGGCGCTGGTGTGCGGCTTCCCAGAAAGAAAATGGATGGTGAGGATTGAACTGAAAATTATGGTTACTAAAATGTGCAAGTGTGTGGCTTATTGCGCAGTAATTTAAGGATTTTGTACTTTAATAACTTGTACCGCTGTGCGTATTTATGCAGACGTGATCGTTTTCTGTTTGCAGACATACAGTCCTGGTGGGAAGTCCCAGCCATTGCACATTTTTGCTCTCTTTTCAAAACTGCTTTCGGTCTCTCCGACTTTGACATCGAGGTAATATTGTCTTTTAGTTTTAAGACATGTTACATGACATTGTAATCCGTATGCATACCAAACAAAGCAACAGCAGCATACCCGGTGTAATATTGTTTGAAAGCGTTTCGATTTATAATTTTGAAGGTAATGTTACATCCGTTGTGACTTGTGATCTTTGAAATGTATGAATCCAGATTTCCCACACCTCCATATCGCCCTCCCCCCCCCCCCATCAGCCTTATGGCTACTGTGGACGTTAAGCACCATGCTTCCATACTTACTAGATCCAGATCTATGCTATGCCTCATTTTGGGTTTTGCATTTCTTTGTTTTTGTACAGTGAGAAGTACTTCAAGTAGTGTGTTTGAAGTATGCTTGGATATTTAATTCTGACAGATGTTTATATTATGCTTCATATTTGGGTTGTGAAATTGACCTCATTTAACTGATGTGGATATTGTTCAATTTGTTGTGGGCAAAATGATTGACGTGCACTGCATCTCCAGAATTTGATCTGATTTTTTAGGCAGGTTCTAATACACTACAGTGAGATTAAGAGTACTCAGATATTTGAACATCTGATCACTTTGCCAAAAAGCTGGAGCTGTACTTTTAAACGTGAAATTTTTATAGAGAATAGTACAAATTATCTAATGCCTTAAAATAAAAAGTGAAAATGTATCTGTATGATTCAGTATGTACAGTGATACATGTATACAATATAAAATTTAAAATGAGCATGATTATGGTGCCATTGGTGGATAACTGTTAGGTGTACACAGTTGCAATGGTCCCGATGATTTGTTTATGATTACTAGCTGAATTATGATTATATTTATAGTTTATGCAATCTTAGATCTGTACATAATGTTGCTGTAGCAGACGAATTTATGATGCAAAATGTGAAAGTTATTCCCCTTTTTGAAGTGTACATTTTTGTTTTTGCACCAGAATAGCTTTTTAGCAATCTGAAATGTTGATACACTGATAATGATATCACTGACACAAACAGCAAAAATAAATATTTGTATGTACTTCAGAGTTCAGTTATATGAGGATTATGTATTCATATAGTTCTTGTTTTGCTTTTGCTGTGCAAGACTCAGCTTACATGTTTTGCACAGAAAGTAAAATCTTTACTTATTTATCTCCCTTGAGAGTGTTTACAGTAGTTACCTCTCTTGTGATAGTTATTAAGGCAGCCCATTTCACTCAGGTGTGTAATAACAACCTTTGCTTGCTGCTTTAAAAGGTATCTACATCCCTTTTTGAAAAATGTGAAACATAATCAATTAAAAAAAGAAGAAGATGTAAACAAACACACCCTAAGATTATCTGATAATCTTTGATGGTCGTAGCTGCCAAATTAGACGTGTCAGATAGCTCATTCAAATGCTGCAGCAGTGAGAACTATGGCATACTCAGGAATTGCTTTGAGCACACCTCAAGCAATTTCTGCCGCAAAGTAAAACACATCTGATGTGTGCAACTAGGGAAAGAAGAACAGCACAAATGCCCATCAAAATCAATTACAGTGTGTGCTCTTTCTTTAGGTCTCACCTTATTGAACAACTTGAAAGCAACTTTCATGATGGCATTTATCTTTGACAGTTTTATAAGACTCTTTTGTTTGCTGGTTTGTTCTCTGAGTAATTCAACAACGTAAAATTATCTGCTTGTTTGTTTTCTAAGTAGTTTAACATTCCAGGTGTTGCTGTTAATACCAGCAGGCAGTGGAGTTGGTGATACTCTTGTTTGTGATCATACCCACTGACCAAATAAATATGTCACCAGCTGATATTTCAATACATCACCTGAGGTGATTGTTATAATCGTAATGTGAATAGCCTTCCCTCCAGCAGCACAGAAAATTTGCCAGACTTTCTATGCTTTACAGAATTGTATACTGAACTGATGATAATGATGAATCAAGTCCATGTTCATAGGGCTGTCCAATTTCCAGATTCCGACTCTCCAGGCAGATACTTCAAGCAATGTCCAAGGCCCCACTGTATATAGGCAGCCATCAGATCAAGCTGGGGACATAATTTACATTTGTCATTTTACACAGCTGCATGCTTGTATGTTTTATACATATTGTTATGTATAGTTCTACATATGGTATGTCCTGACTGAAACTGTTGTGACTGTCAGGATCTGGAAGAGAGTTTGCTGGCTGGAGACTCAGATGGCAGCTTCTTGCTGATTGATCTGATATCAAAACTGCTGAATGGCTGCTATAGGAGAAACGACATTGGGTGAGAATGTTAGAAGGGATTAAAAACCCTATCACTTGCTGCCTATCCAAATATGTGTGCACGCGTGCACACACACATGCGCATTCATGCATGCAGACATGTTGTATATAGGCCAGAGCTAGATCAGGTGGATTAAAAAAAAAAAAAAAAACAGGGAAAGAAGAGTAAAATTCCAGGGCAGGGAACAAGCTTAAACACCATTTCTTTTTCCCAAATAGCAGACCTGCCATCTTTTCCCTCAGACTCACACTGCTGTTTTTCCTCCTCTGTAAGCCCTTGTTCATTATCTGTTTGTAATTTGGGTATAGTGTACAGGCACCCGTCACCATCCTGTGTGTATGTGTGTGTGTCCTTAGAATAAACCCTCCAGACAAGGTTTTGTGCTTTAGAAATACATGATGTTAATTATTGTGTGATAACCAAATAACTTGGTTGTAAAGTAAGGCACTTGGTAATCGATGGCAAAAAAGGAGACGAAGAGAGGCTTGACTGATGGGGGGGGGGGGGGGGGACTGTACCAGCTGGACATTTAACTGTACTTTTCCCTCACTGAATGCAAACTAGGCCTGTACCTATCACCTAAAGCAAGAGCAATTAATTATAAAGCTGTGCAAACCTCTCAGTCATCAGCTTGTCCTTAATCATGCTGCAGGCCGGACAACTATGACGTGTACCTGCGTGACATCTTCAAGCAGCGACTGGAGGTGGAGGAGGACCAGCCCAACCCTCTGGATGAGAAGACCTACTTCCAGCTGACTCTGAGGCAGAGGGTGGAGCTGCTTCAGCAGCTCTGCAACTTCAGGCTGGATGCCGATGACGTCTTTGACCTTCTGAAGGTGTGTGAGCTTAACAAGTGGTGTCTTCTTCTTCTTTTTTTCAAAACAAAAACACTATGGTGTTTGATGAGGATTATGATGTGGAACTGGGCTTTTTGGTTTTCAGGCCAGGTTCGCCATAGCATGAAGTGATGTTATCATGCCTGTTTACAGTGCTGCATTTCCACTTGTCTTTCTCCCTACCTTTTGTCGTGCTTTGATGCTGGTGCTGTTGTACAGGTCATTTCTTATATAATACCTAAGCTTCAAATATTTCAATTTCCAGCCCAGAGACTTCATCTCTCTTGAGGTGATATGGTGTTACCAGTATGTGTGTGAGATTGTCTTGAAAGAACACCAGGTGGCGTTGTTTGGCTGTGATGGAGAAGTGGTGGAGGGTAGGAATATGAGTAATGACTGTGCAGTTTATCAGTCTCAGAAGCAATGTTTTACTCTGTTTTACTTGCATACTTTTACCTTTGTTATGTTAAATTTTCTAGTGCAATAATTGTCCTTTTTTTTTTAAATTGTGGAAACTGAATGACTCAGAAGGCAAACTTTTATTTTATGCATTTATTATGAATAATACAGTCCGTTTGTCTTGTATTTTGTATTAAAAAACAAGAAGGTAGTGCTACTGAAAGTACTATGTGGGAAAGATTGATTAATCTTTCTGTTGTCGTTCAGGGTCTGGACGGGGACAGCATGAGGGTGGAGCCACTGGGTGTTGACTCTAAAGGAGCCAAGTACTGGTATTTCTATGGCACTCGTCTATACATGGAGGAACCAAAGCCTGTAGCCAAGGAGAAACCAGACAAGCAGAAGATGAAAGGGTAGGGCACTTTTTTTGTGTGAGTGGCAGGTTTCAGTATGTTGATTTTCTTTTCAGGTGTTTGCTTCCAGTTGTGTAACTTTCATGCCACTGGAAGTGCCAATATATATTACAGCATGGAAGGTAAAGGTTGTGGATGTACCTGTGGGAGAGTTTATATACATTGCATGTACTTGCATGCCAGGTGAGATTTACCACATGTGACATCTTTCAAGTGCTAATTAACTCCCTTGTTTGTTGATTTGGTAAAGGTTGTGGTTGTGACATTTGAGACGTAAGAAATTCTCATCAAGGAGAAGTACAAGGAATATATCTTGGTGTTTATTCATTCACCATCACTGGCAGTGTATCTTGCCCATACAATGACAGTAGAGGATGGTTTAGGGGACTGCAGATTTTAATTGTATTTTGAGGTAATGAACTGAAAGACAGCATATGTTTTGCTGTGCATGTTATCTAATGTTTATGCATTCAGTAGTAAGGTGTGTACAAGCAGTCCAGACTGCAGAATAAATGGGTTCATATCTCTAGCAAAATTGAACACCTTTAATGTTTTCCACCAAATGTGGTGATTTTACTCTTTTGTTACGATGTTACTGAGCAGCCATGGCTTGCAAGGTGAACTTTCATTGAAAGATAATTTTTACACATTGTTACTATGTTGCTTAGCAGCTGTGACTTGCAAGGTGAACTTTCATTGAAAGAAGATAATTTTTACACTTTGTTACAATGTTGCTTAGCAGCCGTGACTTGCAAGGTGAACTTTGATCCATTCCAGGAAAAAGGCTCAGAAGAAGGCTGCACAGAAAGGCAAAGGCAGAAAGACAGTCACCCCCAGTGTTGCCAAGGAAACCCCATCTTCATCACGGGGGGCACCAAGGTCCGCTCGCCTCCGCGCCAAGATAGAAAAGGAGGAGAAGGAGAGAGAGGAGGCTGAAGAGGAAGATGATGAGGAAGAGGAGGACAGATCTGAGGAAGAAGATACCGATGACGAGCCATTGAGTGAGGTGACGAAAAAGAAACAGGCAGACAGGGAAGAAGAGTCGGAAACGTCAGCCAAGAAAAGATCGGCCAGGCTCCGTGTCAACCTTGAGAGAAATGAAGAAGGCGCTGATGATGCTGATGAAGAAGAAGAAGATCACCTGGGCATGCCGGATGATGTTGAGAGTCTGAAGTTCGACGACTCTGATGACGATGATGAAGAGGAGCATTTTGACGATGACACTTCCGATGAAGACTACTCTGAGAAAGGCACCAAGAAACAGAGGTATGGCAACAGGCGCAAGAAAACGGCCACCAAGACACCGAAAGTGACCAAGACTCCCAAAACCCCGATGACTCCGGTCCCACAGATCCTGCGCCACCCACCACGGTCAGCACGCCTGCGGGCCAAATTCGGCATGGGAGATGAAGACAGCAAGGACAGCCTGGCATCCAACCATGATGATGACAAACATTCCACATCCAGCCACAGCACCACCAAGTCTGAAAAGTCAAGGAGGGGGCGGGGTAAGTCCCGGAAGGCTGTCAACGCTGCAGGCGATGCTTCAAATGCAGAGTGTGACTCCAATGCTGCCGAAGACCAAAGCAGCAAGAAAAGCCAGCACCCTGTCAAGCAGCTGGTTAGCCAGGAGTCCCATGACCTTGATTCCGATACCTCTAATGCCAGATCAGAAACGAGTACCCAGAGAGGCAGAGGGAGGAGGAGCAAGAAGCAGGGCAAGGATAAAAAGTCGGGCAAGGCTGAAACTGGAGAGCCTCATGAAGAAGATCACTCGGCATTAGCAGACAGTGCAGAAGACGAGGCAGAGAAAGAAGCATTTGCAGAAAAGAGGGAAGAAGAGTCTCCAGACAAGGAACCTGTGCACTTGGATGCTGAAGAAACTGAAGGGAGAGGAGAAAAAGTGGATGCTGACGACCCTCAAAAATCCCCTGAAGCAGAAACAAACAATGACCAATCAAAAGAGAATGAACAAAGTTATAGCCCAATGGAAACATCCCAGGAGGATGCAGATAACCTTGCAAGATCTGATAAAACTGAGGACCTCCCTAACACCAGCCAGCCTAAAGATGCTGACTACACTGACAAGACCAAAGTTGAGGCTATGGAGGCTATGGCTTGCACAGTTGAGGCGGATAAGGAAGAGGGAAGCAAAGTTGAAGAAGGAGAATCAGCCGGAGATAAAATGCAGGAGGTGGAAGTTGCTGAAGGAAACAGTAGAGCAGAGGATGAAGTAGAGATGATGAGTAGAGAGGGGGAAGAAAAACAGGATGCTGACCCTGAAGAAAGAAGCAAAGTTGAGGCAGAATCATCCAGAGATAAAACACAGGAGATAGAAGTTGCTGAGGAAAACAGTAGAGAACAGGATGAAGCAGAGATGACGAGCAAAGAGTGGGAAGAGAGACAAGATGCTGACCCTGGAGAAAGCAGCAAAGTTGAGGCAGAATCATCCAGAGATAAAATGCAGGAGATGGAAGTTGCTGAAGAAAACAGCAGAGCAGAGATGATGAGTAATGAGGGGGAAGAGAGACAAGATGCTGACCCTGGAGAAAGCAGCAAAGTTGAGGCAGAATCATCCAGAGATAAAATGCAGGAGATGGAAGTTGCTGAAGAAAACAGCAGAGCAGAGATGATGAGTAATGAGGGGGAAGAGAGACAAGATGCTGCCCCAGAAGCTGTGGAGACCAGGTAGGTGCCGCACCTTTTTTGGGTAATTTTTTGTTACACATGTAGTATGCAACTCAGTTGGTCTGTCCGTAGCATACTGGTTTTGTTTGTTAATTTTGGATGGCATGTTTTGCTGAGTGGTTAATACAGGGTTTGTGCATTGAGCTGCAAGTCATACATCATTCCTCACAAGCAGTTGATCTGACTTCCTTGTGGTACTGTGTTGACTTGTGGAATGCACAGTGCAGTGATCATGCTAGACATTTTTCAAACCAGTGTGACATCTATAAGGTGGTGAAAGTGTAGAATGCACAGTGCAGTGATCATGCTAGACATTTTTCAAACCAGTGTGACATCTATAAGGTGGTGAAAGTGTAGAATGCACAATGCAGTGATCATGCTAGACATTTTTCAAACCAGTGTGACATCTATAAGGTGGTGAAAGTGTAGAATGCACAATGCAGTGATCATGCTAGACATTTTTCAAACCAGTGTGACATCTATAAGGTGGTGAAAGTGTAGAATGCACAATGCAGTGTTCATGCTAGACGTTTTTCAAACCAGTATGACATCTATACGGTGGTGAAAGTTTTTCATGGAAACCGGTCAGACAATCACTGTAACTGGTCAAAGAGACAGTTGTCTAAATACTACTACTAGAGCTCTACTAGCAAACTGCCTTCCCCCTCTAGAACACACATACACTGCATGCATACCCACACATTTACGCTTGCACTCTCTCTCTGCTGTGTTTATTTTTCAGTGTAGAACCAGTCAAACAGTGTACCGGAAATTACCGGTTAACGTGAACCTTGACAGTGTTTGGGTGTGATTCAACAGTCAAATGATTGTAAATTACCATTCAGTTGCAGGTGATACCTGGCTGTCATTGACTGTGTGCCATTATTTATTTTGAAAAGTTTTGCTCTGAATCAACTGGTCCTTCACTCTGTTGCTATGCTTTAGCTTGCGAGGCAAACTTGGTAGTCACTTGATGTTTTTTGTGCAGAGTGTTAGTTGTGACATTTTGATTGGTTGAAGTGCTTGGGTGATCGTACTGGTAGCTCAGTATTCTCTGTTAAGACACTGAAATCATGATATAGAGGTTGCAGACTTGAATCCTAGTTTAGAAGATGGCCTGCCCCTCTGACACCCTCACCCCGTCCTCCTCTGCCCCCTCCCATCCTGCAACTTGCCCCCCCTCCCACACCACCATCCCTCTCAACCCCTCACCCCATCTTTATTAGGGTGGTGGGATGAGTATCTAGTCCTTTCGGTGGCATGAAAACCTAGGTTGCATTTACCATACTGCCAACAGGCACAGAGAGAGGGTGTTAAGATTTTGGGACATTCTTTCATTTGAGGATGTACCTTTTGTGGAGTTCATGTGCCTTTTATGTCCAACTAGCAAAAGCAAAACAACACTACAGGTGGCAGTAAGCATGGGTTGAATTTTTTTTTCTCCGAAACTGTTGTAATTTTTGGGGGTGTGAAAAATGGAATATCAATGTGTGTTACAAATATGCTGAAACATATTTGATGTGCTGGTTGCTTTTTCTCAGCATTGTTTAGTGAAAGCATGCTTGCATGCATGCACATACACACACAGAGATTACTGATTGAGTTAAAAGTTCTTTCAATCTCTTGTCATGTGTTTTAGTGGCGAAACCACCCTCGTGTCCCAAGATAGTGCTGGAGATGGAGTAGAACAGTCGGATGAGCCAGCGAACAGGGAAGAAACTGTAGCAGCAACCAAAAGTGCTGGTGATGGTGATGCTGAAGACTCCCACATGGACTCCAGAGAACAACAAAAATCAGAACCAGCATGTCAGGAGGCAGAGGAAAAGTGGGAGACAACAGAGGGTGGAGATGCGAGCAGTGAGAAACAGAATGGTGGGACTGAAATGACCCCTATCAGTCCAGACTCCATCAAGGAGGAAGTGATTGAAAACAGCAGCCAGGCAAATGATGAGCTCTCGGAGAGCGACGCTGGTGCTGGTGGTAATGATGGCCGAGAGGAGGTGATGGAAGAAGCTGCCCCACCAGAAACCAATGTCAAAGAGGTGGAAGAAGCTGGAGAGCCTGGAAAAACTGACGGTGCTGGGAAAGATGACAAATCCTCAAATGGCATCAAAAACGACAAGGATAAAGATGACGACGGTTCTGCAGACAAGCCCTCGGTGGAGACCAAAGAACTCGGCAGAGGACGCTTCCGTCAGAGGAAAGTGATGAAGGAAGATGCTGACGACAGCCAGGACTCGAAGATGTCCAGCGTCAGCAGCAAGGAAGACAAGCTGCTGAAGCCGTGGGAGCCGTGGAAGCCCACGGTGGCCAGCGAGAAGAGTGGCTGGCACCTGGTCTGCGAGGTGGTGGAGGACTGGGAGCACCTGGCCTCCATGCTGGACAGCAACAGCACGCGGTCGGAGAAGTTCCTGCTCCGGACCATCTGCAACGACTTCCTGCCGGAAATTCCATCCATTCAGGAGGAGAAGGTGGGTTTAACTACTCCTTGATGTTTTTTAATATTTTCGCTTGTATTTTTAGTGTTTGCTTTCTTCGTTAAAATTCAGACGTAACAAAACAGCTCAACCGAAAGCAGATAAGTGTCCTACATCTCATTTTTCACTGTTTAAGTGTTGGTTTTGTAGCTGGAAAATTGGCATGTTATGTTTGGTCGTTATATAGCATTTATTCTTTAGATTTTTTACGCGTTTGCATTTCTTTAAAGTTCATTTTTGCTTTGGTACAGCCTGCTTTGATTATTTTTCTAAGTGCAGTCCATTTGTGTAAATGTCCCTAAAATCAGTTTCAACTTCAAGTGAAAAAAGTCGTCATCAGCTTGAGCATCGTTTCCAGTTCCAGTTCCCCAAATGGCTGTTTGTTTGGCCAGAAAGAGGATGTTTTTTTGCAAAGGTTTGAAGAAAATGTTTACCACAAAAATGGCAGGTCGGCAATGTACATCTTGTACTGTGGTTCAGCTGCCACTAATTGAGGTTACACACTGGATAATTTCATGGGAGATGGCTCGTGGCGATTAATAGTATGATATGGAAGAATTCAGCAATAAGGTTGATTTTTTTTAAAAACTGCAGTTACACTGATAATACTTACATTTGTTGGCATTTTCACATTATTTTCCTACTGTTACCTAGAGATCTTTCTTGCTTTTTAGACAGTATTTCTGTTTGGGGTATGTTTATGATTTACCATTTTATGTACAAGCAGAGGTGATGTTCACTTCTGCCTGCAGCACCCAGGAATGTTTGGTTTTCAATTCTGAATGCGTGGTGTGTTTCATAGGAAAAGGAGCGGCAGCGGAGAGAGATGGAAATGGCGCCCCGCCGCTTGTCCACCAGACTTCTGTACAAGAAGAAGGAACAGGAAGATAAGGTAAACTGTCCAGTCAAAAAAACATTGCCCCCCCACACCCCCCATCCAAGATCATTAACACCTCAGTACCCCCCTGTAGTATAGAGTACCATGGATGTGAACAGATCCCAAGGGTTGCGCTTATTGCAAAATTTTGCGTAAATATTGACAACACCGATTAAACAAGCCTGGTGGATGTCGCATCACTCAACACTAGATCTACTTGCAAACTTGGTGTCATCTCAGCTGTTCAAGTCAGTCAGTGAAGGGCGGAATCTGGACAGTGCAATAAACGTGTAACACCTCGTAAGCTACTGTAATTTTTGGACTATAAGGTGACGGTGAAACGTTTCCTAAAATCTTATCCATGCGCCGTATAGTGGTAGAGCCCTGTCTGTGAATAAAATTTGCATACTTTTCTAAAAAAAAGAAAACGATTAATTTGAAACCAAATTCTAACGAACCTGTATGGATCTGGAAGAAGATTGGTTCCCGTGTCAGACTGGCCAGACATTTTGTCGAACTGATCAGTGATATTTTCTGGTCAGTTGATGGAGGACACAATCCCAGATATGGAATTTGGAACCACCCAGCATGCCTACTTTGTCAGCATGTAATATCATCAGAATTTACTCCAAGGTAGAAGACTGCTAAATTGAAAACAAAACATGCATCAACACCAAATACGAATGAGAGAAAATGGTGGCAGCCTCAACTTCAACTTCATTTTGTTACTAAATCCCGCAGTAGACGAGAACTGGGTTTGCCGACATCTGCTGCTGCAGTTCTTCCTTTAAAAATGATGGCTTGTACAATGATCCTATCTATTCAAACTTTTTATGTGAATGGCAAATTTACTGAATGTTACCACTTTTTTTGTGCCCGGATAGACCTTTTTACTATTTTTGTCTGCTCACATTATAGGCCGTGAGCTACAATCAGGTTACTATCATTTTGGCTTTGTAATGTGCGTTAATTCTAGGTTATACTGTATGCATTTTTTGTGCCATTGATGCAAAATGTGTAATGTTTCACGTCGGTTGACGCAAATCTCTACCCCTGGATCATATGAACCTGTGAGATAAGCGCCACCCCCTCCCCCCAGCTAGCTATAAGCTATAAGCTATATATTCCCCACCACCCAGAAATGTCAGCAGTCTGGTGGAGGGGAGAGAACTCATTTTTATGACAGCCTTGGTTGGTTGGGGTTTCTGTACAATGGTGCATTTAATCATTTACGATGCTGTTTAATGCTCCCAGATACTGAGATAGTATTGTATTCATCCGTAGATGCCATTACTTATAAATTAATGTATTGTTGATTAATGTATTGTCGGTTGATGTATTATTGCTTAACCCTTAAAGTAGTCAGAGATTATCAGCTGCTAAATAATGACTGCTAACCTCTCTCCTGTGCCTGCAACAGATCATATGCACACACACACACACACCACATATGCATGCATGCACGCACACACACATGCGTGCATGCACACACGTGCATGCACACACACACACATACACACACATGGCCCAGAGCCAGAATGGGTTGGGTGCGTTAAGTGCCCATCATTGTCAGGGGTGTTATTGTTGAGCTGCTGTGTGAGAAGTTGGAAGGTGGCCATCACTGGGACCGTGTCCTTGCAGGAGCGAATTTTGCGTGAAGCGCAGGAGGAGGAGGAGAGGCAGAAGGCGCAGGAGGAGGAGGAGAGGAGGAGGAGGCAGGAGGAGGAGCGGCTGGAGGAGCAGAGGCGGCTGAGGGAGGAAAGGGAGCGGGCCAGGGAAGGTGAGGAGCTGGCCCTTTGACCCTTGGTCATTGCCACCACAGTGTGCCCGTCTTGAATAAAAAAAAATGTCTGGGTTTGCCTGTGTGTGCAGTGTGCCTGAAATGGAGAGTAGATATATATATATGGGGGGGGGGGGGGGGGGGGGGGATTTTTTTGTTTTTGAGGATGTACCTCTGGAGGAGTTCATGTACCTTGTATTTACTCGCATGCCAGGTGAGAGTTACTGTAGGTGACTCAGGTCTTTGTTGTTGTGTTTGTGTGACGTCTTTTGGGTGCTAATTAACTCTTGTGTGCTGATTGTGCCTGTAGATGTTAGGGTGTGTGTTTACAGTGTGGTCGGGGGGGAGGGGGGATGGCAAGGGTCTGTACACTGCAGTTCTGTATTTCTACCTGTGTCTCGGGGCTGTGAGAGGGCTTGATGTGTTACTGTTAGATGTGTGTGTTTTGAGAGAAGGCACATTGCAGATGTGTTAGTTGTGTGTGTTTTTGGAGAAAGCAAAGGTCGTCAGACTGTAGCTTTTATATCTGGCTGTACCTGCATGTCTGCTTGCGCCTCAGAGTGTTTGATGTGTTTGTGGTGTGTGTTTTCAGAACGAGCGAAACGGGTCTTGTTGCGTGAGGAAAGAGCAAGACTAATCGCTGAGGGCAAAGAGATACCACCTGAACTTATGAATGGCATCAAGAGTGAAGGGTATGTAAAGTGACCTTGATTTGTTACTATCCTTGGTGGTACTGCAACATTAAAGTTGGGTGAAATGATCATGTGTTTACAGTCAGGCGTCTGTGGGTGAAATTTATCAGTTTCGTTTTAAATGCCACAAACAAACAGAAACTGTTAGCATAATGAACGAAACCTCATGTGTAACTTTGGCTACACTTTTCCACTGACTCCTGCTCACTGTACCTGAGGATTGAACTGAACGCAAATGCACGTTCAGGTGAGTATAAAGGTGAATGCGTTTTTCCTGATATCGTTGAATTGTGTTGTTGCAGTCCTACTTACGAAGACCAGAGCCTGGAAGAAGAGGTGTTGTCAAAACTGCACAAAGGTCAGTGTGCTGTGCCTTTTCACTGTGTGTGTGAATGGTCCACCCCATGTGCAGTTTGCTTGTGAATACCATTTGGGTTTGAATGGATAGCAGGTCTCCTAGGAATGTAAAACTTACATAGCTTTTGCCTTTTTCCCCCTTTTTTATAATTAAAATAAATAAATGTTTGTATTCAGAATGTACAAAACTTTGTTGTTTTGCTTGATTGGGAAAACATTTTGACAATTTTTGACTTTTGTGTACTGTGCTACAGTTCTTGAAAGCAGTGCTATTTTTTTTAGCTTGACTTTGTAACAGTGTATTTTCATGACTTTGTAACTGTATCACAACTTTGTAACCATGCGTTTTTATGACTTTGTAACTGTGTATTTTCATTTCCATGACACTGTTTGTTTCCTTTTTCCCTTTTCTTTTCCTTTTTCATGACTTAGTGGCTGAATTTTTTCATAGCTTTGCGACTGTTTATTTTCATGACTTTGTAATTATTTTCAGTGTTGGCAGCATGCATGAAGCACCATGAGTCATGGCCGTTTGTGGAGGCAGTTGAAGAAAAATTTGCACCTGGATATTTTGACATTATCAAGGTAAATTGAACAGTTGTGTCATCACATCATTTTTGGCTAGCGTAAAAAACCATATAAACATTTTTTTTGTGTGCAAGTTTGTGTGATCAGTTTAGTCCTGTGGGCATCCACCTGACAAGATCATACCCGACTTGTTTTTGTGGGAGATAATTAATGTGTTTTTAGACTGCCAAATGTGCCATTTTCTGTGTATGAGTGAAAGTTCAAACTTTGCATAACACCAGCCTCTGTAGAGCTTCATCTTTGGATGTACTGTTTAAATCTGTTTCACCACATATTTTCATGTTTTGAATGTGAATCACAGCCTTTAATCTTGTTATGTCTGTAGTGTGCATATGAGAAAAAATGACCCCCCCCCCTCCCCCCATACTGTCATGCCTCCCTCTCTCTGAGTGTCTCTTGTGTATGCACGCACACAACATGCATGCATACACATACACACACACACCTATATGCAACAATATACAGGTGGACAGACAATATTATAATGGGATGGGTGAGCTAGAATGCTTTAAGAGTAAGCCCCTCTGAAACGTGCGCGCACATACGCATGCATGTACACACACACACACATGCACACAACAACAACAAAATGGACCAAACACATCAGAAATGGATCATGTTGGAAGTTAGTGCCAAGCACTGTTAAAAAAACAATAGTAGCCTTTGTTGTGTGTGTTTGCTAGACGCCCATGAACCTTTCTGAGATGGAGAACAGGCTGAACAGCGGCAAGTACACCTGCAAAGAAGACTTCATTGCTGACATGGATCTGATTGTGGAGAACTGTGAAGAGTACAATGGAGAAGACAGCGGTAGGTAGCAGCTGATGGGGTGGTTCATTGTAAGCAGTTAATTAATTGTATTCATTTGCTCATGATGTGCTCGCTGCAAGACGAGTTTCTTCCTGCCATGGTCTCTGCACAGCCCAACAACCTATGGTTAATTTGACAGGTTTTAAATGTGTTCCATGGCAAGCCAGAAATTGACAGGAGTGGATTGTTTGCTACCAGTGGAAAGACTGAGACTAGAGCAAACTGAATAAACTAGATCATGGGATGTTACTCAAACCACTAGAGCAAGCTAGATAAAGTAAATTTTACGCTGTTGCTCAGACCATGCTTTGACCATTACTGACCAAGAGAACGTGGCCACCAGTGGGGAAAAGAGCACCTTCAAATACATCAGTTTCAGACTCCATTTTATTGCCCTTCAGCATATCCTGCAACCCTCATCTTCCAGTCCATTTAGTGCAGCTGGCTCCCAAAAGTTAGGCTCTGTACTGACAGCATGGCTGGAAACCCCAAATGGATATTGTAGGACATTCCAGCAGATGGTGCCTTTATTCTGTCAGTGATGGCCAGCTTGTCAGATATTCTGGCAGCATGGCTGGAAACTCCAAAATGGATAATGTGGGACATTCCAGCAGATGATGGCTTTATTCTAACACTGATGTGGGCCAAGGGCTATCCCAAACACCAAGCACTGGTTTACGGCATCGTTCCTTCAACCACTGCCGTATTTAGTTATGCCATAGGTCCCAGAAAACTGTCAACTAACGAGCAGTTTTTTGTTGGTGCTCAAACAGTGGTAAGTTTGTGACAAACAACTCAAATAAAACCAGGCGTGTCATTTATAGACACCAACAAAGTTTACACCAGCACAAATAAAACCACAATCGTTTGAATTGAGACGGAACTCTCTTTTTTACCCGGGGTGGATGTGTCTCATGTTTACGTGTGTGCTTTGGCGCTAGGTTGCTTCCGCAGTCATGTTGGTGCCGGAACCTTTCGGAGGGCGCTGACCGCATCACTGGACAGCTGCACGGAGATAAAGAGTGCCCCTTCAGTGGCGTAACTAAATCTGGCAGAGTTTGGAGGAAGGTGCCGGAAAGCGGTGCTTGGAGTGTGGGGCTATCCATGCCAGTAGTGGCTGAGTGAAACCCCCCGACTAAAGTTTAGCGGTAGTTGTGTCCTCTTTGCTGGTAGTAATTCTGGAGGAGAATGTTTGTGTCTGCATTGCACAGAATGGCATGGGGACTGGTGGCTGAATCAACATGGTGGTATAAATGTTGTGTCTGTCCATGGTGTGAAACAGCGAGAGAAGAACTGTAGGAATCATCAATATGGAAACCTTAACCATTGCCTGACTACATATTTGTTGTGGCACTGTGCTCAAATTACTTTCGCTGGTGTAAGATAAGGATTAGTTCCCTTGCAATAGGGGAGCGCTGTGGCTATTTTTGTTTTTGTACAAGTGTGTTGATCAGTGGTTTCTTCCGCCAGATTTCTCCATGATGGCTCGCAACTTGCGAAACGCTTTCCACCGGTCGATGCGGCGCATGTTTCCCGTTGTGCGTGTGAAGAAGGATGATGAGGACTTTGTGATCAATGGAAAAGATGTTGGTGTGGGAAAGAAGTACCGGGCCCGGCGGGAAGCCAGCAAGCGAGCACGAGATTCCTTTCCTGAACTGTTGTCTGATGTAAGTACCCTTAGGGCTTAGGTACAGGGTTTTGTCTTCCTTGACTCATAATGAGGCAGCCTTGTGTGAGTGAGTACTGATGGGTCTTACCTGCTGCCTGTGGCAGAAACTTTGAACAGTTGCTTTTTTGGGTGCTTTGTTTGTTCTATTTTGTTTTTTGTAGACTGTGAACAGAATCTGTGTCCCTTAGCATAATGATAATCTCAGGTGGAGTTTACACTTCATACATGTTTGGTGACCATGACCTGAATTGAAGGTGACGGGGGATTTTGGAAGGGTAAAATGGCAGGTTTTGTGCAATGTGTTGCTAGTTTAGTAGTTGTCCTTGTGTTGAAAATACCATTTTGGAATAGAAACCATTTTATGGTCTGTTATGCTGCATGTGCTGATTGTATTCACTGTGTTCAATGTCCAGAATGTTTGGTCTGCGTTTGAACAGAACAGAAAAGTCTGTGATTATGTTTTTCAGGATTCCGAGGAGATCATAGCACGACATGATGACCAGGTGGTGGCCTATCGTCCCATCGGTTGCCTCAGGAATTATTCACGGAATTTCAAAGGCTACGAATCCGCTCAAAGCAGCACTTCCACGATTTCATCACCTGTAGCTTACACAAGCCCTGGGAACAAGTTGATGGATTCTATGATCAAGTCTGGTCGCCAGGTGATCACCAGCACCCCCCCATCCAAGTACATTTACTCCCCTGGGGACCAGGTGTTTGATGTCTGCCTCAAAAGCCAGCCCAAGGTTTGGAAGGACATGCCCCCAGTCCTGCAGCCGGAGGTCAGCGTTTCCCAGGAGAAGTCTGCCGCAGGGACGCCGGCGCCCACGTGGAGTTACCGCCGAGAGACGAATCCCCAGGTGGCGGATGAGGGCCCGCCCAAACTGCGCCGCATGGTCCCGAGCCCCGTCACCTCCATGCTGAAGGAGCACGAACAGCGCAAGAGTAAGGAGGGGAGCAAGTCCATTTTCATCCCTGTCAGTCACCCCTCGGGACCCCCTGTGCTTCGGGCCCAAGGGCCGGCGGGGACCAGCGCTAGTGTCACCAGCATCACCTCCATCGTTCACCAGAGTGGTGGTACGATGAGAGCAGCGACGCCAGCGGCGGTGCCGGGCATTGCGGGGCTGAAGCCGGGGCAGCGTGTGATGCACATCTCCAAGGAGGACTACATGCGCCTGCTAGCCCAGAACAGGATCAAAATCGTGCAGCAGGTGCCGGGGGGAAAGGGGCAGGTGATCCAGCTGCAGGCCGGTCTGCAGATTGTCTCCCAGAAACCCAGATTGAGCTCACCGACAGGCACAGCAGCCAGACCGCCGGCAACCGCGACCGCAACGGCAGCAGGTTCTGGTGCTGGTGGGGCTGTGCCGGGAACTTCAACGGTTTCGGGGTCTGTGACTGTTGCAGCAAGTAGCGTTGGCTCAGCGGTGCTTTCTGCGCCTAGCCCCGCTGTTGCAGCAAAAAAGCCATTTGTGGTTAACCCGTGGTCTGTGACGGAAAACTCAGCATCACCGAGCTCTCTCCCAGCGACCGGGTCAGCGTTTTCACCCCCCCTCTCAGCCCCCCTGGCCCAGACAACCCCCGCCTTGGTGTCCCCTATTATGGCGGTCACCAAGCCCCCAGTTTCTCCAGAAACAGTGCCAAAGACTGTTTCACAGACAGCTCCGGTTTCCACGTCTCCAACTGCTACAGCTCCAGTCTCACACACCGACCCAGCATCTGCATCTGAGGAGATGCCCATTACCAAGTCCACAGCTGCGGCTGTTTCTGTCTCCCAATCCATGCCAGCCTCCATGTCTCCCATCGCCCCTGTTCCACTGTCCCAGACATCACCCGCTGCAGCCCCTTCCGCCGCCAAACCCAACTCTGTTTCACAACCTGCCCCTGTGCCCGTGAAAGGAATAGCTCCAGCTGCGAGGGAGAGCGGAGATGATGTCCATGAAGAGAGACTGTCACAAAGTGCCCGGAGAGCTCTGACCAACCAAAGCCACAAACAGTTTGCGGGCTACACCAGCAAGTGTGAGCCGTCGGCAACCATTGACAGGAAGGGTGACGGAGCAGATGCTAGCTCTGTGCTTACTGTGATAGGGTCGTCTGTGGGGCTGAATGGCACGCATGGTGACCTCCCGGGACAGGACAGGGTCTCGAAGCCTGTCAAGCGCAGGCTCTCCTCTCAAGAAGACTGTGATGCCGCTCCTCCGGCTAAAGCTCTCCGTCCATCACACAGCCCCCTGCCAGATAGCTTTAGAGGTGGTGACGCAAAAAGCGCCACGCTGAAAGAACAAAACAGCGCAGCTGCGGTCTCTGACCAAAAGGCTGTGCCCAGGGTCAATCTGACTGGGTTGACCTCCCAGCTGGCAAGTGCCATGGCAAAAAAACGTGAACAGTGTTCGCCAGGGTCCAGCAAACTGTCCCCATCAAGGCATGCTGCTACAAAAAGCCCAGGCTCGGAAGGAAAAGGTGCTTCAGAGTCGACGCTGGAGCAGGACCCTCCCCCACCCCGCCTCGACCAGGAAAACCTGGCCGCAGATGCTTCCCACACGGAAAATCCCGTGGAACTGGACAGGGAAACCAACCAGCAGAGAGAGGAATCGGAAATGGAAGTGGAGGATTGTTCCGGTGGGCCCCCCTTGCTGGAGCCAGCCATCAATTCTTTGTCATCGCAGTCGGGAAGGGGTGGCTTGTTTGAGTCCTTAGGCAGGGGCAGTTCTTTGCTGTCCAGCGATGCGGACAGTTCCAGAGGTGTGGAGGTGACACCGTCGAGGCTGGTGGTGGGCTCCCCCGGGTCCCGGAGCAGCAAGTCGCCCCTGAAGCATGCAGACAGCAACATCTTCCAGCGCATGCTGGACTTCAGTGGCGGGGAGTTGCCGGGAAAGGTAAGCCAGAACCGCAGATTGATTGGGATTGTGTGAATGCATGTTCTTTTTTTTCTTTTCTTTTAATTTCTTTTTTTAATTCTTCTTTATTTTGCCATTTTGGAAGCACTTTTATGTTTAACTTTAATTCAGTATGTAAGAACAGTGGATAAGGGATTCTGAAACTAACACAGTGACAACCTACGTATCAGAATGTCTGTACATTACAAAAAAGATCCTCCCAACATTTGAATTAAAATAGTGACAAACAATTACAAATCCCTTTTTTCTGGGGGGGGGGGGGGGGGGGGGATTTTTTAGAAGTTACAAAAGTTTGATCATGTATTAATTATTACAGCAAGTTTATAAATTTTCTGATCAACTTGGACGTAATTGCAAGTGCAGAGAAACAGCTGTACAGACAGATCAGGTGACAAACAGCTGCCCCAAAGAGGTTCAAAGTGTGTTTAGCATATAGTCGCTGGTTAGTTTACAATTCAGTACACTCACTGGTCAGTTTAGGATTCAAAACATTCACTGGTTAATTTAGAATACATTCACAGGTTAATTTTAGATTAGTAATAGTATCATAGTATTGGCTGTTAGTATCACACTCACAGTCTTTCAAACTGGCATGACTAGGTAGTATACTGTGTGTCATGCAACTTGAAAAAGAACACAAGTTCTGTGCCGCCCTGGCCAAAGTTTGGAGAGGGCATTGCCAACTTTGATGACAAAGCCACAAGCACTGCAACAGAAACTTGCGGTAACTAACAGTAACAACTAACATTATACTGTACAGGTCATCCTCAGGAAAGTTGGGGAATTTTCCTGCCATCAGTGCAGCTGCAAGGCAGATACACTGCTGAATATTCACTCAGTCACTGATTCAGATCATGTACAAAGGTCAAAGCAGTGCAGCAAAGAAAGAAGTAGAAGAAAAGTTCAGAAAACTCAAGAGAGAGGGACTGTGTACTGGGCAACAATACAAAGTTAACTGGGTCAGTTTTGGGGGGGGGGGGGGGGGGGAGGTAGATTTAGATGGCTTGACTGGTGTGTGCTGTGTACACTTACTGGGGACTGTGGGGTAAAAGGGGGTTGGGGGGGGGGGGGGGTAGGAGGGGTAGATCTAGACACTAGGGTATGCTGTGTACATTTTTGGGAGGACTGGGAGGGGTGAATATGTTTCATTCTCTTTCATCAGATATTAAAAAAACTAGTTTTTCTTTTCACTTGCAGTGATATGACTTAGTGCCAAAAGGTGTGCATGAAAACAGGACAAAGGGGGTAGAAAATAAAGTTGATGATACATTGAAACTAGTTGTGTTTTTAGAATGTGCACAATGCTAGGAAATATTGCTTAAAAGCAAAAGATAAAAACTTGTGCACTTTTGGAGATATTTGCTGACAAAGGTCATAAAAGGCTGCATGTTGTACATCAGATATTACAACATGCATAATTCATTGTGTCTTCAGTTTTGCACAAGTATGCACAAAATCAAGTCACACTATTAGTGCACATCTCCCCTACTATGTTTGTGCCAAATTTTGTACACTCATATAATTTAACACATGATTATGACATGTTGATTGTTGTAATATCTGATGGGCGACATAAACCCATAACTCAACATTTTTCATATAACAAGTAACACACCCTTTCACGCAATATACTATAATCAGCCATACAAGTGCATGCAAAAACACAGTGAGAAGATTTCTTCTTAGTTTGCATTTAATAACAAGTCATGAAAATTAAATGAAACAAATTTCTGTATTACATCAGTATTACAACAAAATAACATTTCCCCAATTTTTAGCATAGAAAACATTCTGTTTGCTTAGATCAGTCTAACAAAAACAAATCAGAATGACCTGATTTTATCAAGGTAATTAACAATTAAGTCCAGCCCCCACCCCACCCCCTCCCCCCAAGCTCTTTGACTGTTTGAGATGTAGATTCTCTGCGGCCAGCCTCTCTCTGTACCGTCTGCAACTGTCTGTGTTTAATGTTTTCCTCCTTGCTGTACCACTTGGCTCAGGAGTACACTCAGTTCAGCATACCCTGGTCTTGTCAATGAATTTGAAGTGTTATGAATATCAAATTATTAACCCAATAACCTGCAACTGTCCCAATACTGATATGCTCAGTACAAACATGTCAAACCTACACACCATGACTTCTACACAAATCAGTACTCAGTTCTCAGAACTGCTGTTAGTATTACTAACATCTGCTGGGCTTAATTAAACTTTAAAAGTTTAACGTTTTACGTCATATTACAACAACAGTTGTGTGGCAAACATGACGTCTGACATAACTTTCACGACGGAGATTACTTCCAGGAAAAAAACTATAACTTCGTCACTCTCGCTCAGTTAACAAAATATTCTCGCAACACCACTAAACAGTCTACAAAAAGCTTACACTTATAACTGATAAGTTTTTGATGAAACTGAGCACACATCCTGAATCAACAGTTGCACGTAAAATTTACAAGATATTGCCTTGTCGTAATGAAATTCTTCACGCTGTACACGGCTAAGTATAAAAAAACAGGTTTCAAAGCTTCGGTGCGGGAAGATGCCACTTTTCACAGTACTTTCATTTTGCACACTCAAATCGGCGGAAAACTTGAAAATAATCTCAACAAACTCCTGAAAAAGCGCACAGTGCATGTTCTACGTCAGACCACTGTACCAACGTCGCACCACTGAAGGAGACTACAACACACATTTCGATGTTTCCGACCAAAGACACGCCATGCGGCCGGGAAAATGCATGCACTCAGGAAAGGTCACGTGACTTTCCGGATGTTTTCAATAAAAAAGAGGCTGCTTTCTCGTTTGTTTTGTACAAAATATTAGATATCTTGTAGGGATGTCAGATATTACAACAATAACAAACGATCGGGGAAATATTCTTCAGATTTCGTGCAAAACTTCGCTGAAAAAACCCCCGAGTATCCGGTGATTCCAAAGCGATGCTGTCGTTTTTCGGTTGTTCAAAGTTTTCAGTTTGAGTTTGCAACACAGCTGACGTACTTACAGGGCAAACATTTGCGATCAGTTGATCGAAAATACAACTATCGTGTGTGTTGATGTTATATTATCCGTATAAAACGATGTTTTCCGCGTACAAAACAGTGATTGGTTCTCCATGTGCTAGCGATTTGTTTGTAAGTAAAATGATGAAAATCACTCGGTACATGGATGTCATTTTTCAGCGCTTTTTCAGTGTGTGATGACTGTATCTTCATATCAACCAAAGCCTGGTTGCTGAAATTATCTGTACTATATATTCATTCATTCATGCAAGTACACAACACAACATTTCAAATAAAAATAGTTTTCAACAATGTTTTATGTTCAACTGAAGTGCATAACCCCTTGCATGCGCACCTTTTGGCACTAAGTCATATTGATATGATAATATGCTGTACAGTTGATTGGGTATTACATTTTTAAAAAGAAGTCAAACATTTTTTGTTAGTTTGTTTGCTTAAGTTAAAAGTTAAATGAGCATACTGGTTTGTGATGGCTAACAGTAGGAGCATTGTTAATGTTATGGCAGATGTTTGTGAGTTTGCAATTTGAGGGAATTTGTCTTTAAGTTTAATTTACTTTAAGGCTTTATTCTAAGTTTCATGGGGTAGAGTGTTAAAGTGTTGGGGACACCAAATTAATCAATTTATGTAATACTGAGAAAACTTGTATTTTGTGTGTGCTCAGCAGTCGTCATCATCATCGTCTGAAGACCAAACCCTCTGACCAGACATGGCATGATGCTGACAGTTGGCACAGGGAAACTGGACTAGTTACCACACTCCTGCCATGTTACCATGTAGGGTGACACCACAAGGAAGCTGTACTAGTTACCACACTCCTGCCATGTGGGGTGACACCACAGGGAAGCTGTACTAGTTACCACACTCCTGCCATGTGGGGTGACACCACAAAGACACAGGGAAGCTGTACTGGTTACCAAGCTCCTGCCATGTGGGGTGACACAACAGAGACAGGGAAGCTGTACTATGCTCCTGCCATGTGCCATATATGGTGACACCACAGAGACACAGGGATGCTATACTGGTTAACAAGCTCCTGCCGTGTGGGGTGACTCAACAGAGACACAGGGAAGCTGTTCTAGCTGCCAAGCTCCTGCCATGTGCCATATGGGGTGACACCACAGACACACAAGGATGCTGTACTTGTGGTTAGCTGTACATACACCTGCCATGTCAGGTGACCCCACAGAGACAGGGAAGCTGTACTAGTTACCACACTCCTGCCATTTGGAGTGATGCCATAGAGACACATTCAAAGCTGCGTGAAGCTGCACCACAGAAAAACGCACGAGACTGATGCCATTGGCTATTAATTTTGTGACTGGGGTTTAAGAGCCACGCAGAGCTAGAGCGGCACCACAGAGCTGCAGGGAAGTGGCACCACAGACAACTGCTGCCAGTGACACTGACAGTGAGTGGCAGAGGTGTTCCAAAACTGCACAGAGTGTTGATACTGCAGAGGGGCTGGAAAGCTGCACATAATATGGCATCAGACGAACAAACAAACTGCATGAGAGTGTCAGCAGACGCAGTGTGTGACAAGAGGTGTTCAGCAACTACAAGTACACAGAGTGATGCTGGCACCAAGGAGGTGCAGAAATCCGCTCCGTAGGAACTGCACAGAATAGTAACTCTTGAAACTGCGTGCCACACTGGCACTGAGCAGCTAAACAGGATGAAGTGGTGGCACTGAGGTGCCGGAAGATTGCCCGAGTGAAACAGTGATACTGACAGTGATACTTGTATGCCACAGTTGTGCAGAGGGACCCTGTGGACAGATAGTGTACTTATGGAGCCTACATTACATGATGGTGCTGTTCAGCAGGGGACATGACTTGTTCTGTGGCAAGAACCATTGGGTCTGTGGAGAACAAGGCTTGCACACTGTGCTTCTTCCCTGCTTCATCAAACTGTATTTTGGTTAAACCATGGCGCTGGTAGACTAGACGGGAGAGCAACAACAGCAGAGTTCAGTGTGGACTTGCTGTGACTGTGAATGTTGTAATTTTGTGGACGGACATGGCCAGCATGCTTTGTACCTGGTGTTCCTTGGTTGAGAGTTGCCAGTCGCACACAGCACTTAGTACTGAATGCAGCGTGCTCAAACAATGGGTATTTATAGTATGGTAGCATTGCGATAGTGTTCAAAACAAAGTCCATTCCATTTCAGAGTGGGGGATGGGCACATGCTCAGGTGTTTGTAATGATAATGGTCAGATCTGTGAGGGAGGCTGTTGCTTTGTTGTAATATTCAAGCTAGCTGGTTAATTTTGGAATTAATTGAAACTTGCTGTTGCATGCTTGCAGTTCTAAGTAAATGAATTTTCAAATGTGGAGAGGGATTTTTAATTTTGTTATACAGATGCAAAAAATCCACATTCCTCTGGCAGGAACTGAGGAAGACATTGTGAAACTGGAGTGTGTGGAACCAACACTGTTCTGGTGTTGTTTCACTTTCAAGTTTCAGACAACCTGTTGAACTAATACAGTAATAGTACTGAATGTATTCGTTATGTTTCACATTAATTTCTTTGAAGCTGGATGTCTTGGATCAACCATGCAATACTAGCACTGTAATGAAATTGAAATTTGAATACTTGAACCTTCGATCAAATGTGACATTGTGATCATACTTTGTAGAACAAAGGTTGCTATGCTGTACTCCTATACTTAGTCATGCTCATAGAGCGAAATATTGGTGAGTGAACCCTGGTTTTCATGAAGCATTGGTCTGCCCAACAATCTGTTACTGTTAGGAAAATATCGTTTCAAAACGTCATGATTCCCCACCCTGTTTTATTATTTTTATAGTGAAACAGTAACTTAACAGGTTGAAAGTGATACCTGTACTTCTGGCTGAATAATATGGGTATACATTTGCACTGGATGGAAGTGCTGGTTAGTTCCTTGCACAAAAGAAATGCAGCATTATATATATTTATACATGGAAAAATAATTATCATAATTCACACAGGATCAGTATGAATTAATAATGATTGTATGTGTATTGAACCATTTGTATTATTTATTGTGCCACTTAGTTAGAGCATGATTTCTAGAATGTAGTGGATGATTTTGTTTTACAAACACAGTGCATGAAAAATGAAGCCTCCCATCCTTCCTTTCTCTCCTAAACCGTCTGTCAGTAATATCAGTAAAATGAGTGAGCATAGACAAAGTCATCCAAGCCTGGTCATAATGATTCCACGAACTGAAATCAGAATCTATGGTGCTAACTTAGTCCTTGGAGCAAGACCCCAAAAAGGTCCCAAATATGCCATGGCAGCAGAGACCTGCTGTGCTGGCATCAATCATGCCAATGTTGATACCTGTGTAACTAGTGTGTTGTCTCTGTTTTTCTGTAGACCATTCTTACATTAATATTGTGTAACTGGACCTGTGTGTGTGTGTTTACATATGCTGACGTAGACTTTACAGCATTGTGCTGGTGGTTTAAACATGACGCAGCTAGACATGTGTCACACAAAGGTCAATGCTGCATTTTGCACAGCTGATGGATTAAAAAAAATCAATTAAAAAAAATCAACATTCAGCTTTTTATCCATGTGGAAAACTACAGGTCTGTATACTTGTAATTGGAATCCAGCCTGGCTTGGTCTGCATGTCGCAGCTGATTATTAGGGTAGTGCTGTTTGGCTTTGAAATATCTTTAGCTTAGGTCTTGTTTAAACTATATTAAAGGGCCAGCTTGTGAACAGTCAGTCCCCTTTGGGCACATGCACAAACAGGTTGCTCCAGATTTGGAGAGGGGCAGGGCAAGTTCACACTTCTGATAGAGGCAATTACATACAAATGAGAATATAAAACATTTAGAGCTGATGCTACCAACTTGAAATATGTTCAGCCTGAAAAATGCCCAGAAGCAGGATTTACTGGATTCATGAAGAAGCATAATACTAAATACTTTATAGTTAAATATGCTTTAAATGTCGGCAATATCTCACTCTTAGCTAGGTTTCAAAATCTTGCTTTCTTTGCCAGGTTTAAAAATCTTGCCCTTTGCCAGGTTGAAAAATCTCTCTCTGTGCCTGTTTCAAAATCTTGCTCTTTGCAAGGTTTCAAATCTTGCTTTGTGCAAGGTTTCAAAGTCTCGCTCTGTGCAAGATTTCAACATCTCCCCTTTTGCCAGGTTTCAGAATCTCGCTCTTTGCAAGGTTTCAAGATCTCACTCTTTGCCAGGTTTCAGTTTAGAGTCTTGCTCTTTGCCAAGTTTCAGTTCAAGATCTCGCTCTTCTTTCAGGTTTCAAAATATCACTCTCTTTGCTGGGTTTCAAAATCCTGCTCTCTTTGCCAGGTTTCAAAATCTCACTCTTTTACCAGGTTTCAAAATCTTGCTCTTTGCCAGGTTTCAAGATCTTGCTCTTTTCCAGGTTTCAGGCACTTTGTGTTCCTTGTTTGCCAGAAGTTTATTGATCAGAGTAAGTCTGCAATGCTCACCATTGAATGTTTGAGCTCATCTGGGTTCTGCTCAGTCCTGAAAGTTTATATAGGGCCATACAATGATACATGTACTCTTTTAGATGATTTTTTTTTGTTGAATTGGTTAAAAGCTGTGATTGTGAAATTTTGCGTAATGATAACCTCAGTTGGGATCACCATGTTTATATCATCATTTAATTCATTACTGTGGCCCTTTGTCAAGATCATCATCATGGGAGAATCTGAAGTTAAAGTTGCATTTTCCACTTTGACTGCAATTCATCAGAGCTTCTGCTGTGCTTGCTTTAATTTTTGAATTGGCTTGTGTTGCAACTTGCAGACATGCAGACCAAGAAGGTTAATGAACATATCAAGGTGGTGTACATAATCAAAGTGTTGAGATTTTGTGTGTGTGTGTGTAGGACTTCCTGCTGAGGGTTGTGAGTTGCCCGCCCCTATTGTATCTAAAGAGGTGCAACATGACTAGTCGTGCTGTGGCTGTTCCAGACTTTATGCTGGCAACTTTGCAAAGCTGTTTTCCTGTCTCTGTGTGGTGCCACAGCATTAAAAGACTGCTTATTTACAATATTGGTAAAGATTGACCAGGGCTTATTTACAGTATCGGTGCTGCTTTTGTGCATTGACTGGCCAGGGCTTATTTACAATATTGGTACTGCTTCTGTGCATTGACTGGCCGGGGCCCATATATATGATGAGCAAGGCAAGTTAAAGGAAGATAGCCCCTTACTTTGATTTGCCAAAGACTCCATAAGTCTGGCTCTCTCCTTGCACATGCATGAGTCACCAGTAGCCTCAGAAATAGCTATTGGCTCATGTTTATTTTTAGATTGGGAAATCCCTTAATTTGTTAACACTGCAACATCCATGACGTTGAAAACTCGAAACTGATTGGACACCTTGTGATGGCAGTCCCAAGTTCAAAATTCAGGCGATTGCGGCAGATGTTAGTGACCTGATGATCTCTTCCCATTTGAGATTGCCCTGTTTCCTCTTTGCCTTGATGCTTGAATCCAAACCTTGAATAATTTGGGATGGTGTTGGTCCATACAAGCGTTTGTTTTCTCCTCAGTAGTAGCCTGTGTCAGGAACGGCAGCATCAGAGCAGCCATTGACTTGAAACGCATCTAGGCCAGTCAGATAACAGTATTTTGTGCTTTTAGAAGCAGTAAGGGAGGGAAAATCCCTTAATTTGGGATCCCTTGATTAAGCGCTTAGGGAGGCTGTTTGCTCTTCATACATATCGGCCCTTATTCTAAACTCTGTGTGGGGCCTGTGCTAAACGCAGTGATAAATAGTTGCAACTTTGTTCAGTATAGTAATTGACTAGTGTAATAATTCTGAATGATTAGTTGAATGTTTTTGGTTACAAAAATGTAAATGTCACATCAAATGAATATATTGCAGTAAGGACCTGTGACCATGTCCCTTTGATGGAACTAGAAGCAAAATGAGAACAAGAGTAAAGGACAAAGGTCACTAATTATTTGCTCTTGAAAAGAATGATAATTTTTGTAACATTGCTTTAATTGTCATACTGTTCGGTATAGCAATTTTTACCTTGAGGAATTTGCAGTACTGGGCAGCCTCACCTTATGATGCTGTGAGCTGGATGCATTGAAACCACAAAAACTGAAAGCCTTCTGATTTTGCTGCTAAAGACAGTCACACTAGTCTGCAGTGTTACAGAGCATTGGCTGTTGAACAGTAGGGTAGACATACTGCAACATACCAGCTTGTGTGATCTGAACAAAACGCAGCCCCTGCTAAAAAGCTATTTGAAACAGTTAACCCTTTCCCTGCCTGTATGACATCATATGACATCCATGGCAAAGCCTTTCCCACTTGCCAAAAAGATGTCATGGGATGCCCTGCTCGAATTCCGGCTGTTTGTGCATGCTCATGAGAGGCCAAATTCTAGAAGAATGAATGTTTCTGGCTAGCTTAACCCATCTGCACAGCTCTTTTGGGAACAGATTGAAACTGCTGCACACATTCTTTGGCAGGGAAAGGATTAATCAACACGATCTGAAACGGCTAATCACCAGGGGGAAAATGACTGATTTGCATTCTGTACTGGAGATGACCAGTGCTGCAGTCTGTTCTGTTTTGTTTTTGTGTCCAATTTCATTTGGGTGGTGAACGCTATTCCTGGGCGCTGTTTTTTATGCACTGTGCTGTACATAGAACTGTTGAGCCTGAAGCCTGTGTTGTGCTTGCATAGCTGCTGTTGTGCTGTATGTGTGTTTCATATCGCTGCTGTAAGTTGCTGTTTTTGATACGATCATGCTGTTTTAATTTTCACCATCAAACTCCTGTTGGCCATGCATTCCTACCACACTGCTAATGGAATTTGAACTGTTGTGACGGAAAGTTGTGAAAGTAGGGTGCTGGTGTACCATGCTTTCATCGTGAGAGCAGCATGTGGTGGACCTAGTTTTTGAGAGGCTCCATTTTTGTGTGCGTTGTTGTTTATAAAGCGTTTGTGTATATCGTTGTATGTGTTAACTTTTCATGTTCTTCCACTAAACCAAGTCCCCCTTTCCCTGTAGACCAGTACCAGAGCTTTGCATACATGGGCAACTTTTTTTCTGAAAATCTGAAAGAGGGTGGCGCCCTTTGAGTAGCTTTATTTTGTGTTTTGAAAGACATCTGGGATAATGTTTTTTCCTCCTTCGAAAATGTCCTTATTGTAGAAGTCAGCGTACCTGCAGACAAATATTCTTTCTGTAAGATTTTGATCATTAAAATTATTTGCTTTTTATTCATGCCATGTAAATAAAATACTTAAGAATTTGTCCCGTTTTAAGAAAAATGCAAGCTGTACTTTTCCAAATTTTTATTTTATCAGTTTTGAAGTTTGGATGGTTGTGAAATGCACTGACAAAATCACACACAAAGTGGTTTTCACAACAGGAATTATTTCAAGTGATAAGTGATGTGTTTCTGAACTTGGTGGAAAAGTTCACATTGGCTTTTTCTCTATTGGAGACTAATTGAAGGTGATGTGTCTTCAGCCTCAAATTGACAACTCCCTGTCCTCCTCCCCCCCCCCCCCTCCCCCACCCCCCAGACTTGCTGTGTGCATTTTTCTTCTTCTTCTTTTGCAGATGCTGATGGAACCAGGACTTTGAAAGTTTACATTTTAAAGAAATTTGCATGTTTCTGGTGTCTGTGGCCATAACGCATTTTCAGGGACCATCAGACTGAAACATAAGTTGTTGTTGTTTTTTTTTGTTTTTTTTTACATCTGGGATGTTTTGAATGCAAGCTGACTGAGCAGATTAAAGATTGTTTGTTTTTTTTGTTTGTTTTTTAAAATGGAGCCATGAACATAGTGAATGTAGCAATGCCACAAAACCATTGTGTGAAGCAGAACATTAATGGTGTCCCCAGTCAGCAGCTTAACTGCCTGTGCAGTTGTACCCAGGAGCAACTGTCAGAAGCGTTGGGCAGTTTCCTGTCAGAAGTGTCATTCATTGTCTTGTCAGGTTCTGTTGGATGAAGTTCTATCAGTTCTGAAAAGCCCTGGCCCTGGTGTGACCTGTTGGAGAAGTCACTGTCTTTCATTGTCTTGTCAGGTTCTGTTGGATAAAATTATATCACCGCCCTGGTGTGACCTGTTAGAGATGTCATGTATTGCCTTGTTGGATGAAGTTCTGTCAGTTCTGAAGCACCATCGCCCAGGTATGACCTTTGGAGATGTCATTTATTGCCTTGTCAGGTTCTGTTGGATGAAGTTCTATCAGTTCTGAAACACCATCGCTCTAGTGTGACCTGCTGGAGATGTCATTATCATTTATTGTCTTGTCAGGTTCTGTTGGATAAAGTTCTATCAATTCTGAAACACCATTGCCCTGGTGTGACCTTTGGAGATGTCACTGTCATTTATTGTCTTGTCAGGTTCTGTTGGATAAAGTTCTATCAATTCTGAAACACCATTGCCTTGGTGTGACCTGACATTGTCTTGTCGGGTTCTGTTGGATAAAATTGTATCACCACTCTGGTGTGACTTGTTAGAGATGTCATTCATTGTCTTATCAGGTTCTGCTGGATAAAGTTCTATCAGTTCTAAAATACCATCGTCTTGGTGTGACCTGTTGGAGATGTTATTCATTGTCTTGTCAGATTCTGTTGGATAAAGTTATATCACCGCCCTCATGTGACCTGTTAGAGATGTCATTCATTCATTGTCTTGTCAGGTTCTGTTGGATAAAGTTCTATCAGTTTTGAAACACCATGACCATCGCCCTGATGTGACCTGCTTGCCGTTCAAACCTGCGTACTTACCTTGTTTTTAGTGCCACTTGGGAGCTGCTAGAATCCACGTGGGCCACTCTCTGTCTCCCGAGTGGTGGTTAACAATAGTTAGCATGAACTGTAAATAAATGTCTTCGTTTGCTCGTGTTGGCCCTTGCCTGCTTTTCATAATTCAATCATGAACAAGTATATGGATGAAATATTTGTTAGTTCAGTTGTAGTGTTGGCAGATGTCTAGTTACTAAAATTAAGTTTTGTCCTATTGCTTGAGTTTGGGAAGTATTAAAAGAACTGGAAAATGGAGTTGATGGGAGAAGAAATTGATTTTGTATTGTGAAACAAAGTAGGCTGTTTTATCAGTGCAGGTTTGTTTTTGTTTGTAGATCTGACATCAAAAGGACCAGGGCTGATTCATTAACTGTGTTAAACATATGATGTATGATGTTATAGAATAAAGTTTGATACACTGTAAAAATCATTTGCATTGGAAGATGATGGAAGAAAAGACAAGAAGCCAATAGAATAATAAAACGTACAATAAAATGAACTCTGGTTTTATTGTGTGTGTGTGTGTGTGTGTGTGTGTGTGTGTGTGTGTGTGTGTGTGTGTGTGTGTGTGTAATATGTTTATGGGTGGCCACAGGGTAACCAGCTTAGAACAATTTTCAGTTCCAAGGATGAAGCTCTAGTTTGTGATATAGGCAGGACAGAAATTAAGTGGGAAAGAGGAGGCATTGGACATTGTGCTCAGTATAATTATGTTCAGGTACGTATTGAACAATTGTATTTAGGCAATGTAGTTGGAAAATCAGAGGTTAGCGTACAATATTATTTTGAGATGGTAAAGGTGGCTGAATTATGAGTGCATTTGACAGAATGCTCACATAACACCCCCCCCCCCCCCCCCCACACACACACACACACTCAAACCAGACAGAGAGAGGTATGCTCGTGCGCCATTTAAGAGCAAAATTCCTGATTCCTCTCATAAATAATCTTCGCTAAACAAACAGGCCTTTTCTGTGGCTGCCATAAAACTCATTGCTTCCTAAAGACCATCTTCCCCGAATCCCCTCTCCTCCTACCCTCTCCAGTCCACCACCACCACCATCGCATCAATCACCCCCATTAACCCTCCCTCCCTCACCACCGCCTCACCCCACTAGCTCCCCCTCCCCCCCCCCCCCCCACACACACACACCCATCCCCGCTGACCCCCCAGACACCCACCCCCGCTGACCCCCTCACACCCCCAACTCTCCAACCCATCGTCCCCTTCCAACCAACCCTTCGCGCGTCACCCCACTGACACTTCTGTTCATTCCTTTCTTCTTTCTTCGCTGTCCACAGCTGACCTCTGCCTTGGCCTTGCACATTCCTCACTTGTTTGACCAGAGGGCAGCGGGGTGAGCCGCCAACACTCGCTGACCAGCGTCCGGCGCGAGCGCCCTTTTGGTGCAGGGACGGCGGGGGCGGCTGCTTTTCCGGCAGTGTCGCCTTTCCGACCCCTTAGTGCCGGACATTGTGCAGTCCGTTCTCCACGGCTCCGTTGTCCAGCTGGGGGTACGGCAAACTCCAAGCACTGGTGTACGACATCCTTCCTTCATCCTCTGCCGTATTAATTTTAGTTACGTCATAGGGTCCAGAACTGAAACTGTCAGCTAACGAACAGTTTTTTTGTTGGTGCTCAAATAGTTTATTACAAACAACTCAGATTATATCAGACGTTTACTTTATAACTGACCACGTTGCTTACGCCAGCTCAAATAAAGGCAAAATCGTTTGAATCGAGATAGACCTTTTTTTGTACCCAGGGTTGTTGCACCTCATGTTTACGTGCGTGTTTGGGCGCTAGGTTGCTTCCACAGTCATATCAGTACCCAAGCTCTGGTTTACGACATCATCCTTCCTTCAACCATTGCCATAGGGTCCAGAAAACTGTCAGCTAACGAGCAGTTGTTGTTTTATGGTGCTCAAACAGTAGTAAGTTTGTTACAAACAACTAAAATTATTTCAGACGTTTTGACCGTGTTGCTTACGCCAGCTCAAATACAGCTAAAATCGTTTGAATCGAGACACTGAAAAGCAGCCGCCCCCGCCGTCCCTACACAATCAGGGCGCTCGCGCCGGACGCTGCAGTGGTCAGCGAGTGGACACACTCCGAGCCACACTCCGGGCACCGCTTTCCGGCACCTTCCTCCAAACTCTGCCAGATTTAGTTACGCCACTGAGGGGGCACTCTTTATCTCCGCGCAGCTGTCCAGCGACGCGGTCAGCGCCCTCCGAAAGGTTCGGGTACTAATGTGACTGTAGAAGCAACCTAGTGCCAAAGCACGCACGTAAATATGAGATGCATCCACCCCGGTTTAAAGAAAGAGTTCCGTCTCGATTCCAACGATTGTGGTTTTATCTGTGTTGGTGCAAACTTTGTTGGCGGTTATAAATGTCACGCCTTGTTTTATTTGAGTTGTTTGTAACTAACTTACTACTGTTTGAGCACCAACAAAAAACTGCTCGTTAGCTGACAGTTTTCTGGACCCTATGGCGTAACTAAATACGGCAGTGGTTGAAGGAAGGATGTCGTAAACCGGTGCTTGGAGTGTTGACTCCGAGCATCGCTTTCCGGCACCTTCCTCCAAACCCTCGAAAATCGAGACGGAACTCTCTTTTTTCTTTTCTTTTTTTTAAACCCGAGGTGAGACGCGCCTCATGTTCACGTGCGTGCTTGGGCGCTCCTCTTACAGTCATAATTATTAGTACCCAAACCTTCTCGGAGGGCGCTGACCGCGTCGGTGGACAGCTGTGCCGAGATAAAGAGTGCCCCTTCAGTGGCGTAACCAAATCTGGCAGAGTTTGGAAGAAGGTGCCGGAAAGCGGTGCTCGGAGTGTGATCAGTACCCAAACCATACGGAGTGCGCTGACCGCGTAGGTGGACGGCTGCGCGGAGTTAAGAGTGCCCCTTCAGTGGCGTAACTAAACCTGGCAGAGTTTGGAGGAAGGTGCCGGAAAGCGGTGCTCGGAGTGTGCCGCCAACACTCGCTGACCACTGCAGCGTCCGGCGCGAGCGCCCTGATTGTGCAGGACAGCGGGGCCGGTTTCTTTTCAGTGTCGCCTTTCCGACCCCTTAGTGTCGGACATTGTGCAGTCCGTATCCACGGCTCCGTTGTCCAGCTCGGGGTACGGGTGTCCGGGTCGGCTAGGGGCCGAGTGGTACTGACAATTAACCCACACTGACACCGACCCGTATCGCTTTCCGGCAGCCTCTTCCAAACTCTGCCAGAATTGTCACAAGTCTGAAACAGAACGAGGCTCGGAGCGCTCGTGCAGAATCACCCACAAGGGAGTTATATAGCGCTCGAAATAATATATATATATATTTTTTATACAGTTTTTACCTTTCTGACGCCCTTGTGACTTTGAAATAGTGTCGAGGTCATTGAGGTGGTATAAATGAGTAGAGTTCAGTGGAGAATGTAATGGTCGTAACACAAGTACAGCAACAAAGACCTGAATCGCCTACGGTAAGTCTCACCTGGCATACGTGTAAATACAGGGTACATAAACTCCATCAGAGGTACATCCTCTGAAGAATCCAGTAATGGTTTCATCGGAGAATCAGGCGCTTCACCCCTTCACCCCCAACCCCCTTCTCTTTCTGTCGGTGTGTGTGTGTGTGTGTGTGTGTGTGTGTGTGTGTGTGTGTGTGTGTGTGTGTGTGTGTGTGTGTGTGCATGCGTGCGTGCTTGCGTGCGTGCGTGCGTGCGCGTGCGTGTGTGTGTGTGTGTGTGTGTGTGTGTGTGTGTGTGTGTGTGTGTGTGTGTGTGTGTGTGTGTGTGTGTGTGTGTGTTTTACAGTTTTTGTCAGGAATGTGGACATAATATAACCGCTCCACGCGGACACACAACACCGACTATAACATATGCAAGTCCTTGAAAAGAGCCGTAAAACTCAGCCAACCAACGACTGCTCGCTACCTGTGCGCTGGCCGCAGCAGATGGCCAGTCGTTAAGCAGGTTCCATGCAGGTGGGGGTGTAGTGTTGCCAAAAAGCACCCGTCACAATCGGGGTGCATTCCTGGCCTGTGAAGCTTTTTTACGGGTGCATTGTGAGCCGCGGGTCTGCGGACAGCGATGATGAATAGGGCCGGGTGACTCGGGTAGAGGGCTGGGCTGGGTGGGCCTTAGGGGCTTTGCAACATGCGATGGGCAGCCTGATTGTGAAGATGGGTGACCGTTTTTTTTTGTGGGTGGGTGGGTCGTGGGTGGGGGGGGGGGGGGGGGGGGGGGGAGGGAGGGGGGAGGCGGAAGAGAGACAGAGACAGAGAGCGTTATTGTCCGACTTAGCGGGGTTTAACTTTGTGTGGATTCTGTGTGCGTGCGTGCGTGCGTGCGTGCGTGCGTGCGTGCGTGCGTGCGTGCGTGTGTGTGTGTGTGTGTGTGTGTGTGTGTGTGTGTGTGTGTGTGTGTGTGTGTGTGTGTGTGAACCTTGGCCCCTCTCCCCCTCCCAACACACACACAGACACAACCCCCCCCCCTCCTCCAGCCCACACCCACACACGTGCCCACGCGCGCCCGCACAAGCACACTTTACCCCTCTTTCCATTGTAATAAACTTCGCGCCATTGCTGTTCTGTTGTAATAATAAACTTCGCTGTCACCAGTAAAAAGACGACGATGAAGAAGTCCTAAGTGTTTACATATTCTTTAAATGTACAAATAAACAATAAAAAAAAATATATAAAAAATGC
>OY757548.1:12306730-12319230 GCA_963584105.1 Alviniconcha strummeri | reverse complement strand
TGATTCTCCTTGTGTGGGTTTAAAAGTGCAATGTGAAAAGAGCGGGCGAATGGCCCAGCAATGACAAAAGAGGCCAACGCCCATTTCACCTGCTGTAAATGTCTTTCGGCTGTTCCAGTGGCGACAGGCAACTCTTAATTTGTTGCTGCTATTGTTGCTGTTTTACCCAAAGGTTTGAGTGACCTTGATATCTGACGTTGTGGGTGGATTTACGATTTTCGTTTCGTTTTACACAAACAAATCACGCGTTATTATTTAAAACCATAATTATATACTGCATTGTATGAAAACATGATGTAACATATGTATATGCATCTATACGCAACTTCTGTTCCTTAGATTTACACCCTCTTTCATCAGGCAAGCATATATATATATACGTGTGTGTGTGTGTGTGTGTGTGTGTGTGTGTGTGTGTGTGTGTGTGTGTGTGTGTGTGTGTGTGTGTGTGTGTGTGTGTGTGTGTGTGTGTGAAATCACGCGTTGAATGAACTATCGGTTTGAGACTCGTTTTTGCATTAAAACGTTGTTGTTTTTTAATCAATAGCCACCATAATTAGAAATACGATCACAACCATTTTGTCTCACGTTTGATGCGTTAGGCAGCTAGCTAATTGAAAAGATAACGCTAATCCAGGGTGCTGAATTTTACACCTTGACGTAAAAAAACTTCTTAAATAATATAACTTACATAATGCTTTAACATTTCGTCCTTGAGTGGAGAGGACAGTGCCTACTAAGCATTGTGCCTATAAACCTTGCAAATGATATATATATACTGCCTTGCGTCGCACCAAGACTATATCGGACTTTAAGAGGATCGCAATTTATTAAGAACTAATTTATTTAAGCTCGAACAGGTCTGTTGAAAGGGGATCAACCAGTTCTTTGTCTCGCTGACTGTCACGGTCAGTACGCGTACACACGCAATCATCAGCTGTCCAAAGCTCAAGGGGTCGCTTGGTGCGTGGTGAACCTCTCTGTAATAGTGTCCAGGACCGGTCGTAAAGGCTTGACCCCTCCTGATCAATACGAAGTCTGGAGGCATGCATGCATGCGGTCACGTCAGTGGGTTTTCCATCACCATCACTGTCCACTAAGGCTGGGCCACTTGGATTTGTCCCGGTAGGGGCTTGGCTTGGAAAGTCCAGACGCGAATTCACGTCATATGATTATACCTCCTTAACCCGGGTAGACTGGTGTGACAAAACAACTCGGTTACACTCATTTCACAGCACTCGTGAAGCAGCAGTACCGTAGTTCCAGCCCCTCTCTCTCTCTCTCTCTCTCTCTCTCTCTCTCTCTCTCTCTCTCTCTCTCTCTCTCTCTCTCTCTCTCTCTCTCTCTCTCTCTCTCTCTCTCTCTCTCTCTCTCTCTCTCTCTCTCTCATTTTATACTCTTTTACATTTTGCCTTTCACGCAGCACTTGTAATGCGTGTTACAGATAAAAAGACCTACTGACATCTCTTTATCCCTGTGTATACTTGTCTGACAAAATAACTTGGTTACATACAATCCATGGCACTCGCAAGCAATAAAGCCATAATCCAGCCTTTCTATTTTTTATTTATTTTATTTTATTCTTTTACATTTACATACAAAACAACAAGAACAACAACAACAAAAACCAAGCAAACAAGAAACAAAAACAACAGCAACAAGAAGCAAACAAAACCTTTCTGTTGCACAATCCCACTGCAGCTCGCTTTTTTTTTTTTTTTTTTTTTTTCTTTCTTTTTTTCTAAGGGGGGGGGGGGGGGGGAGTTACAGTCCACTCCACTTCCTGGGCCACACATTTATCGAGAACGAACCAAGGGGGAATAATTCTCGAAAGTGTTTTTAATATTTTGTGAATGTGCATAAATATTCCTCGAGTATAACATTATATAATTATGTGACACGAATGAAGCATTCACGACGTATTTTCTCTGAAATGCCTCAGCGAAACTACATATCCGTCCCTAGAATATAATACTCGTAAGAGGAACATGTAGGTATAGGTGCATACGTATACATCCGCGCACGCGCAGGACTGAAAGTGCATGCAAGGCATATTACAGACGTGCGGTGACGCCGCACCGGGCTGTGTACGTTACAAGGTAGTGCGCTCTCTCTGGCTTGGCTGAATGACTGTGTCCTTTGATTGACAGTGGAACAAAACACTGCTCGGACCGAATCCGTTTGCTGTAGGTGATTCTGCAGCGATTTTTTTTTTTTTTTTTTTTTTTGTGAGGGAATCGTTTGTTCTGAGGGAATTAGGACGGTTCCACTACACTGTGGAACTGCCCATGGAACAAAAGACTGCTTGAACCGAATCCGTTTGCAACAGGTGATTCTGCAGTGGGTTTTTTGTTGTCGTTGTTTTTTCTTCCTGAGGGAAGCGTTTGTTCTGAAGGAATCAGGACAGTTCCACTGCACTGTGGAACTGTCCATTTGCTGGACGTGATCAGTGGAGAATCCAAGGTGCCAGTCTTATGCCAGGGATGTCAGAGAGGTCCAGATGCGCGGTCCTGGAATCATGCACTGTCCCCCTTTCGGCATCTCTGATGTGTGTGTGTTAATGTGTTGTACAGTTTCGTGGTTAAAGGAATCCCTGTCCAACCTATATGTTTACAAGCACCGTGTTGCAGACAGTGCATAGAAACCCAGGATACTCGGGAGCGTTCCCTTCGATCATGTGACCGTGACGGAGTGTATGTACCTTGCAAATCGTGGATACTAGTTCGTGGAACTGGGAACTGGTCTTTAAGGCTCAGTCAGCCATGTCGGTTATATCAAGGCAAATGATAGTCTAGAGTTGTATATAATTCAGGTCTCCATTTTTGCGACTCTTTGATGTAGCCTTGACTTCAACCGACCGCACTAAATTGTCATTGTTCTTGGTAGAATAATTGTTGTGACCTTTGATGTAGTCTTGACTTCAACCGACTGCACTAAATTGTCGTTGTTCTTGGAATGAATAATTCAAAGAATAAGATAGATAATTGAATTCAACGCCCAGTCAACCATGACGGTTAGTTATAGTAGGGCGAATGCTGGGCGAGAGTCGTTGTAGACAATCCAGGTCTCCGTTGTTGTGTCCTTTGCTGTAGTCTTCACCTTAATATTCTCCCTTTGTGTGTGTGTGTGTGTGTGTGTGTGTGTGTGTGTGTGTGTGTGTGTGTGTGTGTGTGTGTGTGTGTGTGTGTGTGTGTGTGTGTGTGTGTGTGTGTGTGTGTGTGTGTGTGTGTGTGTGTGTGTGTGTGTGTGTGTGTGTGTGTGTGGAATAATTCAAAGCACAAGACAGATAGACAGGTAATTGAACCGAACGCCAAGTCAACCATGACGGTTATTAATATCAGGGCAAATGCTGTTGTAGATAATTCTGTTCTACATTATTGTGTTTCTTGGATATACGATCGACTTCATTCAACCGAGCGCTAAAAAATCTTAATTGTTCTAGGTGGAATAATTCAACGGACAAGATAGATAAATAAATAAATTGAACGCGCAGTCAGCCATGGCCGTCATATCACGGCAAATGCTAGACTAGAGTTGTCGTAGATGAGTCTGGTCTCTATTGTTTTGTGCTTTGGTATGCGCTGGAATTCGGTATCCGTTCCACCTCCGTGTTACCGCAGAAGCACGTAAAAGACCCCGGTCATTCTGCCAAAAAGCGCAGGTGGCAGGTTACAGCTAAATACGCATACACCTTACGTATGTGGCTTTGCATGAAGTGACACGGTGCATGTTTGTATGGTGTACGCAGAACGCGCCGAGACTGACTCTCTCTGGCAGCAGATTCTTGTGGCACCAGCCATGCCAGCGCTGTAAGTACACCACTTCGGTGGATATTCAAAAACGCGCTATGAAAAGCTATTCACTCATGTAGAATCGCATGCGAGCGCAGTGAGCCTGCTCAAGAGCGGGGAATAGCGCTATATAAAAGCGATCAATAATAATAATAATAATTCATTCAACCGATCGCTGTAAATCCTCATTATTTGTTGGTGGAACAATTCAAAGGACAAAACAGACAGACATAACTGAATTGAACACCCAATCAGCCATGACGGTTATATGAGGGCAAATGCTTGGCAGATAATGGTAGATTGTGGTAGATAATTTTGGTGTCCATTGTTATGTCCTTTTAGTGTAACCTTGACTTAACCGAGCGCTGTAAATCGTCATTGTTTCTTGATGGAATAATTCAAAGAACAAGACAGACAGACAAATAAATGATTTGAACGCCCAGTCGACCATGATGTTTATTTCAGGACAGATGCTAGGCGAGAGTTGCTGTAGGTGATTCTGGTCTCCATTGTTATGTTCTTTGGTGTACGCTTGATGTAGAAATTGTGTCCTTTGGTGCAATCTTGATGTTGTAGTTAATTGTTGTGTCCTTTGGTGTAATCTTGATGTCGTAGCTAATTGTTATGTCCTTTGGTGTAATCTTGATGTAGTTAATTGTTATGTCTTTTGGTGTAATCTTGATGTCGTAGTTAACTGTTATGTCCTTTCGTGTACACTTGATGTCGTAGATAGTTGTGTCCTTTGGTGCAATCTTGATGTCGTAGCTAACTGTGTCCTTTGGTGCAATCTTGATGTTGTAGATAATTGTGTCCTTTGGTGCAATCTTGATGTCGTAGCTAATTGTGTCCTTTGGTGCAATCTTGATGTCGTAGCTAATTGTGTCCTTTGGTGCAATCTTGGTGTCGTAGATAATTGTGTCCTTTGGTGCAATCTTGATGTCGTAGCTAATTGTTGTGTCCTTTAGTGCAATCTTGATGTCGTAGCTAATTGTTGTGTCCTTTAGTGCAATCTTGATGTCATAGCTAATTGTTGGGTCCTTTGGTGCAATCTTGGTGTCGTAGATAATTGTGTCCTTTGGTGCAATCTTGGTGTCGTAGATAATTGTTATGTCCTTTGGTGTAATTTTGACTTCAACCGAGCGCTATAAATTGCCACTGTTCTTGGTGGAATAATTCAAAGGACAGGAAAGGTAGATAGATAACTGAATTGAACGCCCAGTCAACCATGACGGTTATTTATATCAAGGCGAATGCTAGGCTAGAGTTGTCGTAGACGGTTCAGGTCTCCATTTTTTGTGTCCTTTGGTGTACGCTTGACTTCATTCAACCGAGCGCTATAAATTCTTATTGTTTCTTGGATTCAAAGGACAAGATAGTTAAACAGATAATTGAACTTAATGTCCAATTAACCACGGCGGTTATATCAGGGCGATAAAGGACACGAAGGATTACTAAAGCTTGGTACTTCTACAGCTGCAAGGGTTGTTGATGGGTGATGCTGAGGCCCGCGCCATCTAATAACGCCCGTTTTTCTGTCGCCAGTACAGTTATGAATAAAGATTATTTTCACGGATCCGTGGTGAAACTAATATTTGACAGCCTACTAACGTGCTCAAATTAAAACATGAATATAATCTCGTTTTAGATTAATTCAAGAGCTGTAATAAACAGAAACCCTCAAAAGCACCACAGCGAAAAAATACGAATCAAGAATAACTGCTAGCGTTCTAAAACAAGATACAAACACATAAAAGGTTCAAAAGAAAACGAAACATGCGAATTTTCGGGGTAATGCCCTTGCTTTACTGAGTATTTATTTCTCACCACAATGAGCCTGTCCGAAAATATTTACAAGAAGACTGAGGGTACAGAATGGTCACGATGGATATTTGCAGAATTACTTGTAGGCGCGGTCTGGTCGTTTGAAACTGACTCAGACAATAACCACCGATAGTAATACACTAATTAACAACGTGATGGGTGGCTGCACGGTTGCTGCTTGTTTTCCGACAGCTAGTGCTTGTTTCCGCAATCATTTTTCGCCCCAGTTTCTGTCACAGAGCCCGCAGCAGGTACTGAGGACGGAGAAATTAAGCCCCCCCCCCCTCCTCCCCCCCACCTCCGTTGGGAACCGAAAGCTAACAAATGTTCTCCCTTTAAAGACTGGATTGGGTGAGACCTTCAGCCATCTATGCTGTGCCCACTGCCTGTTGTTTCTTCATTGTCCTGATTTCTGCCTTCCAGGTCCATTCACCTTCATTTGTCTTTTTTTTTTTTTTTTTTGGGGGGGGGGGGGGTTGTTTTGTTTTTCAAAACCATCTTCCTACTTTTTAACCTCGTTAGTTTGAGCTAACGCAGTCTGCGGTGATGGCCAGCGGAATAAACACCCTGCTCGTCGTCACAACCGACTGATGCAAGCTCGCGAGCTGAGATCCGACTGAATAAAAATCGGTTCGAAAATAATTGTGATATTGTATATAATTATTGCAACAGCAAATCACACATACAGATATATGTGCGTGTCTGTGATTTCATAAATGTTCTCGACTCAGCTGAGTCTACGCAATGCATAATTTCTTTGGGGTTCATGCTTGTAAAATGCGAACCACTATCGGCCGGAGTTAGGTGAAATGTAATTTTGTTTTGTCCGGAGCTCTGGCAATCTCTTTGCTCGTGATTTTAGTGGCTTGTGGTTTGAACTGGTGCAGAGCAAAATCCGAAAACATGAAAGGTTAAAAGGAACGCGCATTTAATTTAAGTCACAGCACAACGTGTGTTGTTATAATTTTATCGGAATGTGTCGTATCATGTGTTTGGATATTGTTTTAGAAAGCTAGCAGTTATACTTTTAAAAAAAAGAAGAAAAAAGATGGAGCACAGTTCTGTTCTGACATCGTTAGTTTAACCCTGCTAGCAGACATCCTGGTTGAAGAAATTTTGGTGTAGAAGAATTTTGAATGTGTGATTCGTTCTGAGGTAGCCCTATGCGATTGACGGGACGTTAAAACCCAAGACCTTTTTTAATGTCATCGAACCAACCCTCCCATGCTACCAAGAGAGAGGAATACGGTGTCAACCAAGAGGTCAGCCAAGACCATTGATGAATGACAGCATGGCCACCAATCAACCAATCGCATCCACGGAGACACCGTGACTATAGCTGTAGGGCCGTGTGTACAAGGGCGCTGAGAGGCTGGATGTGATTACTGCTCAGTTTGCATATGTCAGCCCCTTTCCTCCGGCGCTGGTGAATCTAAATTACTGTTCGTTAATACCAGTTATGCCGAACGTTTAATCAGTATATTTCCAAAGTCCGACAGGACACACGAGGTTCACTTGCAAATAATCTATTTTGCGATTTTCCGGCTATTACGCACAGACTGCATGCACTATATATCTAGCTATACATTCTTGAACATCTGGTCAAAACAGTTTTGAAGTCAACGCTGGGGAAACTTCTGAGAGAGGGGGTGGAGCGCATATGGGCTTTTCCAAACGAATAGATACCATCTTAAACTGAACTGAACTGAACCGAACTAACTGAACTGGTCAAATGAAAGAACACACCCCAGTTAAACAAATGCAGTTTAAGTCCACCGTCGATCAAGTCAGTATTTCCCATCACTGTGATATGTTAAAGGCGAGGACCGTCTTCTGTCACTCAGTAGAAATTGTTCTGTAAGCTGATATAGCGCTTTTTTTCTTTTCTTTAAAAAAAAATGTTTTTAAGCATACTGTATTCATTTTGTTTTATTGCTCGCACGTGCACGCATGCGTTAGCTGTGGTCCGAAATTCAATACTTTGATTGGAATTGTTTTGTTTTTGTGTGTGAATATACTTAATAGGTGAGCATCTGGCTCGTTGTCTGTCAATGAATAGTGACAGCTAGATATGCATTCAATATCTGCTGTCAGCTACACAAGGACATACGATAGCTAGGTCATGGACTTAGCTGTCAGCTTGATACCATGTGCAGTTTTGCGGCTTTCTTCGTTTTTACCGCCAGCACACCGCAGTAATCATGTCCTCCTCAGAACATGTCACTACATTATTTGAGTTTTCAGTTTGTCACTGTCATTGTGTTCTTGGCTGCGAGATTTATGACATACCACCAGTCAAAGCGCTGCGCAGTAATGGCGATATGAATGGTGTTGGTAACTTCGCGACTAATAGAAAGAAAATATAATTATTTGATTTGTTTTATCTTTTACATTTCTTTTTCTTTTTCTTTTCCATTTGTTTTTACGTGAATACACTTGTTTTCACGTCTCTTCTGCATACTGAGCTGTCGTTTTCTTCTCATTGTGCCAATCCGTCACCAGTAATGCTTGCGTGCGTGCGTGCGTGCGTGCTTGCGTGCGTGCGTGCGTGCGTGCGTGCGTGCGTGCGTGCGTGCGTGCGTGTGTGTGTGTGGAGTGTGTGGTGAGTGTCTTTGTAAACGCTCTGGGCACCATAATATCTATTATTTATTCTTTAAGGAAAAGGAAGACCGAATATTGGTGGCTTATGAGTAAATCTCTATAGGACAGCTTTTGTTTTTCCAGTCAAAACGTTTAAGCGATGAACGCCAAACAGGACGGATTTTTTTGGATTGTTTATTTGTTTGTTTTTTTGCCTAAAGATTTTGTCTGATTGTTTCAAAGACTATGCATGGCATGTGTGTGTGTGTGTGTGTGCGTGCGTGCGTGCGTGCGTGCGTGCGTGTGTGTGTGTGTGTGTGTGTGTGTGTGTGTGTGTGTGTGTGCGCGCGTGTGTGCGTGTGTGTGTGTGTGTGTGTGTATGTGTGTGTGTGTGTGTGTGCGTGTGTGTGTGAGAGAGAGAGAGAGAGGGGGAGGGAGGGAGAGAATGTGTGTGTGTGTGTGTGTGTGTGTGTGTGTGTGTGTGTGTGTGTGTGTGTACGTGTGTGTGTGTGTGTGTGTCCGTCCGTGTGCGTGTCCGTGTGTGTTGTAAAGTTTAAAGAATGTATTCATTTACGCATTTATTTCTCTATTTATTTTCCTGTGTGGAGCAACTATGACACAACCCTTCTAACTGGAATATCCAGTCCTGATCGAGTGATATATCGACGTGGTATAAATCTACAATAAAGGCGTTCAGTTGAAGTCCTTTTCGCAATACCAGTAGAAAACATTCCTGTATGTGAGGAAAGTAAGTTATGTTGTTCTTGCATGGATTGTGTTTGACCTAGACGTCATTAGGCACTGCTACTGCTACTGCTGATATTGTACACTCATGTGACCGAAAGAGCTCCAAAAGCCCATCGTTTGTCTCTCAGAAAGGCCCCACCCACCACCACCACCACCACCACTGCCAACACCGCCACCACCACCACCATCCCTCAACAGCAAAAAGGGGGTGGGGGAGGAGGGGGGGGGTTGGAGAATAAAATCTGATAAATTGAATAATTGGATTATGATATCCTTGATGATGGAAACTATCATTGGCGGGGAGCACAAACACACACAAAACTTTGGTCGCGACAAAAGACGTGTTTGGTCGTGACAAACACGTGCTTGTCTCGACAAAAGTAAGCTTGCCGCGACAAAAGTATGTTTGTCGCGACAAAACGTTTGTCGCGACAAGCATACTTTTGTAGCAACAAACACGTGTTTGTCGCGACAAACATGATACTTGTGGCAGCTCCCGCCAATGATAGGAAACAAAATACCAATGAACCTTTTCTCTCCTCCCAGCCAGCAGATGGAACAGAAGAAGCCCCCCCCCCCCACCCCCAACCCCCCACCCCCTTCTTCTTTTCCACCTGCTGACTGGCAGGGTGTCATCATACTGAAAAGAAAGAAAGAAAGAAAGAAAGAACGAGAGAAAAGGACTGCACAGTAGCATATGATTAAGAAGTAATTTCAAACCCTATAAGACAGAGGCACACAGTGAACATGCTGAACACTAACTCACAGTTTTTCTTTCAGCTGGTCGTTACATGCCGGTTCTGTCTCTGTCTAGGTGAGTGATTGTACACTTTGCTGGAAGAAGTATGCAACTGACAGAAAATGACTCGCACCGGTTTATTATTATTATTACTGAAATGCTCTCTTCTTCTTCTTCTTCTTCTTCTTCTTCTTCTTCTTCTTCTTCTTCTTCTTCTTCTTCTTCTTCTTCTTCCATAAAGTGTCCTATTCAACATTTTGAAGACTCTTGACACCGTTTAGTGCATGCTGTGTTGTTTTGATGTTTCAATACTTCACCGAACTCCGACATAGACAGCAGGATTTTTAACGTGCGTAAGTGATTGTTTTGCACGATGACCGTACTACAGGTATGTGTATGTCACCATGTTATATATGTCACAACGAACGTTTTACTTATGGTTTATTTTCATCTTTTTGCTTACTAATCGATCAGTTAACCAGTTCATCTTTCTGTCCGTCCATCTGTCAGACTGTCGGTTAATCAATTATCAAACAACAGATTTTATTCAGTCACTCATTTGTTTATTTATTTGTTGTTTGTTTCGTTGATTTGTTTACACAATCACTTTGTAATAGTTACACTGTTGGCGCTTTCCCTTGTCAGTAAGTAAGTAAGTTGGTATTTTACGCCCAGTCAACCAGTATGGTTATATCAGGGCGATCCCTTGTCAGTATATGGTTTTACTGAGGATGCTGCGGTTTGAATATTTTCTACTTAATTAAACTTATTTATTTCCTCTTTTTTTTTCTTCTTCTCTTTTTTTTTTTTTTTTTTCCTTTTTGTTGCTGATGTATTAATTTATTAATGTTACGAAAGTTAGCAGTTGTAGCAGTACGAAAAAGTATATAATGAGTAGAACTCGTTAAGAAATAATTTTCAGCAGTTCCTCCCCCCAGCCCTTCCCCCACTTTTTTTTTTTTTTTTTTTTTTTTTTTTCTGTCCCCCGGCTCCTTTCACTGACTTTCCCGATCCGTCGTTTGCCTACGCGTGCAGTTCCTACGTCAGTTCCGGTCTCCATCGCTCTTGCACAGCCTGTGGACTGGACCCTCCGTCAGCAGAGAAGAGTCCCTGTGACCGCTGGGCGTAGTTTTTCGCACATACAGACCTCAGGTTGTTGTGCGTGAGACAGCGACCACTTGGTCCAGGGGCAGATCATCACAGACATCAACTTATACTTGGTTCAGCTCAGGCTGTTGTGCGTGAGACAGCGATACTTGGTTCAGCTCAGGTTGTAGTGTGTGAGACGCTCAGGTTGTGTGTGGGACAGCGATACTTGCTTCGGCTCAGGTTGTTGTGCGTGAGACAGCGATACTTGTTTCGGCTCAGGTTGTTGTGTGTGAGACAGCGATACTTAGTTCAGCTCAGGTTGTTGTGCGTGAGACAGCGATACTTGTTTCGGCTCAGGTTGTTGTGCTTGAAGCAAAGACTAATTGGTTCATCTCAGATTGTTGTGGGTGAGACAGCAATACTTGGTTCAGCTAAGGTTGCTGTGCTTGAAGCAAGGACTAATTGGTTCATCTCAGATTGTTGTGGGTGAGACAGCAATACTTGGTTTAGCTAAGGTTGCTGTGCTTGAAGCAAGGACTAATTAGTTCATCTCAGATTGTTGTGGGTGAGACAGCAATGCTTGGTTCAGCTAAGGTTGTTGTGCTTGATGCAAAGGACTAATTGGTTCAGGGCAGATTGTTGTGGGCGAGTTGGTTCAGCTAAGGTTGTTGTGCTTGATGCAAGGACTAATTACTTCAGAGCAGATTGTTGTGGGTGAGTTGGTTCAGTTCATGTTGCTGTCGTTGTGTGAGGCAAGGATTCAGTTATGGTTGCTGTGTCTAAGTTAAGGACCATTCGCTTTAGCCCAGCGTGTTGTATTTAGGCACTGACCACTTGTTTCAGCTCAGGTTGGTGTCTGTGAGGTGAAAATAACTTGATTCAGTTCAGACTGTTGTGTGTGAGGTTCTGACCACTTGGTTCAGCTCAGGGTGTTGTGTGTACGTGACATAGCGGTCATTTGATTCTGCTGAGGCTGGCGTTGGTAAAACAGCATTTACCCGATTCAGCAGAGGTTGCTGTGCATGAGACAGCGATCATTTGGTTCAGTTCGGGTCGTCGTGTGAGACAGCGATCATTTGGCTCAGCTCATGTCGTTGTCCGAGACTGCTTTTATGTGGTTGAGCTTAGGTTTTTGTGAGACAGCGGTGATTTCGTTCAGCTCAGATTGGGGTGTGTGTGTGTGTGTGTGTGTGTGTGTGTGTGTGTGTGTGTGTGTGTGTGTGTGTGTGTGTGTGTGTGTGTGTGTGTGTGTGTGTGTTGTGTGTGTGTGTGTTGTGTGTGTGTGTGTGTGTGTGTGTGTGTGTGTGTGTGTGTGTGTGTGTGTGTGTGTGTGTGTGTGTGTGTGTGTGTGACAGTCAGTTGCTTGTTAGGTCGTTGTGTATGAGACACTGGTCACTTGGTTCGGCTCAGGTTGATGTATGTTAGACATTTGGTTCAGTTTAGGTTGGTGTGTGGAAGACTGCGATCCCTTTGTTCAGCACAAGTGTGTGTGTGTGTGTGTGTGTGTGTGTGTGTGTGTGTGTAGTGTGTGGTGTGTGTGTGTGTGTGTGTGTGTGTGTGTGTGACAGTAATTGCTTGTTAGGTCGTTGTGTATGAGACACTGGTCACTTGGTTCGGCTCAGGTTGATGTATGTTAGACATTTGGTTCAGTTTAGGTTGGTGTGTGGAAGACTGCGATCCCTTTGTTCAGCACAAGTGTGTGTGTGTGTGTGTGTGTGTGTGTGTGTGTGTGT
>OY757548.1:12291344-12306530 GCA_963584105.1 Alviniconcha strummeri | reverse complement strand
GGGGGGGGGGAGTACGCAGAGGATGGGGGGAGAGTACGCAGGGGATGGGGGGGGGGGCAGAAGTACACAGGGGGAAGATGAGCATAAGTACGCAAAGGGGCGGGGCGGGGGAGTGGGGGGGGGGGGTAAGTACACAAGGCGTTGGGGGGGGGGGGTCAGAAGTCCACAATTGGTGTGTGTGTAAGGGGGGGGGATAAATACACAAAGGGTGGAGGGGGGAGAGGTTCAGGGTGTGTGTGTGTGGGGGGGGGTAAGTACGCAAAGGGGGGGGGGGGCGTGGGCAGAAGTACACGGTGTGTGTGTGTGTGGGGGGGTAAGTACACAAGGGGTGTAGGTGGACAGAAGTACACAATGGGGGGGGGTGGTAAGTACACAAGGGGTGTGGGCGGACAGAAGTAAGCAATGGGGGGGGGGGGGTAAGTACACAAGGGGTGTGGGCGGACAGAAGTAAGCAATGGGGGGGGGGGTAAGTACACAAGGTGTGTGGGCGGACAGAAGTAAACAATGGGGGGGGGGGGGGGGGGGTAAGTACACAAGGTGTGTGGTGGGCAGAAATTCACAATGGGAAGGGGGTGGCAGAAGTACGCTGGTGGGGGGGGTGGGGGGAGATGGGCCGGGGGGGGGGGGGAGGAGGCAGGGGTAGAAATACTCAAGGAGTGGGAGGTGGGTAGAAGTACACAAGGGGTGGGGGGGTTAATAAAAGTATACAACAGTTGGGTGGGGGGGGGGGTAAGTGCACAAGGTGTGTGGTTCAAAAGTACCATATTCAAAAAAAAAACAAAAAACGCACAAACAGAAGGAGTCAGCAGTTCTTGTATTTTAACGTCCAGTCAATATCACAGGGACAGCTCACGACAGGGAGATGGAAAAAGAAAAAAGAAAAAAAGGAGAACGGAAAATGGTTTTAACATCTATTCCACCATGAGGTTGTTTTGTTGTTTTGTTTTTGTTTTTCCAGGGCGAAAAGAGGAGGGAGAAAGAGACTGTCTCTATCTCTGTCTCTTTACTAAGATAAACTAACCAGATACTAATATAAACAGACCCAGTGTAAACTGCCCAGTGTAACGAGGTCCATTACTACTGTAAGCAGAAACAGACCCAATTGTAACGTAAACAGTCCCTATACTAACGTGAACAGACCCAATACTAATGTAAACAGGCCCAATACTAATGTAAACAGATCCAATAACAATGAAAACAGACCCAATACTAACCAGTCACCGACAGATGGTCAGCAACTGCTTTCCTGTCGATTGCGTTTCAATGCAAAATAAAAACTCACAACAGATCATCCTGCATCATTCAAGGCTCAGGTACAATTATGCAACACGAAATCGACGAATAGAAAAGAAGAAGAAGAAGAAGGGAGACGTAATAAAAGCACGTTATCTGAATCGTCTTTTGCCTTTTAAAGGTCATCATGCAGTCACCACAAAACTCCGTTTGCCATATATGCCCCCCCCCCCCCCTTTTTTTTTTTTTTTTTTTTTTAACAACAATACCCGCTCAGCCAGCCCCTTGCCATTTAACACTGAATTTGTTTGTGAAACTGCTGGTGTTGTGGGTTTCCAAAGTTGGGATTGTGGTTTTCTTTTTCAGATTAGACACTGCTTATATTTATTTAGACACGACGAGTTTATATCCGTTTATCTCAGTTCATTTGAAACTCGATGCAAAATTACTAGGTAATTTATACCCTGATAAAGTTGCCTAACGTAGCCATTTTCCCCCCGTGATTCGAGTTCAAAGATGTGTCAGCTGCTTTTAATGTCAAAGAAATAAATGGAAACTACAATCTAAAAATAGCCCGTTTCAGATTATCGATTTTTGTTGATCTAGGAACATGGAATAATAATAACAACAAGAACTTAGTACAAGAGCAAAACAACAAAAACTTTGATAATAATAGTTATGGACAAAAAGTACATTTCTTTTTCAACCGAATCTCAACGTAAAAACCATTTTCAACCACTATGCTGCGTGTAGTATTTTATAATACGCAAACAGTAAAATGGGTGAACTCTTTGTTTGTTTGTTTGTTTGTTTGTTAGTGTGTGTGTGTGTGTGTGTGTGTGTGTGTGTGTGTGTGTGTGTGTGTGTGTGTGTGTGTGTGTGTGTGTGTGTGTGTGTGTGTGTGTGACAGAGACACTGACACACTGACACTGACACATGGTTTACTGTGAAGGCCACCGTCCCATACAAAAGGACGGAATTGAGGGGTGGAGGTGTGGGGGGGGGGGGGGGGAGGAGGGGGGTGAACGTCTATTACACTTCAGCACTATCTTCGACGATTTGATGGACGATGTACATTGTTCTGCATACTTTTACCATTTCACATTGTATAGCCATGAACATACGATACGTCACCTTCGTACAGAGTGCTGGATAACTAGCATAAGATACATCACATTCGTACAGACTGCTGGATAACTAGCATACGATACATCACATTCGTACAGAGTGCTGGATAACTAGCATAAGATACATAACATTTGTACAGAGTGCTGGATAACTAGCATAAGATACATCACATTCGTACAGACTGCTGGATAACTAGCATAAGATACATCACATTCGTACAGAGTGCTGGATAACTAGCATAAGATACATCACATTCGTACAGACTGCTGGATAACTAGCATAATACCTATAATTATCCCATTGCTTGACAGTTGCACACAAGTACAGGGTTACGAAGCCAGCATTCCTTCTCCGTGCTTCAAAGCGTAGAAAGCAAACATTGCAACTTTCCTGTAACATCAATACTTGGGTTTTCAAATACAGAATTAAGAGAGGGTTCAACATCATTGTCAGTGTGTGACAGAGACAGAGAGAGACAGAGACAGTGTGTGTGTGTGTGTGTGTGTGTGTGTGTGTGTGTGTGTGTGTGTGTGTGTGTGTGTGAGAGAGAGAGAGAGAGAGAGAGAGAGAGAGAGAGAGAGAGACAGACAGACAGACAGACAGACAGACAGACAGAGACAGAGACAGAGACAGAGAGACAGAGACAGAGAGAGACAGAGACAGAGACAGACAGACAGACAGGTTGACAGACAGACAGACAGAGACAGTGTGTGCGTGTATGCATGTGTGTGTGTGTGTGTGTGTGTGTGTGTGTGTGTGTGTGTGTGTGTGTGTGTGTGTGTGTGTGTACGCGCGCGCGCCTTTTTGTATGTGTATATGTATGTGCTGTGACTAGATGCACAACAGAGATTATTGTGCACTTTGATCTTTAGGATTAGTTAGTAACTGAATTTCAACGTCAACAGCACATGGTCACCTCGGGGCGAGATCTTCAGAGACTAGAGACACAACCAGTAAGTTAAATTAACGGTGTGTAGATACTTTCCATACTCACATCCTGGTACCTCCACGAAAACATGTAGTTTTAGTTGTGTAATCAATTTTAGACACCTCAAAGTGATTCCATGTCTTTTCGACATTGTGCATGCGGAAGCAGTCCTAAAACAATCAAATAGCTACACGTGCAACGTTCACAGGGAAAGAGGTGTAGCTTAGAAACATCATCCATTGGAGCTCTTAGTACATAATTATATTTATTAATTTGTCCTTGATCAGATCAAAAATTGGAACCGATCAGAGCTAAACCAGCTGCCAACTGAAGCGAGAGAGAGAAAGACAGACAGACAGACAGAGGGAGAGAGAAAAAATCGTCATATAGCCCGTCATTTCTTTTTATAATAATAATAAGAAGAAGAAGAAGAAGAAGAAGAAGAGAGAGAGCGAGAGAGAGACAAATGTTTCGTCCCAATATCCCCAGACAACTTTAGTTCTGGTTGAGTAACCCTTTCACAAAACTCGGTCGCGCATGCGCTACGTCTTGTCTAAGGGTCACGTATTACGTTATGTACCAAGCCAGCAACAGGTGATCCGAATATTTAAACGGTTGAAAAGAACGCTAATTTAATAGGACAATTGAAAAAATGCAAATGTTGGGGTTAGCCACAAAACAACAGTGAAACGGTCACAAAAAAATATATTGTACTTATGCGGTTGCAATATGTTGAATGCCTGGAGGGTCTGGAAGAAAAAGGTTTACCCCGAAAATTCGAACATGTTTTGGTTTAAACAAAAACTTATTCAAGACAAAATAAAGATACAAAGAATCGTTATGTGCTATCAACAAGCTATAGCTTATAGGCGATGAGCTCATACAGTTGGAAAAAACGCACAATGTAAGGCGGACGAACAATTTCATTTCGCTAACAAAAAATGAGAAATAACAAAAAATATCAACAATAAAAACGAAAAACAAGAGAGAAAAAAAGAAAGAAAAAAAAGAAACAAGCTACAATATCAAAACATAAAAATACGAACAGTCGCTAGAAAACAGTCAAAACAAATTGTAGTGGAAAAAACAAAACAATGCTAGGTAGATAGATAGATTGGCTGGTGGCTTAAATTAACACTAGCGAGAGAGAATTGGAATGTGGAGACAGAGGGGGGTGGGAAAAAGGAAAGATGGTTTGAAGTCATTTTTTCTTTCTTTCTTCTACAGTAGCATAATTATTAATTTTTGACAAAGTTCAGAGGTATGAGTAGGCAGTCGAACATGTTTTGTATTGCCCTGTTAAATTAGCGTTCTTTTTAATCGTGTATGTGTTTGTATCTTGTTTTAGAGCGATAGCAGTCATCTATGATTTTTGTTTTTATTTATTATTTTTTGATTTAAAAAAAAGCTAAAATGGGGAAAGAAAATTCCCAAAGTATTTGAAGTGTAACTTAATCACGTAACTTGACCTTCATGGCGGTGTCAGGGTCACCTTCGTGTCTCGTGCAGAAACAGAGGCTGGTGTGTGCAAAAAGACCACATTGACAAGGTAGTCAGTGGTGGAATGCTGCAAGTTTCATTCTCTCTGTTGACGTGTCTTTCTTTTTCTCGCTGGAAAAATTAAATAAAGGACTCAGTCGTATATATAACCTGACCTCCACCTCTGTGCCAAGGTCACCTGATATTTTTAAAGAGAGGTTTCTTTGTGCAGTTAGGTTTGTATTTGCAAAAAGACCCCATCGACGCTTAGGTAGTTAGTGATGAAATACTGCAAATGCACGATGACATAATGTTAATTGTAATACGTACAACATTGTTTGAATAAATCATGTTAAAATGAAAATAGTTCAAATTCCATTCTCTCTGATGACATGTCTTTCTTTCTCTTGCTGGAATATTCTTTTAATTATACTCACGGAAGATGCCCTGCTCTGGACCAGTTCGATATGATCGTATCCTGAACCACATTGAGGTAATACTACGGACAACACAGCGCTGTCAAAGCTTCTCCTTTTTAAATCTGGAGTAGGTTAGATTATAGCTTTTCAGGCATCGCCTCCTGCAAGGAATTCTGTCTTCCTAGTGTCTACATTTTGTTTTGTTGTTGATGTTGTTGTTGTTGTTGCAAAGATTCTTTCTTTTAAGTCTGGAGGGGGTTTGATTATAGCTTTTCAGGCTTTGCTTACTGCCAAGAATTCAGTTTTTCTAGTGTCTACATTTTGTTTTGTTGTTGTTGCAAAAATTATTACTTTTCAGTCTGGAGCAGGTTAGATTATAACTTTTTATGCTTTGCCTACTGCCAGGAATTCTGTCTTTCTAGTGCCTACATTTTGTTTTGTTGTTGTTGTTGATGTTGTTGTTGTTGCAAAGATTCTTTCTTTTAAGTCAGGAGTAGGTTAGATTATAGCTTTTTATGCTTTGCCTACTGCCAGGAATTCTGTCTTTCTAGTGTCTATTTGTTCTTCTTGTTGTTCGTTCAGCTTTAGCTTTCCCAATGCTGTTCATATAAAAATTATGAGGTAATGCGTGTGATGAACGACGAAGAATCAGAGTTGTAGTTGTCATATCATCAGGTGTGTCGTGAACAGTGATTCAGACTGTAGCTGTCATGTCATCAGGTGTGTCGTGAACAGTGATTCAGACTGTAGTTGTCATGCCATCAGGTGTGTCGTGAACAGTGATTCAGACTGTAGCTATCATATCATCAGCTGTGTCGTGAACAGTGATTCAGACTGTAGCTGTCATATCATCAGCTGTGTCGTGAACAGTGATTCAGACTGTAGCTGTCATGTCATCAGCTGTGTCGTGAACAGTGATTCAGACTGTAGCTGTCATGTCATCAGCTGTGTCGTGAACAGTGATTCAGACTATCTATTACCTGTGATTTCATGGCTTGTGTTTCAGCCCCATTAATATTTTTATCTTTGTGGGTTGACTGCGAGTTCATTATTAAGTAACTTTTATCCGCAATAATATAAAGAGAACAAAACCTCTGCTTTTTTCTTTTCTTTTTCTTCTTCTTTGTTACCGTGGCCTTGTTCCAAACAAGAAAAAGGGGGAGGCTTTAACCTACCGTGATCTTGTTCCAAACACGGAAAAGAGGAGGATTTAACCTACTGTGGCCTTGGTCCAAACAGGAAAAAGGGGGAAGGCTTTAGCCTACCGTGGTCTTGTTCCATACACGGAAAAGGGGGAGGTTTTAACCAACCGTGGCCTTGTTCCAAACACGAAAAAGGGGCAGACTTTAACCTACCGTCGTCTTGTTCTAAACACGGAAAGAGGGAGGCTTTAACCTAACATGGTCTTATTCCAAACACGGAAAATGTGTAGGCTTTGACCTACCGTCGTCTTGTTCCAAACACGAAACAGGGGAGACTTTAACCTAAGATGGTCTTGTTTAAAACACGGAAAGGGGGAAGCTTTAACCTAACATGGTCTTGTTCTAAACACGGAAAAGAGGAGGCTTTAACCTAACATGGTCTTGTTCTAAACACGGAAAAGAGGAGGCTTTAACCTAACATGGTCTTGTTCCAAACACGGAAAACAAGAGGTTTTAACCTAACATAGTCCTGTTCCAAACACGGAAAAGGGGAGGCTTTAACCTACTGTGGGCTTGTTCCAAACACGACAAAAGGGGGAGGCTTTAACCTAACATGGTCTTTTTCCAAATACGGAAAAGGGGAAAGTTTTAACCTACCGTGGTCGTGTTCCAAACACAAAAAGGGGGGAGGCTTTAACCTACCGTGGTACTTGTTCAAAACACGGAAAATGGGGAGACTTTAACCTAACATGGTCTTGTACTAAACACGGAAAATGGGGACACTTTAACCTACGGTGGTCTTGTTCCAAACACGAAAAAGGGGGAGGCTTTAACCTACCGTAGCCTTGTTCCAAACACGGAAAATGGAAGGCTATAACCTAACATGGCCTTTTTCCAAACACTGAAAATGAGGAGGAACTTAACCTATGGTGGTCTTGTTCCAAACACGAAAACTGGGGAGGCTTTAACCTAACATGGTCTTGTTCCAAACACGAAAAAGGGGAAGGTATTGACCTACCGTGGCCTTGTTCCATACACAAAAAAGGGGGAGGCTTTAACCTACATTGCCCTTCCTCCAAAAACAGAAAATGGGAGGCTTTGACCTACCGTGGCCTAGTTCATACACGAAAAAGGGGGAGGCTTTAACATCACATGGTCTTGTTCCAAACACGGAAAAGGGGGAGGCTTGAACCTACCGTGGTCTTGTTCCAAACAAAGAAAAGGGGGAGGTTTTAACCTAACATGGACTTGTTCCAAACACGGAAAATGTGTAGGCTTTAACCTACCGTCGTCTTGTTCCAAACACGAAACAGGACACGAAACAGGGTAGACTTTAATATACCGGAGCCTTGTTCCAAACACGAAAAAGGGGGAGGCTTTAACCTACCGTGATCTTGTTCCAAACACGGAAAAGGGGGAGGCTTTAACCTACCGTGGTCTTGTTCCAAACACAGAAAAGGGGGAGGATTTTACCTAACATGGTCTTGTTCCAAAGACAGAAAAGGGGGAGGCTTTAACCTAACATGGTCTTGATGCAAACACAGAAAGGGGGAGCCTTTAACCTAACATGGTCTTGTTCCAAACACGGAAAAGGGGGGCTTTAACCTAACATGGTCTTGTTCCAAACACGGAAAGGGGGACGCTTTAAACTCACATGGTCTTATTCCAAAGACGGAAAAGGGGAGGCTTTAACCTAACATGGTCTTGTTCCAAACACAGAAAAACGGGGAGGCTTTAACCTAACATGGTCTTGTCCCAAACACGGAAAAGGGGAGGCTTGAACCTAACAGGGTCCTGTCCCAAATACGGAAAAGGGGGACGCTTTAACCTAATATGGTCTTGTTCCAAATAAGGAAGAGGGGGAGGCTTTAACCTACCGTCGTCTTGTTCCAAACACGGAAAGGGGGAGGCTTTAACCTAACATGGTCTTGTTCAAAACACGGAAAATGTGTAGGCTTTAACATACCGTCGTCTTGTTCCAAACACGAAACAGGGAAGACTTTATTTTTACATGGTCTTGTTTAAAACACGGAAAGGGGGAGGCTTTAACCTAACATAGTCTTGTTCCAAAGACAGAAAAATGGAGGCTTTAACCTACCGTAATCTTGTTCCAAAGACGGAAAAAAAGGGTAGGCTTTAACCTAACAATGTCTTGTTCCAAAGACGGAAAAGGGTAAGGCTTTAACCTAACATGGCCTTGTTCCAAACACGAAGAAGGTGGAGGCTTTAAACTAACATTGTCTTTTTCAACTTACCGTGGTCGTGTTCCAAACACAGAAAAGGGGGAGGTTTTAACTTAACATGATCTTGTTCCAAACACGGAAAATGTGTAGGCTTTAACCTACCGTCGTCTTGTTCCAAACACGAAACAGGGGAGACGTTAACCTGTCGTGGCCTTGTTCCAAAGAGGAAAAAGGGGGAGGCTTTAACCTAACATGGTCTTGTTCCAAACACAGAAAAGGGGAGGCTTTAACCTAACATGGTCTTGTTCCAAACACAGAAAAGGGGGAGGCTTTAACCTAACATGGTCTTGTTCCAAACACGGAAATGTGTGAGGCTTTAACCTACCGTGGACTTGTTCCGAACACAGAAAAGGGGGAGGCTTTAACCTAACATGGTCTTGTTCCAAACACGGAAAATGTGTCGGATTTAACCAACCGTCGTCTTCTTCCAAGCACGAAACAGGCGACACTTTAACCTACTGTGGCCTTGTTCCAAACACGAAACAGGGGGAGACTTTAACCTACCCTGATCTTGTTCCAAACACGGAAAAGGGGGAGACTTTAACCTACCCTGATCTTGTTCCAAACACGGAAAAGGGGGAGGCTTTAACCTACCCGTGTCTGGTTCCAAACACGGAAAAGGGGGAGACTTTAACCTAACCTGATCTTGTTCCAAACACGGAAAAGGGGGAGACTTTAACCTACCCTGATCTTGTTCCAAACACGGAAAAGGGGGAGGCTTTAACCTACCCGTGTCTGGTTCCAAACACGGAAAAGGGGGAGACTTTAACCTACCCTGATCTTGTTCCAAACACGGAAAAGGGGGAGACTTTAACCTACCCTGATCTTGTTCCAAACACGGAAAAGGGGGAGGCTTTAACCTACCCGTGTCTGGTTCCAAACACGGAAAAGGGGGAGACTTTAACCTACCCTGATCTTGTTCCAAACACGGAAAAGGGGAGGCTTTAACCTAACATGGTCTTGTTCCAAACACGGAAAGCGGGAGGCTTTAACCTAACATGATCTTCTTCCAAACACGGAAAAGTGGGAGGCTTTAACCTAACATGGTCTTGTTCCAGACACGGAAAGTAGGAGGCTTTAACCTAACAAGGTCTTGTTCCAAACAGGAAAATGGGTAGGCTTTAACCTAAAATGGTCCTGTTCCAAACACGGAAAAAAGGGGAGGCCTTAAACTACCGTGGCCTTGTTCTTTAACATATCGTGAGCCGGTTTGGCCTAGCGGTAAGGCGTTAGGCTGGTAAGCGGAAGGACCTCGGTTCGATACCGCTTCGCCTCTCCTTTCTCATCAAAAAGGTTGTAGTTTGTGGACACTGTCTTGTGACTTTGTCCAGCACTTCCTACTGAAACATTAAAACGGCTCTCATCGCTGCCCATCTTAATGCAGGAATCATTCTGGTGGTGACAGTGTAGCGATAGGTATATAGTCTCCCTTTCCTCCCACCTCCATGCCCCCTTTCCCCCCTTCTCCCCGTCCCTAATAAGCCTTATGGTTTCTGTGGCCGTTAAGCACCATGTTTACTTACTTACTTTAACATACCGTGGCCTTGTTCCAAACACGAAAAAGGGGGATGCTTAAATCTAACATGGCCTTGTTCCCAACACGGAAAAGGGGGAGGCTTCAACCTAACATGGTCTTGTTCCCAACACAAAAAAGGGGGAGGCTTCAACCTACCGTGGTCTTGTTCCAAACACGGAAAATGGGGAGGCTTTAACCTAACATGGACTTGTTCCAAACACAGAAAATGGGAGGCTTTAACCTACGGTGGTCTTGTTCCAAACACGAAAAATGGGGAGGCTTTCACCTAACATGCTCTTGTTCCAAACAAGAAAAAGCCGGAGGTTTTAACCTATCGTGGCTTTGTTCCATACAGGAAATGGGGGAGGCTTTAACCTACAGTGGTCTTGTTCCAAACAGGAAAAAAGAGGAAGCTTTAACCTACCGTGGCCTTGTTCCAAACACAGAAAATGGGAGGGTTTAACCTACCGTGGAACTGTTCCATACACGAAAAAGGGGAAGGCTTTTGACCTAACATGGTCTTGTTCCAAACAAGAAAAAGGGTGAGGCTTTAACCTACCGTGGTCTTGTTCCAAACACGGAAAAGAGGCAGGCTTTAATTTAACATGGTCTTGTTCCAAACACGGAATGTGTGTAGGCTTTAACCTACCGTCGTCTTGTTCCAAACGCGAAACAGGGGTGACTTTAACCTACCGTGGCCTTGTTCCAAAGACGAAAAACGGGGAGGCTTTAAACCTAACATGGTCTTGTTCCAAACAAGGAAAAGAGGAGGTTTTAACCTAACATGGTCTTGTTCCGTTCCAAACACGGACAGGGGGGCGCGGGGGGGGGGGGGGGGGGGGGGGGGCTTTAATCTAACATGGTCTTGTTGCAAACACAGAAAGGGGGAGGCTTTAAACTAACATGGTCTTGTTCCAAACACGAAATGGTGGACGCTTTAACCTAACGTGATCTTGTTCCAAACACGGAAAAGGTGAGGCTTTAACCTAACATGGTCTTGTTCCGTTCCAAACACGGAAAGGGGGGCGGCGGGGGGGGTGGGGGGGGGGCTTTAATCTAACATGGTCTTGTTGCAAACACGAAATGGTGGACGCTTTAACCTAACATGATCTTGTTCCAAACACGGAAAAGGTGAGGCTTTAACCTAACATGGTCTTGTTCCAAACACGGAAAAGGGGAGGCTTTAACCTAACATGGTCTTGTTCCGAACACGGTAAAGGGGAAGCTTTAACCTACCGTGGTCTTGTTCCAAACACGGAAAAGGAGTACGCTGTAACTTAACATGGTCTTGTTCCAAACACAGAAAATGGGGACGCTTTAACCGAACATGGTCTTGTTTCAAACACGGAAAAGGGGAGGCTTTAACCTAACATGATCTTGTTCCAAACACAGAAAATGGGAGGCTTTCACCTACCGTGGTCTTGTTCCAAACACGGAAAAGGGTGAGGCTTTAACCTAACATGGTCTTGTTCCAAACACGGAAAAGTTGGAAGCTTTAACCTAACATGGTCTTGTTACAAACCCTGAAAATAGGAGGCTTTAACCTAACATTGTCCTGTTCCAAATACGGAAAAGGAGAGGCTTTAACCTAGCGTGGTCTTGTTCCAAACACGGATAAGGGGTGGGCTTTAACCTAACATGGTCTTGTTCCAAAAACAGAAAAGGGGAGGCTTGAACCTAACATGGTCCTTTTACAAACACGGAAAAGGGGAGGCCTTAACCTAACATGGTCCTGTTCTAAACATGGAAAAGGGGAGGCTTTAACTTAACATGGTCTTGTTTCAAACACGGAAAAAGAGTAGGCTTTAACCTACCGTCGTCTTGTTCCAAACACGAAACAGTGGAGACTTTAACCTACCGTGGCCTTGTTCGAAAGACGAAAAGGGGGGGGGGAGGCTTTAACCTAACGTGGTCTTGTTCCAAGCACGGAAAAGGGGGAGGCTTTAACCTAACATCTTAGGTTAAGATGGTCTTGTTCCAAACACGGAAAAGGGGAGGCTTTAACCTAACATGGTCTTGTTTGGAACAAGGGGGATGCTTTAACCTACCGTGATCTTGTTACGGGAAAGGGAACAAGACCACGTTAGATTAAGGTCTCCCCCTTTTCCGTGTTTGGAATTAGACCATGTCAGGTTAAAGCGTCCTCCTTTTCCGTGTTTGGAATTAGACCATGTCAGGTTAAAGCCTCCTCCTTTTCTGTTTTTGGAAAAAGACCAAGGTAGGTTAAAGCCTGCCCTTTTTCCGTGTTTGGAACAAGACCATGTTAGGTTAAATCCTCCCCCTTTTCCGTGTTTGGAACAAGACCATGTTAGGTTAAAGCCTCCCCCTTTAGGCTTTAACCTAACATGGTCTTGTTCCCAACACGGAAAAGGGGGAGGCTTTAACCTAACATGGTCTTGTTCCAAACACGGAAAAGGGGGATGGAACAAGACCATGTTTGGAACAAGATCATGTTAGGTTAAAGTCTCCCCCTCCCCTTTTTCTGTCTTTGGAACTAGACCATGTTAGGTTAAAGCTTCCCTCTTTAGGCTTTAACCTAACATGGTCTTGTTCCCAACACGGAAATAGGGGATGGTTTAACCTATCGTGGTCTTGTTCCAAACACGGAAAATGGGGAGGCTTTAACCTAACTTTGTCTTGTTCCAAACACGAAAAATGGGGAGGCTTTAACCTACGGTGGTCCTGTTCCAAACACGGAAAAGGGGAGGCCTTAACCTACCGTGGCCTTTTTCCAAATACAAAAAAAGTTTGAACCTACCGTGGTCGTGTTCCAAACACGGAAAAGTGGGAGGCACTGACAAGACCGGTTACCTATCCTTACCTCCTTCCGAGCCTGAAAGAGAGGCTTGTTCCGAACTGTATATCTTTCAATAGCAGGCTCCAGTTGTTTGGAATTCTCTGCCATGGAAGATCCGCCTCTCGTCTACCTAGTCGGTTGTTGTTGTTGTTGTTGTTTTTGGGTGATGGTGGTGGTGGTGTTTGTTTGGTTGGTTGGTTTTGTTGTTGGTGGTGTTTTTTTGTTGTTGTTTGTTTGTTTGTTTTTTAAGTCTCAACTAAAAATAATCCTTTGACACCTTGCCATGGCATTATTTATGTAGCTGTGTGGACAAGCTGACCAGTGAGAATTATATACTTGTACTTGTTGAGTATTTTTCAGTGTGCGTGTTTGTGAATGTTTGAGTGTTGTTGCGTGTCTTGTCTTACTTGTCCATTGTAGTTTACTGTTTCTTTGCACTTACTGTACAGTGCTGTGAGCTCACCATCTGCTCTCCCCCCCCCTCTCTCTCTCTCTCTCTCTCTCTCTCTCTCTCTCTCTCTCTCTCTCTCTCTCTCTCTCTCTCTCTCTCTCTCTCTCTCACGAAATGACCTTCCCATTCCTCTTCTAAGGACCCCTTTCTGGACTCGTTCAAGTCTAACCAAGACATTTCTTTTTTTCGAAAACAACAGGCTTTTAATGTTTTCAGCCCCGCGCTATCTTCCTCCACAGCAAATCACTGTTTATTGACAGTTAAAACCGGTTGTAAACTGTGTCACTATAGCGTCTGTATTGGTGCGCGCAGGTGCCTGTGTGTGCACGCGTGTATGTGCTCAAAAGAGCCTCTCCGGGTAGGATTTTGCGCCAAAATATACGTTTATCATTATTATTATTATGATGTTATTGTGAGTGCTAGTGTGTATATTCTTACTTACTTTCTATTTACATGATTTTATTCAGTTTTTATACTAGGTGAGTTAAACTGTATAAGTATTAACTTACTTTTTTATTTACCTGTTTATTATTTTCAAAGGCAGACAATCAAAATTTGCTTATTAATGATTAATAAAGTATTATTGTATTATAATATTAGCACATTCTGCAAACGTGAGCAATGGCCCCAGGCAGAGGTTATTGACAATGACACTGTTATTATTGACATTTTATTGTCTCTGTCGTTATTGTCATCTTCATCTTATTGTCTCTGTCATTACTGACACCTTCTTGTCTCTGTCATTACTGACATCTTTTTATCTCTGTCATTATTGACATCTTCTCTGTCATTACTGACATCTTCTTGTCTCTGTCATTACTGGCATCTTTTTATTTCTGTTATTACTGACATCTTGTCTCTGTCATTACTGACATCTTGTCTCAGTCATTATTGATATCTTGTCTCTGTCATTATTGACACCTTGTCTTTGTCATTATCGACATCTTTTTGTCTCTGTTATTATTGACATCTTGTTTCTGACATTACTGGCATCTTGTCCCTGTCAGTATCGACACCCTGTCTCTGTCGTTATTGACATCTTGTCTCGGTCATTATTAACATCTTGTCTCTGTCATTACTGACATCTTGTCTCTGTCATTATCGACACCCTGTCTCTGTCATTATTGACATCTTGTTGTCTCTGTCATTACATCTTGTTGTCTCTGTCATGACTGGCATCTTTCTGTTTCTAGCCGGAGCGTTGGGGCCCAAGCAAAACGTGTGTTGTGTTAAGAGTCCCTTGTCAGAATCACCTTCGGCTACAGCAATCTTCATAACATGACAAACTCCATCATCAGAAATCCCCGAAACATTGCACTGTATGACACAGGTTTTGGGAAATGGTTCCATACGTTACCGTCTCACCAATACTGGGTCAACCTCAGGGTCTTTTTCGAGTGACTCTGACACAGCTTTATATCTTCCTGCGCGAAAAAGACCCAAACTTTACAGATGGATTTTTTCCTCATTTTGTTTTAATTGTTTTATATACGATAATGGATACAAAATAACTGTTAACATTTCGGTTATCTGTGTACTTATGTCTAAAAAAAAGAAGAGAGCTTCATCTTCAATATTCAGATAAGTGCAAAGATCAGATTGATGGCTATTGACAAAAAATGAAATTTAAAAATAAAATATAAAAAATAAAAAATAAAAAACGGAGGAAATGTTCTGCACCAAAAACGACGTTCAATGATGTTTTATAAACTGAGCTGAATGGCTCATTGATTCTTGATACTCCAAACACAGTACTCCGAAAGGTCAAGTCAGGCAGAAACACGTGTCATCAAGATAAAAATGAAATTCAGTGTTTACGTTAGATTAAGCTTTTAATGAAAATTATAATC
>OY757548.1:12278654-12291144 GCA_963584105.1 Alviniconcha strummeri | reverse complement strand
GTATCATGCCATGACAGAAACCGTCACGCCTGACTGGCTGTGCAATGTCAGGAATCAATCAAGCCTGTAAGCTTGACGGACACGTGACACGTACATAACGAGTTTTTCCCTTAGCTCGGTCTCTACAGTTTCAGCTATTCCTGGATTCACTTTGACGCTCGCGGACCCACAAATACGTAGACTCTTTCTAAAAGGAAACCTACACATAATCAAACCCCAACCTAATCAGTAACACAAATGTGTTCTTATGAAGTCCTGTTGTGTCTCGAAATTAACTCATTTCGCGCTCTCTCTGTCTCTGTCTTTCTGTCTGTCTGTCGCTCTCTCTCTCTGACATATATTTTTATTTGTTTCCTTTGATTTATGTTGTTATTTATTTTTATTTTTGTTATTGTCTTGTCTGTTAGTTTATTGTTTTGTGAACTGTTTTGTATAGAGGTCTGTGTATGTTGATGGTCATACCATTTGTAATGGGTCAGGCGGCCTTCTACAGTAAGACATTCTGAGTTCTCTCCTTTGTATATACATCTCTGTCTGTCTGTCTGTCTGTCTGTCTGTCTGTCTGTCTGTCTGTCTGTCTGTCTGTGTCTCTCTCTGTCTGCGTCTCTCCTTCCAGCCCCACCCCCCAACCCCCCCTTTTAAAATAAAGGTACATTTCTCTTGTATTTCAAAAATCTTAAACATAATGACTGCCAGCGTTCTAAAACAAGATCCAAACACAAAAAGGTTTCAAACAAACGCTTATTTATTTTAATATTTTAAAGGGGATTTCCCGAAAATTTGCATACTGTGTCCGTGTCAAGATAAATAAACGTTCGTTTGAACCCTTTTGTGTTTGGATCTTGTATTTTCAATCATGATAACTCTTGAGAGACTAAAGTGGACGATGCTCTCTGTCTCTCTGTCTTTATCTCTCTCCCTCACCCCCACCCCCCCTCCTTTAAAATAAAGGTACATTTTTCTTTTATTTTTAACCATGATAACTGTTGTGAGACTTACGTCTACCTTTGTACCTTGCAGGTACATAATTGAGTGGCAGTGTGTGCGATCAGAAGCGCCAAGCCGTGCAACTTCTAGCCGTAGTCAGCGCCTACACCAGGGATCAGTCAGAAATGAGGTGCAGAAATTAGGGTGGGGGACGTTTCCCTGACTACCGTGGTGAAAATTAGATATACATTTGTCATGAAGTGCATCATGAAGTCTCCGTTATGTGCGTCAGGGATCAGCTCTAAAACGACATATTTCCGACCCGAATTTCACGCGAAGGGTTAAAATACAGGCTCGCGTGAGCGCGCAGGCAGGCAGGCGGGCACGCACAAACACACACACACACACACACACACACACACACACACACACACACACACACACACACACACACACACACACACACAGCACGCACGCACGCACGCATGCACGCACGCACGCACACACACACACACACACTCACGCACGCACACACACACACGCAAGCACGCACTCACATGCGCACGCACACACGAACACACGCACGCACGCACTCATGCTCACTCGCGCACACACGCACACACATACAAAAAACATAAAAAACAAGAACAACAACAAAACACACCGAAAACAGCATCAGCTGAGTTTCTTCCCCCCCCCCCCCCCCCTTTTTTTTTTTTTTTTGACACCGATTTGTCTCCGATGAGGTAAACCGAAAACATTAAGATTCCAGGAGATGGGGGTGGGTGGGTGGGTGGGGGAACTTCATGCTACCGAAGGCTACACTGTCACCACCAGAATGATTGTGTATCCAGATAGGCAACTGTGTGAGCTATATTAATGTTGCATTAACTGTGCGGGGCAGTCACAAGATAGTGACCATAAACCACAATTTTTGAATCGAAAGAAACAACACACAAGGGAGTTAATTAGCGATCGAAATACGTAACACAAGTACAACAACGAAGACCTGAGTCGCCGGCGGTAACTGTATTTACACGCATGCCAGGTGAGAGGTTACCGTAGGAGACTCAGGTCTTCGTTGTTTTACTTGTGTGACGTATTTCGAGCACTAATTAGCTCCCTTGTGTGTTGATTCTGCACGAACGCTCTGGGCCTCGTTCTGTTTCAGATTTTTGAAGCGAAAGGTAAGCCGAAGCTGGGATTCGAACCGACACTCGGCTATTTACCAGCTGAGCGACTTACCGCTGGGCCAGACTGGCTCACGTGATTCGGCAGCTGCTGTAGCCGACAGCTAGTTTCTGTGCGACAGGGTCATGGGTGCGTAAGCTATTGTAAAACATAGCGTGATCCGTTATCTACGACAGGGTCGTGGGTGAGTGCGCTAGTGTAAGACATAGTGTGATCCGTGAACTATGAGGTAGATGTAGCCTGGTAGTTATAAGGGACCTATTGGCAAAGGTTTGCTGCCTACAAGGATCTCTGTTCTGTCTTTGTCCTTTGCTGTGACTCATGTTCTAGTTTTTTTTCTTTCTTTTTTTCTTCTTCTTTTCCACCTCTATACCTCCAGGTTCTACTTCTTTCTCTTCTTTGCACCTCTATACCTCCACGTTCTAGACCTTTCTCTTCTTTCTACCTCTATACCTTCAAGTTCTAGTTCTTTCTCTTCTTTCCACCTCAGTACCTCAAGGTTCTAGTCTTCGTCTTCCTTCTGCTGTATACCTCCAGGTTCTAGATCTTGCTCTTCTCTTCCCTTCTATACCTCAAGGTTTCAGTCTTTCTCTTCTTTCCACCTCTATACCTCCAGGTTCTAGTCTTCGTCTTCTTTTCCCTCTATACCTCCAGGTTCTAGATCTTGCTCTTCTTTCCACCCGTATACCTCAAGGTTCTACGTCATTCTCATGTTTTCCTCCATACCTCCAGGTTCTAGGTCTTTCTCCTCTTTTCCCCTCTAAACCTCAACATTTTAGTCTTCGTCTTCTTTCCCCTCTATACCTCCAGATTCTAGTCTTCATCTTCTTTCCCTCTATACCTCCAGATTCTAGTCTTCGTCTTCTTTCCCTCTATACCTCCAGATTCTAGTCTTCGTCTTCTTTCCCTCTATACCTCCAGATTCTAGTCTTCGTCTTCTTTCCCCTCTATACCTCCAGATTCTAGTCTACGTTTAATCTTTCCCTCTATACCTCCAGATTCTAGTCTTCTTCTTCTTTCCCCTCTATACCTTCAGATTCTAGTCTTCGTCTTCGTTCCCCTCTATACTTCCAGGTTCTAGTCTTCGTCTTCTTTCCCCTCTATATCTCCAGGTTCTAGTCTTTGTCATCTTTCCCTCTATACCTCCAGATTCTAGTCTTCGTCTTCGTTCCCCTCTATACCTCCAGATTCTAGTCTTCGTCTTCATTCCCCTCTATACCTCCAGATTCTAGTCTTCGTCTTCTTTCCCTCTATACCTCCAGATTCTAGTCTTCGACTTCGTTCCCCTCTATACCTCCAAATTCTAGTCTTCGTCTTCTTTCCCCTCTATACCTCCAGATTCTAGTCTTCGTCTTCTTTCCCTCTATACCTCCAGGTTCTAGTCTTCGTCTTCTTTCCCCTCTATACCTCCAGATTCTAGTCTTCGTCTTCTTTCCCCTCTATACCTCCAGATTCTAGTCTTCGTCTTCTTTCCCCTCTATACCTCCAGATTCTAGTCTTCGTCTTCTTTCCCCTCTATACCTCCAAATTCTAGTCTTCGTCTTCTTTCCCCTCTATACCTCCAGATTCTAGTCTTCGACTTCGTTCCCCTCTATACCTCCATGTTCTAGATCTTTCTCTTGTTCCCCCCCCCTCCCCCAAGCCCACCACCCACCCAGCTGACCTTCGTCTTTAGCTTGCCTGTAGGTTCTAGATATTTATCTTCTCTTCCCACTCCCTCCCCAAAAGACAGAACCTATTAGGATTGACTAATCGTCTTTTGAACCTTCAAATTAGTCTGTCTTGTTGCTGTTGAAGGATATATATATATTTTTTTTTTGTTAGCCATATTTATACGGTCAAAGAATCAGCATATTCGATGTAGCATCTGATCAGATCTGTCCATCTGTCTGTCTGCCTCGATATTGTGTGTATGTGAAGATTCTTCGCACTTCTATGTGACAATTCGGTACACTTCTATGTGAACATTGTATACACTGCTATTTAACATTCTACGTACTTCTGTATAAAAGAACTGTCCCCCTTTCTAGACTCTAGTCTTCGTCTTCTTTCCCCACTTTCACGTGAAAGTTCTTTCTACACTTCTATGTGAAGAGTCTATGCACTTCTAGGTGAAAATTCGATACACTTCTATCTAAAAATTGTACACACTTGTATGTGAAAATTGCACACACTTCTCTACGGAGAGCTACCTACAAGCTGAGATTGCCGAGTAGCGGTTGAGCTGGGCTGTTGCACAGCTAGGGGACACAGGGCTGGCCAGGGGTGCAACTTAGACCTCAGCTAGCTTGCCTCTTTTGCCTTCTCTGGGAATCTTCTTGAGAGAGAGAGAGAGAGAGAGAGAGAGAGAGAGAGAGAGAGAGAGAGAGAGAGAGAGAGAGAGAGAGAGAGAGAGACAGACAGACAGACAGACAGACAGACAGACAGACAGACAGACAGACAGACAGACAGACAGAGACAGACAGACAGACAAACAGACAGAGAGGCAGAGAGACAGAGAGAAACAGAGGACAGAGACAGAGAGAGACACAGACACAGACACAGACAGAAAGAATTCGAACTCGACACAGACAGAGAGACAGATAAGATAAAGTAAGATAATACTTTATTACACAAAGATAAAGATTTGAACACGATTCGGCTTTTTTGATGACGAGAGAGAGAGAGCCAGACAGACAGATAGAGAGAGAGAGAGAGAGAGAGAGAGAGAGAGAGAGAGAGAGAGAGAGAGAGAGAGAGAGAGAGAGAGAGAGAGAGAGAGAGAGAGAGAGAGAGAGAGAGAGACAGACAGACAGACAGACAGACAGACAGACAGACAGACAGACAGACAGACAGACAGACAGACAGACAGACAGACAGAGACAGAGACAGAGAGACAGAGACAGACAGACAGACAGACAGAAACAGAGACAGAGACAGAGACAGACAGACAGACTGACAGAGACAGAGACAGAGACACAGAAAGACAGAGACAGAGACAGAAAGAATTCGAACTCGAAAACTTTATTTTACAAAAATTGAGTTTAGGTTCAGTCAAAGCCTATCTAACAACTAGCCTTTCTTAAGCTATTAATGCACAATAATAATTAAAAGAAAAATTATTAAGAGAGAGAGAGAGAGAGAGAGAGAGAGAGAGAGAGAGAGAGAGAGAGAGAGAGAGAGAGAGAGAGAGAGAGAGAGAGACAGAGACAGAGACAGAGACAGAGAGAGAGAGAGAGAGAGAGAGAGAGAGAGAGAGAGAGAGAGAGACAGAGACAGACAGACAGACAGAGAGAGACAGAGAGAGACAGAGAGAGAGAGAGAGCTCCTAATTCCCAGCTCTTATTCGGCCTACAGTCCTCGTACGCACCTCTGACAAGCTCCACCGTCTAAATTTGGCATGAGCAGAGTCCAAGAATAACCCTGATCGATACAAACCGTTATCGACCGGCAGGAGAAATTGAGCGCTGGCTGACCTCCTGTGTCTTGTCACGTTCAGACCAGCGCGTTCCTCCCTCGTCTTGCAGATCGCCGCTGCTGGCGTTCGGCATCAGCCATGGCTCTCAGGCCCCTTCGGCCCGGACCTCGGTGTCGTCCTCCTGGCCTGCCATTTCTAGTTGGTTCAAAACAGCAGCAACGACAGTTGTAAGATAATAATAATAATAACAACAACAGGATATATATATCTATACATAGATAGAGAACGTGAAACAACAGTGCAAGCATGTCCTGGTTTTAAAACTTTTATTCCAAATATTTGCCCATCAGAGGACTTTGTGAAGGCCTGCTGGTCGGCTAGATTCCTAAAATAGACATAGATAGATAGATAGATAGATAGATAGATAGATAGATAGATAGATAGATAGATAGATAGATAGATAGATAGATAGATAGATAGATAGATAGATAGATAGATAGATTCTTTTCTAATGCCCGGTCAACAGTGACATTTATGTCAGGATGAAACACATTTCGTTAGAACACAAGACAGCATAACAAAAACAACCAAAAACAGTAATAACAAAAGGGTGGGTTTTTTTAAACATTTATTTTAATTTTCGTTTTTGCTTTGTTTAATTGACTAATCAATAAATATATGCTCCAGCTCCAGGACTTGTAGTTGATGACGACAATCCCGGGAAAGCCCAGAGAGAGAGAGAGAGAGAGAGAGAGAGAGAGAGAGAGAGAGAGAGAGAGAGAGAGAGAGAGAGAGACAGAGACAGAGACAGAGACAGAGACAGAGACAGAGACAGACAGAGAGAGACAGAGAGAGAGACAGAGACAGAGACAGAGAGAGAGAGACAGACAGACAGACAGAGACAGACAGAGACAGACAGACAGACAGGCAGACAGACAGACAGACAGAGTATGTGTGTATGTGCCATTTTGCTGTTGTTGTTGTTGTTGTTGTTGTTGTTGTTGTTACTTAAGTCATTTTAAGCGTGTGACTGACATGAGTACCATCGTGTACTTTTTTTTTATTTTTTTTTAAGGAAGATACCCGAATTTCCTTTTACAAAATACAGAATCTTTATTGTTTATGAATAACACAGACCTTATGACTGCATAAAGGATACCAGTAAGACAACACACGGTATAATACATGAACATAAGTACACATATATTGTAAAGCACAGAGTATTTTATCTTTGAGTCTGGAGGGCACACACAAATCCGAAACAGTCAACCCTACCAGTTACACGCGTCAGCACGTGCATTCACAGGGCAAGTATTTTTCAACAAGTAAGAAAAGTACAACTAATCAAATTCAACCCAACAGACAAAATATCTACACACGAACATCTCTATTCAGACCACTACTACCTCATAAATAGCATAGCAAACCCTCACACTGAAAAAATAGCCACCTAAACTCAGAGGTATCATGCAAAGCAGGAACCTAACATACTAACAGTTTTAGTACTGAAATAACCTCTGTCTCTCCCTCTCCCCTTGCCTCAACCCCTCTCCAGGCATAATAGCATTATCACAACAAATACAAGACAGATTCCTAACACTGCCGATTACATAAAAACACTCAAATTAAAAAGTAATCAACTACAAACCCAAGTATCATGCCAAATAAGACAAAAGCAAAAGCCATTTTAATAAACAAATTCATCTCTTTCTCCTTTCCTCCTCAGTCCCCCCTCCCTCCAAGAAGCATATCGCAAAAAGTGTAAAGCGCGCGCGCGCGCACGTGCACACACACACACACACACACACACACACACACACACACACACACACACACACACACGCACACACACACACAGGATTAATAAAGTATTGCTGTATTGTACTGCAAAAACATGGGAATTACCGCAGAACCCAACTGAGTGCTGATCGAGTAACTATGTACAGTGACACATTTTACAAGCCGTTCTGTGTCTAAACACTTGTCTTGCGCACTTGGTCAAACAAAATCTTCGTGAATGCACTTCCATAGGCAGCCTTGCAGATGTGCAGCTGGCAAATCTCTGTTTTACGGACAAGAGAATGCAGCTGTCAAATCTATGTCTGTTCGACAAGAGAGAGCAGCTGTCAAATCTATGTCTGTTCGACAAGAGAGAGAAGCTGTCAAATCTATGTCTGTTCGACAAGAGAGAGAAGCTGTCAAATCTATGTCTGTTCGACAAGAGAATGCAGCTGTCAAATCTATGTCTGTTCGACAAGAGAATGCAGCTGTCAAATCTATGTCTGTTCGACAAGAGAGAGAAGCTGTCAAATCTATGTCTGCTCGACAAGAGAATGCAGCTGTCAAATCTATGTCTGTTCGACAAGAGAGAGCAGCTGTCAAATCTATGTCTGTTCGACAAGAGAATGCAGCTGTCAAATATATGTCTGTTCGACAAGAGAGAGAAGCTGTCAAATCTATGTCTGTTCGACAAGAGAGAGCAGCTGTCAAATCTATGTCTGTTCGACAAGAGAGAGAAGCTGTCAAATCTATGTCTGTTCGACAAGAGAGAGCAGCTGTCAAATCTATGTCTGTTCGACAAGAGAATGCAGCTGTCAAATCTATGTCTGTTCGACAAGAGAGAGAAGCTGTCAAATCTATGTCTGTTCGACAAGAGAATGCAGCTGTCAAATCTATGTCTGTTCGACAAGAGAATGCAGCTGTCAAATCTATGTCTGTTCGACAAGAGAATGCAGCTGTCAAATCTATGTCTGTTCGACAAGAGAGAGAAGCTGTCAAATCTATGTCTGTTCGACAAGAGAATGCAGCTGTCAAATCTATGTCTGTTCGACAAGAGAGAGAAGCTGTCAAATCTATGTCTGTTTGTACGGAAAAGACAAATAACGCATCTGTCAATTGAAATTGATGTCTGTTTGTACGGACAAGGGAATGCAGCTGTCAAATCTATGTCTGTACAACAAGAGAGAACAGCTGTCAAACCTATGTCTGTTTGTACGGACAAAACAATGCATCTGTCAATTAAAATCTATGTCTGTTTGTACGGACAAGAGAATGTAGCTGTCAAATCTATGTCTGTACGACAAGAGAGAGCGGCTGTCAAATCTGTCTGTTTGTACGGACAAGACAATGTATCTGTCAATTAAAATCGATGTCTGTTTGTACGGACAAGAGAGTGTAGCTGTCAAATCGTATATTCAGCAACAGAAAAGGGCTTGCTGAGAGTCAACGAACAAAGGGACCTAACTGGCGCTCGAAAAGGCATCACACGAACAGAACAACACAGACCCGGACCGCCCACGGATGCACTTTTGTTGGAGTTCATGTACCTTTCAGTATTTATTTCCATGCCAGACGAGAGCTGCCGTAGGCGATTCGGGTCTTTGTTGTTGTGTTCATGTCACGTCTTGCGAGCGCTAGTTAACTCCCTTTGTTTGTGGGTTGTCAAATCCTATGACTGGTTTGAATGGGTAAGGGAGTACTTTTGTCCAATCTGGGTCCCCTCCGCATTGAAAAGAGTTCTTCAGATCAGATCATTCAGCAATCGTCCAGCAATCAAAGGCCTTCAGATCAGATCGTCCAACGAGCAAGGTTCTACAAGCGAGCAATGTTTTTTCAGATCAGATCGTCAAGCGAGCAAGGTTCTGCAGGCGAGCAATGTTTTTCAGATCAGCTCGTCCAGCAATCAAAGTTCTTCAGATCAGCTCGTCCGGCAGACAAAGTTCTTCAGATCAGATCGTCCAGCGAGCAAGTTTCTTCAGATCAGATCGTCCGGTAGTCAAAGTTCTTCAGATCAGATCGTCCAGCAATCAAAGTTCTTCAGATTAGATCGTCCAGCGAGCAAAGTTCTTCAGATTAGAGAGTCCTGCAGTCAAAGTTCTTCAGATCAGATCGTCCACCGAGCAATGTTCTTCAGATCAGATTGTCCAGCGAGCAATGTTCTTCAGATCAGATCGTCCAGCAATCAAAGTTCTTCAGATCAGATCGTCCGGCAGTCAATGTTCTACATGCGAGCAGTGTTCTTCAGATCAGATCGCCCAGCTGTCAATGTTCTTCAGATCAGATCGCCCAGCAGTCAATGTTCTTCAGATCGTTTGACTGTTTTTCTCTCCCTGTCCTGGGGACGTTGTGTGATGTCACTGGCACAGCTTGTGCACAGCTTGTGCCCGTTCTTAATTGGGCGAACATTTGCTTCGCCGAACATAGTTCGGAGTATTCGTCGAACTTTACTTCCTTTCTTAACTGAGCTCACAGTCCGCCGAACATGGTTCGGACAGTTCGACGAACTGTACTTGTGTTCTTAACTGGCTTGTAATGAGATGCAAGCTTCGGCCCGAACTTGAGGCAGAAGCACAGCAGACAGCGTGATCCAAAATGTAGGCTAAAGTCAAGTCGTCAAGTCAGTATACTTTAATCATCCCTCACAGGGTAATTCAACTAACTGTTATTTCATTCTGGGTCCCAGAGAAAAGGCTGCGCCTCCCACAAGTCAACAAATAAACAAATTCCCCCCGAAGCGAGTGAAGTACCTAGCGATACCGTCATCCATTTTTTTTTTCTTTCTTCCTCATCCACAAGAGAGCTCTCTGCTCTCAGCCAATCAGAGGCAATGTTCGTGGAATAGGGCGAATATTCCCAGAACATGTTGAGCGAAGCTTTTTGGACCCCGAATATAGCCTCCTTGCAGTTCGACGAATACTCCGAACTATATTCGCGAAGCAAAAGTTCGCCCAATTAAGAACCAACTGTATTCGCCGAATACTCCCAACTATGTTCGCGAACAAATGTTCGCCCAGTTAAGAACAGGCTTTATGTGACCTCGTCTGACATCCTGCTTGAGTTTTAACTTTGTGTGTATCCCCATGTGGAACACATGTCAAGCGAAGTCAAAATAAGTAATATGTGTATTCTGTATAATAAGGATTGTAGTTTTAATCTGACATGCACGTTGTTGCACACTCTTAGACTGTGAATCTTTTAATATATGTAGATTTTATTTGTTTTTCGTTTTGTTTTTTATTCAGTGTGGCATCCAAATTTTTCTTTGAATGGAATAAAGAAATACGTGACTTCGCACACACACACACACACACACACACACACACAACACACACACACACACACACACATCGTCTCGCACGCACGAACGCACACACACACACACACAACACACACACACACACACACACACACACACACACACACACCACTAACACACACACACCCACTAACACACACACACCACACACACACACACACACACACACACACACACCACACACACAGAGTATTGTAATGCTCTCCTTGCTGGCTCTCCTCAGGTTCTCCTTGACAAAATTCACATGGTGATCAACTGCTCAGCTCTGCTCATCTGCACAGTTTCCTAAAGCTACCTACATCATTCCTTTACGGTCTCCCTCGCTTACCAATCCAGCAGTAAAGGTGTGTCCAGACACCGAGACTGATGAACAGTGTGGCTGAGAGACGGATACTATGATACACAGATGGACCATTTCCACCATGGAGGCTTGGAACTGAGGTCAGCGTTTGTTTCACGGTATTGTGTGTAGTAAGTGAAGTTCCGCGACACTTTAAATAGTAACAGAGGAAGCGACATGCCGGCGCGCGCCTCGTCTATGTAATGGTAGGGATGTTATGGAGTGTATGATTATGTAATGAAGACCCGGGTGGATATGTCTTGTAATCGTGTGTGTGTGTGTGTGTGTGTGTGTGTGTGTGTGTGTGTTCGGTGGTTACGGTGTGTACGGTGTGTGTGGTGTGTGGTGTGTGTGTGTGTGTGTGTGTGTGTGTGTGTGTGTGTGTGTGTGTGCGTGTGTGCCTGCGTGTGTGCCTGCGTGCGTTGTCGTGTGCGTACGTGCGTGCGTGAGCTATATTATCAGTATCCCCCCCCCCCCCCCCCCCCGTCTCTCTCCGGTGCCGTTGGCTCGCGACGACAGCAGCTACACTTCAGTCCAAGACGAAACCAGCCCGGCCTCAGTTCTCTCTCTCTCTCTCTCTCTCTCTCGCTCGCTGGCTCGCTGGCTGGCCTGAGAACTAGCTGGAGCTCTCACTCAGCGCGGGGAGAAGGTATATATAAATAGTCGAACAGTCTAAAAATAACTTTTGTTATTGATCGAAACAGCATCAACGAACAGCAAGAACTCCAGCTAGCCAGCACACCACTACCCCCCCCCCCTGCTCCCACACCTCCCACCCACCACCACCACCACCACCCACCACCACACCATCACCCCCAACCCCTACCCTTGCTCCTCCCCCCTCCGCCCCACCCCACCCCCCACCAACACCCCCCACCACCACCACCACTACCACCGCCACCAGCTGCAGCAGCAGCAGCGACTACAACAGCAGCAGCAGCAGCAGCAACAGCCAGCTAGCTATCTCCGCCACGGCCACGCCTACGACACGAGACCGCGGCGGCAACTCACACAGCCGGCGAGAGTGGGGGAGGCTCATTCTGCAGCGCGGAAGGTCAGCATGCGCGGCGTGTTCTCCGGGCCGTGATGCAACCCAGGCTTCCGTCGACAGGCTTCACTCGCGCAGCACAGCAGTCTTCCTTTCGCTTTCGTCCAACTGGAAGAGCACGTAAGGTTGGGGGAAAGAGAAGAAAAAACAAACAAACTAAAGGTTTGCCTGTGGTAAAATGTGGCCTGCTGAGTGCAAAAGGTCTGTTGAGGAGGAGGTGGAGGAGGAGGAGGGGTAGGGGGGGGTGAGACTGATGGGGGGGTGGAGTCGTGAAAGTGACGAGTTTTGGTTGTGAGGGGAGGTGGGGGTGTGAGACGGAGATTGCCAGTCCGGGACGGAAGGGGTTTTCTGAAAGGCCTGACCCCCCGTCCTGTACCCCTCTCTCACAGACTGCGGAGTGGAATGGGACTCTTCCTTTGGCCACGATGAATGTGGGTCGGCCGTTGTTGACGTCACAGGGTGTTTTCCGTCAGCGAATAGCCACTATTTATG
>OY757548.1:12237757-12278454 GCA_963584105.1 Alviniconcha strummeri | reverse complement strand
GGGTTTCAAATGTTCACGTATTTCTGAGCCGGTTTGGCCAAGCGGTAAGGCGTTAGGCCGGTAAGCAGAGGGACCTCGGCTCGAATCAGCTTTGGCTCTTCTGTCTCTTCAAAAGCTGTGGTCTGTGCGGGACATTGCCTTGCGACTTTGTCCCTCACGATGAACGAAGCATTAAAAATGGCTCTCATCGCTGCCCGTCTTAATCCAGGAGTCATTCGGGTGGTGACATTGTAGCTATAGGTATATAACCCCCCTCTTCCCTCACCTCCATACCCCCTCCCCTTCTCCCAGTCCCTAATAAACCCTGTGGTTTCCGTGGAAGTTTAGCACCAGGTTTACTTACTTACAGCCCAGCTATAAAATGTCCGGCCTGAAATGTGTGTGTGTGTGTGTGTGTGTGTGTGTGTGTGTGTGTGTGCGTGCGTGCGTGCGTGCGTGCGTGCGTGCGTACGTGCGTGCGTGCGTGCGTGCGTGTGTGTGTGTGTATGTGCGTGCGTGCGTGCGTGCGTGCGTGTGTGCGTGTGCGTGCGTGCGTGCGTGCGTGTGTGTGTGTATGTGAGCGTGTGTGTGTGTGTGTGTGTGTGTGTGTGTGTGTGTGTGTGTGTGTGTGTGTGTGTGTGTGTGTGTGTGTGAGAGAGAGAGAGAGAGAGAGAGTGTGTGTGTGTGTGTGTGTGTGTGTGTGTGTGTGTGTGTGTGTGTGTGTGTGTGTGTGTGTGTGTGTGTGTCTGTGTGTGTGAGCGTGTGTGTGTGTGTGTGTGTGTGTGTGTGTGTGTGTGTGTGTGTGTGTGTGTGTGTGTGCGTGCGTGCACTTGTGTATCTGCTAGTGTGTGCATGTGTGCTGTGCGCGCGCGAGCATATATATATATATGTGTGTGTGTGTGTGTGTGTGTGTGTGTGTGTGTGTGTGTGTGTGTGTGTGTGAGCGTGTGTGTGTGTGTGTGTGTGTGTGTGTGTGTGTGTGTGTGTGTGTGTGTGTGTGTGTGTGTGTGTGTGTGTGTGTGTGTGTGTGTGTGTGTGTGTGTGTGTGTGTGTGTGTGTGAGCGTGTGTGCCCGAAACCTGCCAGCTTTTTGTTGGTGCTCAAATGGAAGTAAGTTGTTAACCACCCAGACAACCCAGTTTGGTTAAACCGGTTTAACGCCGAGTTGTCTCCGAAAAGTACCGGCAGGGACCACAATGACCCCTGCATTCAGATGGGTAGCTATGAGAGCCGTTTTAATGTTTCGTTACTTGCGAAAGACAAAGTCACCTTTGTGAAGGATAGTGACACACGTTTTCTCCTCTGGACGCTGAATGCTTTGCCTTTGAGCGGGTGTGCGTACAGTTGTGTGTGTGCCATTAGTTTGTTGCTTTACGTTCACAGAAACCGTAGGCTTATTAGGGACGGGGAGAAGGGGGTGGGGGTGGGGAGGGGGTATGGAGGTGGGGGAAGAGGGAGAGAGTTTCACACAGCTCAGGTCGTATTTCCACAGTCTTATAAGCAAGCACAAACGAAATCAAAACCGTTCGAATCGTGACGAGAACAAACAAACCAACAAACAACAACAACAACAACAAACCTGGCGTGAACTGACGTCACCGAAGCTTACGGGCACCATGTTAGTTCCAGTCTCAACCCTCCCCCCCCCCTTTTTCCCCCCCCTTTTTTATTTTATTTTTAATGTGAGCGTTAGTACAATAGTAGTGTGAAGCATATGTTGGGGGCGATTTCAGTGGACAAATACGCAGAGGCTGAAGAAGTTGCCCTTCAGTGACGTAACATTTGTTGTCCATAATACGTCATCCCGACATCTGGGGCTTAATGCCCCACGTCATCATCATGGCGTAACAATTCAGAGCCCAGGAGCTGTGAGAGAATCGAGGAGGCCGTCCTGGCTCCCTGGCCCTAATATTCCTTCTGTTCTCCGTGAAAGTGTTACATCCAGCGCAAGATTGTTTTACAGATAGTGCGTAATACGCTTTTTTTAGCAGTGGGGACATTAAGCAATATGTAAGGGATGTGTACGTAAAGCAATATGGAACTTGAAGTTGAACGGCGTAACTGCATTATTACGGCAGTGTTTTGAGGAAAGCGAGACTTGTCGTGTGCCGACAACCATCACCACGCTTAGTATCAGGCCCATAAAACACAAAACCGAATACGCATCCTTTCTTGGCGCTTAGTAAGTAAGTAAGTAAACAGCGTGCTTAATGTGCACTTAAGACTTTATTAGGGACGCGGAGAAGGGGGTGAGGGGTGGGAGAGGGTATGGAGGGGGTAGGTAAGTAAACATGGTGCTTAACGTCTACAGAAACCGAAGGCTTATTAGGGACGGGGAGAAGGGGGTGGGGGTGGGGAGGGGTATGGAGGTGGGGGAAGAGGGAGAGAGATATACCTATCGCTACACTGTCACCACCAGAATGACTCCTGCATTAAGATGGGCAGCGATGAGAGCCATTTTAATGTTTCAGTAGGAAATGATGGACAATGTCACAAGACAGTGTCCACAAACCACAATCTTTTTGAAGAGAAAGGAGAGCCGAAGCGGTATCGAACCGAAGTCCCTCTGCTTACCAGCCTAACGCCTAGCCGCTAGGCCAAACCGGCTCAGATATGGAGGGGGGAGGGAGATAGAGATTACATACCTATCGCTACACTGTCACCACCAGAGCTCAGGAGCTGTGTGAAAGTCGAGGTGGCCGTCCGGCTGGGCTGGAGTCCCTAATAAGCCTACGGCTTCTGCGAATGTAAAGCAACACTCAACCATGTCACCACTAGAATGACTCTACATTAAGATGGGCAGTGATGAGAGCCATTTAAAATTGTCATTAATTGTAAAGGACAAAATCACAAGACAGCGTCCACAGACCACAACTTTTGAAGCGAAAGGAAAGTCGAAGCGGATTCAAACCGAGGCCCCTCTGCTTACCAGCCTAACGCCTTAAGCTCGTTCTTAATTGGGCGAATGTTTATTCGCGAACCTAGTTGGGAGTATTCGGCGAACCTAGCTGGTTTAATTGGGCAAACTTTTGCTTCGCGAACCTAGTTGGAAGTATTCGTCGAACTGCGACGAATCTATATTCGGGGTCCAAAAAAGCTTCATCAGTGTGGGAACATTCGCCCTATTCGACGAATATTGCCTCTGATTGGCTGAGAGCAGAGCTCTCCTGTGGAGGAGGAAAAATTAAAATTAAAAATGGATGACAGTGTCGCTAGGTTCTTCCCTCGCTTCGGAGGGAATTTGTTTATTTGTTGACTTGTGGGAGGCGCAATGAGATAGTAGTTAGTTGAATTACCCTGTGAGTGATGATTAGGTATACTGACTTGACTTGACTTTAGCCTACATTTTCGATCATGCTGTCTGCTGCGCGTCTGCCTCAAGTTCGGGCCGAAGCTTGTATCTCATTACAAGCCAGTTGAGAACAAAGTGTAGTTCGTCGAACTGTCCGAAGTATGTTTGGCGAACAAACATTCCCCCAGTTAAGAACGGGCTTTACTTCGTTCTCAACTGGCTTGTAATGAGATGCAACCTTCGGCCCGAACTAGCGGCAGACGCGCAGCAGACAGCATGATCGAAAATGTAGGCTAAAGTCAAGTCAATATACTTTAATCATTCCCCACAGGGTAATTCAACTAACTACTATCTCATTCTGGGTCCCCGAAGCAAGGGTACACCTCCCACAAGACAACAAATTCCCTCTGAAGCGTCATCCATTTGTATTTGTATTTCTGGATGGACCTCCACAGGACAGCTCCACAGGACAGCTCTGCTCTCGGCCAATCAGAGGCAATTTCTTCGAAAAGGGCGAATGTTCCCAGAACATGTTGAGCGAAGCTTTTTGGACCCCGAATATAGCTTCGTCGCAGTTCGACGAATGCTTCCGACTAGGTTCGCGAAGAAAAGTTCACCCAGTTAAGAACCAACTAGGTTCGCCGAATACTTCCAACTAGGTTCGCGAACATTCACCTAGTTAAGAACGGGCTTTAGGCCCACGCCCGTACCAGACACTACGCTAGCTGTAGTATATCTGCCCGGGATGCATACAGGTCCACAGGGTTCCAGGCGAGATCAAAAGATCAAGAGATCTTAGAGGAGGGAGGTGGAGCTGGACCCTCACTTTTGCCCAGAAGAGATCATGAGTAGGGAGGTGGAGCTGGGCTGAGCAAGTTGGACATCTTTTGCTTTGAGTTGTCCAAGTTGTTCGTCAACAGCGGTGCAACGGACATTGTCTTAGTGACTCTGTCCAGCACAGCAGTTGAAAGAGCAATTGCGCAGTGCACAAGTCGCTGGGCAATGGCGAGGGGACACCGCCTTAACACTTCCATTGTTCTGGCGGCGGTCCACGGTCTCTCCGGTCTTTTTCGGGCGGTTTCCGCGGTCGAGCCAATCACCCTGGCCCCTTTCCCACTCTGTCCCCGTCCCTAATAGGTCATCCCGCCTCCGTGGACGTTAAGCAACATAAAAGCCAAACAGGTCCATACTTACGCCTGAGTGCGCCCGCCGGCTCAAAGCACAGGCCAAGTTTACCTCCCTTCCTTTACAAACGTAGATAACGCCGCGTTCTTATGCACGGAGCGAACGGAAGTTTGTGTAGAGTTACCTCATGGACACACACACACACACACACACACACACACACACACACACACACACACACACACACACACACACACACACACACACACACACACACACACACACACCTACCCACCCACCCACCCACACACACCTCTTCCTCCCAGGCCAAGCATTATTAGTACAACACTGCATAGACTGTTTGCAATTGAAATCTGGATTATTACCTTTTTTACTCATCCACAATCAAGTGGAAAATGCTGATACAGTCAAACATGATTTAATCTGCAGTGATAAGAACAACCCCATCGCTACAAAACTGCCCTCCATTCATGCAGCGACAAGAAACAAACAAACAAACAACAACAACAAATTGCGACAAAAACTGATCACCGCTGGCTTTTCTTTTTTTGCAGCACCCCCCCTCCTCCCAAACACACACACACACACACACACACACACACACACACACACACACACACACACACACACACACACACACACACACACACACACAACAAAAACCTATATGTAAAAAAAGAAGTCAACCAAACAACCGAACAGCGCTGTGGGTACACCACCGTCCAGGAAATTCAAAACGCGCCACTATAAAAAGGCTACAGTCACTCATGAAGAATGAGAGCTCAGGAGCTGTGTGAAAGTCGAGCTGGCCGTCCTGGGCTCCCGTCCCTAATAAGCCTACGGTTTCTGTGGACGTAAAGCAACACTCAACCAACCAACATGAATCAAACGCGACATGGGCACAGTGAGTCTGCTCTACAGAGGAGAATAGCGCTGAATAATAATACAGTTCATGTCTTCTTCTTTTTACAGCGACCAAACAATTACATCTGCCGTTGAATATTTTGCGTACAGTTTTTTGTATGCTAATAAAGCATGTTTTTGTTTTGTTTTCGTTGTGTTTTTTGTTTGTTTGTTATCGTGGCCTTGTGTCAAGGTTTGCGGGCCAAATGCAGTGAGTGAAGCACGGCTATAGATTTTTATTGCCACTGGCAACGGACTTCGGGGACAGGCAAAATCCCAGGATGTGGCCGGGGTGAATATATATAGCTAAAGATTACACTGTCTAATAAGACTTATGGTTTCTGTGAACAAAAAGCACCATGACAGAAGATCAAACACATTAAAGATTCAAAAGAACGTTTATTTATTATGACACAGACACACAGTTAGCAGATTGTCAAAATAAACTTAGCAAGCAGTTGTCATAATAAACTTAGTAAGCGTTCTTTTGAATCTTTTATGTATTTGGATCATGTTTTAGAACGCCATCAGTCATTCTTGTTTTTTTTTTTTTTTACCATGACAGAAGAACTGTCACCAGCTCTGTGGACGTAAAGCAACAGTGAAGAAATTGCCACCACCGCCATTTCGGGCAAGGTAGCGGTCAGGCGTCAGGTTGCGGTTAAGCAGAAGGACCTCAGCTCTCCTCTCTCTTCAAAAGTTGTGGTCTGTGGACACCGTCTTGTGACTTTGTCCCTCACGGTTAATGCCACACTAAAACGGCTCTCACCGCTGCAGGAGGCGCTGCAGCAGTGAAATGCAGCGCTGGTTATAGCCACGGTCTCCCTCCATCCCCACCTCAGAGCTCAGGAGCTGTGTGAGAGTCGAGCACACACCGAGCACCGCTTTCCGGCATTTTGAAGGATGTCGTAAACCAGTGTTTGGAGTTTGAGAGTCGAGGTGGCCGTCCTGGGCTCCCGTCCGGCCTAATAAGCCTATGGTTTCCGGGGACGTAACGCAACACTCAACAGTTTCCCACCACAGTCCTCGGATCTCGGTCCTCGCGGCCACTACCTCTTCGGACTCGACGTGACAACTCGGCGCTTCACGAGTTTAACTAGCAGCCAGCCAACCAGCAGCATGATATCTGCGTTGCACCAAGCAGACGGACAGCGGTCGGCGGGAGACATGTTAATGTTTCATTAGCTTACTCGTGCGAAGAACACTGAACACGGCACTGAACAGTGTTCGTAATACATCACAAGTTTGGGACAACACGGAGAGGCCGCAGAGACCGAGTCGCAGCCGCCGAAGCGGGGGATACGAACCACTGAACCTCATCAGCCGTTAAACGCCTAACCGCTAGGCCACCCCTGCTCACGGTCATGGCTGCGACAGAGCCGGGGAGAGCTAGGCCAGTGTGTTATTGTCGCTGAACTGAGTGAGTAGGCTACCAGTAGAAACTGAGTAGACTAAAAACTGCATTGATTCGTTGGCGCTGCCTTCGCGTGCAGCAGGCTCGCGCGCAACTAGGCTATCCCTTCCCGTCATGCCCCACAATCGATCAACGCGCCACGTGACCCAATCGGAGCCTCGCATGGAAATCGGGGTGTCTGCACGGACGCTCTTCTGTTCTCTGTCAGCTTGTGTGCCGTGTGCAAAAAAGTGGTTGGAACTCACCGAGCCTAATACATGTCCGCTTTGAACGACTTCACAGCCAAACGTGTTTTTTTCGTTCTTGTTTTTGGATCCGGTCGGCCGGTTTGAACTGCTTCGGGTCAGTGTTGATTTGAACAGTGATGTAGACAAGTACAAAGACTTCAGTGGAATATTTTTTCTTCGTATGTGTATCAACAATGGCTATTAGTTTGAGCATGATTACGGGAGTTCGTTTGGCGCTAATTCCCTTGCTGGTCTTGCTTTTCGTGAAAAATACAGGTAAGTCTTTATTATTTCTGACCCACATTATATTTGATCATTTATTCAGTTTAAGTTACCCAAATGCATCCTTGTGGGTTTTTTATTATTATAGTTTTTATATATAATTTGTATACGCATTTGTTGTTGTTGAGCTGTTCTTAACTTTTTGTAACTATTATACTATAATTCGTTTGTATCTGCGTCATTATCTATCTGTGTGTGTGTGTGTGTATATATATATATATCGGTATCAGTATCAGAATCAGCATTTTTTTCGCATTTTTTTCGGAAGCAGATTCGTAGTCAGCATACCGTAGCTGATATAGTTCACAGGCCCAGTTACACACGAAGACGTCAAAAAGGACAGAAAAAGTTGAAGAAAAGAAGTATAAATGAACATGAATGAGCTATCATTAGAGAGGAAGAATGCCTATACTGGACAGTATTTGGATTTCAGTTTCTCATCATTCGCGTTTGCAAATAACAGCTGCGTTTCACACTCATGACTGACTTTACTGAGTCACTCAAAACTGCTGCACCCTGCTTCCGATGCTGTTGCGCGCACAGCCAAGAACTATTGCCACAATTTTTTAAATAGGCAGCAACAGTTTGTTACAATTACTCCCCCCCAAAACACACACACACACACACACACACACACACACACACACACACACACACACACACACACACACACACACACACACACACAAAAAAAAAAAAAACTCCCCTCCCCACACACAAAACAACACGTGACAAACCTCCCCCCAAAACACACACACGCACACTCAAGCTGAGTTTCCATGCTGCTTTCCGGCTCCATCGCCCCCCCCCCCCCCCCCGCCCCCCTCCTCTCCTCTCCTTTTTTTCCTTCTGTCTTCTCTCCTTCCATTTTTTCATTTATCTTTCTCTCCTTCAATTCTTGTTTCCTTCATCCTTTGTTCCCCTGCCCCTCCCCCCCTTTTTTCTCTTCTTTTTTTCTTCCTTCCTTCCTTCCTTCCTTCTGGTTCCCACTTTTTAACCTCCCCTTTGCCGCCTAGCGGTTCCGTCTTGTTCGTTTTTTCTGTGCTTTGGTCCCAGTCGTTAAAACACGCGCACATCTCACACTGAAGCACCGACCGGGAAAACAGACGTCGTTTTTGTCCACTTTGTATATTAATTAGCTTTTGGTATGCACCTAAAACGAATGTTTGGATAAGGCAAAGTATGGAGAATGTAATTAGGTTTCTAGGTCATTTTTCTTACAAACTGCATCACCTGTGACTAGACCTCGATAGTCACGAGTTTGGGTCCGCCACAATTGGATGTTTCGGGCTTTCCGATTAGTCATGTCCCACCCCTCACCCACCCCGACCCCACCCCCCCAACCTGCAGCCCCACCCTCCCCACCTGACAACCCCTCGCTTCCGGAAACCCCCCAGTAAAACAAGGGTTAAAAAAAAAAAAAAAAAAAAATTGGATATAAACTTACCTTTTTGTGTTTGTGTGTATGTAGTACATGGAGAAATCTGGCTTGACGTTTTTGCTTGTTAATTTTGTTTCGTTTTGTCATATATCATCCCTTTGTTTGATAACCACGTAGACATATATATATCTTTCGTATTTCTTTCATTACCTTTGCGGTTGTTGATAATTAGTGGAGAATTCGGCGGCTGACCGCCGGAAAGGTGGATACATGGGACGTATACGTTCGTGGATGTTTTCCTAGGTAGGAACGCAAGCAAACTCTTTTCTCCTTCGACCCGCTCGCCCCAGTGAGTCCCTCAACCTCCACTCTCCCGGGCCTCTTCGCCCCCACCCCCCACCCCGTCGGTTACCTCCCCTCCCATCAGCCGCCTTCTCCCCTCCGCCCCCCCACCACTCCCGCCCCGTCGGTTAACTTGCCTCCTTCTCAACACACACAAGTTGTGGACTGTTTGACGCAAGAGATCCTGATTGAAATCTGATGAAGCAGAGATGTGTTTTTTCCGCTCTTGCTGCTGCCCAAGCCGTATCTGTTTGGTTTAGTGTATTCACGAAAGAAGAAGAAGAAAGAAAAAAGGACACCCCTCCAGCAAATACGCACATCAGCAAATACACACATTTACATACACACAAGCACGCATACACTAGGCGCGCGCACACTCACGCACACACTCATACTCACACACACACACACACACAAACACACACACACACACACACACACACACACACACACACACACACACACACACACACACACACACACCTTTCCCCAATCCAGCGTTGACACAACAGCCGACTGTCTCAGGTCTCAGCATTGACAAACAACAACAACTAAACCACCTTGCTGTAACCCCACCTTTTTGTCTCCCCACCCACCCCCTCCTCCAAATCCCTTTCCCCCCTCCCTCCCTCACTGACCCACCCAGTGTTGACACAACCGCCGACTTTTTCGGCTCTCAGCACAAACAAACAAACAAAAACAACACAATCGCTGTACTGTACGTACCCTCACCTTTTCGTCTCACACACACACACACACACACACACACACACACACACACCACACACCACACACACACACACACACACACACACACACACACAACACAAGCAGACGCGCGCGCGCGCACACACACACACACACACACACACACACACACACACACAACACACACACACACACACACACACACCTTTTTTCCCCCGTCCCTCAGTGACCCACCCCGTGTTGCAACAAATGCCGACTTTCTCAGACCTTACCACTGACAAACAAACAACAACAACAAAACCGCTCTACCGTAGCCCCACCTTTTCGTCTCCTCCGCCCCCCCCCCCCCCCCCCCTCTTCACCGTCCCTCAACGACCCACACCGTGTTGTAACAACCACCGACCTTCTCAGATCTCACCACTGACAAACAAACGTCAACAAAACCGCTTCTTCTTCTCTTTTTTTTTTTTACTGTAACCCCCCCCCCCCCAGCCGCCCCCCCCCCCCCTTTCCCGCAGCCCATTTTTGTTAGCGGTGGTGAAGTGTTGCTTAATGTCCTCAGATGTCAGTTGACATATTAGGGACAAGTTGTGACCAATGCCGAAGCACGGTTCAATAAACCTTTACGTCCACGAAAACCAGAAGGCTCGTTAGGACGGACAGCCCAGGACGTCCACCTCGACTCTCACACAGCTGCTGAACTATGACAGGGGAGGCAGCGGGGCACTCGCGTATAATTATAATATACTTGAACTAGTCGAACGAGGTTTTTGCGTCGCTGGAAAACAAACGACGTATATAACAGTAATAGCACACTATGTAGGGCGATTGCCGTACAGTGTACATTATTATCAATAAACTGGGGGGCGACTAGCTTCAGTGAAAACATAAGCATGGCCTTGGCTTCAGCGCCGAGCGTTCCGCTGCGTGCATGCCGTCACAGACTATTGCACACCTACGCGGACACGGCCTGGTAACATGTAGAGACGGAGCGAATAGATAAACGTGAAGCGAATGAGACGAGAGCATGATTAGGTCATTAGTAAGTGGATTTTTAACGTCCTGCTGACTGCACACAGTAAGTTGAGTAACATCGGGAGGAGAGAAAGAATAATGTGTCATAATTAATGTTAAGTGAGACAAAGTATAACACACATACACGCGCGCGCACCCCCCCCCCCCACGCACGCACACACACGCACACACACTCACTCACTTGCATCCTATTCACATGCACATGTAACTGCATGAATGCAGTGCGATGATTGTCATCGTCTAAGATTTATTTATTTGTTTGGCTGTTTAATTGTTTAGGTTTTGCTTTCATTCTTTCTCATTCCCCTCTCTCTCTTTCTCTCCCGTGACACATTTGATTCATATTATCTCTAGGACTTATATTTGCTATACGCCCCCCCCCCCCCCCCCCCCCCCCCCAATGCAACAGTCTTTTGGACCAGTTCAAAATATCAGTCACTAATTCACAATTCAACAGTCTTTTGGACCAGTTCAAAACGTCAGTCACTAATTCACAATTCAACAGTCTTTTGGACCAGTTCAAAACATCAGTCACTAATTCACAATTCAACAGTCTTTTGGACCAGTTCAAAACATCAGTCACTAATTCACAATTCAACAGTCTTTTGGACCAGTTCAAAACATAAGTCACTAATTCACAATACAAGATTCTTTTGGACCAGTTCAAAACATACGTCACTAATTCACAATACAAGATTCTTTTGGATCAGTTCAAAACATAAGTCACTAATTCACAATTCAACAGTCTTTTGAACTAGTTCAAAACATAAGTCACTAGTTCACAATACAACATTCTTTTCGACCACTTCAAAACATAAGTCACTCATTCACAATTCAACAGTCTTTTGGACCTGTTGAAAGCATAAGTCACTAATTCGCGATTCAACATTCTTTTGGACCAGTTCACAAGTCAACATTCTTTTGGACCAGTTCAAAACATATGTCATTAATTCAGAATTTGCATCATTCACTGTCACTACGTTAAAAAACATCCATCCATTGATCAATCAAAACGCAATATTATAACACATGTTTAGGTGCCTATTTATACCCAGTAGGCACTCAGATTCGGTTCGGTTGTGTTGCTTAATGTCCTCGGATGTCAGTTGACATATTAGGGACAAACTAAGACCAATGCAGAAGCATGGTTCAGTATAGATTTACGTCCACGGAGACCAGAAGGCTCGTTAGGACGGACAGCCCAGGACGGCCACCTCGACTCTCACACAGCTCCTGAACTATGAGTAGGCACTCAAAAACTAGTAAGTAAACATGGTGCTTAACGTCCACAGAAACCGGTCGGCTTATTAGAGGGGGGGAAGGGGGTATGGAGGTGGGGGGAAAGGGAGATTGTATACCTGTCGCTAGTGTCACCACCAGAATGACTTCTGCATTAAGATGGGCAGCGATGAGAGCCATTTTAATGTTTCAGTAGGAAGTGATGGACAAAGTCACAAGACAGTGTCCACAAACCACAACCTTTTTGAAGAGAAAGCAGAGCCGAAGCGGTATTGAACCGAGGTCCTTCCGCTTACCAGCCTAACGCCTTACCGCTAGGCCAAACCGGCTCACAGTAGGCACTCACAACGGGAACCTACTTAAATCGCTTGTGACTACGAGCAGGTAGACCTATTTAATTCCGCGGGCCCACATAGGAAACTGCGTTAGTAAAATTAAACAGTTAAAAAGTGCGGAGGGGGGGGGGGGTGAAAGTGAGTGAACCGGAACGGTACGCTTCCCCTCTGTTCGGAAATGAACATTCACCCACGCGTTAAAAATGATCCAGAAGCCTCATTGTTACGTCCTGCTTAATGATAAACGTCAGTTGACGCAAGCAGTATGGAAGTAACTGCATGTGTATGAAGTGACGCCTACTGGCGACAGGTGTCAGTTGGCTTTCTGCCCTACGGCGCTTTGGGTTCATGTACAGACAGACGAAGCCTTTCAAACATTCATTTCATTTACGTGCGATTCATCACGCCGCATCCTTAGGTGTAAATCCTGGCAGGTACCTGCTAACGTTGTTGGTGCAGCTGCTGATATAGAACCAGTTAATGTTGCATGACGCCCACCTGCTTTGTACAGCGCTAAGAGCTCGAGAAGTTGCTGTTTGGGCGCTTGATAAAATAAACTGTATTATTAGTATTAAATATATTTGTCTGTATGCTACCGTTCTTTGGTGAATAGGAACACGACGAATTGGAACCCACTGCTGCTATTATAACCCCTGTTGGTATGGTGTTCAGCTAGTATGGTCTTGGTGTTCAGTGGGTATGGTCTTGGTGTTCAGTTGGTATGGTCTTGGTGTTCAGTTGGTATACTGTTGATACGGTATTGGTGTTCAGTTGGTATCGTGTTGGTGTTCAGTTGGTATACTGTTGGTGCTCGGCTGGTATGGTGGTTGTGTTCAGTTTGTTCCGGTATTGGTGTTCAGCTGGTTTGGTGTTGGTGTTCAGTTGGCATGGTATTGGTGTTCAGCTGGTATGGTGTTGGTATTCGGCTTGCATGGTATGGCCAAATTCTGATACACTCTTTGTTTCCCGTGTGAACCTGTGGCGTCACGCTTGACTGGGTCACTATGTAGGTACCCACGACCTATATCCAAGCAGTAACAGCATTTCTTTCTTTATTGGTAAATGAGAGTGCTCCTTTGTATGCTTCTATCTTTTTTTGGACACATTCCTTGTGCAATGGCCGTGACACTTTGAATAAAGTTGTATTGTGTGTCACTAAGCAGAGTACTACGATTAGCTTATTGTAATTATAGGTCATGGTTATTTGCATACAATGGCTCTGTGCGGATCTCAGAGCTCAGGGGCTGTGTGAATGTCGAGGTGGACGTCCTGCGTAGTCCGTACGGTCTCTGTGGTAGGTAGGTAGTGTTGCTTAATGTCCTCAGATGTCAGTTGACATATTAGGGACAAGTTGTGACCAATGCCGAAGCACGGTTCAATAACTCTTTACGTCCACGGAAACCAGAAGGCTCGTTAGGACGGACAGCCCAGGACGTCCACCTCGACACTCACACAGCTCCTGAACTATGAGGTCTCTGTGGACGTAAAGCAATATTGAAAAAGATACATGCGGATCACAAAATGCTGATGTCTGTGTGAAGATCTTAAGAGCATGCAAATCGTCGAGAGCTGTTATGTCTTGACACTAATGATTGCATTTAAAAAAAGGAGGGGGAAAAAAAGAAAAGAAGACGGATGATTTATTCATGCAGATTGCTTTGACCCCAGTGCCAGCACACATCTATTCAAATTATTTAAAACAGCGCATGCAACGTACGCGCCTCGCTGTTTGTGACGGACATGTTTAGCATAAATATCCTTCTGGTTTTTATTAACCGTCCGCTTTAAAACGTGACCCTTACTGAGCTACCGCTAGCGGGGAGAAAGGGTGGGGTGGGGGAGGCATCGCAGTGTCTACACGTTTTTCAGTCGACACGAACCTTAGTTTTTTTTTATTCCCCTCTCTTTTGTTGTTCCCACCGCCTCCCCCCCCCCCCTCCACCCCGCACTCCAATGTCTTTGTCTGTTTGTCTCATCCCCTGTGACCCCTCTGCACTCTTTATTTGTCTCCCGCATCCTCACTCGTTCTCTCTCTTTCTTTCCTCCTTTCTCTGTCTCCCTCATCCTCACTTGTTCTCTCCCTCACTTTCTGTCTCCTTCATCTTCAGCTATTTTCTCCCTGACCCTCAGCTATTCTCTCCCTCATCCTCAGCTGTTATCTCCCTCATCCTCAGCTATTCTCTCCCTCACCCTCAGCTATTCTCTCTCTCTCTCATCCTCAGCTATTATCTCCCTCATCCTCAGCTATTATCTCCCCCGCTTTGTCTTCCTCATCCTCAACTATTCTCTCCCTCTCTTTATCTGTCTCCCTCATCCTCATCTATTCTCTCCCTCTCTCTATCTGTCTCCCTCATCCTCAGCTATTCTCTCCCTGTCCATCTTTCTAAACTTTCTTCATCCCCTGTTGCTGTCTCCCTCTGTTTGCTGCCTCCCTCTGTTTTTTTTCTTCTCCCTCATCTTCAGTTATTCTCTCCCTGTCCATCTTTCTCAACCTTCTTCATCCCCTGTTGCTGTCTACCTCTGTCTCTTTTTCCCTCATCCTCAGCTGTTCTCTCCCTCACCCTCAGCTATTCTCTCCCTCTCTTTCTCTGTCTCCCTTATCCTCAGCTATTCTCTCCCTCTCTTTCTCTGTCTCCCTTATCCTCAACTATTATCTCCCTCTCTTTCTCTGTCTCCCTTATCCTTAGCTATTCTCTCCCTCTCCATCTTTCTCACCCTTCTTCATACACTGTTGCTGTCTCCCTCTATCTCTGTCAGCTATTCTCTCCCTCTCCATCTTTCTCACCCTTCTTCATACACTGTTGCTGTCTCCCTCTGTCTCTGTATCCCTCATCCTCAGCTGCTGCCTTCCTCTCTTGTCCGCTCGCTGCTCGCACCCTGCACTACAACCGATGCAGGACAAGGCCAGCATCATACTGAGCTGCGTGCACAACTTTCAACCTTTCCGTCGTCAAAGTCGTCGTCTTTCTGGCTTTTTTTGTCATTTTGATATTGATGTATGCATTTATAGTACTTGTACTTTTTTTTTTGATTGTCAAGCGGATTTTTGATGTTGATAATGTACAGCGCCGCGAGCTTGTAAATTTGTACGGGGTATAGCGCTATATAAGAGTTGTTATAAAGTGCCCGTCGTTGGACAACCAACAGAAAAACAATGGCAATGACAGCGACACACAGCTTCACGGCACAGAGAGAGAGAGAGAGAGAGAGAGAGAGAGAGAGAGAGAGAGAGAGAGAGAGAGAGAGAGAGAGAGAGAGAGTGGGGGAAAAAAGGGGGAAAAGGGTTGCTGTAGTTTGCGTGGCTACAGCAGACGAGACGTGTTGACACAGGAGGCTGCAGCGGGAATCAATAACACGCTCACACACTCAGCTGACCCTGATGCTCAGGTACGACTCGGCTACGGACAAGTTCTCCAGCGTGCGGGGCCAACTCTAACTTTTGCACAACACTCAGTCATCGGCCAAGAGCTGAGAGAGAGAGAGAGAGAGAGAGAGAGAGAGAGAGAGAGAGAGAGAGAGAGAGAGAGAGAGGGGGGGGTGGTGGTGTGCAAAACAGGTATGGCTTCAAGTTTGGCAAGACTGTGAAGTTAAAGTTCTTGAATTACAACGTCCCAAAGTCACTGAGAAGGACCACTTGGTGGCTGACGCTTGAGGTCCTTACAGAGCAAGGCAAGAGGACAGTGACTGAGCGCCCTACCGCTCGGCAATCACTGGCGACCATCAGTCAACCCGACAGTCTGGTTGCACCTGGTGGTGCCGAAATCTATCTGTTGTTGGCAGCGGTCAGGTACAGCTATAGTCTGTCAGTCAGTCGCCACCTGCGCACACTGGTGCCAATGTTTTGCGAATAGGATATATAATGATAAACTGAACGTTGCCGTCACAATGGTAGCGGTCAGGTCTGCGGTAACTGTTCCGGCTTTTGCTGATTGGCTACCGGACCGCTGTGCGTGGAACAAAGACTGACGCGGTGCAGAGACAAAGGCTTCGAATATGGAAATTTCACGGGTTTTGTGATGTGATCTGTATTCTGGTCGATCTTTCTATCTGCTTATCCAGCTATAGATCTATCTATCTATCTATAAAACACTATATCGTGCTGCGATCGTGCATTTTCAAACCGGTGTGACATCTAATAGGCAGCGAAAGTGGTTCACGGAAACCGGTCAGATAGTCACTGTAACCGGTCCGATACACTGCCATTTATTGATACTACTACTACTACAGCTTTACTAGCAAATTCACTGTTCCTTTTCACGTCTAGAACACGCGCGCGCGCGCACACACACGCACACACACGCTTTCTCTCTAATTGTGTTTTTTGATTTTGAGAACCGGTCTCTAATCTCCTTGCCCCCCCCCCCCCACCCCCTTTTTTTCCCGTTCTACCCCTCCGGTCCTTTTTCTAACCTCCTCGGGCCCTTTGCATAACCCGGGTCCCCATCCGGCCTTTTTACGAACCCCTCCGGCCCTTTCCCGCAGTTGGAAGTACACCAACCTTTTTGCTCTGTCATCTCACGCCACCTCCCTAACGTAAACGCTGTAGGCAAGTGGTCACGGGCACCAGTAAACTTGCGCTGGCACGGACATGACGAAGACAGCGTCATGGTCGTGATGCTCAACAACAACCAAAAAAAAAAAAGGGGGGGGGGGGGGGGGAAGTGGTGGGACGTAGTATTTTCAAGCAAGAACTCGTGACCGAAACGAAATCGGTCTAATGACGCAGTTTGTGAGCGTGCATAGTCCTAGGTCTCACACGTATATATATGTATGAGAGAGAGAGAGAGAGAGAGAGAGAGAGAGAGAGAAGAGGAGAGAGAGAGAGAGAGAGAGAGAGAGAGAACTTACCCGTCCCTAATAAGCCTTATGGTTTCTGTGGACGTTTAAACACCATGTTTACGAAAGAGAGAACTCGAAAACTTTATTTACAAGGATTGTAGTTTTGGTTCAGTAAAAAACCTGTCTAACAACTAGTCCTTGCTAAGTTACTGCGAGAGAGAGAGAGAGAGAGAGAGGAGAGAGAGAGAGGAGAGAGGAGAGAGAGAGAGAGAGAGAGAGAGAGAGAGAGAGAGAGAGAGAGAGAGAGAGAGAAGATAATACTTTATTACATAGGGATAAAGATTTAAGCACGTGTCGGCTTTTTTGCAAATCTGTCCCTGATGACAAACACTCAATACATCAAACAAGAATTCAATTAAATACGCTAGAGAAAAAAAGACTTAAAAACAAAACAAAAACTAATTTCTGTCTAAAACATCACATCATACGAACAGAGCAATAATAAAGCAAAGACCAGTTCAAACTATTTTTTAGGAGAGAGAGAGAGAGAGAGAGAGAGAGAGAGAGAGAGAGAGAGAGAGAGAGAGAGAGAGAGAGAGAGAGAGAGAGAATTACAAAAATATATTAACGAATAAAAGAAAGCGACAGAATAATGACTATCTCACTATCTACATATAAACCAAGATCACATCTAACAAGATTGGAAGCTAAGCGATGGTGCATTATACACACCTAACCAAAATCAAAGCACATTACACACACACACAATCATATATGCAAACATTAAATTTGAAAAAAAAAATGAAAAAGAAAAAAAAAAGGAAGGAGGAAAACAAAAGGTAAATGTTTCATGAAAATACCACACACGCACACAAACACACACGAGAGAGAGAGAGAGAGAGAGAGAGAGAGAGAGGGACAGACAGACAGACTAATAAGCCTACATACTTTGGCGGTACAATCTTTGTGTGGACGTTAAAGATTGACACAGACTGTCAAAAATTCATTCTGGTCAAACCCTAACCGTAGGTTTAGTTTACGATGAAGTCAGCACAGGCAAACTTAACATTGTTTTGCTCTTCCAAACATACAAGAACTTCTTGATTCTTTCACGTTCACGTAAAAGACAACAACAACGACAACAAAAAGAAGAAGAAGGGGGGGGGGGGGGACACGAAAGAAGATCGGACCACAAAAGGGACAACAAAAGAAGATCGTTCCAAAAAAGGACTACAAAAGAAGAGCGGGCCACAAAAGGGACAACAAAAGAAGATCGTTCCAAAAAAAAAAAAAAAAAAGGACCACAAAAGAAGATCGTCCCCCCCCCCCACCCACCCCAACGCCCAGAAAAAAAGAACCACAGAAGAAGATCGTTCAAAAAAAAAAAAAAAAAAAGGACCACAAAAGAAGATCGTTCAAAAAACAACAACAACAACAACAAAACAAAAAAGGACCACTCAGTGACCGTCTACTATTTTCGCTCGACACAGGCACAGTTTGCTGGGAGTCTCAGACATTCCGCAGTAATGTTGACTGTTACGTTACGTAAGTAAACATGGTGCTTAATGTCCACAGAAACCATAAGGCTTATTAGGGAGGGGGAGGTGGGGGGGGGGGGGGGGGGAGGAGATTATATACCTATCGCTACACTGTCATCACCAGTGAGCCGGTTTGGCCCAGCGGTAAGGCGTTAGGCTGGAAGGCAGAGGGAGCTCGGTTCGAATCCGCTCGGCTCTCCTTTCTGTTCGAAAGTTTTGGTCTGTGGACACTGTCTTGTGACTTTGACCCTCACAGTTAATGAAATATTAAAATGACTCGCATTGCTGTACATCTTAATGCAGGAGTCATTCTGATGGTGACAGTGTAGCAATAGGTATATAATCTCCCCCTTCCCCCACCTCCATACCCCCCTTCCCCCACCCCTCTTTTCTCCGTCCCTAATAAGCCTCACGGCTTCTGGGGACGTTAAGCACCATGCTTACTTACTGTCACCACCAGAATGACTCCTCCATTAAGATGGGCGGTGATGAGAGCCATTTTAATGTTTCATTAATTGTGAGGGACACAGTCACAAGACAAGTGTCCACAGTCCACAACTTTTGAAGAGAAAGGAGAGCCGAAGTGGAGTCGAACCGAGGTCACTCCGCTTACCAGCCTTACTGCTAGGCCAAACCGGCTCACAACCTGTAACGTAAAATAAGTAAACATGGTGCTTAACGTCGACAGAAACCATAAGGCCTATTAGGGACGGGGAGAAGTGGGGGAAGGGGCGGGTATGGAGGTGGGGGAAGAGTGAGATTATATACCTATCGCGTTAGGCTGGTAAGCGGAAGGACCTCGGTTCGATACCGCTTCGGCTCTCCTTTCTCTTCAAAAAGGTTGTGGTTTGTGGACACTGTCTTGTGACTTTGTCCATCACTTCCTACTGAAACATTAAAATGGCTCTCATCGCTGCCCATCTTAATGCAGGAATCGTTCTGGTGGTGACAGTGTACCTGTAACGTTTAGCAGTTCGGTTTAAATACGGTAGGTAGGTGATTTTTCTTAGAACAATCGGCCGGTTGAAAGGGTCACATGCCAGGGACTGTTTTATGCGAAGCGAAGAGTTGTCTCGTTCTATTTTCTATTAATGTTGTAATCTCTAGTTTTATAGAATGTATGCCTGTCGAATCCCCCTTTCCCCCTCCTTTCCCCCAAATCTTGGGTGGGCGGGCGGGTGCATGTGCAAGCGCGCGTCAGTGTATGTGAGTGAGTGTGTGTGTTTGCTGTACCCATCTATTTTTGTTTTTCCTCTAGCTTTTGTTTTGGTTAATGATTTTTCTCTGAGTTTTCGTTGTTTTTTGTTTTGGAAATGCGTACGATTTTGTTTTTGTTCTTGTTGTCGTTTGTTTCTTTTTGTTGTATGCACTTGTATTTTATGTTTACTACCGTGTCTTACCAGATGTTCTTTCATGTCACACTGGGGTTTCTCAAATAAACGACTTGTCAGTGACCGTGAAATGAATGGGAATTAGCAGTGCGAGACGTGTTTTTTGTTTTTCCTCTCTCTCTCTCTCTCTCTCTCTCTCTCTCTCTCTCTCTCTCTCTCTCTCTCTCTCTCTCTCTCTCTCTCTCTCTTCTTTTTTCTTTCTTTCTTCGGCGTGAGGCCATCAGTGACGGTTCTTCTCGCAGCCCCGACTCGCCCTCAGCGTGTGATGAGCTGTGCCTTGTCATGCCTTGTGTTTGCTGAACACAGTGTGCTGTTAATTTAACATCGACAAAAAACGGACGGATGCTGCGATTCTGTTAACAGACACGGGACGCTGACAAACATGGAGGCCCCCCCACCCCACAAACCCACCCCTTCCCACCTCCCAACACACACTGTGTGTGTGTGTGTCTCTCTCTCTCTTGCGCGCTCTCTCACACACACACCTACACGCGCGCGCGCACACACACACATGCAGGCACGCACACAAACGCATCCTTACATTCTCTCTCTCTCTCTCAAACACACACACACACACACACACACACACACACACACACACACACACACACACACATACACACACACACACACACACACACACACACACACTGGGCACATGCACACAAGCGTGCATACGTGACACTGTGCGCACACACACACACACATATTAACACGCTGCGCACGCATGCGCACACACACACACACACACACAGTGCCTGTATTGCTGTCTCTCTCTCTCTCTCTCTCTCTCTCTCTCTCTCTCTCTCTCTCTCTCTCTCTCTCTCTCTCTCTCTCGCTTTTCCATCGCCCTTGTCCCAGACTGTATTTTCAAAGTTTGAATCACTAGAGTGGTGACTAATAAATCTAGATAACCTGCTAACGCGGCCTTGGGGAGGGGAAAAAAGAGAGAAGACGGAAAAAAATAAAAAAAGGTGCAGCCTGGCCCAGTTTGTTACTGCTGAGAGAGAAAGAGAGAGAGAGAGGGGGGGAAAAAAAGAGAGAGAGAGAGAGAGAGTAAGAAAAGGATCGAGACAACAGCCCCGTGGAAAAGAGGAGGGGGGGGGGGGGTGTCTCAGCGATATGCAAATAAATTGTGCGGTTTTTCTTCTTCTTCTTTCTTCTCTACGCACCCAACAGGTTGCATAGCGAGTGACATGAAAGGTCCTGTATTGACGAGTGGCGAGGGTGGAGAATGTATGTACACTGAACCCAATGGCCTCCTTCCGCCCCCGTCCTTCTTTAGTAGACTATGAGCATGACTGAATCGGCATTTGAGGTTTGCTTGTGCTTGAAGACACGGACACATACACACACAGACGGACGGGCACACACACAGACGGGCAGACGCACGCACACACACACACACACACACACACACACACACACACACACACACACACACACACACACACACACACACACATTCAAGCAGACGCACGCGCGCGCACACACACACACACAGGCACACGCACGCTCTCTCTCTCTCTCTCTCTCTCTCTCTCTCTCTCTCGCTCGCTCTCGGACGGACGCACGTACACACACACACACACACACTTACACACAGATACACACATACACGCACGCACGCACACACACACGCGCGCGCGCACCCACGAACGCACGCATGCACGCTCCCCCCCCCCCCCTCACACGCACACACACATACAGACAGACACCCGCACAAACACATACGCGCGCGCGGGGCGAGAGCACACACACACACACACACACACACACACACACACACACACACACACACACACACACACACACACACACACACACACACACACACACACGTACGCACGCACGCACACACACACACCAGCGAATCTTTTCCCGTTCCATCATTGTAACTACCGAAGAGCAAAATCATGACTTACAGTAGTTTCAAGCTTTGGAACGCTTTCAGCTTCAGAATCGATTGTTCCTAGATCGCCTATAGCAAGCGACTAGACGGCTATGAAAAGTTCTTTTAAACCTGCAATACGTCAGCACGTAGCTTTGAATACTGTATGCATGCTTCGTCGGTAGGAATTCTATTTTCCTTGTCCCCCACTCGGTCTTTTGAAGTGGGAGGGATGGGGTACTGTGTGACATGCCCACTCAATGGGATTATCATTGGTTCGTGCAGAGGTCGATTTATTTCTGTGGCCAAGCGGGGAACATATTATATATATTCAGCGTACATGCATGTTCGTGCATAAGTCGATGTATTTCTGTGGCCAAGCGGGGAACGTATTATATATAATCAGCGTACATGCGTCTGGATGCGTGTGACTGTCTTACATGCCCGGCACTCAGTCGGATCATGGACCTATATATATGGTATATAGGTGCATGGTAGGCTGCCCGACCCTAATAGGCCATCTCGCCTCCGTGGACGTTAAGCAACATGAAAGCATGGTAGGATTATTAGCCTACCGGCTTGTGCGTAGTTTGATGTATCCCTATGGTAAAGCGTGGGACATCATAATTATTCAGTGTACATCCATGCGGATTTGGCTGGAGTTTGGATGTAAGCTTAATTTTGTCAGTGTTTTTTCTTTTTCTTTTCCGTTTTTAAAGACGTGTTTGATGTTTTTGTGACTATCCGTTTAATCCCCATGCAATCTTCACGCCGAAAAACAGCTAATAATACGGAACTAAAATTAAAAGTGCCAAAATTTGTGATTTACTCATCAGTTTTGTGATTAATGATAACATCGTTGGCCAATCAAATGCTAGATCAATAACTGATCAGACAGCGTTCTGCCTGTGGTGAAGAACGTGAAATGTAACCCTAATGTTTTGGTGGCGGCAGCCGATTTAATATAAAAACACCAGATGGCAAAAACAACAACAAACAAAAATAACTCTGTCTGTCTGTCTCTGTCTGTCTGTCTGTCTCTCTATTTTTTTTGGACTGATTTTTCTGTCGTTTTCATGTTGTTTAACATAAACATACCCGTTGTTGCAAAACGAATTTAGTAAATTATGCTTATGAGCAATTACTATAAGCTCAGCTTGTGTAATGCTCTTACAATTTTTTTTTTTTTTTTTTTGATTTTCCATATTTTCATGAATGTAAATAAACTTTTGCTTAAACCAACAACAAAAGAAGAGCAAAGTAACCAAGCGGCTCCCTCCACCCTTCATCCCCTCCCCTCCCTTCCCGTCCCCTCCCTTCCCCTCCCTTCCCGTCCCCTCCCCCTCTCTTCCCCGAGTCAACATTGGATCATCGGTCAATGTGACATGACCGTGTCTAAGGCAGAGAGAGCGGAGCGGAAAATAGTTGGTTCTCCATAATCCACCACTCCGCACCACCCGCATCCACCCCCCACCCCACCCCCTCCACCCTCCTGAACAGCAAAGTAAACTTCCCCGTCGTCGACGATGTTGACTGATTTGACTGCGCGCATCTGTATGTATTGGGGGCAAGCCTGCCGGTGGGTTCAGATCTACAATTCCCCGCTTTACAAAACAACGCGCAGTTTCGGGTACGCAGGAATGTTAGCTAAACAACAACAACAACAACAACAACAACAACAACAACAACAACAACCACCACCAAAACCAGGGGCTCTTTTAAATAATTATGCTTTTCTTTTGTGTGCTGTGTTGCCCCCGCTCCCTCCCGCACACACACGTACCTCCCCCCTCCCCTTTTTTTCTCTCCGGTACTGCAGGTGTACCGATATAATTGTTATTCGCAACAAAGACGGTTCGGTTGTGTTGCTTGATGTCCTCGGATGTCGGTTCACATATTAGGGACAAGCTGCGACCAATGCGTGAGCATGGTTCAATATAGCTTTACGTCCACGGAAACCAGAAGGCTCGTTAGGACGGACAGCCCAGGACGGCCACCTCGACTCTCACACAGCTCCTGAACTGTGAGACAAAGTCGGTTCACGCAGGCAGGTTTTAAGTGTTTGGGTTGTTTGTTTCGTATGTTTTGGGTCTATAGGAATATCCACAGGGCAACCGACTTGGACAAATTTCCAGTTCGAATCTCCAAGATGAAGCTCCGACGCCATTGCCAGTAGTTGCGCCTTTGTTTATTTCCCTCTTGTTATTTCATCTTTCTCGAGTCTTGTTAGGTGCGTGGCGTTTCGGTCTTTTTCGTTGTGTTTACTCTAGCTTTACACAACAGGCTAGACCTCATCAGGGAGCCTGCCTTTTATTGGGTGTTTTAATTTAGTTTCCCAGTTTATCCTTGCTTATTTCATCATTCGTAGCGATGAACAAGGTTTGTTCGTTCTAGTTCAATTCAGTGACAGGCGATTTCGTGGCCCCCATGGGTTAGGGTTTGGGCTAGTTGCCGCTTCTTTTTATTCATTGTTTTTTTCTCTTTGCTTGCAGTTTGGTTTCTCGAGTTATATCGTTCATTTGCGATGTACAAATGAGGGGTGGTGGTCTCGATGTTTCACGAGACCGCTCATTCTGTCTTTGTTCGTGAGCGTCTTTTGCCCTGCCGTGTTGCTGTTGGCTCAATGGGTTGTATCGTGTACACGGATTACGTGTACCCAGCCTTTGACCCGCTACTCGCTGACATTTCTTGCCCCCTCTTTCTTTTCAGAGGTTAGGTTGTTTTTGTTTGTTGTTCCTCTTTTTCTTTTCTTTCCCACCATGTGTTCTTTCTTTTTTATTGGCCATTTCATACCCACTTGATAGCTTGCCTGATTAGGGCAGCCCTTTTGCATTTGTCTTTTTGTCTGCATTTGTTCATATCCCGATGCTTTGTGATCGGTAGTTCTGATTAGCGATTTGTTTTATCAGTCTGCAGCCTTTGTTTTTCCAGATGGAAGCCGGGTTAGTGAGTTAGTTATGGTTAGTTTGGCTTTCCATCTGTTTGTCGTTGGCACAGTTATTTTTGCTCTGTGCTCTTATGGCTTTGACTGTAGTCGTCCCCTCGTTTGTTGCAGACAGTGGTCTATAAGACTTGTGATTTGATGGTGTGTTTTTCCACCTTATGCTTGCAGGTAGGCCACCGTTTGGGTTTTTGAGGTGGTTTCAGCTGTTTTGTTTCTTTCATTTGGTGTCAGCTGTTTGCTTGCCTGATTAGGGCAGCCATTGTGGTTAGAACGCCAGACAGAGGAAAGGGGAGGAAGGTGTTGGGGAGACCGTCACACCCGTGACCCCTATTTAGATGTCAAAAGTGGATCCCCAGGGCCGCTGATCTGGAACCTTCCACGGGGTCCTGTCACTCACTCCGCTCCCCTCCCCCCTCCCACCCCACCCCCCAGCCATTTTTCGTTTGCCACCATCGTTTGTGGTTTGGTCTTTCTTTCTTTGCCCTAGGCATTTGTGGCCTGTTCTTTCTTTCTTTGCCACAGGCATTTGTGTACAGCCTCTTTCTTTCACGGCCTTTTCTGCCGTAGGCATTCGTGTTAGACTTTTTGTCTTTGCGCTTGTTTGAGGGTATCAGTGTACCTCTCAGTTTTTGGCATCATGCCCTGCGATTTCCGCTCGTCAGACGAGTGGGGGGCCGCGCGGTCAGCTGGCCAGTATACTGTGCAGCATGGACAGGAGACTGACCAATGGTTGGCCTTGGTTTTAGTGGTGCCTTGCATGGCTTCGAGAGACGTGTTTGGTCTGTGACTTTGTATTTTATTTTATTTCGTGTTTTGCATGTATGTTTTATTTCGTGTTTGTGTGTATGTTTTTATTTCGTGTTTTGGTTAATTATTTTATTATTATTTTGGTTTAGTTATCTAAGTATCATTTTGGGTTAGGTTGTTGTGGGTGTGTCAGGTCATTGTTGTGCCAGGTGGGTTAGTTTGTGCGTGTAGTTATTTATTGCATATTTGGGATTCATTATTTATTGCATGTTTGGGATTAGTCAGTTCATGTTTTGGGTTAGTTCATATTTCGGGTTAGTTAGTTCATGTTTTGGGTTAATTAGTTCAAGGTTTGGGTTAGTTATTTACACGACGTGAACGCCAAGTGAACGGCATAGAGCAAAACTCGGGAGAAAAACACACAGAAAAACCAAAACCTACGAAACACAGACAGACAGACAGACAGACAGACAGACAGACAGACAGACAGACAGACAGACAGACAGACAGACAGACAGACACACACACACACACACACACACACACACACACACTCACACACACACACACACACACACACACACACACACACACACACACACACACACACACACACACACACACACACACACACATATACACACACACCGTCTCTCTCTCTCTCTCTCTCTCTCACTCACTCACTCACACTCACACACACACACACACACACACACACACACACACACACACACACACACACACACACACACACACACACCAAAACAAAACGAAAACAAGGAAAACAACAACAAAAAACATCCAAATCAAAGTCTGACAAGTCAGCGTTAATCTTTCTCACTGAAACAATAAATATAGCCTCCAGCTTAATCAAAGCGGGGCATGTTGGAATTTCCCCGCAGGATTAATCAAATCAAAAGTTAAAACAGAAAAGAAAAAAGACTGAACCGCCGCGATGTCATCACGTTATGTTTAAAGACGATTGCGAAAAAACTAAAAAAAAACTAAAACAAAAACAAACAAAAAACGAAGTCGAATCAACTGAGAAAGGGGAAGTTCAAATGGCACAACTTCTGGCTGCTGGCGAAGGGACATTTTGACCTAGCGCAGTACCTGACACAGAGAATGATTCCAGGTCGACATGACCGTGGGAATAGTCTTTAGTCAGCCTTACGCCCGTTCTTTACCTGGGCCAACCTTTGCTTCGCGAACCTAGTTTGGGGTACTCGTCGAACTGCGACGATGTTCAGGGTCCAAAAAGCTTCGCTCAACATGTTCTGGGAATAATCACCCAGTTCGGCGAACCTTGCCTCTGGCTGACTGAGAGCAAAGAGAGCTCTCCTGTGGGTGAGGTAGAAATAAAACTAAAAATGGATGACGGTGTCGTTACTTCACTCGCTTCGGAGGGATTTGACCTCAGTATTTGTTGACTTGTGGGAGGCGAAGCCTTGTCTTTGGGACCCAGAATGATATAGTAGTTAGTTGAATTACCCTGTGAGGGATGATTGAAGTATACTGACTTGACTAAACTTTAGCCTACATTTTGGATCGTGCTGTCTGCTTCACTTTTGCCGCAAGTTCGGGCCGAAGCTTGCATCTCACTATAAGCCCGTTAAGAAACGAAGTATAGTTCATCGAACTGTCCGAACCATGTTCGGCGAACTAAAAGTTCGTCTGAGTTCAGTTAAGAAACGAATTATGTTTCGTATGTTCGGCGAACTAACACTTCCCAGTCAAGTTAAGAACGGGCTTTCGGTTTTGTAACTGGAAGGAGTGATTGTGACGGGAGAAGAGCTCTGGAGGGAGTATGCAGATGGACACGTCAGGAAAGCTATTGTGGCCGGCCGAGCACGCATGTTTCCATTAAAGGAAGTCGTATAAAAAAGAATCATACTGTAATCATGCCCTATTATTTCGATATTAGCACGTAAAAGCTCCACCATTCTGTCAAAAGTGCACGTGGCAAGTTGCAGCTAAACACACATACGCCATACCTATGTGGCTTTGGATGAAGTGACACTGTAAACTGGTGCATGGTTGAATGGTGTACACAGAACTTGCGCCGAGACGGCAGAAGTTTCACGTGGCACCAGCCATACATCACTTCCGTGGATATTAATAATACGCGCTATAAAAGGATACAGTCACTCGTTCAGAATCACACGCGACATGTGTGCAGTGAGTATGCCCGAGAGCAGAGTATTCTGCTTTATAAAAGCTGTGAACAATAATAATGTTAAACATACAGATGGCAGCCAATAGGCTAAAAATTCAACTGATCAAAAGCAACGTATACCCGTTGAAGCTAACGCTTTTGTAATATACAGAATGTACGCGAGGTTTGTTTCTACTCATCCACACGGTGAATCACAGAATGTACACGAGGTTTGTTTCTACACTTCCACACGATGAATCACAGGCCCCAGAGAGGGCTATATAATCACCGCCATGAACATGCCCGCTGGATGAGTTTTTACGATTGGCTGCTATAATGCATAATTCTGTCTGCGAGCGTGTGGGTGTAACCTTCTCAGTTTTACTGGGATTTTGTTGTATTCATTTCGCCCTTCTCTCCTAACCACAAGTCACGGAATGGTGACTCATGGCTCGATTTGCTCGGGCTCTAAAAGTCTAACGTTATGGTTTCACCTTGCTCGATTAGGGAGTGTACTATTTCTGGCTTGTAGGTTTTCCCATGTCATTGAGTTTTGGACTGAATTTGTGTCGATCTGACTTGGGTATGGTTTCAGATTTTAAGGGAGGTTTAACTGCGTAGGAGCGTTTTTTCGTTTGTTTGTTTTTGTTCTTGCTTTGTACGACTTTGTGCGATAAACAGGACGTTAAAATCCATTTACTAAGTTTGTAGTGTGTTTCGGATGAGCTCGATGTTGCTTTTTCTTCCCACTTTAAGGTCTGTAAATGAATGAATGGTACACATATCCACTGAACAAAGATTGCCATTTATCACACTGACAACGTCCAACAGAATTATATGCTCAAGATAGGACAGGTCACACTCCAACATACGCACTCACATAAATAGACACAAGCATTCGCTTGCAGGGTATTATCAGAGTTAGACTGACAGATGTGTGATAATTACAGCATTGTTTTTACTTTTAACTCAGCCTTCTAACCGACGATAGCAAGTACTACGTGCGTCACAAACCTTGGTATCAGTGTCAAGATTTCCCGTTATCCGTTTCCGAGAGGCCCCTTCGAGCATTGAAGGCAACGTGTGAAAAGAATGAATCATCACAATCAGTAACAAAGCCTATAGAGTAATGACAGAGGTTTTGCCCTCTCGACTGACACGTCTCTCTACCTGTTAAAAAGTGTTATCACGCCCAAGATGAACGACCAAATTTAGACCAGCAATACTTTGTTCTAGTTCGGAGCGGTACGACGTGCACCTTACGCGTTGAGAGGACGTTAACATCCGAGAACTAAGTAACGGTTCGACGTGACATAATCATTATCTGTGCCTTGATGTTTAGTGGTTGTTGTTTTTTAAGAAAAAAAGAAAAAGAAAAAAAGTCATGACAGCGATGTTTCCAGTTGCGGCAGTTTGGTGGCTAGGTGTAGGCTACTTATTCAAAACATTGATTGTATATAGTTCTACATGTTCAAAATGCACATGTTCTACATGTGTGCTGTACATGTGTATAGAATATCATGTTTAGGTTAGTATGCATTATGTGAGCGCTCAGGGCGTTGATAAGCGCGTGATAAATGAACAGATATTATATAACAACAGTCCAAATATGTCCTGGTTTTAAAAACTTTTATTCAAAATTTTCGCCCATGAGGTCACCTCGACTTTCACACAGCTCCTGGGTTTGCGTGTTTAGGCCAGCAGGTCTGGCGTGGAAACAAAGAAAAACAGGGGCAGTGGGGCTCAGAGGCAAGAACGACGACAAAAGAAGACACAGTCACTGAGCACTGGAACAAAGTAATGTAATTATGTAAGTTTACAGTATATAGGCTTACAGCTTGATGCAGGAGAAAATCACTATTTACTGACTGAACACCCACTTCTATGTCTCTCTGCTCTCTCTGGGAGGGGGAGGGGGTGGGTGGGTGAGGTCCCTGCTTCGGAGTCTGTCGTGTCACTGCCTTGCCCCAACATCGAGACCCTGGGGGCAACATCTGGTAGAGCAGGCTGCGCTTTTCATTGTGTGGCAACACCTGCACCATCCAGCCAGTAATTAACTGGCGCGTGATGCTGGGAGTTCACCGCTGAGGTCAAGGTGCGGAACGAACCAGTTCTTATTTGTCAGGTTTTAGTCCCTACACTGCAGCCTGTCGCGGGGGCCAGCTAAATAAATTGTCCCCACCTTTCCCTCCTGCCCCTCCCAACCCCTCACTCGGCCTGTGAGAACAAGGACGTATCTCCGGCCCGTCGCTAGCTCTTCCATCAGTATAATGTTGTACATCACGTGCACCGCGTTTTGTTTTCTCCGCGTGTTACTCGAAGTCAAAGCCTTCAGGTGTGTGTGTGTGTGTGTGTGTGTGTGTGTGTGTGTGTGTGTGTGTGTGTGTGTGTGTGTGTGTGTGTGTGTGTGTGTGTGTGTATTCCTGTATGGAATGACACTGTGCTGTTGACAAAAGGTTGGAATCAAAATCAACACACAAGGGATTTAATTAGCGCTCAAAATACGTAACACAAGTAAACAACAAAGACCCGATTCCCCTACCGCAACTCTCATCTGCCATGCGTGTAAATGCAAGGTACATAAACTCCACCAGAGGTACATCCTCAATGATGTATGTATGTAGAGGATGTACATCTTGTGGAGTTTATGTACCTGTATTTACAGCATGCCAGGTGGCAGTTATCTGGCATTTGATCTTGGTTGTACTTGTGTTACGTATTTCGGGCGCTAATTAACTCCTTCTTGTGTTGATTCTGCACGAGCGCTCTGGGCTTCGTTCTGTTTCAGATTTGTTGGAATCAAATTTGGTCTTTGGACAAACTCTTTTTTTCTTTTTGTTTTTTTTATCAAAAAGGATGTAAACGGCAAATAAGTTCCTGTAATTAAGACTCGCAGAAATAAATGATTAATTAATGCGTTGTTACCCGGATCCATCCTTTCTAGTTTTTCTCCCTCTCCTACCCCGACCCGGTTTTTGCTTCTTCTTCTTCTTTTTTTCTTCTTTTTTTTACCCAGCTGTTGCAACCCCACCATCATCAAAAATATGCAGCTAGAACTAGTACTTTCTCTACGTAGGCGCGCTTTCATTATCTCTCTTTATAAAGAATTTCAAAATTCAGTTTAAGCTCTTGGGCAGCAAGTCTTATTATTTTCACCATACATTTTTCACTATTATATATCATTATTTATAAAAGAATTCTGTTTAAGCGTTTCGATAGCAACTCTCTTCTTCTTCCTCTTTTTTTTTCTTTCTTTTTCTTTCTTTCCTTCTTTCTGTCTGTTTATCTGTCTGTCTTCTTCTTTTTCTTTCTTTCCTTCTTTCCTCCTCCTTCTTCTCATATAATCATGTCTGTAATGCCCTGATATGGTATACGAAGCTGACAGCAGCAAAAACCAAACTAGCTGTTACAGAATCTTATCCACTGGGTTTCTTTCCAGCTGGCCGGAGGAAGCCCGCCCCGAGCCCAGTGCAGTGTTACTGTTGGACAGGGTTAGTCACCACATGGGCGGAATCTGTGTGTCTAAGTCGCAAGCAGCCCTCAATAACGTTAACGTGAAATGCCTGCAGGGGAACCGGTTGAACAGGGTTGGGGGAAGGGCGCGGTGGGGGTGGGGCTGGGGGGTGCAGGTTGGCCTAGCGGTAAAGACGCTGATACATGAGCCGTTTCAGCCGACTGGATGAAGAGAACCATTCGAACCTGGTTTCAAACGGATCGTGCGTCAGAATACCGCACGGTTTCAAACGGCTCAAAACTTCGGTTTCATCCCGTCCGTTCCAAATATCAATGTCATATTCCAAACGATGAACCGCATCCGCCAGCCAATGAGCGCCCACCGTTTGGACTGAAGTGAAGAAAAGGCCGGAGGTCACAAGGGATGGTGACTATCCAATAGCAAGGTTAAATATGTTGACCTTTTCCTTGCTTCAAAACACCAGTTTCCGTTGCGGCAGCAGCCAGTACATTTACGGCAGACGGGTTCGACCGCACGAGGCGTGAGCCGGTTTGGCCTAGCGGTAAGGCGTTAGGCTGGTAAGCGGAAGAACCTCGATTCGTTACCGCTTCGGCTCTCCTTTCTCCTCAAAAAGGTTGTGGTTTGTGGACACTGTCTTGTGACTTTGTCCATCACTTCATACTGGAACATTAAAATGGCTCTCATCGCTGCCCATCTTAATGCAGGAATCATTCTGGTGGTGACAGCGTAGCGATAGGTATATAATCTCCCTCCCCCCCCCCCACCTCCATACCCCCTTCTCCCCTTCCCTCCTTCTCCCCGTCCCTAATAAGCCGTACGGTTTCTGTGGACGTTAAGCACCATGTTTACTTACCGCACGAGGCAGCCCTCAGGAGCTGTGTGAAAGTCGAGGTAGCCGTCCTGGGCTCCCGTCCCTAATATGCCCACGGAAACCGTGGGCATAAAGCAACACTTCAACCAATGAGGTTTGAACGGTATCCTCAACCATAATATTACGGCCGAAACAGCTCCAGCATCAGGTTAGGCTGGAAAGCGGACTGCATGGGTTTGATTCCCCGTTTCGACTCTCCATTCTCGACAACTAATGTTGTGGTTTATGGTCATGCATTGTATTGCGACTTTGTCTCTCACAGTTAATGAAACATCTAAACAGCGCTCAACACAACAGTCAAGCGAAGAAGAAGGAGAAGATTTAGAACACGTAAGATGTTCACAGCTAAAGTGAAATAAAACTTGGTGTTTTACGCCCAGTCAACCTGTACGGTTATAAATTATCAGGGCTAGAAATACCACAAAAAGGGGGCGGGGATAGCTCAGTGGTTAGAGCGCCGGACTCGTGATTGAAAGGTCGCGGGTTCGAATCCCTGCTGGAACGGCGGGAGAATTTTCTTCTCCAGGGTCGACTTTCTGTGCTGACTCTTATTTCGGTATCCGTTCCACCCCCGTGTTACCACAGTAGCACGTAAAAAATCCCGGTCATTCTGCCAAAAGTGCAGGTGGCAGGTTACAGCTAAACACGCATACACCTTACGTATGTGGCTTTTATTGCACCGTGCTTCGGCATTGGTCACAACTTGTCCCTAATATGTCAAATGACATCTGAGGACATTAAGCATCAACTCATCATCATCATCATACCACAAAAACCTGAGAAGGACACGTGACAAATTTTGAGATCATATGTGTAGAACTTACGAAAATGGGGCCAAAGCCATGTTCTGACAAAGAACTGCGATTTGTCTTTGTGCGCGAGTTCAGTAAATGTTAGATTTCATGAAGGTATAGCATTTTTTTTTTCTCCAAACGAAACCGGAGATCTGCAAAGGAATTTCCATCACACCTCTATTCTAGTATCTGTGAATGAACTCGTTTAAGGACAGGCTCGTTGGATTAAAATAATAGCCAGAAGGACCGGGGAGTGCTTATCCCGATCAGTAAGCGTTTACGTTGCTGGTGGGATCACTTGTGGAGCTGGTGTTGTGCCTGTCCCGATTCGTGCCTGCCCGATGACGTGTCAGTGCACTCAGGCTGTTATCGGGACCTGCAGGTGATCAGAGCACCTGTACTCAATCACGCCCTTTTCGGCCTCTCACTTCTCTCTCTCCTCTCTCTCTCTCTCTCTCTCTCTCTCTCTCTCTCTCTCTCTCTCTCTCTCTCTCTCTCTCTCTCTCTCTCTCTCTCTCTGTGTGTGTGTGTGTGTGTGTGTGTGTGTGTGTGTGTGTGTGTGTGTGTGTGTGTGTGCCTGCATGCTCATGTGCTTGCGTTTGCCTTTGTTGCCGTTAAATAAAACAGCATCAACAACAACAAAACAATTACGATGATTCGCATTCAGAACATTTTTGTTTTTTAAATACGTATTTACTTATTTATTCATTTAAAAAAGACAACTAATTGATTCCTGTAGGCAAGATAAACAAAAACGTGAGCATGCCACGCTTCACAAGATAAACAAAAACGTACGCATACCACGCTTCACAAGATAAACAAAAACGTACGCATAAAACCTCAAAAAGTAATTATAATATAAAAGTAATATGTATTCCTCTCACACGACCCGCCAACCCATGCACGCGGATGTATGACCGGACATAGTGCTTTTATCTCGAAACTGGCTCAACAGATAAACACACATAATCATATATACACACATTTACATGTTAGCCTCAGAGTGACTGGTCCCAGTCTGACACAGAAAGAGGCCTAGTGCGTGTACAGTGTAGAACCAACCAACAAAGGGAGCTAATTTAGCGTTCGAATGACGTCACATTGAGGCACCGAAATGGCTTGCCCGACATTTCTTCTTTGTCATTTTTTTCTCTCTCCTGTCCAACATTCTGAAGACTGACACTTCTAGTGCATGCTGTGTTGTTTTTGGTGTCTCCATAATCCACTGACATGGACTACAGTATCTTTCACGCGCGTGTGTGATCGTTTTTGCACTCGTACACAGACAGGGGACCCCGGTTTACAGTCTCATCCGAAGGACTTTTGTGGAGTCTGCACAGAATCTGACTCCGGAGAAATCTCAGGGCGGGCGCAACGCCCAGCACGTAACGGTCACCCATCCGTTTCGTGACCACGCTCCATCGTGCTTAACTCTGGCTTTCGAGAGCGAGTGTTCTTGCTCTGCGCCATTGACTCTCCCTGTTGGTGTGTACCCTGATGAAACCGTGTCCTCTTGCCGCACAAACAAAGCTAATCTCTAATCTGCTCAGTTTGGGGTCAGACTGTGCACGCGCCTTTTCGTCATCCCAACAAACACCGTGAATCTGTAAGGTGTGACATGTTATGGCCGTTAGTTTGGCGAGATACGACTCTGGGTGTCCATGACCTAAAAAAAAAAAGAAGAAAAAAAGGGCTGAAGTTTCTAAATTTAATCCACACAACATGTAACAATTAGCATGATTCATTATGTAACAATATATTTCAGTATATGTCAGGCAGTTATGACGACCACGAACATTTTATAAGTACATGTTCCTTATGTATTACTATATATATATATACTATATGTGTAATATCTTTATCTCTTGAATGAGCAAAGGGGGTACGTGTCAGCCGTAGAGAGAGAAGGGAAAAGAGGAAGAGAAAGAAAAAAGAATATAAGAAGAAAGAGAAGGAGAAAAAAAAAAAGAAAAAAAAAGGAGAGAGAGAGAGAGAGAGAGAGAGAGAGAGAGAGAGAGAGAGAGAGAGAGAGAGAGAGAGAGAGAGAGAGAGAGAGAGAGAGAGAAGGTTGACTAGAACGAAAGATATGGAGAAAAGAGGAGGAGAACGAAAAAGAGGAACAGAAAGAGAAAGAGAAGGAGAAAACAAAAGGAGAAAGAGACGGGAAAGAGTAGCAGTAATGGTAGTATCTTGGTGTTTTACGCCTTGTCAATCAGTGCGGTTATATCAGGGCTATGACAGGAAAGAAAAAAGACAGAAAAGAAAAGACTTAAGAGAAGGAGAAGGAGAGGAAAGAAATGAAGAGAGAGAGAGAGAGAGAGAGAGAGAGAGAGAGAGAGAGAGAGAGAGAGAGAGAGAGAGAGAGAGAGAGAGAGAGAGAGAGAGACAGAGAGACAGACAGACAGACAGACAGACAGACAGACAGAGGGGGCGGGACGTGAGAAGTGTTTTCTGTGTATTAAAACCAGGAAAACTCCTTCGGGACACCGTGCCAATATGGCCGCCGCAGATTACAAAACGGACAAAGGTCAGGCCACCCGATATCCACATGCATTCTTCATACCCGCCCTGTGCCCACTCTCCCCCACCCGACATCAACCCCTCTTCTAAATTTAAACAGAGGAAGATTCGAGAAGATCTTACTTCTAAAAAGAGCTGGTTCACGTACCCCAACACGCAAAGGTATCGGGTATCCATGCATTTCTCTGTTGTAACCACACTTCGCTGGTGCAAGCTGGATAGTTAATGTTGTGACCTGCTCCCCGAAAACGAGGATAAAGTCGTAAGACAAATCATGAGATCAATGAACAGCCCAGGGCTAGGGGGCAGTTCACTAGTGCTCTGATTTTGATTCTGTCCTGATGTTCTGCATTCATTTTGATTCTGTTCTGATACACTGCAATGATTTTTCACAGAGAGAGAGAGAGAGAGAGAGAGAGAGAGAGAGAGAGAGAGAGAGAGAGAGAGAGAGAGAGAGTACTGGTGTTGATTAATTCTGCTCTGATACATTGCACTGGTGTTTTTATTTTGTTCTGATTCCCTTTAGTACTGCTGCTAGCATCCCCTTCTGATTGGTGAATGACCCGATACATTTCCTCCAAGAAAAACTAGCTTACTTCGACCCACAAGCGTGCCCTTTAATTTAAATTCCGCCTTCTTAAGACAGCCACCTTGTTACCACGAGTGCCGTGAAGATGTCATGTTCAATCCAAATGCACTGATTTCATAACATCCCATGTGTTCAACTCCAAACGCCCAAACTAACCTCGTCCCTAATAAGCCTTATGGTTTTTGTGGGCGTTAAGCACCAAGTTTACCCAAACTGACACAGTGTGCTCGTTTTGCCTGAGACGGTCGTAGGTCGGAAACGACAACTACGGACACCCGAGACAGCTGCATTCTCCATCCGATACCAAAGGACTCTCAAAATACCGCGTTCCAGTCACCGAAATAACTTTTATGTCGCCATGGGCACCAAAATGGAAGTGCTACATGTTCCGTCTGACCTATTTTAAAGTATGATACCACCCCCCCCCATCCCCACCACCTCCACACTACTCCAGCGCGCTGCGCACCTGACGGAATGCTCGTGCAAAAGGTAAAAGAGGGTGTTTACCTGTACCGTTTGAAAGAACGAGACAACCGCAAAAATAAGCGCTTAGCAAAATGCAGAACTATAAAGGTAGGTGTAGGAAAATTCACCTGAGAGAGAGAGAGAGAGAGAGAGAGAGAGAGAGAGAGAGAGAGAGAGAGAGAGAGAGAGAGAGAGAGAGAGAGAGAGAGAGAAGTATACCTAACGATACAATTCACCATCAGAACGATTTCTGCGATAATATGAGCAGCGATGAGAGTCATTTTAATTTTTCATTCATTCTAAGGTACAGAGTTACAAGACAGTGTCCACCACCACAAATTTCGAAGAGAGAGGACAGCCGAAGTAGAATCGAACCGAAGTCCTCCTGCTTACCAGCTTAACACCTTATCGCTAGGCCACACCGGCTCACGTAAAGTTAATTTGGATGTTACCGTGCGCACGTTGTATTTTGTATAGGCTCAATGCAAGAGCCGTTAATTCTCTCGTCTGCTCGAACAGCTTTAGAACACGCTTTATCATGTAAGGTTTTCTATAGGCTGACACCTATTCCAATCAGTTAACAATCAGTGGGACATACAGGTGTGGTGCTTTGGCAAACTGCTAGCCAAACAGCTAATCTCGACCTCACTACGAGACATGGTATGATAGTCGAACAGATCTAAATATAGAATGCCAAACTTGGGGGGGGGGGGGGGGGAGAGAGAGAGAGAGAGAGAGAGAGAGAGACAGACAGACAGACAGAGGAGTGCCCCTTCCCTCCCTCTCCTCCACCCTTCTTTCGCCGCCCCCAATAAAAAAAAACCTTTTTTTTTTATACCCCCCCCCCCCACCCCCACCCCGGTGAAATGATGTGTGTCAGGCCGCAAGTGTGGATCGATCGTGTCGCTTTGGCTGACGACTGCGGTCATTACTGCCACCATCATGCTGTGATGAATGTACTTGCAGCTCGATAAGTGTTGGCTTAGCATAGTCAGCAGCCTGTTTGGATGTTAACGTTGTATTCGCCGCGCGGGACCCGGGTTGCCAAAGAACATGTCGATGGGAAACACGTATAACCTAGCTACCACTCTTCGTGCATATCGACACATTAAACGGCCGGCAGAACTAACCCGTCGCCATTCCTTGGCCGACGAAAGAGCTGTCTAGCCGTTCCGCCTCTGCGCACAAACACACCTCCTTCCTTTAGACAAGTAAGTAAGTAAGTAAACATGGTGCTTAACGTCCACAGAAACCATAAGGCTTATTAGGGACGGGAAGAAGGGGTGGGGGGAGGGGTATGGAGGTTGGGGGAGAGGGAGATTATATATACCTATAGCTACACTGTCACCACCAGAATGATTCCTGCATTAAGATGGGCAGCGATGAGAGCCATTTTAATGTTTCATTAATTGTGATGGAGAAAGTCACAGGACAGTATCCACAAAGCACAACATTTTCAAGAGAAAGGAGAGCCGAAGCGGTGTCGAACCGAGGTCCTTCTGCTTACCAGCCAAACGCCTTACCACTAGGCCAAACCGGCTCACCTTTAGACAAGCCCAAGTACCGCTATAATGTAAGCAGAGCACGTGACCAATGATCAAGCGCCTTGAGTCTGTGAAGTTCGAAGCGTGAGTTTGAACACACGTTGTGTTGTCTAAGTGGGCAGAGCTACCTGGCTCAAAGCGAAAGGTCTACAGTTCCATGGTTTGACTGCCTCCCCTAAGTTGCGGTTACCAAATTAGTGCAGTCATTGACAGCTTGCCGAGTGTCCTGAAGGATAGCCGGAAGGGGAAAATGATGACGGAAGACCGGATCACTAGCCCGAGGAGATGAAAGATCGTCGCGTTTCGGTCGGATAATATATCGTTTGTCGAAGCAGAGGGACGATGACAGATCGGGAAGGAGAAGGGGGGGGGGGGGGGGGGGGGGGCAGGCAGTGGAGGATGCAGAGCAGTGGAGTGACAGACATGACGACATAGCAAGAGGACGATGACAGAGTAACGGGACGATGACAGAGCAAGGGGACGACGACAGAGACTATGACAGAGCAACGGACGATGACAGAAATAATGGAAAAGAGCAAGAGGACGATTACAGAGCAACGGGACGATGACAGAGATAATGGAAAAGAGCAATGAGACAATGAGAGAGCAATGGGACAATGAGAGAGCAATGGGACAATGAGAGAGCAAGGGGACGATGACAGAGCAAGGGGACGATGACAGAGCAAGGGGAAAAGTGACAGAGCAAGGGAACAATGACAGAGACGATGACAGAGCAAGGGGACGATGACAGAGCAAGGGGACGATGACAGAGCAAGAGGACGATGACAGAGCAAGGGGACGATGACAGAGCAAGGGGACGATGACAGAGCAAGAGGACGATGACAGAGCACGATGACAGAGCAAGGGGACGATGACAGAGCAAGGGGAAAGTGACAGAGCAAGGAACAATGACAGAGACGATGACAGAGCAAGGGGACGATGACAGAGCAAGGGGAAAGTGACAGAGCAAGGGAACAATGACAGAGACGATGACAGAGCAAGGGGACGATGACAAAGCAGCAGGCCTATGACGGAGCAGGCAGTCGTTGACAACGGACAGAGGAAGGGGGGTTGCAGTGGGAAGCATGCAGTGAGAAATAACATTGAGCGCCACCCTCAGAGTTCGGCCAGTATTTCAATTAATCACTGGCTCGTACGATAAGGAAAAAAAAAATAAAAAAATAATGAAACAAGAATGACTGCTAGCGCTCTAAAACAAGATCCAAACAGATTTATTTATTTTAAAGTTAAAAAAACAACAACAACAAAACAGAACAAAAAACGCTATTTATTACAACAGAAATTGTGTTTTGTCTTAATAAATAGCGTTCTTTAAAAAAAAAAATTATAAAAAAAAAAAACGAAAGAAAAAAGAATTAGGCCTCTGCGTAGGATACGAAATTCGTTCTTCTCAGTTCTTTCGCGTTCCCAAGCTATGCTGAAATTCCGATTTTAAGACACGAAAACTGTGCTCCTTTATCCCAAATGCTTAACACCATAACTATAAGCATAAAACCAGGGAGACAAAAACTGCAATGACACAATGACTACCAATGGACTCACAAGGCCAAAGCTGGGAAGTGAAATGCCAGGTCTCAGAGGACGACACCTTCAGTTGAAATCAAAAAGAAGATAAAATCTTGAGACGGGACGGTCTGTTCCCTCCATGGACCCATAGGTCGAGGGTTCCCCCCTCACTACCACCCGTCTTGGCGCATTCTGTATACACCGTACAACCATGCACCGTGTCACTTCAGGCAGAGCCACATACGTAAAGTGCATGCATGTTTAGCTGTAACCTGCCGCATGCACTTTTAGCACTGAGAATGACGGGGTCTTTTATGTGCTACTGTGGTAACACGGGGGTGGAACGGATACCGAAATAAGAGTCAGTACAGAAAGTTGACCCTAGAGAAAGTTTTCCCGTCGCTCCTGCAGGAACTCGAACCAGTAACCTTTCAAACACGAGCCTGGCGCTTTAACCACTGAGCTCTCCCGTGGTAGTAGTTGTTGTTGTTTTTTGCTTGTTCATGTAGTGTCTCAACTTGGCTGTTAAACTTGCTTCGTGTACAGCGGGCCTAGCTTTATTTTATGTCAGAGGTTCTCGCTTAATTTATTGTGTGTCTGTCGTGAACAATAAAGGAGACATTGGCTCGTGGCTTGATGTTGTTTCTTTTTTGTTTAAGCCCTCACAAGAGAAATGATTAGCTAGGTGTTGAATATTAAACGTAACTAACTATTCCTTTTCACCTTTCCACCACCAGTCTTTTTGCACATCATCCGAACATGTCCGAATGAGAAAGATCTGCCGGTTACAGCCACTTTAATTCAACGCTCCGGTGAGGCTGAAAACCACCCGGATCCCATCCTCTTCTGCACCAGCCAGAAAGAACGCCCGGGGTGTAATTGCGATACAGGACTGCAACCGGTCCCGGCGGTAATAGGAGAAGCGTGAATTTTTTAACGACTTCCAGAAATAGCCCAGGGGTCAAAAGCATGGAGCACTGACTCTGACCATGACCTTCTTACCGGGGATTGGCTGCTGCGCCGCATTCAGTCCGTACACAATAGTTCTCATCTGCTTCAAGTTCCACACAGTGCTCAGGAGATGTGTGAGAGTCGAGGTGGCCGTCCTGGGCTGTCTGTCCTAACGAGCCTTCTGGTTTCCGTGCGACATAAACCTATATTGAACCATGCTTCGGCATTGGTCTC
>OY757548.1:12224547-12237557 GCA_963584105.1 Alviniconcha strummeri | reverse complement strand
TATAGCGGCTGGGACAGTGTTTTGTGACTCTGTTCTGTATAGCGGCTGGACAGCTCGGCCAGCAACTAAGTCAGTATAAACATGGTGCTTAACGTCCACAGAAACCTGAAGGCTTATTAGGGACGGGGAGAAGGTGGGGAGAGGGGGTGTGAAGGTGGGGGGCAGAGGGAGATTACATACCTATCGCTACACTGTCACCACCAGAATGACTCCTGCATAAGGTGGCAGCGATTGAGAGCCATTTTAATGTTTCAATAATTGTGAGGGACAAAGTCCACAAGACAGTGTCCACAGACCACAACTTTTGAAGAGAAAGAAGAACCGAAGCGGTATCGAACTGAGCAGTCCTTCCGCTTACCAACCTAACGCCTTACCGCTAGGCCAAACCAGCTCACGTCCATCAACGTTCGTTCTTTTTGTTTAATGTCCTCAGATGCTGAAAGCATATTAGAGACAAGTCCAGCAAGCAAGCCCCTTCCCCTCCTCTCCCCGTCCCTAATAAGCCGTACGGTTTCTGTGGACGTTAAGCACCATGTTTACTAAGCCAGCCATGGACCTATACATAGATCCATGAACCCAGCTGACACGTTTATTGTTTTTGTGGACGTTAAGCACGATGTTTACTAGCTGACGCGCCCCCCTACTTCCGGCAAATCGCGAACCCCAGTCCATTGCGCATGCGCGAAGATTTAAGTGAAAGGGGTCTATTGCGTGGTACAGTAGTTGCTGCACAACGCCGAGCGGACACTGCCGTAACATTTTATTGTTCTGGCGGCAGTCCACGGCAGCCTTGGTCGTCGGGTTGGCGCCTGTTTCGAGTCTTCACTCTTCTTTTTCACCTTTCCCCATGCCCCCGTCCCTAACAGGCCACCTCGCCTCTGTGGACGTTAAGCAGAATTATTCATTCATTGTCCACGTAGATGGCCGACGAAAATAAGGACGCGCGTGACGTCAGAGCGAGTCATCAATTATCAGAATTAAGGTATCACGGGCCCCATCTGGAGACTTTCTGACAGAGTCCAGGAGAGATAATAAAGAGCAGGGAGGTGGAGCTGGGCTTTCATAGCTGGATGGATTGTCTTGCTGCTGATATGTTGTTCCTCAGTTGTTGTTGTTGTTGTTGTGTTGTTGTTGTTGTTGTTGTTGTTGTTGTTTTGACACTCTTTGTGTCTTTGCTTCGTAGAGATGTTGAAACAGCATTTAGCACAATACATAAGACGCTTCGCACTGGCGGGGTCCCCACCTCCTTAACACTGTTGTTCTGGCGGTGGCTCACGGTCTCTTCGGTCTTTACGGCTCTCTCTCTCTTCCTCTCTCTCTCTCTCTCTCTCTCTCTTCTCTCTCTCTCTCTCTCTCTCTCTCTCTCTCTCTCTCTCTCTCTGTGGGCAACGGGCCTCCGGGCACAGCAACGAGTGAAGAGAAAGGAAAAGCAGACAAAGAGGCGACAGGAACATCAAAGCATCCCGTCTCTGTGAAGCTCACCCTCCGGAGAGGGGGGCGGGGAGGGAGAGGGAGGGAGAGAGAGAGGGGGAGGGAGATAGTGGGGGGGAAGGAGAGAGAGGGGGGGGGAGAGGGAGGGGGAGGGAGGAGTGAGAGGGGGAGGGAGAGAGGGGAGGGAGAGAGGGGGGAGGGGAGAGAGGAGGGAGGGAGAGAGAAGGGGAGGGAGAGAGAGAGGAGGGGAGGGGAGAGAGAGGGGGGAGGGAGAGAGAAGGAGGTAGAGAGGGAGAGAGAGAGATGGGGGGGAGGGAGAGAGAGACTGGGGAGAGAGAGAGATGAGATCCTGCTGCTGGTTTAACTGCTTGACTATCAACTATAAAAGTTTATAAATGCGTCAGTGTGTGACGGCATGTGTGTTGTGTGTGCGTGCGTGCGTGCGTTCCCCGCGCGCGCGCGCCGGGAGGGGTGTAGGGGGTGGAACATAGACCACAAGTCTGACAGACAGACCAAGGCGGCACACAGAGAGACCGACAGACAGACAGACAGACAGATAAGAGCTAACCCAGTTGTGATCCTACTAAACAATAACAACTACAGCCCTCGCTCCACACACACACACACACAAATAATATAACACAACCACCTGGAGCGCTTCAGGCTGCGCCATCACCCCTCCTCCCTCCCTGGCCACGCCCACTCCCCCCTCCCCCCTGCACCATTTTTCAACCCCCCCCCCCCCACACACACACACACACACACACACAAACACCTCCCGCCTCTCCCAAAACCCTCGACTGACCTAGAAAGCTTTAAGAACTTGCAGCTGTCGCCTGGTGGCGACCATCACTGAACCAGTGCTTATTCCTAGCGAATATGTATCGTTAGTATTCGTGCCAGTTACAAGGAGTCGGTGTCTACTTTGCTGTCTAAAGCGCTCCGCGGGACTTGTGACCTTGGACAGGTTTCGCGGCAAGCACTGCGTGGTGCGTTTCGCGAAATCTTTTCAGGGTAGTCGTTGATAATGTGTGTGTGTGTGTGTGTGTGTGTGTGTGTGTGTGTGTGTGTGTGTGTGTGTGTGTGTGTGTGTGTGTGTGTGTGTGTGTGTGTGTGTGTGTGTTGGGTTTTGTTTTTTGTTTTTGTTTTGTTTTGTTTCTTCTTCTTCTTCTTCTCTTCTTCTTCTTCTTCTTCTTCTTCTTCTTCTTCTTCTTCTTCTTCTTCTTCTTCAAATGTTGCATTACGTCTACAGAGACCGTACGGACTATTAGGGACCAGAAGACCACCTCGACTTTCACACACCTCCTGACCTCTGACTCTTCTTTCAGTTCAATGTCGGAAACCGTGCGGACTGTTAGGGACAGTCTTCTCTTCTTCTTCAAGTTCAGTGTTGCTCTACGTCTTTTCGTTCCGTTTCAATGTTGCTTTTCGTCCACACCTCAACTCTCACACGGCTCATGAGCTCTGGGTAAGTCAACATGGTGCTTTACGTCCACAGAAACCATGAAGCTTATTAGGGACGGAAGCTCTGGGTCTCTTCTGCTTCTTCTTCTTCTTCTTCTTCTTCTTCTTCTTCTTCTTCTTCTGCTTCTTCTTCTTCAAGTAAACATGGTGTTTTACGTCCACAGAATCCATAAGGCTTGTTAGGGACGGGGAGAATGGGGGGAAGGGGGTATGGAGGTGAGGGAAGAGGGAGATTATATACCTGTCGCTACACTGTCACCACCACTGAGAATGACTGCGTTAAGGTGTGCAGCGATGAGAGCCATTTAATGTTTCATAACTGTGAGGGACAAAGTCACAAGACGGTGTCCACAGACCACAACTTTTGAAGAGAAAGGAGCGCCGAAGCAGATTCGACCCGAAGTCCCTCTGCTTACCAGCCTAAGCTTACCGCTGGGCCAAACCGGCTTACTCCTCTTCTTCTTCTTCTTCTTCTTCTTCTTCTTCTTCTTCTTCTTCTTGATGATGACGGCTGAAGCGCTGCTTTACATCCACAGAAACCGTGGGTTTATTAGGGAAGGGAGCCCAGGACGTCCACCTCACTTTCACACAGCTCCTGAACTCTCTTCTTTTTGATGATGATGATGTAGAGCTTCATGTCCTCGCATGTCGGTTGACATATTAGGGACAAACTGTGACCAGTGCCTAAGCATGGTACAGTGTTGCTTTACGTCCACAGAAACCGTAAGGTTCATTAGGAAGGAAAGCCCAGGACGGCCACCTCGACTTTCACACAGCTCCTAAACTCTGATCTCTTCTTGAGTTTTTGCTGCTTAACGTCCACGGAGGCGAGAAGACCTATCAGGGACGGGGACGAGTGGGAAAAGGGGGACAGACGAGTGAAACCTCGAAACAGACGCCAACCCGGAAGACCAAGGCTGCCGTGGACCGCCGCCAGAACAACAGAATGTTAAGGCAGTGTCCGTCCGGCATTGCGCAGCGACCACCGCACCACGCAATTGCTGTGCGCCGCTGAGAAACAGCTGAAGCAAAAGAAGTCCAACTTTCTCTGTAGCCCAGCACCACCACCCTGCTCTTGATCTCTTCTGGGCTAGCTTCTTCGTGAGAGTCCAGCTCACCTCCCTCCTCTTGACCTCGCCTGGACTCTGTGTCATCTCTTATTGTTGTTGTGTTGCCTAATGTCCTCGGATGTCGGTTGACATATTAGAGACAAGCTGAGACCAATGCGTGAGCATGGTTTAATATTGCTTTGTGTTCACGGAAACCGTAAGGCTCGTTAGGACGGATAGCCCAGGACGGCCACCTCGACTTTCACACAGCTCCTGAGCTCTGATCATCTATTCTTCTTGATGATGAAGTAGAGCTTCATGTCCTCGGATGTCGGTTGACATATTAGGGATAAACTGTGACCAATGCGTGAGCATGGATTAAAACTGCTTTACGTTCACGGAAACCATAAGGCTCGTTAGGACGGACAGCCCAGGACGGGCCACCTCGACTTCCACACAGCTCCTGAACTCTCAGGTCTCTTATTCTTGATGATGAAGTAGAGCTTCATGTCCTCGGATGTCGGTTGACATATTAGGGACAAATTGTGACCAGTTGCAAAGCACAGTTCAGTGTTGCTTTACATCCACAGAAACCGTAAGGCTCATTTGCACGGAAAGCCTAGGACGGCCACCTCGACTTTCACACAGCTCCTCACCTCTGACTCTTCTTCTTCTGACTCTTCTTTGCTGAGTCCGCAATATTTGCTGGTATCAGCCAATCAGAATCGAAGTGTCGTCTCGAAATATGGCGCTGGTCTTATCTGACGAAGACAAATTTTCGCTCGTCGAAAAGCAACTGTCCCGTCCATGGATTTAGAACTTCTCTACCACGTACACCAGGAACAAGGCTCGCGATACCTTTTTTTATATTCAGGTGAGATTGTTGTTAACCTTTCTACAAAACGTTTCTAAATTTGGCGCATGGAGAGCAAAGTCGAGATCAGTCAGGCTCCGTTTGTCTGCCCGGTGTGTGGGGAATGTGTTGAAACGAACCACTGGGGCTAAAAACGTGCACACTGCTTACCCATGCAAACTTCCGAGCTAACGTGGGTACCTGAGAGCTCAAAGTTTTTAATCTCTGATTCGTGAAATTTTGCAGTCACCATGCAAAGTTTCACGAATCATCTATATACAGAGAGAGACAGAGACAGACAGAGACAGAGACAGAGAGACAGAGAGAGACAGACAGAGAGAGACAGACAGAGAGAGACAGAGAGAGAGACTACATTCATAGTCTTAGGAAATTCACAAAATCACTGACAGTTCCAGTATATTCACAAAATTACTGTTTCACTCAAGGATTTCATGAATTGCCTAAAAATTCTAGGGATTTCGTGAAATTCCTAAATTTATTATGTTACTTTTCGACGATTTTACTAAAGCGAATTAAAGAGTCTTCAGTAAATTCCGGAAAACCCTCAGGACACAGGATCATAATTATGTGATATTGTCGTCATGAATATAGCTCACTGGCGAAGCTTTGGGTTCAGATAATCGTGAGTGTTTGTTTCTTTAACCCTGAAGATTAAAGCCAGTATTCACGTTTGTTGTTGTTGCTGTTCTTGGTTGTTTTTGCTTGTATGTTTGTTTTGCTTTGTTTGTTTGTTTGTTTTTGTTGTGTTTTGTTATTGTCTATGGGTTTTTTCTTTCTTTCTTTACCGTGGCGGGAAATACTTCAGTTATCTCTCTTCTACAAACACAAAAGCTTAAGGATCAAGCTCACCGATCAAGCTCACCGACACCGGTATGAAGGTGTAAACTGAATGGAAGTTTGCGTCATACAAAGACGATCAGAGATCTCAAATTTTATAATCTCCACTGCCACCGTCCGAAAATGCTTTCTGATCCGAAAACTTCTGTCAATTTTCTCCCTGAAACTAATATCACGAAAAGCGGTCCCTATCCTCGTTCGTAACAAACAGTGTAACGTTTAAACCTGATCGGTCAATGAATTTCGCAGAAAATGTCATTTCCAATTTTACACTTTCAACAATCCTGTGCCATGACCTCATAAGGTATCCGAACCAAGGACACAAGTTGGCCTGAAAACGTAGCACATCTGCAGATATTTTCATCTGCAGGCTTCGCAGTGTCATTTTTGCGTGCGTGCGTGCGTGCGTGCGTGCGTGCGTGCGTGCGTGCGTGCGTGCGTGCGTGCGTGCGTGCGTGCGTGCGTGCGTGCGTGCGTGCGTGCGTGCGTGCGTGTGTGTGTGTGTGTGTTCAAAATAGGTATGTTTTTGTTTCGAATTTGAGCTCCACGGGGCACAGCCATGTTTGGTTGGCTCTTTACTAAAGCGCAGAAAAAGCTTGGCTCGTTACGTAATTGGTATTTTTGCCCCACATGACAGCCTTGTTTTTGACGTCACTAATGGCTCGTGACGTATTTGGTATTTTTGCCACACATGACAGTCTTGTTTGTGACGTCACTAATACAGATGGTAGACTCCCCGTCACAAAAGGGCACCACAAATGGTCGTGCATTGGCAACTTTCGAACGTGAAGTGGATTCTTAACAAACAGGATGTAAAATGGAATCAAAACTGCTGTGCGTATAATTATATATAATTATACTTTTTTAGATTCAGTTCCTTTCGACAGCGCTCGATGCTTTTTATTTCGGTCCCCCTTTAATGAAAATAGGCCAAGGTCGTCCTAGTCATAACCACACGTTCATTCCAAAGGCCTAGCGTTCTTTTTCTTTCTTTCTCTTCTTCTTCTTCTTCTTCTTCTTCTTCTTCTTCTTCTTTGGGTGGTGGTGGTGGAGGGTGGGGGTGGGGGTGGTTGGGGGGGTGGGGTGAGAAGAGTGGTATAGGGTTATGAGGTGTGCAAGAAAATCCAATCTGACGACTGAATAGGTCACACACGCAGGCTCACAGACGCACCGACACACAAACGTGTGGCCCTGTGAGCGTATTTTGCTACCTTGCGCATTGCTTTCCCCCCAGATATGCCAAGGCCAACTTGAGAGGGAAAAGCCCGTTCTTAACTGGGCGAATGTTTGTTCGCCCGAACATACTTCGGACACTTCGACGAACTGTGATTCGTTTCTTAATTGAACTTTTACTTCGCCGAATATGGTTCGGACAGTCCAGACTTCATTCTCAACTGGCTTGTAATGAGATGCAAGCTTCGGCCCGAACTTGCGGCAGACGCGCAGCAGACAGCATGATCCAAAATGTAGGCTAAAGTCAAGTCAAGTCAAGTCAATATACTTTAATCATCCCTCAAAGTGTCATTCAACTAACTACTATCTCATTCTGGGTCTCCGAGACAAGGCTACGCCTTCCACAAGTCAACAAATGAACAAATTCCCTCCGAAGCGAGCGAAGAACCTAGCGACACCGTCATCCATTTTTATTTTTGTTTTTTCTTCATTCACAGGAGAGCTCTGCTCTCAGCCAATCAGAGGCAATGATCGTCGATTAGGGCGAATGTTCCCAGAACATGTTGAGCGAAGGTTTTTGGACCCCGAATATAGCTTGGACGAATACTTCCAGCTAGGTTCGCGAAGAAAAGTTGGCCCAATTAAGAACCAACTAGCTTCGCCGAATACTTCCAACTAGGTTCGCGAAGAAACATTCGCCCAATTAAGAACGGGCTAAAGGGGGCCTGTTTGGCCTAGCAGTAAGGCGTGATTGGTAAGCGGACGACCTCAGTTTGATTCCTCGCTTCGGTTCTCCTTTCTCAGCAAAGATTGTGATTTGTGGACACCGTCTTGTGACTTTGCCCCTCACAATTAACAAAACATCAAAAAAGCTCTCATCGCTGCCCATCTCAATGCAGGTGGTGACAGTGTCTAAGGAACGAACCAAACTCCAAGCACTGGTTTACGACATCTTTCCTCCAGTGCCGGAAAGCGATGCTCGGAGTTTGAGAACTTACAAGTGTGGAGACTGGGATGCAACTGGCCTGCACTAGCTTCCAGCGCCATCTGGCGAGTGCATGGCTACCTCCGCCCTCCGAGCATCGCTTTCCGGCACCTTTAAATGACGTCGTAAACCGTTGCGTGGAGTTTGGGCCACCTCAACACCTTTTCGGACATGTGCCAAACGGCCTCAGTAGCTCGACCACGAATGCTGCCAAACACAGCTGAGAAAATGTCGGCTTGTCTTTTGTATTAGTTCAGTTTCAAGGTTGTGTCCGTTCTGTCTCTGTCTCTCTCTCTCTCTGTCTCTGTCTCTGTCTCTGTCTCTGTCTCTCTCTCTCTCTCTCTCTCTCTCTCTCTCTCTCTCTCTCTCTCTCTCTCTCTCTCTCTCTCTCTCTCTCTCCTTTTTTGAGCTGCCTCAGATCATTCGCAAACAAAACAGTGTTTGCCAGTGCCGCGAAGACTACGAGCAAAAAAAGTCAGTATACGGGGGTCAAAGCACGTCGCTGGCGCGAACCACTTTGCAAACAACCTAGCCTTTTTCCAGGTCAGGATCAGAATTCCAGTCGAGCCGAGCTCACACTGTGATTTATGTTTCAATTAACCGTTTAAAGCGGGAACCGGAAGGATAGGCGTGTTTGCTCCAGTACAACTATATATGTCTTGAGGTTATCAATTTTCTAAAAAAAAAAAAAAAAAAACTAATTTTTTATCTGCTTGAAAGTCCGGTTCTGTACCCCCCAAAAATATTTTAAAAATTGTTGTTGATGTCATCGTCTTAAAGTTAAACACACGTATTGCATGCTGACGTCGCTCGAGGAACAAGACCGAAAGAGTCGTTAGGGCAGCTGTGACACTTGGTGGTGTTTTTGACAGCCGGGTGCGGCTAGTCGCCAAAGGCGCAAGAAGATCCTAAGTCTCAAAATGTAATGAACGAAGCATTTAGAAGAGAAATCCTCCATCATAACAATAATAGCGGGGTCTAAGAGCGCCCGTTCTGAAAATAAATAAAATCAAAACACAATTATTAAGGTACACAAATTTGTCATCAAAACATCGCCTACCCCACCTCTACATAGACATAGACATACACGCGCGCACGCACACACGCGCGCGCGAACACACACACACACACACACACACACACACACACACACACACACACACACACACACACTACACTCTATACCACACACACGCGCGCGTGCGCACGCACACACATACTACACACTACACCACACACACACACACACACACACACACACACTCACACACACACACACACACACACACACACACACACACACACACACACACACACACACACACACACACACACACACACACACACACACATTTACTTGAGGCAGGCTGGAGACGTTCTGAGAAGGCTTAAACTCTTCCATAAAACAGTGTCTGAATTAAGCCGCCAGTGTTTCAGTTTTTCTCCGTTCGGAAATCGCGCTATCTCCTTTGAAAACAAACTAAAGTTAAAAACAGCATGATATAATTATAATAATGATTGTTTTACATGCGCTTGAAGTGTGTGTGTGTGTGTGTGTGTGTGTGTGTGTGTGTGTGTGTGTGTGTGTGTGTGTGTGTGCGTGCGTGCGTGCGTACGTGCGCGCGCGTGTGTGTGTTTGTGTGTGTGTGTGTGTGTATGTGTGCGTGCGTGTGTGCGTGTGTGTGTGTGGGGGGGGGGGGGAATTGTTATGGTTGTTTTGTTTTTTGTATTTTGCTTTTGTTGTTGCTGTTGTTTTGTTTGTTTGTTTAAAAGCTTCTGTTGGATGCCTTATGAATGTTTTACAGTATCTTTCCTGTAACTTACTGAACGCCTTCGTCCTTTTATAACCGTAACGGTTGACTGGACGTAAAACACCAAGTTACTTACTTATTACTGAACGTCTGTTTCTTACTCTCGATTCTGCACGCCACCAGACATTACAGTTGCTTCGCCGTCAGTCGCACTGTGTGTATCACTGCACCGTGCTGTATTGCAGTGAACAGTATTATGCAATACTGTATCAGTGTTTTCAGGAGCGCGCCTGACATGCTACCCATTATCCAGCAATATATCCCAACACTTGCCCTGCATCTCGTGAAGTGGCTGTTGTTCAGCTGACTGACCTGCCACAGCCATAACAGCTTCATTGTCCTATCAAACTCTCCACCCTCATGACGTATGTCTTGATAACGTCAGCGGACTGCTCCTGTCGTGTCGTGCTCCTTGACACGGATGGTTAAGAGTCCTTTGGGGACAGTGAGCACATCAACAGTTTCAGAGCTCAGGACCTGTGTGAAGGTCGAGGTGGCCGTCCTGGGCTCCCGTGGGGGGCGGGGATAGCTCAGTGGTTAGAGCGCTGGACTCGTGATTGAAAGGTCGCGGGTTCGAATCCCTGCTGGAATGGCGGGAGAATTTTCTTCTCCAGGGTCGACTTTCTGTGCTGACCCTTATTTCGGTATCCGTTCCACCCCCGTGTTACCACAGTAGCACGTAAAAAATCCCGGTCATTCTGCCAAAAAGTGCAGGTGGCAGGTTACAGCTAAACACGCATACACCTTACGTATGTGGCTTTTATTGAACCGTGCTTCGGCATTGGTCACAACTTGTCCCTAATATGTCAAATGACATCTGAGGACATTAAGCATCAACTCATCATCATCTGGGCTCCCGTCCCTAATAAGCCTACGGTTTCTGTGGACGTAAAGTAACACTCAACCAACCAACAACATCAACATAGCTCAAGAGCTGTGTGAAATTCGAGATGTCCGTCCTAGGCACCCGTCCCTAATAAGCCTACGCGTATACGGTTTCTGTGAACGTAAAGGAAATACTCAACCAACCAACATCAACAGAGCTCAGGAGCTGTGTGAAATTCGAGGTGGCCGTCCTGGGCGCCCGTCCCTAATAAGCCTACGCGTATACGGTTTCTGTGAACGTCAACAGAGCTCAGGAGCTGTGTGAAATTCTAGGTGGCCGTCCTGGGCTCCCGTCCCTGATAGTCCTTGTGGTCACTGTGGACGTAAGCAAGACCAGAAGAAGAGCCCCGAAACTGTATGAACAGGCAGCCGCCGCTGGGCTCTCACGGACTGAGCTGGTCGGTGTTTTGCTTCAGCTGTTGTCAGCAGTTGTTCTTTCTTTCTTGTATGGTGCTTTTCGCCCAAAGAAACCATAAGGCTTATTAGGGGCGGGCGAAAGGCAGTGGGGGGAACAGGGAGATTATATACCTACCGCAGGGAGACTGTATATATACCTATCGCCATGTGTGCGTGCGCGTGCGTGCGTGCGTGCGTGCATGCGTGCGTGCGTGTGTGTGTGTGTGTGTGTGTGTGTGTGTGTGTGTGTGTGTGTGTGTGTGTGTGTGTGTGTGTGTGTGTGTGTGTGTGTGCCCGCCCGCAAGCGCGCACGTGCGTGCGTTCGTGTTGTATGTGTTGAATTTTGAAAAGAATGTGCATGCAAAGAATGTGTAAGCGCTTAGGGCCTGTGCGGGTTAGGCGCTCTAAGTACCCATTATTATTATCACACTGTCACCACCAGAATGACTCCTGCATTAAGACTGGCAGCGATGAGAGCCATTTTAATGTTTCATTAATTGTGAGCGACAAAGTCACAAGACAGCGTCCACAAACCACATCATTTTTGAAGAGAGGGGAGAGCCGAAGCCCCTCTGCTTACCGGCATTACTGCTAGGCCAAACCGGCTCACAGATGGTTCTGTGAACACTGTCTCTTGTGACTTGTTCCCCACAACTGTTAAAAGAGCAAGTTGTAGGGTACATAAGTTCCATAGTTCAGGAGCTGTGTGAGAGTCGAGGTGGCCCGTCCTGGGCTGTCCGTCCTAACGAGCCTCATGGTTTCCGTGGACGTAAAGATTTATTGAACCGTGCTTCGGCATTGGTCACAACTTGTCCCTAATATGTCAGCTGACATCTGAGGACATTAAGCGACACTTCACCATCACAACTCCATAAGTTCACATAGTTCAGGAGCTGTGTGAGGGTCGAGGTGGTCATCCTGGGCTGTCCGTCCTAACGAGCCTGACGGTAAAGTATGAAAAGTAAGTAAGTAAACATTTTCCTTAACGTCCACAGAAGCAAGGATGCTTATCAGGACGGAGAGGAGGGGGGGCGGGGTCAGGGAGGGGGGGGGGCGAGAGAGTGAAGGCTCGACCGCGCGCACCGACCCGAAAGACCGAGGAGGCCGTGGACCGCCGCCAGAACAATGGAAGTAGAAAAAAGAGACCTGATGAGTGACTTCAATGGACCGTCCTAGTGACAGACCGCCCGGAGCATGAACTTAGCCGCGTCCATGGCTCGGGAGAGCCTGAAGACTATAGGATGCTCCTTTGGTGGATTTTATGACCTTGAGTGATCGCATGGCAGGTGGAGAGTTGCTGTAGGCGGATCGGGTTTTGTTGGGAGGAACGGGATAGCTCTGTGGTTAGAGCGCCGGACTCGTGATTGAAAGGTCGCGGGTTCGAATCCCTGCAGGACCGGCGGGAGAGTTTTCTTCTCCAGGGTCAACTTTCTGTGCTGACTTTTATTTCGGTATCCGTTCCACCCCCGTGTTACCGCAGTAGCACGTAAAAGATCCCGGTCATTCTGCCAAAAGTGCAGGTGGCAGCTTGGTTACAGCTAAACACGCATACACCCTACCTATGTGGCTTTGAATGAAGTGACATTGTAACCTGGTGCATGGCATGGCTGAATGGTGTACACAGAACTTGCGCCGAAACGGCAGCATTTCACGTGGCACCAGCCATGCAACAACCACAGAGCGCTAGCAGTACACCACTTCCGTGGATATTAATAATACGCGCTATAAAAGGATACAGTCACTCAATCAGAATCACATGCGACATGTGCGTACTGAGTCTGCTCGAGAGCAGAGAATAGCGCTATATAAAAGCTATGAATAATAATCGGGTCTTTGGGGGCGGGGATAACTCAGTGGTTAGAGCACCGGACTCGTGATTGAAAGGTCGCGGGTTCGAATCCCTGCTGGAACGGCGGGAGAATTTTCTTCTCCAGGGTCGACTTTCTGTGCTGACTCTTATTTCGGTATCCGTTCCACCCCCGTGTTACCACAGTAGCACGTAAAAAATCCCGGTCATTCTGCCAAAAAGTGCAGGTGGCAGGTTACAGCTAAACACGCATACACCTTACGTATGTGGCTTTTATTGAACCGTGCTTCGGCATTGG
>OY757548.1:12200891-12224347 GCA_963584105.1 Alviniconcha strummeri | reverse complement strand
CAATCTAAACGTTATCTAACAACAACAAAAACAACAACAACAACAAAAAACAGATATTGCAATATAATGGTATCATCAATAAAAACAAGTTTTCCACCAACATACACACGCAGGCGCACGCGCGCGCGCATGCGAACACACGGCACACTCAGTGACACGCCGGCACTGATTTTTACGACAAATTTCTCGAAGGCAACGATTTTGAACGTCGCATCGTTGCAGTGTCCACAGCAACTGGTCTAAAACCGCTTCAGTGCCCCAGCGTGTAAAAGAGAGCCGGTTTGGCCCAGCGGTAAGGCGGTTAGGCTGGTAAGCGGAAGGACCTCGGTTCAATACCGCTTCGGCTCTCCTTTCTCTTCAGAAAGGTTGTGGTTTGTGGACACTGTCTTGTCACTTTGTCCTTCACTTCCTACTGAAACATTAAAATGGCTCTCATCGCTGTCCATCTTAATGCAGAAACCACTTTTGAAGAGAAAGGAGAGCCGAAGTGAATTCGAACCGAGGTCCCTCTGCTTACCAGTCTAGCGCCTAACCGTTAGGCCAAACCGGCTCACGGCTGGCTCGATCGCCAGTCCGCCAGGCTTTCACTGAATCAATATAACCGGACGCAGTTGCCCGACGGCACTCGGAAAGTCGCCAGTCGCTGGCAGCCTTAAATTTTCAGTAGCCGCCGGCTGCAAACTGTCATACGTGTATGTGTCAGTGCCGCCGGGATGGCGTTTTGGCCAGTCGTGATAGATCGAGGTATTCCCGCGGTCGATTGACGAAACTGACGGCGTAGCCAGCGGCTCAGTTAGCTTAATTTTGCGGTTGGATTCTAATGTTGAAATACCGGTGACTTGTCCGGTGGCCACAAACTGCGGGACCGACATACTGGCCGGACCACACTGTAAAACTGACGTCGCTTTCCGGCACCTTTTGGGGGAAGGACATGATGTCGTAAACAAGTGCCTGGACTAGTTTGCGGACGCCCCCGCCTCCCCCCTCTCGCCCCCTCCCCTCCTTACCCTCTCCCCCCAGTCCCACCAAGCCCCCCCCCCCCCCCCATTGTACGACCCCCCACGCCCTCGGCTGCGCCCTAACCCCATCCCATCTAGCAGCCCCAGCCCCTCTATCCCCCCCCCCCCCCGTCTTGGCTGTCTTCCTCTCGGTCATTCCCTCTGCCTGCCCTACCTGTCCCTTTTCAAGCGTACGTACGCGCGCGCGCGCGTACGCCGTACACACACACACGCACATTGAAGTGAGTGCACAGCATACAAAGAGAAAGGGGAGAGAACTGGACTACCTTGTTCCTACTTTGATTTTATTAGGCAGCAGTTGCTGACCTTCTAGAGGTTGCTGCACTGACCACAGTGTATTATTAATGCTATTTTTAATATCAGTATCATTGTTCTTGTGCGTGCAGTGCGTGCGTCCGTGCGTCCGTGCGTGCGTGCGTGCGTGCGTGCGTGCGTGCGTGCGTGCGTGCGTGCGTGTGTGTGTGTGTGTGTGTGTGTGTGTGTGTGTGTGTGTGTGTGTGTGTGTGTGTGTGTGTGTGTGTGTGTGTGTGTGTGAGAGAGAGAGAGAGAGGGCCTCAGTTTTCTTTTCCGTTTCTTCGTCGTCTGTGTTTGCATATCATGTTGAATGTGTGAGTACCACAGTGTATTGTTAATGCTATTATTAATATCATTATCATTGTTCTTATGCGTGCGGTGCGTGTGTGTGTGTTGGTGTGTGTGTGTGTGTGTGTGTGTGTGTGTGTGTGTGTGTGTGTGTGTGTGTGTGTGTGTGTGTGTGCGCGCGTATGTGTGTGTGTGTGTGCGTGTGTGTGTGTGTGTGTGTGTGTGTGTAGTGAGTGTGTGTGTGTGTGTGTGTGTGTGTGTGTGTGTGTGTGTGTGTGTGTGTGTGTGTGTGTGTGTGTGTGTAGTGTGTGTGTGTGTGTGTGTGTGTGTGTGTGCGTGTGTGTGTGTGTGTGTGTGTGTGTGTGTGTGTGTGTGTGTGTGTGTGTTGTAGTGTGTGTGTGTGTGTGTGTGTGTGTGTGTGTGTGTGTGTGTGTGTGTGTGTAGTGTGAGTGTGTGTGTGTGTGTGTGTGCGTGCGTGTGTGTGTGTGTGTGTGTGTGTGTGTGTGTGTGTGTGTGTTGTAGTGTGTGTGTGTGTGTGTGTGTGTGTGTGTGTGTGTGTGTGTGCGTGTGTGTGTGTGTATGTGTGTGTGTGCGCGCGCGCGCGCGCGCGCGTGTGTGCATGCCTGCGTGTGTGCATTAGTCGGATGCAGTGCAAACCCTATGATAATTATTAATATTGATGGGGGTTCACTGCCGTCAAAGCTCAGAAAACAACAACAACAACAAAAACTAGAGAGAGAGTAAAAGAGAGGAGGAGGGGAGGGAGATACACACGCACACATACACTCTCACACAATCGTGCATGCGTATACACGTACTGATGCAGTACTATGGTAGGCTACAGCAAAGGCATCACAAGGAGTGGGGGGGGGGGGGGGGGAACAACAACACACACAAAACCCACTCATATTCAGCAGCATATTTACAGCAACGCCAAGGTCGACTGAAATAGACACTAGCCAAATGACAGCCAAATAGGGTTATAGTCTTTCATTCATTCCACCTGGTTTGCTGCTGCCGAGTTTCATCAATCAAGTGTGACTGATTCTACGTCTTTTCTACGTCTGTCTGTAAACAGAAGCCAGTCCTTTTACGCGAATCATGAGTTGTGGATGGTGTGGTCATTTTGTTAAAGTGATTAGCGGCCGCAACAGGTTTGTCTCTGCGGTGTTTAATGTCCGCAAGGTGTTCGGCTTTGAAGCGTCCAGTGTGCGTCCAGGCACTCTTTATCTCCGCGCAGCTGTCCACAGACGCGGTTAGCGCCCTCCGAAAGGTTCCTGTACTAATATGACTGTAGAAGCAACCTACCGCCAAAGCACCGACGTAAACATGAGACGCATCCACCCCGGGTAAAGAAAAGAGTTCCGTCTCGATTCAAACGATTGTGGTTTTATTTGTGCTGGTGTAAACTTTGTTGATGGCTGTTAATGACACGCCTTGTTTTATTAGTTGAGTTGTTTGTAACAAACTTACTACTGTTTGAGCACCAACAAAAAAACTGCTCGTTACTGAGCTGACAATTTTCTGGACACGGCAGTGGTTGAAGGAAGGATGTCGTAAACCCTAGTGCTTGGATTAAATTTGTGATGCGGCTCAGTTGTAAGCCGCCGGCGCCGGTTGGAACGAACTGAACCGGCCGCCGGCGGTCACCACGGAAAAGAAGTTCGTACTAATCAGTATATCAGTGGCGGTCATTTCAGTCCGATAATAATATACTTAATATACTTAGTATGAGGTATGTCATTTGGCCCCTAGTGAGTCCCGCCTACTGAGATTAAAACTGTGACGTGCGTAGCGAACAACTGAGTCTGTCACGTTACAGCGGTCAGTCCCTACCTGAAGTTAGTCAGTCAGTGCTTTTCAGTGACTGACGCAACTGACTGACTTCAACTGGCGAGTCAGTCAGTCAATAGTGTATTGACTGATGCCGTGACCTTTTCAGACGCAACTTCAACCGAGTAGTATATTGATGCCGTGACCTCATGTTTTCAGTGACTGACGCAACTCAGTTCAGCTGGGAGTTGTATATTGATGCCGTGACCGGCAGTTTTCAGTCAGTGACTGACGCAACTTCAGCTGAGTTGTAACATCAGTGATGCCGCGTCTGAACAACTGCCGGTACTGAGCTAACAAAAGGACATCAGTTTACACATCTTCCATAATTATGTGGAATTACCGCAGTTACTGATGTGCACTGATCAGTCATTATACTGAACAGGCGGCCTATGTGCTTTTGACTGACGCGGCTAGTAACTCAGCTGCCGGCCCGGCAGGGACTGAAGCGGGTTCGACTATCGCTCGCTGCCGCTAGGGCCGTAGCGGTACTCTGTGTTGTTACGTCGCGACTATGTCTGACTGATCGAGCTGGCACTGACTATCCGCCGGCACTACGGATGGGCTTCTCAACTGATAATGAGCCGTGGCCACCTACATTTGCCTAAACTGACTGACCATGCCGGCCGGATGACCGGCGCCGGCCAAAACGAGAGCCGGGGCAGACGATGCAGAAAATAATGATTAGCCTAGTACTATTAGCTGTACAGAGCCGTCAGTACAGTTCTTGATTTAAAAATGCCGGCCAGTAGGCTATGTGCTATACATTTGTAGCTTAAACATATTCACTAACGTGACACTAACATGACTCACTCAGTCAACCACCGTGACTGTGACTGTCAGTAACGACCGACACGAACCTATCATCTACGGTATCTCCATTTCCTGCTTTTGTGTTATTTTCTTTGCTCTGCGCATCACTGGCAAAATTAACGACGTTGTCAGCAGCACACCGCTAGGTGGCATTGCTGCGCGTCATCACTCGATGATAATGATAATCATGCTGATGACGGTCTAGACGATAGCATAATAGCCGCTTCTTCTGCGTTGTTCAGCTGATTTGGTGATGTACAGTTTCAGCTGATTCCAATCCGTAAAATGTGAGTACTTTCTTTGTCAGTTTGGCGTATTTAAACGGACGAAACACCATGGGGAAAGCCCGTTATCGTTTTGAGGATTGTCGAGTTTTGTTTCAAGATGGCGACGTAGACAAACGGTGCAGACGAAAATGTGCCCATGGCGGTTTGAGCTTGGTGGTAATGATTCTGTTGCCTGTTATTGAGCAGAAATGACCAACGTGTGGTGGCATTGACATGACTGATGGGGTTTAAGCTTTTTGTCAGCTTTAATTTACTGCGGGAGAATTCCAAGTTGCAATCGTTGAATGTTCGTACCACTGAGGGTTGTACACACTGGAGTTGCTTCCCTTACACCGTGAGCCTATCTGCCGAGCGGTGGGCGCATTATTGGGCTGTCCCGTCATGGACCGGGGAGGGGGTGGGGGGGAACGGGGGGTCATTTACTTTGTTTGTTTTATTATACCAGTTGGTCGGCAGAGTTCTAATATTTTCTATTGTCAGCAAGAAGAAAAACAGTGGTTGAATGACTTTTTTTAGCGCGGAAATGTTTCCCCATGCAATGCATTCATCTATAGATAGATACAGTATAATTGTTAGTTTGTCCAAAAATGACACGCCGAGTAAACCTAACGACAGCTGGAAAAAGAAGAAGAAAGGTTATGAGAGAAAAAGGGAGAAGAGATAAAAATCAATGTCGCAGTTGTCAGTGGTTGCACCAGTACACTCCATGCAATCTAACAGTGTGGCATTGATAATGACAGGGTTGTCATGATGATAGATAATTGTCTTGATTGTATGCAGCTTGTGCTCAATCAGCATTGCCATAGCAACAGAGCTTTGCAGCGCAAGTTCTGATGACTCACTGATTATCATGATGTGGTAATGACCGATAATTGTGGTGATGATGATGATGATGATGATGGTGTATTAGACTGTTACTGTCATTGTCATTGGTCAACTGGATATGAAGGAGGGCACAGTTTTGCTTTGTGCATTGCACATATATAAAGCCTTCACTGAAGACCAGCGTGCCTGAAAATGTATTTTACATGTTGTTTCCATGGACCTTTTAGTTTTACGCTTGAGAGAGATAAAAAGGAGAGTTAAACAACTTGCAAATTATAACTTTGTAAAACTGAAAGTACAAGTTATCTTCTTGTGGAACAGTTTGTGTAGAAACAGTTGCCTTTTTTTCATCACAAGGCACATTTTAATGTAAGTCAGTTGCAGTATTTGTCATGCGTCACTGTCACTGTGTGTGTGTGTGTTTGTGTTACTGTGTCGGTGTGTGTGTGTCTCTCTCTCTCTGTGTTCCATCTTCTACTTTTTGTTCTTCTTTTCCTTATGGCTGTGTGCTTACAAGTGCAGAATAAATTTTTATGAGTCTGTTATATGGACAAGGTGTGCTTCGCCTTAGGTCTCAAATTCGTGAATGTCATGTGCAGTTTCCCCTGCTTTGCCTTAGGTCTCAAATTCATGAATGTCAAGTGCAGTTTCATATGCAATCATTGATGAATGTTGTATGTGTAGTTTTGCCACCAATCGACACTCAGTAGCAGGTGGAAGCAATGGATAACTACTGTATTAGAAACTGGTTATATGTCTTGAATTCATGAATGTTGTTTGTGCAGTTTCCCCGCCAGACAACATACAGCAGCAGGTGGTGGTGATGGATCACTACCAAACTAAAAATACTGCTTAGGTCTCAAATTGATGACTGTTCGGTGTGCAGTTTCCCTGCCAGTCGACACTCGGCAGCCAATGGCAGTGGACAACTACTGTATTAGAAACTCTGCTTAGGTCTTGAATTGATGACTGTTCTGTGTGCAGTTTCCCTGCCAGTCGACACTCAGCAGCCAATGGCAGTGGACAACTACAGTATTAGAAACTCTGCTTAGGTCTTGAATTGATGACTGTTCTGTGTGCAGTTTCCCTGCCAGTCGACACTCGGCAGCCAATGGCAGTGGACAACTACTGTATTAGAAACTCTGCTTAGGTCTTGAATTGATGACTGTTCGGTGTGCAGTTTCCCTGCCAGTCGACACTCGGCAGCCAATGGCAGTGGACAACTACAGTATTAGAAACTCTGCTTAGGTCTTGAATTGATGACTGTTCTGTGTGCAGTTTCCCTGCCAGTCGACACTCAGCAGCCAATGGCAGTGGACAACTACTGTATTAGAAACTCTGCTTAGGTCTGGAATTGATGACTGTTCTGTGTGCAGTTTCCCTGCCAGTCGACACTCAGCAGCCAATGGCAGTGGACAACTACAGTATTAGAAACTCTGCTTAGGTCTTGAATTGATGAATGTTGTAATATATATAACGCATGTGCAGTTTCCCCGCCAGTCAACACTCAGCAGCAGGCAGAGGTGATGGAGGGCTATTTCAGCCAGTCAACCCACACCTGTAACTACTGCAGCAAGGTGCTGCCCACCTACGGGGAACTGGTGGAGCACAAAAAGACCCACGTTGGCGATCGACCCTTCTCCTGCAATATCTGCCACAAGCGCTTCACCCAAAAAGCTCATCTCAACATCCACAAGCGCACACACACAGGTCAGTTGGAGGAGGATGTCGCTCACACTAAACTTCTAAAGTGACTAATATTTATATATATATTATATTGATCGCTTTTATATAGCTCTATTCTCTGCTCTTGAGCAGACTCACTGCACTCGCATGCGATTCTACATGAGTGAATAGCTTTTTATCGCGCGTTTTTGAATGTCCACCGAAGTGGTGTACTTATAGCGCTGGCATGGCTGGTGCCACAAGAATCTGCTGCCAGAGAGAGTCCGTCTTGGTGCGTTCTGTGTACACCATACAACCATGCACAGTGTCACTTCATGCAAAGCCACATACGTAAGGTGTATGCGTGTTTAGCTGTAACCTGCCACCTGCGCTTTTGGCGGAATGACCGGGGTCTTTTACGTGCTACTGCAGTAACACGGGGGTGGAACGGACACCGAAATAAGAGTCAGCACAGAAAGTTGACCCTGGAGAAGAAAATTCTCCTGCTGCTCCTTCAGGGATTCGAACCCGTGACCTTTCGATCACGAGTCCGGCGCTCTAACCACTGAGCTATCCCCGCTCCCCTTGTAAAGATGGCTGCAGACTTTGTTTCACCCAGAAAGCTCATCTCAACATCCGCAAACGCACACACACGCACACACTTGTCAGTCTGAGGAGAATGCAGTTTATGTTAATATGGGTAATAAACGGTTTACTTAGGGATGCTCAGCCTCAAGTTCTCAGACCTCACAAGTCATTTTTTTGCTGGAGCCACATCATGACAGACAGTCAAACTGAGCTGTGTATTTTGCATGTCATATTGGTGACGATCCAAACACATTCTTGTTTGTGTTTTTCTCTCTTCTTCTGTTTTTTTGTTTTGTTTTTTGCTGGAGCCACATCATGACAGACAGTCAAGCTGAGCTCTGTATTTTGCATGCCATATTGGTGATGGTCCAAACTCATTCTTGTTTGTGTTTTTCTTTCTTTTGTTTTTCAAGAACCAGTCATTCTTGTTTCAGATTTTTATATTGGTGATGATTCAAAACAAAAAACACATACAAGGGTTTAATTGGCCGCCAGTCAAATTTAGCATCAAGATATGTAGTAGGAAAACTACTGACAGAAATATGGAGGCTCAGGTAAAATAACATACAAATAACAAGAAAAGAAGCCTCTTTTTTTTCTCCCTTTTTTCACCATATGTTTGAAGCAGCCATCAGTTGAGTTAGTCATGTGTGTTCAAAGCAGATGCAATTGCTATATCAAACAGATGTATTACCTGTTTGTCAAATGGGTGTGCACAGTGTAGGCAGTTTGTATGAATTATACATGTGTTAAGTGTATGCCCTCATACATGTATGCTCAGTGTTAGTCATTACACACAGACATGCCTGTGCATTAAGCAGCAGCTCGGGTGTGACAAACTATACAACTGACCCATGAGACATATATACATAGCTTATATTTGGACCCAGATGCTCTGAAGCTTAGCAGTATGTGTTGCAGTACTTGTCAGTAAGCTAGTCACATGTTTGTGTCAGTGTCACCTACTCTCAGTTTTGTTGTGTGTGTGTGTGTGTGTGTGTGTGTGTGTGTGTGTGTGTGTGTGTGTGTGTGTGTATGTGTGTGTGTGTGTGTGTGAGTGATAATTAAAGTCTCGGGTATAGTTGGTAAAGGTTATGATTCTATGACCCTTTGAAGTTGCACTGTGTCCCTCTTAACAACCCATACCAGTTGACTGGGTGTAAAACCCCAACTTACTACTCTTAGCAACCAAGAAGTGTGATTAACAATGAGGTCAGAAAATAATGTGTTTGCATTTAATAAGTCTATTTTAAATAAGAACTCAAAGCTGACTCTGAGATCACTCTGTCTTGGGTCTCAAATCATTTTGACAGTAATATTCTAATTCATGTTGTAATTTTTTTGTTTTGTTAAAGTTAATGTGCTATGGATGTATTGTGTTATTTTTGACAGTATTTTTGTTTGTTTTGCCTGTAATAAACATGCTCTTTGCTTTCCCTTTCTTTGTATTTGCAGGTGAAAAACCATATCCCTGCACAATCTGTCACAAACGTTTTGCTCAGTCCTCCCACCTCAACAGCCATCGCAGGATCCACGCCGGTGACAGGCCTTTCTTCTGCGTCATCTGCAACACCGGCTTTTCCCAGAAACACCGCTTCGATGCGCATCTGCCGTGCATGCAGCAGGCAAAGTCGCGGAGCTCTGCTCGAATTTCTGCAGCTGTTTCTTCCGCTGCTGGCATGGCTGCAGCAACAATGGCTGCCTACAACAGCAGTGGCAGCGGAGGCGTAGAGGGAAGTATGGAGGTGGAGCAGAAACCAGACGTGAGATACCTGGAGACCTTGAACCAGCAGGCGCTCATGCAGCAGCTGGCAGAATTTTCTGCAGCTTCAGATAGTTCCGTCACGGGCGTCAAAGCGGGACAGCAGAGAGGGGGCTTAGAAGAAGGGGAAATTGGCAGGGATCATCAGCCTTCAGGGGGTGGTGCCACTCCAGAGGAAACCAAAGGGAACATGTCCGCAGCTTGCATGCCAGCACTGTCATCCCACCGAAGAAAGCCAGCATTCATTCGACACGTGGACAGCGAGGAGGGCGGCCACATTTCTGGATTCAACAGGGATGGCGCAGTAGAGAACTTCCTTGCTGATGAGCACCCGTCCCTATCGATGGACAACAGTGGAGCAGGCTTTGAGGAAACGGAGAACAACGAACCTGGGGTTAGCTTTCAGAATGGATTCACCTCGCCCAAGGAGAGACTAAACAACGGAAGAAGCAGTGGCACAGGTGCCATGCCAGCCAGCCAGTCGCTGTTGCCCACACGCCTCTCTCCAGCTGGTGCCAGCAACTCAGGGGAGGTCAGCACAGTGGCATCACATGGACGCGCCAACCATCGCATCTCCCTGGTCAATTTCACAGCGGAAGAGCTTCTCAACCACTTGATGTCAAGATCCGATATTCACCGCTGTGATTTTTGCAGACTGATTTTCCAGGATGCAGCCATGTACCACATCCACCGCAACATGCATGACAAGAATGACTTGCGATGTTGCAACTTCTGTGGCAAGATGTTGCAGGATAAGTACGACTTTATTGCACATTTCTTGAATGAGCATAGGTAAGAATGAAACAGACTGAGAGTTTTGTTTGCTGTTGTGTCAGTTCATTCTGTTTATTTCTATCAATCTGTGTTTACTGTGAACAGTAGATTGTGCTGTGAACAACCATCTGAAAAATCTCCACTGACAAAATTTTGACTGTTGTGCGTACTGCTCGCATAAATTTACACTGTTGATTGCAAAGAGAGAATGAATGTCGGTTCATTTTGTGCTGCAGCCATATATATGATCTTCTGTTGTGAAAAATGTTGCCTGTAACAAAACTGTTTCTATTGTTGATACATACATGTATGCTTTTATTACACTCCAAGTGTACTTGTGTATATATGAATATGTACCTGATCAGCTATGCCACATGTGCAATATATTTCTCTATTTGTTTGGCTGTTTGTACTCAGATTGTGCATGTGCAGTGGTTTTCCCCAGCAGACAGAAAACCTTGCATTACGCAGTGTCCCCGTTATATTCCAGCAGCTGCATTCCAACTTCAGGGAGTTGATTGTGCCCCATCAACATAGAATAATGGTGCTACAAGTAATCTTACTGTGTGGCATTAAAGTGAATGCAGTCAAGCATATGCAGAACTTGTGAGGTTTCAGACAAGTGAGTGGCAGTAACCCCTTGGGGTGTGTGTGTGTGTTGGGGGGGAGTGGGGGGGGATACTATATATATACTAATATTGTCAATGAGGAATTGTGGCTTCAGTCAATTTTGAAACTTTGGTGAGGAAACAAAAAACAACTATAGTTCGAAAACAAACCCTTTTTTTAATCTTTTTTTTAAGGAATCAGCATTTTGGGGCTTGATGGCATAAAATAAACTTCTTTTTTTTTTTTTTTTATCAACATAATTAAAGAGAAATTTTTAAAAAATCAAACTTACACAACTTGCTTTCATCGCTGCATTGAGATTACAATTTTCAAATTCGGCCAAGGGTGAAAGCAGCTTCTTTGCAAAAGTTGAAGCATTCATAAAATTTATGTAAGTCTGAAAACAATTTGACATAATTTATACACATTTTTCTGACGTGCCATTTTCAAACTCAAAATCAAGATAACTACAACTTAGGTGACCTACACAGTTTTCAAACGGGTATATAATATTACTTTCCAAGTACCACATGCCATTCTTGTTTTTATCCTTTAAAAATAAAAAGTAACACATCCTAAAATGGATTTTACCAATTGATTGGCAAAGCACTGTCAATTAGAATTTGAAGATATTTCAAAATCACACAGCACCGACAATTCCACGTCGACAACAATATATACCATTATAGTAATACAGCCTTGCTTCCCTGATGCTCACAACAGTAAGCTGTGCTAGGGTCTGTTCCTTCTGGTAAAGGTGATGCTGTGCCAGAAATATTGTTTTTCATACTGAACAATTTTCATGCTTCATTGTCATGTCCTGTGATTTTTCCACATTTTTATACACTTTGCAATGTTGTTGTGGTTTACAAGTTAAAAATAAACACTAGGGAGTGGATTATTAGCACTGTAAAGACATGACACAAACACGACAACAAAGACTTGAGTGGTTACAGTCACCTGGCGTGCGAGTAAATACAAGGTACATTAACTCTACCAGAGGTACGTGTATCGGCATCATGTACCTTGTATTTACTTGCATGCTGGGTGAGTTACTGTAGGCAACTCTAGTCTTTGTTGTTTGCCTGACATCTTGTGAGAGCTAATTAACTCCCTTGCGTGTTGATTCTGCAACAGCACTCTGGGCCTTGTTCTGTTTGAGATTGTTTACTAGTAAGGCATCACTCACTCCTCACTGTCCCAAGATATTATTACAAGCTGCTGTGGTCAGTAGTGGCCATATTTTCTGTCACCAAGCTAGCAGGATAAAATGAAGATTGTGCCACATTTTCAGTCTCCTCCATTCTACTACGAGTGCTCACCGAACTAGTAACATAAAATGGTCATACCACATTTTCAGTCTCCTCAGTGCAAGTTAACAGCTATGTTGAGTCATTGTGAAAGGCTTTAAAACACTAACACATATATAGCATCAGAGAAAAAATACCTTTGTTTTCAATTTATTAAACTACATTTGCACTGCTTTTTCACTTAATAAATTACGTTAATACATGTTTTATTGTCTGAATGTATGCATATTTTTGAATGATGTTTAAGTAGGCTCACACATACCAACACACACACTCATACAAATGTATATAAACACACACAATTACAAATATAAATGCTTTATTTTATAACATATGCATGTCTGGAATGTAATGAAATTAAAAACTGTACAGCAAGATCTCAACAAGCATATACACAGATGAATGATAATTGATACGGATATATAATGTATGTCAAATCAGTTTTAAATTCAGATTTTTCGGTGGTGGAATATTTTCTGTAAATGGTTTCTAAAAACATTGGTTGGTTAACTTGTTGGTTGACAGTTGTCTCTGATCAAGTACATGAAAAAAAAATCTGAAACAAACTTGTCTGCTAGTGTTCTGAAATAAGACATGCAAGGTTAAAGTTAATAAAAAGAATGCTGATCTTAATGGGACAACACAAAACGGGTTTCAAGCTCTCCTATTAAAATCAGCATTCTTTTTAACCTTCTCACTGTTTGGATCAAGTCACACACACACACACATATGTTTTACTATTTTTGATTCTATTATATGTACAGGCTGAAAGGAAAATCTCTCTTATTTACTGTCAGAAAATATTCACAGTGACAGAGATTACTAAGCACATAAACAATTTCTAGCAATTAAAAAACAACACGCTGAGCTACATTGGTCTTGTTTACTATCAACTGGTTTTATCTCCACACAACTGTAACTGAATTTAATGTGTAAGTACTAGATAACATGCGTTTCAAAAAAGAAAATCCATATACACTGGTACATAGCATTGTAAAAGTCACTTGCGAAAATGTCTAGCGAAACAAATTGTCTACACATGCAGTCAGCTCCAGGTGATGGCATGCCAACAGGTGGGTTCAAACCAGTTCCTGCGTGACATGCAACCATTAACAAGAGCATTTCCCAGGATGGGAGTCATTCCTCTGCCGTTATTCTGGGTGACGAGATACCTGTTTAAACTGTTTGCAGGCTAACAACGGAAGCAAATGATTCCAAAAGGCAATAATCTTGTCTGCATTAAAATTTTAATCCCTCCTTCATCGTCTGTGTCTGTACAGTGAAATGCAGCACAGTGTGCTGATTCTGTGTCACCCATTAAAGGAACCAGCCTTCTTTTAGAGAAGACTGTTTGTTTATTTTTGTTGATTTTTTTGTCATTATTTTTCTGTACCATTATTTCCCCCACCTGATGGCTAATTCTACCCCCCCACCCCCACCCCCTTCCCCAAATTACCAGTTACTGTTAGTTAAAATAGTTTGGGTTCACCCGACAGATCACCCCTTTTCTAGAACACTGCAATAGACCATCAGACTTGGAGCTTCATCCCTGGAGATTCAAACTGATTTTTTTTTCTAAGTCAGTTACCCTGTGGGCAACTTTACATGCATGCCACTGTTGTTACCAACCCTTGCTTATAAACAAATCAATTCTGGTCCGCAGGCTGTATGCCTTTACATAAAGCTGACTACACACACACACATTAATGCATGGACACCGTCACACACACACAACTATGACATGACTGGGATTATGTCCCTTGGACTGCCCTTGGTAAGTGTTAGCTTTTGATTTGAGCCTGCAGTGAAATGGGACATCACTTGCTCTCATACTAAAAAAAAATCGCCATATTTCCAGAAAAAAGAAGCGTCAATCAAAAATGTGGATATAACCAGAACACAACACATAATTAATAATGTAAAACTGGTAATAAAATTCAGAAAGATGTGAAACAAATGAAGCCAATTAATATTTCTTGTTATTCTCTTAAAAAATGAAATGAAAAACTTTCTAGTCTCATATGCATTTACTTGTATTTCATAGTCATTTTACACAGCCTACACACATACAGCACACAATTTCAAGATTATCATTACTGAGTAAATAAAAAAACGTAAACCATTGGTTGATGCTGACATGTCATTATCTGAAGTTTAAAGTTCCAGTTTGCATTTCTAAATATGATATGTACAAAGAGATCTTGCTGTATTATCTGTAAACAAATAATCAAGTGATATGTTAAAAGAAAATAGGATGCTGTTCAAAGAACTGGTATATAACTTCATTTACAAACCTTGTTACAATGATGTAAAAAAATTAAAATTAAAATTAAAATACAGATATATACACAATGGTCCCACCATTTTCAATAGCTTCCACACAACTTCCACACACTGTCATGCTGCCACAGCTTCCCTTTATCTCAACTTTAACGCAGTAAGGCAGTATTATTATTATTAAGGAACAAACAAGGTGATGTTTTGAATACTTAATTTGAATTTAACCCCATTTAAGAAACATGCACACTGGATACATGTACCAGTTGACATTTTAGAAATTGCATTTCACAAACTTGCACACAAGCAGTTGATCAAAAGTAATCTGCATATGAATTTACGTTCTTCATCACCCATATTCAACACCAATGTACAATATGCCTTGGAAATATCCTGGTGGTGGACTTGACCCAGCATGCACACCTTACACTCTTGCCAACATTCTCACCTCAACCAGCAAGCAGCACAGTCTCACAAGAACCGCCACAGAAGAAGGGAGACAAACCCAGATATCAATCCCAACAAAGGGAGAGAAACCTGTGTGTGCCCAGCAGTGTTGCAGCCATTCCAGTCATTGCAGAAGCAGTAGGTAAATCTGCTGTCCGTGGAGTCCAAGGGATTAAAAGGGTCATTCTTGCGAGCAGGGAGGCAGTAGCCGTGGCGACGGAGGACGGGCATACGCAGGCGATGCCGAGCAGACTTCAGCAAGTTGTGCTCGCAGTCCCTCAGGTAGCGTGGCTCCTCGCCTGAAAACGTCATAAGTGTTTGAAAGCTAAGCTAAGCATGATCGAGCATGGTCACGGCATGGATGGGTGACCATTACTTACTGTGCTTTGATCCTGCCCCGAGAGTTCTTCAGGGTCAAATAGTGTGCAGAAGCTACAGCAAGTCCTTTGGATGAGACCATAAACCAAGGTCACCCCTGTATATATATATATATATTATGCACGTATTACATGCAAACAGATCTCATACACAGGTTAATGATCCTGAAGTCATGTTGCAGTTCTTGGAAACACTAAAATAACCGAGAGTGAACAAAAATCGCATGAACGCAGCAAGTCTGCTTGTGAGTGAATTAGCACTCTACAAAAGCATTCAACAAATTAATAATAAGTGCATTAAAATAAAATAACTTGATTTCACACCGAAAAATGGATTGCCAAATGACTTGTTTATGTTGTTGTAATGCTTCAATTACTTGAGTTGTTTGTGATCAAAAGAATGTAATTACAACTGATCCCTGGGCCCATTTCGCTTTTCTCTCCAATCTTCCAAGCAACGAACAAGCTGTAAAAACTAAACCAAAACAAGATAAGTCTTTTTCTTTCATTTTTCGCTGTTTCTGTTGTTTAAGTCAAATGTTGTTTTGTGGCTTGATATAATGATAAAGGGGATTTCCCCAAAAATGTGCATACTATGTGTCCGTGTTAAAATAAGTAAGTGTTCATTTGAACCTTTCTGTGTTTGGATCTACTGTAACAGTTCTTGTATTGTAGTTTTTGTACCCTCTTTGTTTCTCACTCAACCTCTCTTCACACAAAATGACTCTCTACTGGCAGAACTTCATCCAGGATTGTGTTTCCTTTGTTACTGTGTTACTAAACAGTAAAACTATAATTTGTAGAGACTAATAGTAATACTAGTAATAGAGTCCCTATTCCTATTTTTCAATGATAATCACTTGTTTTCTTCTGCAGTGCAAATCTGACTTGCTGTTTGATTCTGTGTATGCTAAGTATTAAACAATTATGATATAACTCAGCTGTTGTTGTGTCTTCTCTAAAGTCAACGGCCAGATAATCAAGTGTCTATAGATTATGATTATATTTTGTGTTTTGGTTCAATTTTGATTGATCTGCAAGAGAATACACACAGGAACTCACTGATTACATTTTTCTTTTCTTTATTTGTTGCCCCCCTGGCCTGCCTCCACACTCCACATCCATCCTCCAACACCCTATTTTTGTTGTTACCATCTGCTTTTGTTGTTGCTGTCTGCTTTTGTTGTTGCTGACTGCTTTTGTTGTCAATGACTGCTTTTGTTGTTTTTGTTGTCATTGACTGCTTTTGTTGCTGTTGACTACTGATGTGCTGTTAAATAGTGTTATTCATGAAAGGTCAAATCAGAAGTCAAAGATGAACTGATGCTTGTGTGTGCATACAAGTACGCTTGTCTTGTACAGCTTAAGAAGTTGAGAGCTACCAGCCTAAGTGGGGTAAAACACTGCCACAGTAACTCACAAATTTTCCACACCAACACTTACCAGGCACTTTTTCGATGACCTTCACACAGAATTCATTACCGCATTCTCTCCATGGATACATGCGCCACACCACGTGGTCACTGCAGCCGCCCATTGCGGAGTAACACCGGTGACACATAATGGCTTCCCCTGAAACATCAGAATTAATTACAATGAGTCAATGTTAATTAACATTCACTCTTTCTTCCCCTCAGTTTTGTTATAATGCCACAAACTTCTGCACAAAAACATTTTCCCAATATCAAAATCCAAATGCATTTTTAGTGCAGATCTGTGTGAGTGTGTAAGACTGTAACTGTGGATATTTTCACACTGAATGGCCAAGTCAAAGCTGTATGTGGGGTCAGATCACTGGCATTGCTCAGTCACTCACTGAATGAATGGAGAGGCAATTAATATTTGTAGGCTCTCACTCTCAGCCTTCTGTTTGAATTTTTATTTGATGTTAACATTGTCTTGTATAGTTCATTTGTTATAGTTACTTATAGTTATACTTGTATGTTTTGATAAGATTGATGGGACTCTTGTCTTGTAATTGTTTAATCAATTAAGGTGACTACATTTTCTTGATCATTTGATCATCAAATGGTACCAAGCTGTACAACTTATGTGATGTGACTATAACTTTATAAGATGTATAACTTGCTACCATTATCATAATAATATAAATATATTATCTATATATTGTCTTGTGATTGTTTGATGTGACTGTTATGTTAATTTCATATGACTACTGTCTTGTGGTCATTTTGGTGTGACTGACAAAGTGTCAGTCTTGCGATTATTATTTGGTGAGGCCATTATCTTGTATTTCAACTATCTGTAATTATTTGATCATGAATATGATTGGTTGAAAGGTTTCCTCATCATATTTGGGTTATATGAAAAGACAGTGTGTTTCTGTACTCTGTTAACTACGTTTTTAACTAACTTGCAACTGCTCCGTTTCTCGGTGAAAAATCAAACGTGGAATTCCCCTGAGCGGGGAATGTTTACACACAGGTAACAACTCAGCTGGACAGGACAAGAAATAGACTCCTTTGAGTCAAAATGAGCATTTTTACCTTATGAAAAGGCGATGTGGACTTTTAATTAACGAATTATCTCTGGCATATAATGCAAACAGTGCTTACAATTTGCTGTTAAATGTAAATCTGTTCTAATTTTTGGTGCAAAATCAAACGCGGAAATGAACGCTCACTTAAAAACGGTCTAGTTACCTGAACGGGCAATAGTCTCACCTGCAGAATGACTCACCTGTACAGGAGATCGACTGTGAACAAAGGTTAGTTACAATACAAAACTATGAAAAAAATCGGTTTAACAAACAGGCAGACTTACCATGCTGAAAAATAGCTAAAAGAAGCAACGCTACGAACGCGTAAACGACAGCCCCCATTTTGAAGGAAGTGTCCACCATGTCGCACCTGCGCGCTGACCTCATTTTGACGATTACAAGGGAGGCGACTGCGACATGCAGGGCATGGGGAGTTAACCTATTCCAAACAGTGATCCATGATCAGCCCCCGTTCATTCGGACCCACAGAGTTGGAATGTTCTGTATCTGTGAGTCTGACACTGGCCACGCAGAGGTTAACCTACTCCTTCCACTGGATGAAGTTGTTTCATACATAGAGAGCTTTTGTTGGTCACCAACTGCGACAAACTCAGTGACATACTGAAAGTTTCTGTCTTGTGTGTGTGTGCGTGCGTGCGTGTGTGCGTGCGGGCCGTTTCAGTGCAGTGTATGTGTGTGTGTGTGTGTCCGTGTACGCATGCGTGCGCGTCAGTGTGTGTGTGTGTGTGTGTGTGTGTGTGTGTGTGTGTGTGTGTGTGTGTGTGTGTGTGTGTGTGTGTGTGTGTGTGATTCTTCAAAGCACAGGAAAACAACACAGCTCAACCAAAAGCAGACATCTCATTTTTCGTCGTTTTTCACCGTTTAACTGTTTGTTAAAGTTTTGTTTTATATCTTGATAAAGGGGGTTACCCCGAACATTTGCAGATTGTGTTTTTGTCCTGACAAATTGCGTTCTTTTCAACCTTTGATTTGTTTGGATCTTGTTTCTAAGATTTTTATTGATTTCGGGGCAAGAGTTATTCCTCTTTGACCGATGCAGCCAGTTCAGAGCGCACTGTTAGCTTCTCTGCAGCCGAAGCTCCGAATGGTCTTGGCTGTGCAAACGACAAAGACTGTTGAGTGAAAGGATGCAGGGGAAGGGATTTCGTAGGGTAGGGTCGAGCAAACCGAAAGAAAACGGAAAGCTAGTGAGTGTTGCGCCATCAGCTGACGCATGGACGCACACTGATTTGACTGATTTTGAATCCAACGGAAGTCAAAGGAGTGAAAGTGATCTGAATCCAACTGAAGTGAATCAATACAAGTGATCTGAATCCAACTAAAGTTTAAAGGAATGAAAATGATTTGAATCCAACTGAAATTCAAAGCCGGGAGTGAAAGTGATTTCAAACCAGCTGAAGTTTAAATGAGAGGAGAAAAAAAAGTGATTTGAATCCAACTGAAGTTGAAAGGACTGAAAGTGATTTGAATCAACTGTACCCTTCCGAACATCTCCTGGCCCACAGGAGAAGCCCACAACGTGAATTATTATATGGTATGAGGAACAATCAAAACCTAACTTGTCAGTGATCGTCCTGAGGTGACCTTTGTGTGGTTGAACCCAAGAACTAATTTAAAAACGCTAAAAAAATTTTTTTTAAATTAAACAAAATTAAACGCCATGTTCTTTTCCGACCAAATCCTCGCTCGATCAAATCTGGGCCACCCCCTCCACCCCCTTCCCCTCCCGCACCACCCCAAATGAACAGTCTTTGACCATCGGCGACGACTGCCCACAAACGTGTGGTGGGTTTAGCCATCGTCCACTGTCTCCTCCCTCCCCAGTTTCGGCACACATACACAATTACACTGTTATTGTAGGCAACTGACACTGTATAACGGTAACAGTAATAACATCAGTCACAACACCGGCAGCAAGAACACTCAAAACACAGAGCTATTCTATGCAGTTACTCGTGTGTTTGTGTGGCGGGGGAGTGGGGGGGGGGGGGGGGGGAACGACAAAGAATCACACCATAGGGAATCAGTAGTTCTTTTGAAGTGGCATTCTGACTGTGCAAGAGGTGACGCAAAACCTAGGCTGTGCGTTTACATTATAGTCTAGCGCGCATCACTGAAATAACTATCACTAAGTATCATACGGTGTACGTCACTCACGACTGCCCCAGGGTGCCCAACAAACCCCTGACCCGACTTCTGCCGCAGAAAGTGACAGCGATAAACAAAGCCGATCACACACTTCGATACAGTACCGAATGCTGCCGCAGAAAGTGACAGCGATAAACAAAGCCGATCACACACTTCGATACAGTACCGAATGCTGCCGCAGAAAGTGACAGCGATAAACAAAGTTAATCACACACTTCGGTAAAGTCAAGCGTACTGAAACGGAATTTGCAGAATCCAACTTTCTATGTCTACAAGATTTCCCCCAGTGGATGAACTCTCCGTCCGTCATCAGCCTGGCTTTAACGTCATTGTATCTCTGCACAAACATACCCACAGCCGTAAGACAAACGGATAGGACACGTAGGATTTGTCGCATTCTGTAAGACTTCCGCCACGTTGTCTGCAGAGCAACGGGCACGTGATCGGAAGTGGAGCAAGTAACGGAAAATCGTCACGCGCGGTTTGGTAAAATGCACAGATGGTCACTCTGATTAGGCAACTCTCCATCTTGAATCGTATTCAAATGTTTTATTAGTTCCCTGTGGTCCTGGGGTCACCATGCGGTTGACGCGGGACGTTAAAATCCAAGAACCAACTGACCCTCCGCACAGATGCCGAGTATTCGCTCTGTCTGGCATGATGTCAAAATAAACCAGTCCACTCCGACCGCAAGTTATCTCCTCAAGTCTGGCAATTAAGCGAATATATATATTACAAAACAAGGGAGTTAATTTGCGCTCGAAAGACGTCACACAAACACAACAACAAAGACCTGAGTCGCCTGCGGTAACTCTTCCCTTGCATGCGAGTAAATACAAGGTGCAGAAACTCCACTTCTGTCCTTTGTTGCAGTTTTTTTTTTTTTTTTTTTTTGCTTCGGTTTTCCCCAGACTAGGTGGCAGTCCTCATAACATGGTGTAGCCGCTGTTTGGCTGCTATGTGTTTTCCCCGATTTTTAGAGAGAGAAAAAAAAAAGGATTTTATTTTGGTGGGCCGAGTGGAGAGGTCAATTTTGCCTTGGGATTGCAAGTCTAGATCTCCACTGCACAGTCGAGTCAGTGCATGAATGTAGCTACAGTCGTGGCTCGCTACCTTACAGCAACAACAACGACAACAAAGTGTGAAAGCGGTAAGTATCACTGTTTGTGCTGCGACAGGAAATGCGCGGTGAAATCGTACTTGTCCATCAGCAGCTTCCCGCACAGATTGCAACAGCGAATGTCCATCTTGTCGTGCATAGAGCGATGCAGGTGGTACATTGCCGCGTCGTGAAAGATGACGCAACAAAAGTCGCATCGGTACACGTCATCGCGGGACATAAGATGACGCAGGAGGTCCTCAGCAGTGAAGTCGACGAGGGACACGCGGTTGTTGGTCCGAATGAGGGAGGACAGCATGCTGTTGGAGGGAGGGTGGGACGACGGGGCGGGGTGGCGGGAGGCGGAGGACCGTCCGACACCCGCGGCCTTGGCGGAGAACTTGGTCGTGGCATTTCGCGGGTCGTGGCTGACCGGCGGCAGCTGGCTTGCGAAGCTACTGGCCGCCGCAGCAGCACCGACTCCGAAAAAGGACTGTTTCAAAAGCATGCTGGAAATGCTGGCGTCCAGGCCGGCGACGTCACTCAGGCTGACGTCACCGACGTCATCACAGTCCGACCCTGTGGCCATCCTGATCATGGCCTTCACTGCCGCCTCCTGGGCGGACAACTCCAGTTGCCTCGCGTCCGTGCCGCTCTCTCCGCCCTTCCCAGACGCCGAGCCCGAGTCTTCCTTGGCTTCCGCCTTCTTCGGCCTAGCGGACCCGAGCTTCCTCACAAAGGCGGGCTTGCGTCGACTCTTCGGGGTGGAGGTCTGGGCGGCGGAGCCCTGGGAATGGCAGGAAGATGGGGTGGGGGACCTAGACAACGTCTGCCCGCCCGGTGTTTCGCTGTCGTGGTTGTTGAGCTCCGCCACGCTGGCGCCGCCCCCCTCCTCCTCCTCCTTCTCCCCCACTACCTCCTCCTCCACCTCCTCCTCCTCGCCGTTCTCCCCCTCCTCCGCCGCCTCCTCTTCGCCCATGTGAAACCCGGGAAACACAGCCATCCCGGAGGACACCCTCTTCGCGGATGAAGAAGACGACCCGCAACGGCTCTGACCGTCCCTACTTCCGGCAACGCCGCTGCCGCCTGCACTGGACCCTTCCGGCAGCCCCCCGGCCCTGTCCATCGCCCCAACGCCCGTGCCCAGGCCCATGGACACGAGGAAGTCCTTGGCCGCCTCGGCTCCAGCTAGGCCCAGTCTGGAGTGTTGGGGCGCGGCGGGGTTGTGGGCCAGGCCCTGCTCCATGTCCTTGGCGTGTTGCTGCAGGTGGACCTCCAGGCGTCGGCGGCGGCAGAAGCCCATGTTGCACAGCGAGCAGAAGTAGGGCTTCTCGCCCGAGTGCACGCGCTTGTGGCTGTTGAGGTGCGAGGTTTGCGAGAACCGCTTGTGGCAGATGTGGCAGGCGTACGGCTTCTCGCCTAAGGGATAGAACATAACATTATATATATATAATTTTATGTAAGATCTTATTATATAAGATCGACAAAGGACATAATGGTTGGTGTTGTCTCTCTGTGTTTGTGTGTGTTTATATACATATATATATATAGATATAGATATATAATACATATAATACAAACACAGATATATAATACAAACACAGATATATAATACAAACACAGAGAGACAACACCAACCAGTATTTCCTTTGTCGATCTTATATATACAAACACAGAGAGACAACACCAACCAGTATGTCCTTTGTCGATCTTATATAATGTATATATATATATATAAAGAGGGAGGGGGGGGGGGGGAGAGGGAGAGGGGGGGGGAGAGAGTGAAGGAAAGAGACAGACAGACAGAGAATACGGACTTTATTTAATTTCTGTTGATATGATCGATTGTTCGTAGCCCTGTTGACTTAACTTACTAATACCTTAATTTTGTTGTTGTTGCTTTGTGTGTGTGTGTGTGTGTGTGTGTGTGTGTGTGTGTGTGTGTGTGTGTGTGTGTGTGTGTGTGTGTGTGTGTGTGTGTGTGTGTGTGTGTTGGGGGGGGGGGGGGGTGCTGAAAGGAATAGACTTACAGTATTAATATGCTTGTATATTTGTATATTTTAGGCGTTATGTATACATTTTGTCGATCTTGTAAAGCGCAGTGTGCTCACACCCATGTCGGACCACTAATATTGTTGTTAGGCTATTTAGTGTTGTTGCTTTTGTCTACTATCACCTTGCTGTGAACTAACTGTGAAACATAAAATAAAACAGTGCCTGACTGATCTCTTAGGAGGAAAAAACACAACAACAACAACAACAAAACATAGGGTCATAGTTCTCAAGACAGTCAAGAGGCATCAGCAGAAAGGACATAGGCTATACCAAAGAATCCTGTCATTAGCAGGTTACGGAAGAATGAAGTAGGATGAAAGTATCACGACGAGACGTACTGTTAATGAGTAAAACTGTGTACGGTTTGATTACTTTTATCTGCTTGGTTGGTTAAGAAGTGGCCTATTTTTCGTCAAAGTCAACAACAGAATTTCATTTAAGGCCTTCTTCTTCTTCGGTGTTGCT
>OY757548.1:12170989-12200691 GCA_963584105.1 Alviniconcha strummeri | reverse complement strand
GGGGGGGGGGAAGAGAGGGAAGAGACAGACAGACAGACAGACAGACAGACTGAGAGAGAGAGAGAGAGAGAGAGAGAGAGAGAGAGAGAGAGAGAGAGAGAGAGAGAGAGAGAGAGCATAATGTTTAATATATGTCTTTATCATCTCACGTTTGAAATTGAAATACTTGTGTTTCGTGTCAGAAACTTTCCGGTGGGCACAGCTGCGCGAGAGTAATCCCTCCCTGTGTGGTGATGCAAATCGTTTTGTGGGGAGGCGCTAATGACGCACCTACAGGGTGCAGAGCGACGGCAAGCTACTCCTCTACATGTCACCTGACGTTGAGGAAATGACCGTTACGCGTAACGGTCAAGTCGATCGTGACTGAAACTTCCGTCCTGCCTAGACACGCCCCGTCTGCCCAGTGTTGATGATGAGTTGATGCTTAATGTCCTCAGATGTCGGTTGACATATTAGGGACAAGTTGTCACCAATGCTGAAGCACGGTTCAATATAGCTTTACGTCCACGGAAACCAGAAGGCTCGTTCGGACGGACAGCCCAGGACGTCCACCTCGACTCTCACACAGCTCCTGAACTATGAGCTGCCCAGTGTTCGATTAAATCACGTTTTGTACACGAACAGACATACAGCATGCCTTGCTCAGCATGCAACCTGTATAATTCATTTCCCATTGACTAAAAACGACGGTGCGATTCAATGCGGCATTGCGTGCAATTGAAGGGAGAGAATTCATGCACTGCTTGCGAGAAAACTTGGAGGAGGGCCTGGACCACTGAGCTTCTAGCTCAGTGGCTTGGACCCAGACAGCGCAGAGCAAGGACTGCTTACGGGTTAGGAAGTTTTCAGTGTAGCACAGGTTAGCAAGGAGCCGCAGTTGTAGGCATCTTGCCACACAGACAGAAACACTGTAATACTCACCGTCCAAATTTCAACCCAGAGAGGGACCATATGTTTGCCCCCCCCCCCCCCCCCCCCCCCCGCCCCTCTCTCTCTCTGGCTGTTGCCTAAAATCTCAGTCCTTGAATAATAAAGTTCTGAGTTCTCTCTCTCTCTCTCTCTCTCTCTCTCTCTCTCTCTCTCTCTCTCTCTCTCTCTCTCCCTCTCTCTCTCTCTCTCGTGAGAAAATACACGTATGTATGAGTTTAATCATATGTCTCTCCGTCCTGATAAATCCAACTTTATGGTTATACCAGGTAAAAGAGACAAAACATTTGTTAAAGCCCACCTATTTCTATCGCAAACCAAATTGCTAACGAAGTCGACAGCCACAAAGTTCTAGGTGTGACCATTGACCGCAGTCTTTCCTGGTCTAGTCATGTGACTGCTTTAAGTAAAACTGCTTCTAAGAAAATTTGCCAGTTATTCCAAATCAAACACTTTCTGAACCTTCAAGCCAAAAATGTATTCTTTCGTGCATATACTGATCCCTCTCTGCTCTGAATGAAGAAAGAACAAATGCGAAGAACAAATGCACAAACCAAACATCTCAAATATTTCGAAAGAAGTAAGAAAGATATTTTAATTTTTTTTTAAAAGCCTGACTGTATGTCGTTGAGCGAAAGGCACAGAACAAAATTAATAAGACTATCGAATGCTGAAACGGCAGACGACTCAAGTCTCACCACCCAACCACGCACAGGCTACCCACATTGACACTCGATGTGTTTATTCACACAGCGGGGTAGGATCTGTGAAACAGAGGAGGATATTCCGGTAATGAAAATCTTCAAGTTAACGTCTGTCTCAGATGAACTTTTAAATTTAATCCGACAACTATTTCACACTCAGAAGTCTAGAAAAACAAAAAAGCCAATTATAAAATGCTTATCCCACCATCTCTCTCCCCCCCCCTCCCCCCCTCTCCCGCTCTCTGTCTGTCTGTCTGTCTCTCTCTCTCTCTCTGTGTTTCTCAGTCTCTGTCTGTCTCTGTTTCTGTCTGTCTGTCTGTCTGTCTGTCTGTCTGTCTGTCTGTCTGTCTGTCTCTCTCTCTCTCTCTCTCTCTCTCTATATATATATATATAGAGAGAGAGAGAGAGAGAGAGAGAGACAGAGACAGAGACAGAGACAGAGACAGAGAGACAGAGACACACACACACACACACACACACACACACACACACACACACACACACACACACACACACACAGAGCTATAATGAAAGCACGCCTACGAAAAGAGTATAATTAAACGCACTCTTTTTATGTGTTTTTACAGCTAGTGGGTAAACGATAACCTCGATAACCTGTTCGCACACTAAAAAGGAAAAAGAAAGAAGAAGAAGACAACAACTATTCCTTTCAGAGAGAACCTACCTCGGAGACCCTTTCCGGGTCCGATTCAGTTCTTTATGCTAGGTGCAATCAGCCCCTCGGAGGCCCTTTCCGGGTCCGATTCAGTTCTTTATGCTAGGTGCAATCAGCCCCTCGGAGGCCCTTTCCGGTCAGATTCAGTTCTTTATGCTAGGTGCAATCAGCCCCTCGGAGGCCCTTTCCGGGTCCGATTCAGTTCTTTATGCTAGGTGCAATCTGCCCTATGAAGCCCCCAAAACAGGGGCGTATACCATAGGAATGACCTGCAAAAGAACTGCAACCTGGAAAGGTCCGATTTTTAAAATAAAGATGTCATTGTTGCCAAGCACATCACTGTGGGGCGTTTATTCAGAAACATTCATCTGTCATTACAATATTCCTCTCGCTCACTCATTTACGCCTGAACACCTTTGGGGGCCATCTTTTTCTCCACATTTAACAGTTTCAAACACCCCTTATGGATCCATACGTCAAGAAAAGAGTATTCGCAGTCGCGGAGCTACTTTCTTTCAAAAGTACTCTCTGTCTTTCTAAATTTAGCATATCCCCCCAAAAAAGAAGAATTATTTCAAAATTTACAGCTAATTAATGACATAGGTTGTTTTTTGTTTGTTTTTATAACTTTTGTGAATATATACACGCCTCCCTTCATTAAGAGCTTTTTAGGTGTGTCAGCGGAGAGTATTCTCCCAAACTAGCGGAATCTAGTAATTCTATGGCTAGCACCTAGCCGGCGGTTTTCTGTCGTTAGCATCGGGTTGATATCCTCTCACCATTATGTGCCGGAGGTCACTGATGAGCTACTCAGGTAACGAAACGCGTGTCTGACCAAGGCAACCAACATAATAATGGTCCCCACCAGGATCAGATTTCTAATAACCGTGCTGCTCTCTGTTTAGCTTTATGAGCCCAAAATATGATTCGGTTCCGGTGGGTGGGTGGGGTGGGGTGGGGGCTGGGGGGAGGGGGGGGGGGGGAAGAATGTCTGTCTGTCTGTCTCTCTCTCTCACGAGGGCTGGATGTAAAATAAGCATACATGCTTATCTATTACCCTCGTGAATAAAGAATTTTATCTGATCTCTCTCTCTCTCTCTCTCTCTCTCTCTCTCTCTCTCTCTCTCTCTCTCTCTCTCTCTCGTTGATTAGAAAATGTGTACATGTATAATTAGATTTAGAGTAGTCCCTTGTTTGGGAGAGGGCTGGATGTAAAAAGCATACATGCTTATCTATTACCCTCGTAAATATTTTTTTATCCTCTCTCTCTCTTCTTCGGAAGACATTAAACAGAGCATGTTTTACGGTCTTCCAAATCTAATTCATAACCAATTACTTGCTTGTTTTTTGTTTGTTTTTGTTTTTGTTTTTCTACACTTCGACCTTAATAAATATATTTCTGTTCCATCTATTTTAATTAAGAAAATAAAATAAAAATCATTTTGCTCCCCAGGAATTTTTTTATTCGCTGCCATATTGGATTCGATTTCCTACACTCATATCGTGTTTATGCGCACCAGCCGCTCCCGTCCCCCCCCCCCCCCCCACACACACACAAAGAAAAGAAAAGACAGAACGGTTATATATATATATATATATACACACGATACGCGCATTTATTTCTCTTTAATCAGAAGAGATGGTACATCTCCTTTTTATTAATGCTCTCTTCTTAATCCATCTCTTTAAAAGAACATGATCATAATAATAGGCCCTACTTTAAGTTTTCTCTCCCCCCCCCCCCCCCTCTTCTTAATACATCTCATTAAAGGAGCGTAGTCATAATAATAGGCCCTATTTTAGTTTTCTCCCCCCAACCCCCTTCTTCTTAATACATCTCATTAAAGGAGCATGATCATAATAATAGGCCCTACTTTTACTTTTCTCTCCCTCCCCCCTCCATCTCTTTCTCTCCTGCCCCCCCCCCCTCCTCTGTCTCCCCCCTCCCTCTATTTCGTGGGATTTATACGTAAGGCTACAGCACAAGCATTGAATAATAGAGACTGTTCAAGGGCAATAGATTTTGAAGCCACCAAACTAGAGTTGCGTCCGCATCCCCTGAATCTAATTAACAACACTAAATTACTTGCTTGTTTTTTCTTTGCTTGTTTTTGTTTGTCTACACTTCGACCTAAATAAATATATTTCTGTTCCATCTATTTTAATTCAGAAAAGAAAAGGCTACTACCTTTCGGCCGGGAGCAATGTCATGTGGTGTTTGTGTTCTAAAAGTCAGCACAATTACGCCAGTTCGAGCCAAGATCTTATATCAGTAAACACAAACAGCAACAAGGGAGCAAACACAAACAACAACAACAACAACAGCAACAAACAAACAAACAAAAACAAAACAAAAAACACAAGAAAATAATTTCTAAACCCACTGACTTGTCAGAATCCTCACAATGATGTTGGTGGCCATCACTGAAAGAAGAAAGGAGGCGGTCAGCGCCCCTCGAAAGGTCAGTCTGGGTAGTAAGCGTAGTAAAACTGTGGAAGTAATATAGCGCTCATGCACGCATGTAAACATGGGACGCATCTGCCCCGGGTTAAAAAAAAAAAAGAAGAAGAAGAAAGAAAAACGACTGGAGCAAGGACGTCGTAAACCAGTGCTTGGAGTTTAAAAAGTTGGAGCCGGCGAAGATGTCGTAATCCAGTGCTTGGAGTTTAAAAAGTTGGAGGAAGGATGTCGTAAATCAGGGTTCCAGGCGAGATCAAAAGATCAAGAGATCTTAGAGGAGGGAGGTGGAGCTGGACCCTCACTTTTGCCCAGAAGAGATCATGAGTAGGGAGGTGGAGCTGGGCTGAACAAGTTGGACGTCTTTGCTTCGAGTTGTCCAAGTTGTTCGTCAACAGCGGTGCAACGGACATTGTCTTAGTGACTGTCCAGCACAGCAGTTGAAAGAGCAATTGCGCAGTGCACAAGTCGCTGGGCAATGGCGAGGGGACACCGCCTTAACACTTCCATTGTTCTGGCGGCGGTCCACGGTCTCTCCGGTCTTTTTCGGGCGGTTTCCGCGGTCGAGCCTTTCACTCTCTCGCCCCGGACCCTTCCCACTCTGTCCCCTAATAGGCCAACTCGCCTCTGTGGACGTAAAGCAACACTAAACCATGTCGTAAATCAGTGCTTGGAGTTTTAAAAGTTGGAGGAAGGATTTCGTAAACCAGTGCTTGGAGTTTAAAAAGTTGGAGGTAGGATGTCGTAAACCAGTGCTTGGAGTTTAAAAAGTTGGAGGAAGGATGTCGTAAACCATCTGAAAGCCGGTTTGGCCTAGCGGTAAGAGGTAGGCTGGTAAGCGGAAGGACCTCCTTTCTCTTCAAAAGTTATGATTTGTGGACACGGTCTTGTGACTTTGCCCCTTACAATTAATGAAACAATAAAATGGCTCTCATCGCTGCCCATCTTAATGCAGGTCATTCTGGAGGTGACAGTGTAGGGATAGGTATCTACTCCCCCTCATTCCACACCTCCATACCCCTTTCTCCCCGTTCCTCATAAGCCTTATGGTTTCTGCGGACGTTATGCACCATGTTTACTTACTTACTGTCGTAAACCAGTGCTTGGAGTTTGGGATGAAGTCAGACACTAGCCAGTGTGGCGTCTCCACAACATGCAGGCCCGTAGTGCCGTATTATTTAGTCAGCCAGGTACACCCAGCAGGGCATGTGGCACGTGGTGCACCCAGGCAAGTCCACACTGAACTGCATGGCTGAGTTCCTGCCCTGGCCGGGGACAAACTGCAATGACACGTAGTCGCCACTGCCGGCTGGACAACATGCAGACACCACAGAAAGTGTCCTGTGGTGTTTCTGGCAGGACCCAGTGAAACCGGTAACACACACACACACACACACACACACACACACACACACACACACACACACTACACCACACACACACACACACACACGCTACACAGAAATATTTATTTCTGTGTGTGTGTGTGTGTGTGTGTGTGTGTGCGCGCATGTGTGTGCTTAATTTTTAACCTGGTGTTTTTAGTTTTTATAACATTATTTTAGAACACTTGTGTTTTTTTCATTTTTATTTTTGTTACTATGGCCCTAAATATCTGAGAAGAAAGACTGACACATCAAATGTTTCATTTTTCGTTTTTTATGGAGCATATGATTAATCCCTCAGAAGTGTTCTAGAAGGGCATCCTCTACTTTCAGGTTTCTGATGTCTAAGTAATTGAACTTTCGATCTAATACAATTTCTTACTGATTAGACTAAGTACTTTTTCTTGAAAGTGTCAACATATGAAAACGATGGACGAAAGGTGACACGCTAAAATGTGATTTTAGAGATGAATGTTTGGTCTGTTAATGAGGTGAGGCTGTGATTTGTTTACAAGTGCTTGGCAATCAAAACAGGCAAGCCTTGAAGAGTGTAATGAGAGAAATTTGACATTTTCAAAAGGGGGCATACAGTGTTTGTGTGAACTGTGCAGCTTCATTTTTTTTCTTTTCTCTCTTTCATCCCCCCCCCCCCATGATCCGTCTTAATGACCACACACACACACACACTACACTCACACACACACACACTACACTCACACACACACACATTACACTCACACACACACACACACACACACACTACGCTCACACACGTACGCATGCACAAATGTGCACGCACACATATATACATGTTTAAAACAAATCTGGTTTTGATAAATCAGACAGAAAGGTCAACGATGCCAGCATGCCCTAGACCAAACTCCTAGCATTAGTTAAACACCACATCCTTTGGAGGAAGGTGCCGGAAAGTGATGCTGGGAGTTTGGCTCATGCTTTTTGTTTTTTTTGTAACTGTTTGTTTGTCTGCTGCTGTTGTTGTTGCAATAACAGTAGTGTGGAAGGGTCTCCTTAAGGGTTAATCCAACCAGCTTTTGTCTTTGTGTGTTTGTCTCTGTATATTGCTTTTAACACATTTATGTTTAGAACTATTTTGTAGATTTGACCTGAGTATGGTTTTATGTGTGATAAGAGTTCTAAAATATAATCTGCCTGTGATAGAGTTTGACTGTCCTCAAGTGACCCTCAGCTTGCTCAAGTGACCTCCAGTTACTAGTTCAGCTCTACAGAGTCTACACCAGGGACTGCCAGAATGCAAAGAGCCACCCGGTTACTGTTAGCTTTCCTGCAGGAAAAAGCACCACTTGCAACCAAAAACAACAGCAAAAAACAAAAACAAACAACAACAATGAAATCCAACTAAACAACACACAAACAACACTGAAATCAGAAAGAAATATGATCCACACACCATAGCATTGTAGGCATTTATTTATTAGAACACTATCAGCAGGTCTGTACACAGATTGAATAGAAAGAAGTTTCAAGAACCTGTAACCCAAAGGCATTCTGTTTAAATGGCAGTAACCAAAATGCAGAGGTGAGAACAGAAGAAAAAACACCAAAATTTATCTATAAAATATAAACTAGTTAACATTTTTTCTGTATTTTCCGAATAACAACAATAAAGTTATCTAAAACAGTGGGGGGGGGGGGGGGGGGGGGGGGAAGAGAAAAGAAAAATACAATTACGACTAAACTACAAAGCAAGCAGACAAAAAGGTCTGACAATCTTTAAAATGCTTCTACTAAACATAATAAATTAATGATGGACGGAAAGATGCATCACAACTGCCTGTTTAAAAGTACAGCATTGTCTATGATGAACTAGTTCACAAGTTTTGTAAAATCAAACAAAAAACAGATATGGGGTAAGAGGGGGGGAGGGGGAGGAGCAAATTTTACATTATTAATAGAACCAGCCACTCACAGACAGAAAACACGGGAAAAAATAAAACAAATCAAAATGAACAAAAAAACTTAAAAGTATAATATTTCTACAAACACACTACAGGTTTCAAGCAAAAGTCCTTTAAAGAAAAATAAAGTATGAATTTCTTGACATGTTTCAAATAAATCTTTGCATTTTTGGACAATACACACATCAACCCTTTATACAAAAATAAATCTTTTGTTCTGGTTGCAAATACCACAATGTCTAGCCACTAAAACATGTTTAATATGAAAAAAATAAAACATAAATGTTGTATGTGCCATTAGCACTTGATAATACAAACAACAAATGAAACCAAGGCTGGCATAAAAAAATTCAAACAAATGTAACAGAAGATTGGCACTTCTTGTTAGTACTGTTAAGAGGAACACCAAGTGAAGACACATTTAATTTTAAAATGGCCAGAAAAAGTAAAGATGTGCAAAATTATTCCATTTTCAGCCTTCTATCAATAATTACACAGCAGAAGTACTTTCTCCCTTGGAATTTGAGCTCCTCAAGGTGCATCCATATCAATCCACTCTCCACCAATGAAGAGCAGAAAAAGAAGAAGAAAAAAATGGCCCCTTATGTAATAGATACTTGTGCCACACACACTGGCCTTTTTCATGACACCAAAGGCACAGGCTGCAAGAAACAAAATGGCAGGTTTCATGGCCATGTCTTCAAAATGCTTAACTGTAAGTTTTTAACAACAAATCATGAACTGACTCCAAAACAATAGTGCATTTTCGTTGTTGTTGTTCCATTCTAACTGATGGGGCCTTTGGTGTGTCTTCATTTGTGTCCCCTTTAAGTGTAAACTGACCTGTTATTACAGTGTCCAGAGACAGATATAGTCACAAGGAAAAAGGACTTGTAAGCAAGAGAGAAAAAGGGGACTTCCAAACGACATACCACTCAGACTAACATCAGCTTATTTACAGGGGATCAAATCTGAGATCAGTTTGTAAATGCCGTATCAAGCACACAGTTATCACAAAGCATATCCCCAAAATCCAAATATATATACACATCATCAAAAAAAGTTTAGAAAATATGACGAGGTGAGAAAAAATGTGGTGCAGGGCAATTGAAACTTCTGCCCAGAGCAGCCAAACATAAATTCAGACTGAGTGTTTCATGGTGTCACATGTTTTTTTCATGCACCCTTGGTAACTGTTTAAATATTAAATTTGGCACAGTGCACACCAGTCTCTGCCGACCAAACTTACGACTCTCACCTAAAATTTCACTTGTTAGGCTTCATGACTGAGACAAAGTCTCTTTACGCCAAGTTCAAGTTCAATGTTGCTTTATGTCCACAGAGACCATAAGGACTATTTGGGTCGGGGAGCCCAGGATGTCCACCTCGACTTTCAAACAGCTCCTGAGCTTTGACACCACCAAGGCAAATGGCAGCTTCTTGCAGTGATGTGCAGTCCACTTCAGACTAAGTGCAGACATCACCAAGGCAAATGGTGGTTTCTTGTACTAATGTGCAATCAACTTTAATTTTCTTTAAAAACGAATGAAGAAATATTTACATAATTAGATCTGTGTCTTACAGAGTCTGATGATAGCCTCTGCGTTCAAACCTGTGTTCAAAGCTTTGCAAATATTGAACCACATAATATTCTGGAGTTCCACTTCAAATGGAAAGCCAGAAATGCATACACACACTCACCCATACAGCATGCACAAATGTACATCCAAACACATACTCACATGAGCATAATGCGCGTGCGCACGCACACACACACACACACACACACACACACAGGCTGCAGCAAGTTAAGGCTTGACATGAAATTCAACGGAACCAGTACATCTGCAGACTGTTTTGTGCAGGGAAAAATGAACAGCTTTTTGGTTTGACAAGCAAATCTATAAGCATATAATTGCAAAACCAAAATACCATTGTACTTGAATAAAACGTGATCGCAAAGCTCTGCCAAATGTTAGCAAGCTAAAATCCAAATAAGCAATGATGGAAACAACAGAAAGACAATGCCATCCACTGTGCACTGTGACCTCAACAGGGAAAGCAGAAGAGTTAGCCACTCTTTCCCACATGAGTTAAACCATGACGCACAGGGGGTGCTTTTCCATACCTGGTCAACAATGCAGTTTAACAGACAGCATAATCATACTGACAATAACAGTTTTAGAGAATTGCATGATCATACTACTAAAAACGGAGTGATCATACTACTAAAAACAGAGACAATGCAAGTCAGTTCTTTTTTACATAAACTATGTAATGCAAACAGAATCACCCATACAAAAAAGTAAACAACAGGATCATCCATACAAAAAAAGTAAACAAAAATAATGAGAACAACAACAAAAAAGCTGAAAGCTTTCCAGGCTAACTATCTAAAACTAACGGTTCAGTTAAATGTAAAATACCTCATATACTTTGAATACTTCAAGTAATCAGTTCCATGTATAAAAGCAACATTTTGTGGAAACAAATCCGGTCACCCATCATATCACAGCTGCTGGAGAAAAAATGTGACTGTGTGGTTACATACACAGAACAAGTCTTAATTGTGGTTACTACAACTCACTTGGTTGAAAAATATTCCACTGGTTTCAATATTCAGTCTGTCCTCATCACATATATTTATATGACATTTACATCTTTTTGTACAAAACTTCAAAAACCAAAGCTAAAAAATGAGCAGCTGTATATATATGGAATGCATTATATATATTCAACAACAAAATAACAAAATCTAAAAAGAATAGAAATGCAGACACTGACTGAAGAACACCTAGTTGTTGACCACCCCAAATCAGAATCAATGCAGAGTGGTACCCAAACCTTCTCATCAGGGGGGACACTGACACACACAAAAATGGAGTCTGCTTGTAATACTAATAGTAATCATCAACGTTGCCATGGCGCCATAGCGAGACTTAACCCTTTCACTGCCAGTAAGAGTGCACAGCAAGTACAACAGCAAATTTTCGATAGATTCAAAGACACAAAACAAATGCTGTTGTTTTATAATAATATCCAGTAATAATAGACTATTTATGGTATCCCATCTTGTAATCTGAGCCAAGAGTGCTTACAAAGGCATATGGATACCCTCATTTTATTACACACACACACACACACTGCATTACAGTGATGGGTTGGTAAGTACTATATAATGGTAGAATAAGAGGAAAGAAAATGACAAATCACTCTGCAGAAAAAAGGAGGTGGGTTTTCAGTTCTGACCTGGAAGAAGCCAGTGAAGAAGACAACTCAGAATAATGAGTAAGGTAAAAATTGCTGAAAAAAAATAAAAAAAATAGTAATGGTTTCTCAGTAGTCCCAGAAGGGTGATATTTTATGATTGCTGCGGTATATCCTGCTATCAACACAACTTTGGAGCCAGCCATTCATGCTCACTGTGAGCGTATCACCGTATGCGTCATACTGTGTGTGTGCACTGCTTGCAGATGATTCTAAGCAATACAACTGTAATGAAAGGCAGACACGTCAACTTCGGTCATGTTCAAGACAGGACCCATCTGAATTGTAAGTCTCATGACATCTGTGCAGCCTTTGGCATCCCTCCCCTTCCAGAGTGAAGCCAGCTTCCTCAACAGATCACTTTCTTCCTCTCATTCTGACATGGAAGTGCTGCTGACATCAAAATGTGGCGAATGAGAACAATCTTAGATTAACCCTCTCACTGGCAACAATTTTGCATTTCTGAAGCAGTTTCCTACCAAGATCAGTCTACAGGACAGGCTAAGCAGACCAACACTGCTGCTTTTGAGGACTGTGTTGCTGCCAGAACATGTAAAAAGTCAAAAGTCAAGTGATGTCCAACAAGCAGATGGTAAAGCACTTGGCCAGTGATGTCATACTGTATCCTGAGGGCAGCAAATGGGTTAAAAAAATCATTATAGCTCTCAGGACATGAGGACTGGAATACGAGTGCCCAGATGCAAAATGAATGATGTGTTTCTGAGTAACGGTACCCAATAATCTCAGGCAGATGTTAATTCTCACTGTGGGCAGGGAAGGGACGCCAGCTGTGGCTGTGTCTAAAGAAAGCAGCGTCTCATCTCTCTTCATCAGGTGGGTCAAAGGATGAAGTTAGAAACAACATATTTTTTTAATTTATGATTCAGGTGTTTCTTCTTAATCAGGAAAATGACCTACACACACTTTTGTTTACACTAGTTCTTGTACACTACCTGTGCACATTCTGAATGTCTTCAAAGCTTGCCCATATAGGACACCATTTACAAAACAAAACAAAAATTCATATTTCAATGTAAACATTTCCAAGTCTTTGTTTCTGTGGTTGTTGTTGTTAAACCCCATTACCTACATGTCTGCATGAATTTTGCAGTGCCAGACCTCACATGCTTTACGTGTATTGTTACTGGTGACCATCTGTGTCTTGGGTGGAGTCAACTGACAATGACCACAATAGTCCTAAAGCCAACACCGACGCGCGATGCTCGCAGTTCCCCTGTGTTGCTGCCACAGAGATGTGGTGGCTGATGTCACTTGTACAAGCGGCCATTTTCTTTCATATTTACCATGCAAGGATTCTCTGCATTTGCGTACCATAAAAGTCAGCGAGTCATCCGGGCACTCCTCCCTCCCTCCTTAAGTGCTCAACAAGACATACTGAACACAAACAAAACATTAACAATGACAGTCCCCCAGCCCCCCACCCCCACCCCACAACATTCGTAAGCAGAAGAAGAAAAAAATCTGACAACAAATGTGAACTCATTTCTTCAGCTGCTAGCAGAGTCTGAATTACAAGAGTGGTGGAGACCATGCTTGTGTTCACGCTGAGCTCTCCAGGGCCTGATCCTTCCCATCAGTCAGAGGGAGAGCCAGTTCTGGAGGTCCAAAGGGGTCCACCTGAAAAAAGGGACACTCCACCTGCAGTTCCTGCCTGTACGATCACAACATATTGGACAAGCACTGGGGCACACATGCATAGCAGACAAGCACGGGGCACACAGTCATAGCAGACAAGCACTGTGGCACACATCATAGCAGACAAGCACTGGGGCACACACACACATAGTGGACAAGCACTGGGGCACACAGTCATAGCAGACAAGCACTGTGGCACACATCATAGCAGACAAGCACTGTGGCACACACACACACACACACACACACATAGTGGACAAGCACTGGGGCACACAGTCATAGCAGACAAGCACTGTGGCACACACACACACACACACACACATAGTGGACAAGCGTGGGGCACACATGCTTAGTGGACAAGCATGGGGCACACATGCATAGTGGACAAGCACTGGGGCACACAGTCACAGCAGACAAGCACAGTGCACACATGCCTAGTGAACAAGCAGGGGCACACACACATAGCAGACAAGCACGGGGCACACATGCATAGTGGATAAGCAGGGGCACACACACATAGCAGATGAGCACAGGGCACACATGCATAGTGGACAAGCAGGGGCACACACACATAGCAGACAAGCACAGGGCACACATGCATAGTGGACAAGCAGGGGCACACATGCATAGTGGACAAGCATGGGACACACATGCATAGTGAACAAGCACAGGGGCACACACACATAGCAGACATGCACTGGGGCACACATGCATAGTGACAAAGCACTGGGACACACATGCCTAGTGGCAAAGCACTGGGACACACATGCCTAGTGGCAAAGCACTGGGACACACATGCCTAGTGGCAAAGCACTGGGACACACATGCCTAGTGGCAAAGCACTGGGACACACATGCCTAGTGGCAAAGCACTGGGACACACATGCCTAGTGGACAAGCACAGGGGCACACATGCATAGTGGACAAGCACAGGGGCACACATGCATAGTGGACAAGCACAGGGGCACACATGCATAGTGGATAAGCACAGGGGCACACATGCATAGTGGATAAGCACAGGACACATATAATATATGCCGTCTGATTGCAATTGCTTGAAAGGGATCAACATTTTGTGTCCAGAGACACCTAGACCCTAACAGATCAGGCAATGGCTCCGATCAAAGCCCAAAACAGACCAGCTTTGCTCTGACTAAACAGGCCTCTGGCAACAGCTGGAGGGGGGGGGGGGGTGCAGGAAGCTGTTGAAGCCTGTACCAGAATACAGCCTGTACCAAGGTGCGGTGGCTGTGTCATATTATGATAACAACATGGGATTTGGAAGCGGTGGGTTCACACCCTCCAGCAAACAATAAGGATATGGCTCTTCCCCCCCCCCCCCCACCCCCCATCTGAACCACCTCTTCCTACTCTCACAGTGGAGGGTTATGCATCCATTCTTCAACATAAGCAGTAACTACCCCCCACCCTCCTCCCCACACCACTGCTCTACCCCCCCCCCCCCCCCCCCATGCCACCCGGCCCTCCCCCTGGCACTGGACTCATGATCGTGATCAAAAGGTCTCGGGTTCAAGTCCTGGCAGAAGTAGGGGGAGAATTTTCTTCCCCACAGTCGACTGTCCGTGTTCACTCTTATTCCACTATCCACTGCACCCGCATGTTACTGCAGTAGCATGTAAAAAAAGATCCAAGTCATTCTGCCAGAAGTGCAGGTGACAGAATGTTTGCGTGGCTTTGAATGAATTGACACTGCAAGCTGGTGCATGGCTGCGTGGTGTTCACAGAACGTGCGCCAGTACGGCAGCCGTTTCACATGGTATTAACCACGTGGCCTGACAACCAAACAGTGCTGTAAGTTCACCACTTCCATAGATGTTCAAAACACACTATAAAAAGGATAGTCACTCAGTGCATTCAGATCACATGTGACATGAGCAGTGAGTCTGCTTGAGAACAGAGAACAGCGCTATATAAAAGTGATCAATAACAATAATAATAGATAATTGGGTTTTAGCACCCAGTCAACCATGGCGGCTATATCAGGGTGATGGGTGATCCAAAGAAAGGCAGAAATCACTCACATCAACTTTAGGGTTCTTCTTGATGTTGACTCCGATGTCTGTGGCTTGAGGTCCATACTGCTTACGTGCACGCCCCCAGTTGGCTCGAACCTCAACTGCTGTGCGCACGCATTGGGGTTTGATAAATGGCTTTCCTGTTGACACGCACAGCATCTGCTCTGGCTGAATATCATCCAGCGTTTCAATCTGTAACAGAGAGACAGAGCTGCACTTAGGTCAGCCTGCAATGTCCAAGGCATCATTACTGTGGCAAAAATAAAACAGTTTCCCAGGATTATAATAATAATAAACAAAATTAACCCAAAAAAAGGCCAGAAACTGAGATTCACAATTAGTTGAAAACAGCATCACAAATTGTGACGCTTTGGCTTTGTGGGGTGTGGGGTAGTGGTGGTGTGCATTTATGTGTGTGTGTGCATGTGTGTGTGTGTGTGTGTGTGTGTGTGTGTGTGTGTGTGTGTGTGTGTGTGTGTGTGCATGTGTGTGTGTGTGTGTATGTGTGTGTGTGTGTGTGTGTGTGTGTGTGTGTGCATGTGTGTGTGTGTGTGTGTGTGTGTGTGTGTGTGTGTGTGTGTGTGTGTGTGTGTGTATGTGTGTGTGTGTGAGTGTGTGTGTGCATGTGTGTGTGTGTGTGTGTGTGTGTGTGTGTGTGTGTGTGTGTGTGTGTGTGTGTGCATGTGTGTGTGTGTGTGTGTGTGTGTGTGTGTGAGTGTGTGTATGTGTGTGTGTGTGTGTGTGCATGCATGTGTGTGTGTGGGGGGGGGGGGGCAGTGATGTGGGAGGACAGTGCAGGAGAACAGACTGATAGGTCAGTCAGCACATGAGTGAATGTGAGTGCACATGAGAGTATGAGCAAGAGAAAAGTCTCAGATCAAGGGAGTGTCTAGACAGAGGAAAATAATCCCCTTTCTAAGTTTCTTGCAATTTTCTGTTTTGAGCATATCAACAAAAAGTGTGTGCATGAGAGAGAGAGAGAGAGAGAGACACACACACACACACACACACACACACACACACACACACACACACACACACACACACACACACACACAGAAACAGAGAGAGACAGCCACACAGAGAGACAGAGAGAGAGAGTGACAGAGAGAGAGACAGACAGACAGGGACAGAGAAAGAAAAAAAACACAAGGGAGAGAAACTATCAGTTCTAATGATTGCCACATTACTGAAGTTATTTGCAGACGCTCTAAATATCCTATTTAATCCATGGCACCAAACTGTTTACTGCCGCCAGTGTCTGGTGGTGGAAGACGACTCAGCAAACAGTGATTGCTTCTTTGGTCCAGCTTAGAAAATCAATACATGTATTCATTTTCAGTCTTGCCATCATCAGTCTGTTTTTTTTTTTTTTTTACGCCTGTTTTTTGATCATCTTCTTCAACTGTTGAAAAAAACTCATTCCAAGTGCAAAAGGTTACACACAGACAGGGTTACACATCACAGAAGCAAAGCTCTTTAGAATGCTTAAAGGGCAATGCTAAGATGATATTAAGACAAGAAAGAACGAGACAGTAGAAAAACAGGAAAAATATCAGCTGCACTGAATGAATAACAAATAATCAGATGAAATAAGATCAGAAAATAGCACCGCACGGATAGCTCAGTGGTTAGAGCGCCAGATTCACGAGTCAAAGGTCACGGGTTTGAGTCCCTGCAGGAATGGCATGAAAATATTCTTCTCCTGGGTCAACTTTCTGTGCTCACTCTTATGTTACAGCAGCAGCATGTAAAAGATACCGGTCATTCTGCCACAAGTGTAGGTAGCAGGTTTCAGTTAAACATGCATGCACCTTGCACACATGGCTTAGCATGAAGTGACATGGTGCATGGTTGTATGGTGTACACAGAACGCACCAAGATGGCAGCAATTTCATGTGGCACCAGCCATGTCAGCGCTGTAAGTACACCACTTTGGTGGATATTCAAAAATGCACTGTAAAAAGCTAGTCACTCATGTAGGGCAGTGAGTCTGCTTGAGAGTGGTGTTATATAAAGGTGACCAACAACAAGAAGTAATTCTGAACAAGCAAGAAAAATATATTTTTTGAAGTGTATAAAACAACACAAACATGCATAACTATGCATGCACACACACATTCATGCCTGTGCACACACACAGACACACCCATAAACATGAATGCACGTGCACACACACACAGACACACACACACACAGACACACACACACACACACACACCACACACACATGCATGCACACCCACCCATCAGATCACATACACTGTGTACATGCACACCCACACCACAAGCAGACATGTACGTATGCCTGAATGTACACACACACACACACACACACACACACACAAACACACACACCAGAGGCAGACACACATTCATGCATGCACACACACAAACACACTCACTCACTCACACACACATAGTCACACACACACACACACACTAGAGACAGACACTTATTCATTTATGCACACACACACAAACACACACACTCACACACACACACACACACACACACACACACACACACACACACACACACACACACACACACACACACACGCACACACACCAGAGACAGACACACATTCATGCATGCACACACAAACACACTCACTCACACTCACACACATACACACACACACACACACACACACACACACACACACACACACCAGAGACAGATAAGCATTCATGCATGCACACACACACACACACTGACATACACGTACACGCATACATGCAAGCATGTTTGCACAACACACACACACACACACACACACACACACACACACACACACACACACACACACACACACACACACATTGCTTCGTTCAGCCACTGACCCGTTTCCCTTCCTCTGTAAAGAAGCATTTGGCTTTCTTCCACAGCCCCAGCTTGAGAGTGGAGTTATCCAGCAGCTCCGTCAAGGACTCGCCCCACACCATCACTGCATGCTCCGGGCTCTCACCATTTGGAAACACCTGGATGCGCTTCTGCAAAAGGGAAGAGAGGCACTGATCAGTAGATCATCAGTTCCTCTGACATGCTCCCTTCCGCCCTCTGTAGCAAGCACTGGGACAGTCGTTCAGTGACTGCACCTTGGATCACCGGATGTGATGAGAGGATGGCAAAGCTGGGAGAGAGAGCACTTGGTCTCGAAAGCCGAGTGAGGCACAATCGAGCCTGGATCAGCAGACGGATGGGTGACCATTATCTTCCAGGCTTTGCACCTGACCTGAGACTTCTCTGTCTCAGATTCTGTGGAGACTCCACAAAAGTCCTTTTGATGAGACCATAAGCTAAGGTCCCCCCCCGTGTGTACACAAGCAGAAAAATCACATACACACATTAAAGATCATGTAGTCCACGTCAGAGTTCAATGGACTTATGGAAACACTAAAATAACCCAGCATGTATGAAAAGAAACAAAACCCAAGTGAAGCACAGTGAGCCTCCTGGAGAATGGAGAATAATACTATTTAAAAACAATCAATAATAATAATACAGGACCAGTACCTACTGCTCCATGTGATCTGATGAGATACTGATATTTGAAGTATAATACAATAGCCCAAAACTGGCTCATTACCAGTCTCCCACTTTCAGACTCCTTTGTGCTCTTGAACAGACAGCCTGGATCATAAATTATTGAGCAATACCAGTTTGGTTCTGGCTGACTGTGTCAGGCTTTGGCAAACAGATCCAGTCCGGAAGCAAGCCAGTGCGCAAGAATCATTGGGCAAACACTTCTGAGCTGATCTGGATCAGATGCGAATCGGATCCGGCATGTTTGCTGGGCTATGCTGCCCTTAACAAAGCACTTTCTATTTGCCCATAGCACATTAATGGGGGTGTCCTGTTTGGAGTGAAATTGTTCACAAAGGCACAAAGTTTTGAAAAGAACCACTTCTAATTAATTTAGGAGATGCTTTGGGGAAGAAATTGCGCCAGCAACATCAGTCATTTGGAAGAGAAGGAGCCAACTGTAGCAACTCAGCCAAAACCTGTCTGCATGTGTAACACATTGACAGAAATATTCACTGGGATATCACTGAGCTACTCTATCCCCTTTCACAGGCATAGGATGCTGTACTTGATTTGATTCTGATTTTGCTGCTGATGTATTCACTGGCTGACTGTTTTTTGTTTGTTTGTTTGTTTGCTTTTAGGGAGGGGGAGAAACTGCGAGAGAGGGGGGGAAGCGAGGGGTTGTGAGACTGTGTGTATGTGTGTGTGTGTGCATGTGGGGGGAAGGGAGGAGTAGAGTGAGATATATAATGCATTATTAAATTAGGTTGTGTATTGTTGTAATGTTTCATGTATAGCGCTTTGATACTCACACATGTACAGTCATAGAAGGATTCAGTGAATTAGAAATGCATATATTATTATTATTAAGAAGGGCACGTGCACAGATGACTCACATTCCAAACAGGAAAAAACACAACTTTCACTTTGTCCTTCTGGATCATAGAGCCTAGAATGACTGTGTAGAGCTCAACAGAGGTTGTGATCAGGCTGAGTTTAGAAGATCTTGCTTACCCAGTGTCTGAGAAAATGTTAATGTTCAGGCTTTTGCCAGATTGAATAACATGTCATTATTTACTTCAAAATAAAAATAAAATGGAGTGTGTGTGTGTGTGGGGGGGGGGGGGGGGGTCTGTCAATGCACCAGCTAAGCACTTGGCTGAGAGCAGATGGTTTTTCAGGCGTCCGGAGAAGACTGGTGAGGACGCCAGTGTCCTGCCCTGGACATGCCAGAGAGAAAGGAAATGAGTGAGCAGAAAGACTGGCGGGCAAAGTAACCCTCACAAGTGGCTTGCTTCTTGGAAGATCTGGAGTGTTGAGAAGCTTGAGACACTACCTGACCAACGGACAGAGAGCAGGGCAGACAGCAGGTGCACTCAGTGCTGTACTCACCATGACAGGCTGTCTATACAGGGCACCAGTAAGGTTGATGCCAAGGACGTTGCTCTTCTCTCGCTTCTGGTTGGCTTGAATCTCGCCAAGGTGATTCTGTCCACCAAAGAAAACAGCACAAGTCCTTCAAATTCACCATACCTCAGATTTGGGGTCTTTTCAAATTTGTGACTGTTTTAAACATGATGATCATTGACAAATTAGTCATGTAAACTGTCAATCCTCTCTTTCTTTCTTTCTCAAGCATTGTCATCATTTACAATTGACAGCTTGGGCTCTTTTTTTATGATCACAGAAAGTCATCAAAATAACAAAGAAAATATACAGGCGATCACCTTTGTCCTTGACACTTTGTCCCTAATAAATATGTCAGCCCAACATCCGAGGATATTAAGCTGCACGTCATCATGAATGTCCGTAACACAGTCATTAAAGGCAGTAGTAAATGTAATGTGATGATCATTGAAATGAGCTGTTCTTTCTACACACACAAAATAAACAAACCTATTCACACACACACACACACACACACACACACACACACACACACACACACACACACACACACACACACACACACACACACACAAGCACAGAACATGCTGGGGCTCATATTCTTTGATACACTATCCACTTTACCCATACATCTGTCTCATAGCTGGGACAGCTGACAGTGTCAATTAAGGTGTCAAAGAGATCTGAGAGACCAAACATGAGTAGCCAATCAGTATGCACAGAGGAGACACCCTACTTTTCCAACTGCAAATTTTATCCAATGGTTCAGAATCATTTCCTTTCGGTGAACTCTTGCTGGGCCAGGCTGACTGTACATGAATCAGACAGACAGACAGACAGACAGACAGACAGACAGACAGACAGGCATGCAGACAGAGACAGAAAAGAAGAAGCAGAGAAACAGACAAATGTACAGACAGATGGGCAGAAAAGGAGCAGAGAAACAGACATTATGACAGACAGACAGACCGAAAAAGAGCAGAGAAACAGTCAGGCAGACAGACAGAGAGGCAGGCAGGCACGCAGACAGAGACAGAAAAAAGGAGCAGAGAAACAGACATAAAGACAGACAGACAGACTGAAAAAGAGCAGAGAAACAGTCAGACAGCCAGACAGCCAGACAGCCAGACAGGCAGGCAGGCAGGCAGGCAGGCAGGCACGTGGACAGAGACAGAAAAAGAGGAGCAGAGAAACAGACAAATGGATGAACAGATGGACAGAAAAAGAGCTGAAAAACAGTCAGGCAGACAAACAGACAGGCACACAGAGACAGAGACAGAGAGAAAAAAAGGAGCAGAGAAAGAGACAAATGGACAGAAAAAGAGCAGAGACAAACAGACAGACAATCAGGCAGAAAGTGGTGGTGGGGGGACAGTGGGGGTGGAACAAGTACCTGCAGTTTGTTGACAGACTGATGTTTGTCCTGTTCCTCCACTGTGGCTTCCTGCCAGTGACCTTCCAGCACCACCGGCTGCTTGGCGCTGAGAGTGGGGCGATACACTCCAGGCCTCTGGTTCTTGAAACGGCGACCTGCGCAGAAAAGGTCAATGCTCTACGTTTTCTGACCAAAGTCCCAAGATCACAGAACAACTCTGTTTTACTTTGACAAAGATCTCAAGGTCACAGAATGACAGTTTTACTTTGACATGGTCCCGAGGTCACAGAATGATGCTGTTTTACTTTGACATGGTCCCAAGGTAACAGAGCAACACTGAAATAACAAAGGTTCTAAGGTCAGAGGGAAACAATGATTTAATGAAAGCCTCAAGGACACAGCACAGCACTGGTTTGACAAAGGTCAGAGGGTAGCACTGGTTCTGACAATGGTGCCGAGGTCAGAGTGCAACAATGGTGCCAAGGTCAGACGGCAACACTGGTGTGACAATGGTGTCAAGGTCAGAGGGCAACACTGGTTTCATGGTGCCAAGGTCAGAAGGCAACAATGGACTGACAATGGTGCCATGGTCAGAAGGCAAAAATGGTGCAAAGTTCAGAGGGCAACACTGGTGTGACAATGGTGTCAAGGTCAGAGGGTAACACTGGTCTGACAATGGTGCCAAGGTCAGAGGGCAACAATGGTGCCAAGGTCAGAGGGCAACACTAGTTTTACAATAATGTCAAGGTCAGAGGGCAACACTGGTCTGACAATGGTGATATGGTCAAAGGGCAACAATGGTGCCAAGGTCAGAGGGCAACACTGGTCTGGCAATGGTGTCAATGTCAGAGGGAAACAGTGGTCTGACAATGGTGACAAGGTCAGAGGGCAACATTAGTCTGACAATGGTGCCAAGGTCAGAGGGCAACACTGGTACAACAAAGGCTGGTACTGGCAACAGTGGTGCCAAGGTCAGAAGGCAGCCCTGGTTTGACATTAGTTTGACAATGATGCCAAGGCCAAGGTGACCAGTGATGCCAAGGTCAGAGGGCAGCACTGGTCTGACAAAAGTCACACAGCATGAGACTAATATTGGTGTGCCAAGCTTTAAATAGTGACACAGAAACCAAACTACAAGTACTTGTTTAGTACATGGAAATGTTCTCAATGCTGAGTAAACATAAAACTGCAAAAGTAGCTCAGCTACAGCACGCTTACTGGCACAGATGACTGTATGCAAGTACAAGCACAAGCTAATTAGCACACTCACAGCAACAAAAATGAAAGTTTTTTTTATATTTTTATAAAATGTTCATAACAAAGACTGTAGTTTTCTGCACTTTTAACAAAATGTTCATTAATTTCTGCCATAATCATGATCATGATACTGTCCCTGAAGTAACTTCAGAAAAAAAGTTTTTTTTCAAGTCTGCAAATCAACAAGCAAGAAAACACACACATGCACGCACGCACATATGCACACACACACACACACACACACACACACACACACACACACACACACACACACACACACACACACACACACAAGTGTATTGATCACACAATTTGACCTTTCAGCCTTCTCTCATTATCTGTCTAGAATGGACCAGGCAAAAAGAAAAAGAAAAATGATATGGATAAAACACTAAAAACAACAACAAACACTTCAGACACTTGTGTCTGCAACCTTCACCTTTCAGTGCACAGACAAGAGACAGGACCAGCACAAAACAAAGCAAAGTGGACACACCTCTCATCTGTCTCAGACAGTGCTTCTCCAAATCCAGCTCCAGACACACCTGCGCCCGCAGCGCCCTCTTTTTACGACGGTTCTCCTCTTTCGACTCCACCACTGGCCACAGACACATATCACATCATTAGCAAACAGCAGCACACAATTCCTTCAGACAAAAACACTATTTGCGGCCTGGTGGAGAAAAACACACACTCTCTGTTACCAGGCTGAACTATTTTTTACCCGTCCTCCATCCCCTAGTTTTCTTCCCCTTGACGCAAGCCCATGGTGAGTTAAAAAAACTGGCTGAAGACAGAGCAATCACTAGTCTTTCAGTCACTAGTTTGTTTGTAAGTCTGTCTTTCAGTCACCAGGTTGTATGTTTGTAAGATTGTCTTTCAGTCGCCAATTTCTTTGTAAGTCTGTCTTTCAGTCACCAGTTTGTTTGTAAGTCTGTCTCTCATTAAGCAGTTTGTAATTCTGTCTTTCAGTCACCAGTTTATATGTCAGTCTTTCAGTCACCAGTGTGTATGTTTGTAAGTCTGTCTTTCTGTCACCAGTTTGTTTGTAAGTCTGTCTTTTAGTCACCAGTTTGTATGTAAGTCTTTCAGTCACCAGTTTGTATGTCAGTCTTTCAGTCACCAGTTTGTATGTTTGTAAGTCTTTCTTTCAGTCATCAGTTTCTTTGTAAGTCTGTCTTTCAGTCACCAGTTTGTATATTTGTAAGTCTGTTTTTCAGTCACCAGTTTGTTTGTAAGTCTGTCTTTTAGTCACCAGTTTGTATGTTTGTAAATCTGTCTTTCAGTCACCTGTTTGTAAATCTGTCTTTCAATCACCAGTTTGTTTGTAAGTCTGTCTTTCAGTAACCAATCTGTTTGTAAGTCAGTCTTTCAGTCACCAGTTTGTATGTTTGTAAGTCAGTCTTCTGTTCACCAGTTTGTGTGTCAGATGTCAGTCTTTCAGTCACCAGTTTGTATGTTTGTAAGTCAGTTCACCAGTTTGTGTGACAGATGTCAGCCTTTCAGTCACCAGTTTGTATGTTTGCAAGTCAGTCTTTTGTTCACCAGTTTGTATGTCAGTCTTTTAGTCTCTATGTTTGAGAGTCAGCCATTTGCTCATCAGTTCTTGTGCTCACTAGTTCTCACATGTACTTGTTTGCTTTCAGTTTTCAAATCATTAGTTTGTATGTTTGTTAGTCAGTCTTTTACTCATTGGTTCATATGTTTGTTAATCAGTCTCTCACTCACCAGGTTGTATGTTTGTTAATTTTTCACACACCAATTTGCATGTTTGTCAGTCTTTTAGTCACCAGTTTGTAAACCAGTTTTTCTACATATCAGTCTAAAACTACCCCCCCCCCCCCCCTCCACCCATTACTCTGTCAGTCCATTTTGTTCATTGGTCCTTCAGTCTGGAATAATCTACCATCCTCTGTGTGACATGCTCAGATCAAGACTCACCTTTTCTGTCTCCTACTTCTTGTTTCCAACTGTCTCCAGTCTACTCTGAGTAAATCAGTGTCTGTAATGTAAATTTGTGTGCATGTGTGTGTGTGTGTGTGTGTGTGTGTGTGTGTGTGTGTGTGTGTGTGTTTGTGTGTGTGTGTGTGTGTGAGAGTGAGTGAATGAGTGAGTGTGTGTGTGTGTGTGTGTGTGTGTGTGTGTGTGTGTGTGTGTGTGTGTGTGTGTGTGTGTGTGTGTGTGTGTGTGTGAGTGAATGAGTGTGTGTGTGTGTGTGTGTGTGTGTGTGTGTGTGTGTGTGTGTGTGTGTGTGTGTGTGTGTGTGTGTGTGTGTGTGTGCTTACTTTTGCTTGTTTATAAAATGTATGGATCTAGGGATCACATGAGAAATGTTGCTTAAAAAAACAAAAACAAAAACAAAACAAACAAAACATAATTTTTATTATCATAATCATTTGCCCATCACATCATAAAAGTCTTTTCTTCATCAATTCGTCAGTGTGCATGTACTATTTTATTACCACAAACTAACCACCACCACTTTTTCCAGTCCACTCTGCCTTCACTCATTCAAGCAGTCATTGAGACCGGGTCACACACAGACACAGCTTGCTGTTTCTGTTATCTACATACTCACCTTCAGGAGGCACAAAGTTTTTCCCGCTGGACACCCACACCTCAATGGGGTAGCGCAGTATGGTCTCCAAGGGAGGCAACTCCACCTGACTCAGCAGCTCTTCCCTTCTCCTGGCAATCTTGTCCTCCTCCATCATGTCCCCATCTGCGAGCAAAAGCATCCCTTTGGAGATTAAGGATACATAATGCTCAAGCTCAGGGCACTAACCTAAAGCACTGGTAATCGTATAAATCAGCTTAACCAGTTTCTAGGTATCCACCTAGACCGCCCCAGCTGCTGCAGCTGTCCCTGGAGTTAAGATACCTTGACCAGTGCAGCTGCTGCAGCTGTCCCTGGGGTTAAGACACCTTGACCAGTGCAGCTGCTGCAGCTGTCCCTGGAGTTAAGATACCTTGACCAGTGCAGCTGCTGCAGCTGTCCCTGGAGTTAAGATACCTTGACCAGTGCAGCTGCTGCAGCTGTCCCTGGGGTTAAGACACCTTGACCAGTGCAGCTGCTGCAGCTGTCCCTGGAGTTAAGATACCTTGACCAGTGCAGTTGTGCAGTCCCTGGAGTTAAGACACCTTGACCAGTGCAGCTGCTGCAGCTGTCCCTGGGGTTAAGATACCTTGACCACCCTGGCTACAGCTGTCCCTGGAGTTAAAATACCTTGACCAGTGCAGCTAGCTCTAGCCATCACCTATCCTGCTTTAGGTGTTCATTTTCAGAACATCCAGATCTGCCCAAGCCACTCCTATGCTTCATGCTCTTCACTGGCTACCTATTGAGCTTTGCTTTAAAAATCATTTCTCATCAAGCCCCATCTACCTTTCAGAGTGTCTTCACCTTTACACTGCTTCCCTGTAGCTCTGCTCTTCTGCAGACACCTGAGTGCTCACAGTACCATCCTTCCTAACAAAGTCCTGTGGTCAGTGCTCTTTCTCTTTCTGGGCTCCATTTATCTGGAACCAGCTCCCTGTTTCTGTCTATCATTCTGTCAGTTCTGTTAAATCTTCCTTGAAAATCTTTCTTTACAAAACCCTTTTTTTCAGTCCCATTGCCCTTATATATGACTCTGTGTGTGTGTGTGTGTGTGTGTGTGTGTGTGTGTGTGTGTGTGTGTGTGTGTGTGTGTGTGTGTGTGTGTGCTCGCACGCACATGTGTGCATACGTGCATGCATGTGTGCGGTGTGCACTGAATCTTGAAAACATGTACATTAAAAAAATGTGTAAGCACTTAGGGCCTGTGCAGGTTAGGTGCTGTAAGTACCCATTATGATTATTATTATTAGTCAGGTAACAGCTTCAACCACAAGAGGAGAACTGGTCCCCTGCTCAAAAGACTCACTTCCATCCTCCACCTGTCTGGGTGTGTTCGCAGCGCGTTCATCAGCCTCCTCCCCCTGACCTCTCTCACTGTCTTCCCCTTCGTCTGCAAACAGCTGGACGTTGGCCAGCGCCTGGCTGACCGCCACATCCACCTCCTGCGTCACAGACTGCCGCAGCTGCTCCAGCCTCCGCTCTTCCTCACGGTTATCTGGAATCGGAATGGGCCGTGTTTAGAACGAACAACGTCAACCAGAATAAACAACGCTGAGAGAGAACGTGTGCAGCTGGGTTAAGCTGTGCTGAGTGAGGACGTCTGACTTTGGCACAAGCTAGTGTGTGAGAGAGAGAGTAAAAGCTACAGTCATTGATTTAGAATCACATGTGACTGTGTGTGTGTGTGTGTGTGTGTGTGTGTGTGTGTGTGTGTGTGTGTGTGTGTGTGTGTGTGTGTGTGTGTGTGTGTGTGCATGTGTGTGTGTGTGTGTGTGTGCACGTTTGTATGCACGTGTGTGTGTGTTTGTGTGTGTGTGCACATGTGTGCATGCCTGCATGCATGTACGAGTGTGTGTGTGGTAGTTTGCACTCTGTGAATGAGACTGTTACATTGCTGAATTTAAATTGCATTTACTGAAGTTCTAGACATGACTAATTGCAACATCATATCTATTTGTTAATGCACTTGTTAATGAATGGAATGCAACCAAGACAAATTCCTGTGCACATTTCAGTGTCACTGGCAAATACATATCCTTGTACCTTTGACAACCCTGATGCAGTTGCAGTTGAGATTGGAGAACAGCGCCACATAAAACCAACCATTATTATCAGAGTATGCATGCAGTGGGGGTGGACAGAGCTGAAAGAGTGTGTGAACAAACTGAGACGCACGTGATGAAAGGGTGGACAGAGCTGAAAGAGTGTGTGAACAAACTGAGACGCACGTGATGAAAGGGTGGACAGAGCTGAAAGAGTGTGTGAACAAACTGAGACGCACGTGATGAAAGGGTGGACAGAGCTGAAAGAGTGTGTGAACAAACTGAGACGCACGTGATGAAAGGGTGGACAGAGCTGAAAGAGTGTGTGAACAAACTGAGACGCACGTGATGAAAGGGTGGACAGAGCTGAAAGAGTGTGTGAACAAACTGAGACGCACGTGATGAAAGAGTATGCAAGCAGGCGGGATATGTTACGAGAAAAGTGCACACACATACAGATATATGCAAATTTGGATGGGTTGTGGTAAACAAGCACGCAATCAAACTGGGTTGAATTCTGCGGTGAGAGGCCATGTGTGGAAAAGGGATGTGTTGAGCTGACAACATGCAGAAGGATATGCGCTGACAACATGTGTGCATGGAATGGGCTGTGTGATGGTGGATGCAGTTGGAATGGGCCGTGTGAAGGTGGATGCAGTTGGAATGGGCTGTGCGATGGTGGGTGCAACTGGAATGGGCTGTGTGATGGTGGGTGTAGTTGGAATGGGCTGTGTGATGGTGGGTGCAACTGTAAAGGGCTGTGTGACGGTGGGTGCAACTGGAATGGGCTGTGTGATGGTGGGTGTAGTTGGAATGGGTTGTGTGATGGTGGCTGCAACTGTAAAGGGCTGTGTGACGGTGGGTGCAATTGGAATGGGCTGTGTGATGGTGGGTGTAGTTGGAATGGGTTGTGTGATTGTGGCTGCAACTGTAAAGGGCTGTGTGACGGTGGGTGCAACTGTAAAGGGCTGTGTGACAGTGGGTGCAACTGTAAAGGGCTGTGTGACAGTGGGTGCAACTGTAAAGGGCTGTGTGACGGTGGGTGCAATTGGAATGGGCTGTGTGATGGTGGGTGTAGTTGGAATGGGTTGTGTGATTGTGGCTGCAACTGTAAAGGGCTGTGTGACGGTGGGTGCAACTGTAAAGGGCTGTGTGACAGTGGGTGCAACTGTAAAGGGCTGTGTGACAGTGGGTGCAACTGTAAAGGGCTGTGTGACGGTGGGTGCAATTGGAATGGGCTGTGCAACAAAGGTGTGTCCATGTGGCTGGGGCTGAGTCTTACCAGCTTGAGGCTTCTCGTCCCCAGACTGGCCGTCCTTGTCCAACAAAGCCTCCATTTTGTCAGCCAGAGCGTTGCGGTACAGGTCAATGGCGTAGTTCACGATGTCGTCAATGTCCAGAAGCAATTCTCCACCTTCGGCATACAGTCGCCTGGCACTGGTGTTGAGGCCCAGTCTTGCTGTGCACTGGCTTAGGATCTGGTCACAGAGAAAAATTAATTTGTTGCTGAAAATGAATGAATGAAAATGTATATAAGGTGCATAAAAAACTTCCACACAAAACCCTGCGTGTTCACAGAAAAGAAGAGTTTGGGGATTTTAAAACAGTCTGTGCAATCGAACCCATCACAATTAGGCTGGAACAGGTTTTCAAAGCAATATGGATCCCCAGAAGAAGAAGAAATCAGTGTTTAATGATTGCATACAAAGATGAAATTGTTTTCAGTTTAAGCATACAGAGCAGTTAGAGAGACTGAGGAGAAAATAAACACCACTGTGGTCATGATAAATCTGTCATGATCACTCTACAGTCCACACACACACACACACACACCACCCACACACACAACATAACACAGCACAACTGAACACACACACAACAACAACAACAACAACAACATTTTAACATAATGCTTCCACCTGGAGAAACAAGACAAAAGGAAAGCACACAAGGCAGGAAGAATGACAAATACAGATCGAGACACTCAGCGACTTACAAAATAAATCGCTATTCGACGGCCCCAGAAGCACTCACTCACCCCCTCTACAGTCGACCCGCAGATGATCTCCCCTGGTCTCATGCGACCTTCTCCGTTCTTGTAAGCCAGCACCTTGACTGTGGTGACCGTGCGGGCAGCGTTAATTTCATTGTAGATGTTCAATGTTGTCTGCTGACGGAGGCTTTCCAGCTGCTCCTCCCAGTGGTGAAGGGTGATCTCTGCCTCGTGCGTAGACAGGTCCACTTTGCCATTCAGCACCCGGAAACTGCCCATCGTCGGAAGTCTGTGTTTCTTGGCTGTAGACACAGTGTCATTGTCATTTTAAGCAGTCCAGTTTAGCCTCTATGTACTTACTAGAAAGAAAAGAAAACAAGCTTTAGAATTTTGTTTCATGAAAACTGTTTGCCCCAATGAAACCATTTCACAATGCATCCACATGAAAATAT